>JAKCOX010000027.1:2162500-2869166 GCA_022605575.1 Laterallus jamaicensis coturniculus
TGTACACATTGATGGACTGTTACTGTATAAAACCAACACATTGTAGTGGCAAACTTGGCGAGGGGGGGGGCAGAACAGAAAAAGGAAGAGTAAATGGGTTTTGTGCTAGGAGATTTTCACATATGTGTGAACGTTGGAGCTTTTCACATGTCTGAACATGATATGGCTGGGGGATGGGTCTAAAGTGAGTGTGAAAGTTTGATGCAAATATTCACACAAAGTTGAGGATTGATTGAAAATCAAACCTATTGTATTATCCAATGTATTTCTGATACAGTCAAAGGACAGAGAAAGGGTTTTGTAGGTCTATCTGTTTGTGAAATACTCTGGTTTGCAATTGGGATTCTTAATAACTGAGAGGGCTTGTCAACAAATCTGTCTGGAATTTTTTTTTCCTCTACATTACTGGCAACTATGACAGAAGGACGCACCACAAATATGTTTTCACCTTTCTGGTAGTGGATACTGCCATCATACTTACACTTTGTTGGGCAGCCCACAGGACAGGAAATGAATGTAATTCAGATAGAGCAGCATAATGGAACATTTTAGTTTGGTGTTGATGTGTATTTTAAATGTTTGTGCTGATGTGAGGATAACTGATGCGAACAGATCTTGAAACCATCTGAGCTAATGCATCCTGATCCACGCCACTGTGATCTGGGCAGGGACGTAAGTGATGCTCTCTCCCCTGTACTTTCAACTTAGTACAGCATATTTAAAACACTAAGTATTATTCTTCATTTGGTAATTGCAGGGCATTAATGTGTATGTAATTTCAATAATTTAACTTGAATTGGATGACTCTTACTGTTTGATTAGTTTAGCTTTTAGAAGTGTATGTGATTATGACCTGAAAGGCAGATTAATAGCTGGATTATGGTCTTATAGATCATACAATTCATTATATTCACACTGATCAATATCTGGCACCCGTTACTACAACACCAGTATATATGTTTCATTCATTCAGATAGGCAGATCTATATTTTTGTTACTTTGCTTTTCAATGTATATCATGAGCTAAAGGCCTTCTATGATCTCTAAAGTATATGGCTCTCCTTATGTCAACGGTGTAAGAGGATTCACCATTTCTGAAATCAGACATTTACAAAGTCTATATTCTGTGGCTCAGAAGAACTATTACTTGCTAAAAGGTTTTCAAACTCCTGTTGACTGTAGCTACCAAACACTTCTTCAAAGATATATGAAGGGATTACTGTGACGATGTTTATTTTCAGGTAACAGTTTGAGCAGCAAGGGCTCAAACAAGTTGAAAGTGAGGATCTGGCTGTGTCAAAGACTTTCTTTTATGTAGATGGAGCACCAACAGGGTACACAGAGGAAATCGTTAGCTTCCTGGGCTCCTGAGTAAAGTCCTGATAATAAGATGCAGCCGGGAAATGAGGTAGAGACCTGAAAGAGACCACCCATAAATACACAGCTGGTTGATAAATATATGGTTGGCCGTTCCTACCAAGAGCGTGCCTAACCTCATTTGAGACTCTGAATTATTTTTTTATTATTAAACAAGACTTTGAATAATTAATTCATATATGTGAACATGTGTCTGCATCTACATATTTTTATAAAATGATTTGCTTAGATCCAGCCCCTATGTGCTAGGCTGAAAGACTTTGGATGCTCGCAATGAATAACCAATGGGGAGAAAATCTGTGTAAGAAAAGAAATATAAAATATTGAGAACCATACCCCCATCAGTTGCCTTAACTTATTTGTGTAGCACCACATCCATGTGCAGCACTGAGTAATGGGTAAATTCATTGGACAAGATGGAGTCCCTGCCCCAGACAGATTACATTTGTGCGAGTCAGTCTCAGGCAGAACAAGCACCTAGAGAGGTTTATAGCTTTTTATTTCAACACAGGTGGCTGCATTGCCAGATGTACTCTGCAGAATTACTTCTCTTATTGTCCTAACTTTGGTTTGAATTGAAAACACGTTGCTGTAAAAATCTCTCGCTTTTAAATGGAGCAAGGTATTGTTCAAAATTAACGTTAACCTCAGAAATGCCAAGCAGGCTGAATTTCATGAGACATCTTTTAAGACTCCCTCTTCTCTGCATGAGTTTTAAACTTGACCTCAAAGACCTATTTTAAAAAGAGAAGGAAGATACTATCTTTAACTTTTCTAGAGTCTGGATTTCACTAATCCTGACTTCAGACATCAAAGAGCAAGGATATTTTAGATTCCCCAAGGAACTAATTTAATTGTGTAAGTATCTATAAGGTATAGCTTTTCTTTTTGTTATTGGGTTTTTTCTTTTCAGCTCAGAACTTTTCCTACTCTGCAATTTTGAAAAAAAAATGCATATAGCATACTACACACTAAAAATACAGTACTAGGAATCAAAGAATCCCTTCAGTTTGCATAAGAAAAAATATTAAAATGCAGTGAATCAAGATTTTTACAACACAGATGAAGACAGCTGCTGTGCTACAAGGAACTCTCCAACTGTCCACAGTTCATTCAGGAAGCATCCATTTTCTTCAAGCAACCTCTTCTTTTGAATACTTCAACTTTTTCTCAAACCTGTGCAAGGGGACAGCTTGAAAAGCTGAACACATCCCTGCAATCTGGACAGCATTTTTACGCACAGGAAAATGGAAACAGCAAGTGATTCTGGTACTGGATCCAGGAATCCAAAGAGAAATTCCAGTACCACTTTCAGGGAAACATGGCCTTTCATTAAGGAATTGTCTAATTTCTGTGAAAGGCTTTCTGTCCTACAACATATTTGCCAGTGGGCTAATGAGAAGGATCATGAGATGGATATAAGTGATCTGCTTTTGGGACAGCTCTCTACTCTCTCACCAGAAAATTAGAGCATTTGGCTCCAGCTATCTGATGTCATCTATGTATAAAGCAGACAGTATATATTTTTTGAGGTGCCATGTTTCATTTTAGATTTTTGTAGGTTTCACAGAAGAGATGACTCATAAGAGAACAGTAAGTGTTCGAACCATTGCGGAATTTGTTTAATGTGTGAGGTATCTTGGAATTTTCAGAATATTTTACAATTTTCATCAGGAAATATTTTGCTGAATCCCTGGAATTTATTTATCAACTTGTTTAAGCTACCAAATACTGCAGTACTACTTCAGGTACAGACACCTGTGGAAAATCACAGGGGTTTCGGTGCCTGTTTCATGAAAGTCCTGCTAGCGAAGCCAGAGTATTCGTGTTATAATGGCTCCCATTAGAGTAACTATGTCTAAAGCTCAGAAAGTGTGCAGAATTCATTTTGATGATTATCCAGCCAGTTTCAGAACAATGGATTTTGGATTAGACTTCAGTTACATTATTATATGATTATTTTTCTGTTTTTTTCCCAGTTAACTTGAAACTTGAACCCTTCCTGGATTTTGCAAAATGACACTACAAAACAGATAACTACAAAATAATACCAAAACAATTCCAGGTAAATAATAATAACAACCAATCGTAATGTTAGATACTAAAAAATGGTTTAATTTGTAGCTCACTTCTCAGCACTACATTGGTATCATTCTGTAACACTTTTTTTTTTCACAAGTCTTGCCCAAAATAAGGAGAAAAAACAGTAAACCAGGGAGAACAGACTAATTAATTTTGACCTTAGGAAAAGACACTGATTTGAGCAAACATTAAAGTCAATTCTTCCTTTTTTTCCACAGTGCTTTCTTCACCTTCTATCGAGCACACTCACTTTTGAAGAAGTCACAATTAAAAGGATGTTCCAGCAGCAAAGAAGTCCTTGTACATTTTCAGACACCTCCTGGTTTGTGTCAGAAATGAATGGTTAGTTTGCAGCTTCATAAATTAGTTACATTGAACAATTTCCACCCCTGCAACTTGTGCTGTGAGGAATGCAGTGACAGATAGATTCTGTGCTGTGTTTGCCTATGAGATGATTTTCTTGAAGTCTCATAATGAGTTGTATTTGGCAGGATTAATGAGTATTATAATGGCAAATGGATGTTTGCAGCTCAGTTGTGTTCCATCACATAGTAACATGGGGTTTCTGGTCCCTTGGAGGCCATAATTGGTGGCATTAATGCAGTTTTTAATTATGCTTCTTGAAAAAATGAATTGGAACCAAAACAAAAGCTAAGTGATCATCTCTCTGTAGTGCTGTGTGGTGTAAACACAGGACCATTGCTGTCTCTGATATCCGTGTTTTGAATTAGGCTGACGGCAGAGGAAATGCACAGGATATTTGGCTGAAACTTGATTTGGGAATATTTGTATTTTTAAATTGTTAAATAGCTTTTTAATTATAAGATGCACGGGGTATTTTTCCCCAGAGAGACCACTCAAAATGTGCTCAAAATATCATGTTGTGTGCTGAACTGCTTGCACAGTGGATTTTATTATTCCAAATGTAGCTCTGTAGCCAGAGTGAGTGTCTTTAGGTCTTCATTTATTTAATGAGAGAGGGTGTGATTCCTCCTTACTTTCCCAGAATGCCCACGCATGAAAGCATTTTGATTAGTGCCGAGTCAGTGCCTATAACCGTGTACTATGCGACAGGCTGGATTTGTCTGCATGCTCTACTGGCCAACGCTTTTCTTATTGCGCTAGCTCTACATCTTCCACAAGCAAGACTCCCAACACCAAAGACATGCCTGTCTATATAAGAGTGAAAAAATAATCTAAATTTTGTGTTTGGTTTTTTTCTTTTTAAAGGTGATCTCTAAGGAAAATGTGTCAGAAAGGAATAAAATGTAGAAGCTATTTGAAAGGCCTGTTTCATTAAAATAAGAAAGCAAATATATAACTTCTGTATTTCCAATGTCGTCGTATCTGGTGGTTCTCATAAAAACAACATCACTACTGTTTCATTCTCACGGAACTATGGATAAATCAAAAGGTAAAGCAGAAAGGCTTAATTAAATGGTTAATTAAATAGTTACAGGATATTTATTTAATAGTCTATCTGCTTTCCTGCCGTGCTGTTTAACATTTTTCTCCAGCCTGCTGCAGTGTTATAGAAGAAATAATGTAACTAGAATTGCCATTTTTTATGTGATATGTTAAATTGGGATTAACTCCCGATCCAGATATCTCTTTTTTATATCAGCCTTGGTGAACATAACTCACTTTTGATTTCACTAGTTTTCTATTAAATCCACAATATATCAATAGAGATATATGCATCATTTTGTGGGCCTTTATCACTTTATATTGTTCCCAAAGCACTAGACTACATAAGGCAAAAGTCTGTGAATGAAGGTGAGTCTTCCAGATATTTATCCTATTGGCTGTGATCAGACCTTCTAAAATCTTGCTTTCTTGACAAAGTGGATGTGGGATCAACCTCAGGTACATATGTGAATTCCTTTGTGGAACATGGTCACAGCAGGAAAATCAGTTGGGTTTTTTTTAATTGTTATTTATTTCATTTATTTTTGAAGCAAATGTTCTGCCAAATGAATTCAGTAGATGTCCGTTGACTGCAATGGGAACTCACACACCTACACTCACAAAAATCCACAGGTAAACACCTAAATAATGTTTCTTAGTCCCTAACTCATTCTAAGTAATACTCACTAACATCTGTCTTGCAAAACTACCACTTTCTTGACTGACAGACAGTTTGGGACCAATATGAATGCTTATTACTATTACTTGTTAGTATAATCACAGGTGGAAGACGTCTTTGTGCTGTGCAAGGTTCAAGTAAGAAATAAAGCATACGACATGAGGAATAGGAGATGCATAACAGGACAATGATAAAACAGTGAAATAAGTACTTCAAGATCACATGCAGCTTAACAACCTACTCTGGATTTAACATGAACTGTTTAAAAATTCTGTGTTTTACTGTTACAGTACGTTGTTACCCACTTTAAAGCATTGGACAAATAAATATGCTTGCAAAATCTACTGTGAGTAAATGATCTATTGTGTGCTGTGGGGTTTCCTGATGGATGTGAGGACAACCTGCTGCTCTTTAGAAGAGGGACTGTAGCCCGTGTGTGCAGGAGGAAATGTGTCCCCAGAACCAGCGTGTGGCCACAACACTCATCAGACTTATCCCTGCGGCTTGAAAGATCGATACTTTTCAACCCTAGGCAGCATTGGGTGAGGTGGGTCCTTAACATAACTACTGTAATTGTCTTCCTCTGAAGAGACGTAACGTTCCAGATATGCAATCTTCACACTTAAGCTCCTGATTCTTCTTGAATTCAAACTATTAATAGAAAAACATTTGGTTTTCATGCTATGAGATTAAAAGCAAAGTCACAAATGGTAAATATGAAGTTAAATATAATTTTCTTGTAAGGGTAAGGGTCCCTTCATGCCCAGAGGACCAAATGCCCTTGCAGGCTCTCAGCCCCATTGCCAACAGACCTCCTGCTCTTGCACAGGCCTCAGGGCCTCCTCCTCACCCTCTCCTTCCTTTCATTCCGGAGCCTCTTTCTGTCCTTTATCCTGTAGCAATGCAGCTTTGCTGACCTGTGCTTCAGGCATGTCGTGTCTATTTTTTCATACTTTCTGGTATAGCATGGATCCCTCTCAACTTCTCTGCCTTTTGGAGTGGTATTCTCAGCAACAAATGCAGATACAGTTGATGAACCTTTTTCCTGCTAAAACAAGGCCATCACGGTTTAAAATGACATTTGTAGCAAGATGAGAGCGTCTTGATTTCCAAGACTGCCAAAAACGTCTGAATCAGGAATGTCTCCCAGCCTCATCAGGTAGCTTCACGTCTTCCTTCCCCAGAGAAATATGTGGAAGTGGAAGATGCTAGGTTGATCCTTGCAGATATTCTTGGATTTGTGCATAGAGCACAATGTTTCTGGTTTGTGATACATTGAGGGGAAAACACGTTTTCATCTTTTCTCTTTCCCTTTCTTGTCCCTCTTCCCTTTCCCTTTTGGGTGGGACCATTGGGAATGAGGGCTGCAACCTGCTGCCTGCTGTTCCGTTAGAGGAGAAAACCACAGGGAACTGAACTTAACCCAGCCACTCCTTCAGCCACACTCTTCTTTTTCAAATTGCTAAATGAAAATAACACTGAATATCCTATGCTTAACTGCAAATATTGCATTTAAGTATAAGCTATTTAGTATTCATAAAGCAGTAAAGTCTAAAGCACAGCACTTTTATAATAAACTCTGGATCCTACTTCAAAGAGTTTACAGCCTAAGAGATTCTTAAGGTTTGAATACTGACCCAAAGGATAAAAGCAAACAGGTACTTCTTTGACTATAATCCTCTCCTGCAAATGCACCTAGCCTTTTCTCAAAGGTCTTCCTAGACCCCAGTTCTGCCTGCTATCCCAAAAGGCTATTTTCACTTCCATTATTGCCAGGGTGGACCTAATGAGCCATACCAGCTGCATGAGTCACCACAAAACCATCATCAGCTTGCTTTTTTTTCTGGATGTGCTAACTCCCTATACAAAAATAGTCTGGCAGAAGAAACTTGCTCTCCTTTTTACAGTTAATGATACTGTAAAACGCTGAAAGAAGATAAGGTGTCCTGGGTTATAAAAGTGATCAATAGTAAGCAATCAGGAGGCCAAAGCTCTTAATGTTTATTTTACAGGATAAGAAGTTATAGGGAATGCTAGCTAGCTGGATAAAAGCACAATCTAGCTGTCAGGGTGTTATGCAGCAGTTAATTCATCCTAGAACTGGATTAACTTTGAAAATGAAAAAGTTGCTTCTCTAGTCATGGAGGATGGTTTGTAGGTCCCCATAAATCAGGCAGAAAGCTGCTGAGGGTGGAGAGGCTTATGTATATGAAGTCTCAGCCTCACGAGGCTTGTACCTGCTTATCAGAAAAAGAAAAAAATATCTAAAGTTGAATAAGTCAGCTACATGCAGAAACAAAATATATGATCTTATGCACTGCGGATAAACAGAATCTCTGGGAAAGAAGAAGTGTTCAATATACAGAAAAAAATACATATCAAAATGAAAAATATTGTCTGACATTGGAAAGACTGCTGCAAGATTTCTTTCAAGCATAATGCAACCTTAAGTCTTTGGCAAAAAAAAAGACCGAACTTTAATTACCAAAGCCCTGGTCTCTCTGTTCAGTCTCTGCTTTACTGTGCATAATGGAGTCAAATCTCTACACATCTTTTTTCGGTGAGTTGATTCCATTGTGTATATTTGAACAAAATCAACGGCACATTTTTTACAGTGGGCTGGATCTGTGTGGTCTTTACTCTCTCATCAGGAAATAAATCTCTCATAATATCAGTAGAGCAGGCTACAGTGGAACCAGTCACCTCCCATTTGCATTAGCATTGCTTGTTTATTTTATCCAATGCCTTTTGCACATTTAGCATATTTTAAAGTATATGTCAGCCATATTATAATGTTTTCCCTCTACACAAGTACCGCAGATATAAATCCTTTATGTGCTTGTTCTGAACTCACTTATAAATGCCCATTGAAAATGTCCATTTAAATGATGGTAATGACAGTGGAGTCTAATATGCAGGAAGATTTTCTTATTATCTTATTTTGAGAGTATTTTATTAATAACATATTGATATAAAAGATAAGAACATTTTACCTCCATAAATTTGTATGTGCAATTTGTTCTTTTCACTGCACAAACATATTTAGGATGCCACTCAGTAGTACTGATTGAATATTTATTTAAACAAATATCAGTATTACCCAACTAGCTGGAAAATCCATGAGTTTGGTTTTGATAGCAGAGCATTTCTCAAAAATTTATGTGTGTATGCAAATGCTGGTGCTTTGGATATAGGCTAAAGTATTTGCTTTATATGTATTATTTTGTTTGAATACAAGAAAGCTGGTTTGATTTGTATGTTTCCCCCTTATAGAATTGTTCCAAGGCTCTGTCAGAGATCACGTAGAGTAATTTTTCCCATCAATCTTTGCTGTGCAGCCATGCACGAATGCAGTAGGAAAAAGGGGGCAGAAATCAAATCACTTAATTGCAGCATTTTTCATCTACATCTTTTGTTTTATGGTGGTAAAGGCCCCGAAGTAGCCTACCATGATTCATGGCTGTCACTGCTGCCGTTAGCAGTTCAATCTTTCATTCTAGGCATTTTGGTACTGAAAGTACCTACACAATTACTTTGATGAATATGACTTGTTTGTTTTTTCCCCATTTTTAGCAGAGAGTGGTTGTGCTTAATACAGACATTTAAATAAGATAGTATTCATGCCTGCTGCATCTACCCTGTTTCCAAAGTTGTGTATCCTGTTTATGAACATTTTGCAAAAGGAATTTAAGTTCACTAAACTTACTGATTTAATTAACCCCTCCCGTTAATAAGTTTATATCATCCAAAAATAATTCATGCTCATTCCACACAAAAGGAATAATCACCTCAGCTCTGACACTCGGAAAACTTCTTTAAAAACCTTAGTATTTTAATTTGGGGGGGGAGGGTGTCATGACAAAGCCAGAGTGAAAGGACATATAATGCTGGTTATAAACAAAAGAGGTTTGTCTTTTGTGGTTTGCACATGTGTCAGAGAAAGCAACTAGTAATGTATAGGTGTTAAGCAGGAGAAGCCTCAGTGATAGCATCAAATATCCTGGGTTATCCAAATGAACAGGGATTTCAAAAGAGTGTTATTTTTTTTTAACTCTGCACTGTCAGCACGAAATACACCTTCTTTTGAGACAGGAAGGAGGCATGCTTTTGGGGTTTTATTATCACATTCTAAATCAAATTCCTAGCACAAATTTTGGCATGTAAATCCACTGAGAAGATAGATGCCCATCTTTCAGGACAGAATAGAATACTTTTTGGTGTGGAAACAGTTATTTGTAGTGATCCCTTTTTAAATTTTTGTTCCTATTAATTTGTTTTATTTTACTGTTTTCTTCCAATTACCAGCACAGAGATATTTATGCCTAATAACTATGTATTTAGCTAGAGGGCAGGGGACACCTATAATGGTAGTAGTGGTCCATGTACTCAGCAGTATGGTGCTGAAATTATGTGGAATTCTATTTTTAAAAGCCCAAGGTTAGTCCCAGGCTCAAAAACATCTTAGATTAAAATTTAAATAACCCTCATAATGAAATAAAACCCATAAAATGTGAATCTAAATCTGGTAAGCAAAACTAAAAAGGGAATTACAGAAAATTTATTTTATCCTAACTGGGATCCACAAGATGCCATGTAATCTTGCCAGTGGGACAGAGGTGCACTGGAAATTGCTTCTTTCAAGATGACTTTCAGAGGGCTATTTAGTTTCACCAACACCGTTACATAGGTTTAATTACACTTGGGTGAATGGATTACTGGTGGAATGACTGCAGCAGTAAAATTGAGCAAGTGCACAGGTGCTCATGGGAGCAACTTAAATATTTACCAGTGAGGATGCAAATGCTAGTTAAAATGTTTGTGATTTCCTGCTGAAACAGCAGGGCCTGACGGTACTAAGTGAGGGCAGATCTCCCAGAATCACAACTTTGGGGCATGGGACAAATAACAAGTTGGAAAGATGTTCACCTCAGATCACAGTAGGAATGGGGACTATCCCTCAAAGGTGCCAAGGCACGCTGTGTACCCTTCTGATTCAGCGACTTGGAAGGTGATTTCACTTTCTACTTTCCTATGTCAGCAATGAATAGGTAAAACACTACTCAAACAGTGAAATTCAATTGTGGTAAAGTACTGAAATGAACAGTTAGTCAATCAGATTCATTATATCATGGTTGGCGCTTGCCTTCCCATTGCTGTTTGGTTCACAGACTATTGCTGGGTTTAAAGAAGCAGCAGCCATCCCATCTGTGTGCACATCACTGTGTGTACACTACCAACAATGTGTCAGGGTAAATGGGTGCAGGAATACATGAGATAAAAGGAAAAAAGGTAATTAATTTCATATTTCCTTTATTAAATGCAGCTTTCTAATAGTGTGTTAGCAGTATTTATGTAGTACAATATAATAAAAAAAATAAATCAAATCCTGACCTTTCAGAGTTTTACAAAACACACAGCTTTTCTGTACAAGCAGTCTTCCTGAAATCTTGGTGATACAGGAATTATTGTCAGAATTATTGGCCGCAGCTGGATCTCACTGGGTAAGCAGTTCAGAAATGAAGGCAATGAGAGGGTCCTCAGGCAGAAGTACTTGCCTCTGCAAATCATACCTGAAGCCACTGTCAGAAAAAGATGGCATTCATGCGTTGGGTTCTTCACCCAAGGCACGAAAATGTTAACAGCATCACTGCTGAGGGCAAAGCAACAACAGGCTAGTCCCAGATGGACTAGTTCTGAGTTGGCTAAATGGATTGTTTATGGTCCTTATGGTGTGGTGGAGATTTTTCATAAATCCTCATATATTAAATTTTTTATACATGGTGGACTTTAATTTCAGGACTGGACTCCAAGTCTGCAATTTGGTATTTTACTCCAGATAGGAGTATGACAAAGTCTACTTTACATTGCTTTGTAGGGGAAAAAAACCCAAACCTGCAAATTATTAGGGACCTTTCCAAGAGTCTCCTAAGTCTTTAAGTTCCTGATGGTGAGTGAGGTACCTAGCAAATTTTTCTATAGTCTTTAGGGAGCTAATCTCTGTAATTTTAATTGAAATTAGTAATTTAACATGTTTTTGACAGTCCCAGTAGGTACCTCTCTGCTGATGCTACTTTAAAAATACATCCTGGATTAGATGCCACTTTAAAAATATGGTATTTGAAGAAAACACATAACAGGAAAAATATAATCTTTCATGTTTTTGCAATACTGTATGCACATTCAACTATTAGAATAACTCACAGCAATCTGCATGTATGGGCAGGACTGTGTAAATAAATCCATACTGAGTTACTAGTTTGTATTTTGTGAACAGAAGAATTTTCTCTTGTGACTCTCTCTAAAGTTAATAACTAATCAGCATTTCATCAGAAGATATTTAATTTATTTTTTTTTTAAGTATTCTGTCGGGGTTTAACCCCAGACAGCAGTTAGGCCCCACACATCTGCTAGCTCACTACTACCTCTGCCTGCACTCCTGCCCCCTGCCCCAACCCTGCTCCCCAGTGGGATGGGTGAGAGAATCAGAAGGGTAAAAGAGAAAACTTCTGGGTTGAGACTAGGACAGTTTAATCGGGAAAGCAAAAGCTGCACACAAGCAAAGTAAAGCAAAGAATCCATTCTGCACTTCCAGTGGACAGGACAGTGTTCAGCCATCCCCAGGAAAGCAGGGCTCTGTCACACATAATGGTTACTTGAGAAGACACACATCTTCGCTCCAAACGCCCCTCCTTCCTTCTTCTTCCCCCAGCTTTATGTGCTGAGCTAGGTGCCATATGGTATGGAATATCCCTTTGGTCAGTTGGGGGCAGTTGTCCCAGCTGTATTCCCTCCTAACTCCATGTGTGCCCCCAGCCTCCTCACTGGTGGGGTGGGGTGAGAAACAGCAAAGGCCTTGGCTCTGTGAGAGCCCTGATCAGCAGTGGCACAAGGATCCCTGTGCTAAACATTATATTCAGCTTAAATACAAAACACAACCCCATACTTGCTACTGTGAAGTAAATTAACTCTATCCCAGCCAAAGCCAGCACGTAAAGAAAACACTTAAATATGCACAGTAATGCTACAAAAGAAGTTGGAAATGTTTATTTCCTTGAATAATATCTCCAAATACTACTTATGGCATGTATCTTTCCAGTTCTCAGAGAAGCAAGGGCATGATAGCCATTGATTTTTCTTGATTTTCTTGAACTCAATGAACTGATCTCTGCATATGGTGACAAAGCTCAGAGCACCTTGGGAGTGAAAGCGATCACTGAATGACAGCGTTGCCAAACCTAGTGAATGACGAAGCATATGCATTGATTAAAAGTCAAACTGAAGTCAAATAAATATATATTTTCATGAGGGAAACAAAGGGCCGGTTGCCCATAACATAGCTGCAGTAGCCTGCATCAGCTTCTTGCTGCTGAGTGAATTGAGACAAGTCATAAGACCAGTGGAGAAGCTCCAGCTGCTGTCAGCGGTATACATAGTTCCCCTTCAGAAATTAATGGCCCAAGGACCTTGAATTTAGCTGTCCCTTCCTCACAGGCAGACTGGGCTCTGCCTCCTTTTATTTGAGGTGGAGTGGGGAAGCAGGAGAGACTAGAGGAACTGCACTTCGATCGCTCCTTCTGGAGTATCATCTACTGTGTGCTACACCTCCCATTCATCTGCAAGGGCGGGGGTCTTTTTACATTTTGGATCCCCACATGGCAACGGGACAGAGAGAAGGGGCCAGGCTGGTTTCAGTTGTGGATGAGAAGAGTAATATGGTGTTAAGGTATTAAGTAATAAGGTGCTAAAGCCAGTGTTACTTATTGGGCTTGTATTGCATGCTCTAGCTTATATTGCATGGTCTAGTGATAATTTGGTAACCCTCTGTGGAGAGTACCACATTTGATAGAATAGCACAGAAAGGCTTAGATCTAAAGTAAACTCACATTGTACTCAAATACAAGAGTAAGTCAAAGCATGTGGGCTGTTTTGTGAAGCAGATGGATAAAAATGTGGTTAAGAGAGGAAGACGATTTGGATGTTGGAGAAGGGGCTGGCAGGCTGCCTATGTTAGTAATGCTAAGGAGTGCTGGAACACTTGATAATTTCAGAGCAAGTTAGTTTGCCACAGCTTACAACCTGCTCAGTGCTGGGGAGAGAGCTTGTTCTGCCTTCTCATCAGTATGTGATATGGAATAATCACAGTGGTTACCTAACAGTGATGAAAAGCTTCAGCTGCAAAGGGAAAGAGACTGCAAATCTGATTGAATGTGGGCATTTCAGGTTTGGAAATATGTGCTACCTACTAAAATGAGCTATCGACTAATTCTGAAAGAAATGTTATATGGGCTTAATGTTCATCTTCATCCACACTATAATGAGAAGGATTAGACTGGCTTCCATATGTGGAATATTTATTTCAGCAATACAGGAAAATGTATTTCCCTAATAATTTTTCTGTATGCACAAGGCCTTAAATTTTACATATGTGATTAATGTTTTAATTTGCTGTTCTAGTTGGATACAAGTTTACCATACAATATAAATTACTTACAAAGAAATTTGCTTATATGGAGCTTAATTCATATGCTGTTTAGCCGCCATGTGTGGCATAGCTTTGCCTTCTCTATGGGACCAAGAAGTTGTGCAATTGATTTGTAAAATAAAAACCAGTCAAGTTACACAAAGCATTTCCTAACAGCCTAAACCAGAGCATTTATGAAGCAAACATGTGCCATAATTAGTGTTTATTTTAGCATGAATTGGTAAACAGGATATTAATTGCAAGTTGTGAATTGGATCCTGACACAAATTATTCTGATTAGCCAATATTTAAAAAATATTTATATTGTCTTTTACATATATTTTGTAGATCTCATTTGCACAGCAAAAGAATGACAATTAAATACATTGCCCAAAGTAGGTGAATCAAAACAGTTATCAGATTAATTGTTTCAAAATCCCTGGAATAGGAATCAAGCCACTGATTGTGATAATAATAAAAATACAAGAGAAAACCACTATCTCAGAATGTGTTTTATTTACTTTTCAACAAACAGCTGAAAATAACACATCCCCAGGATGGTACTTCTGACAAACGCTCTCTGGTGTACATGTGTGGTGATAATAAAGTCCATGACGGCTCTCAGGGCACCAAAGGCATGCGGAGTCTGCAAGCCCAGGCAGAGGGACTATAGACAGCTCATGGAGTGAGAACGGTGACTTAAAGATTGTACCATTCAAGCACAGTGGTTATGATATGACCAATATTTGACTGGCTCAGGCTCTGAATAAATTTTCTGCTTGGGGATTCAAAGCCTTTTGTTGATGGGCTTGTGCCTTCAGAAAGTAGAGAGCACTGTGTTCTCTGGAGAAGGATCCCCCAGTAAGGACCTTCATTTAGAATTTTCCTTTGTATTTTAATAAGATTTTCTAACCACTTTTCTTGTCAAGTATGTGCAGCAACTTTGAGATCTTATGGGGAATGAAACGGAAAGCTCCCTGTCCTGAAGCGTTTTAGGAACTTCCAGCCTCCTTCACAGAAAGGAAGGACAAAATATCATAGTGTTTAGGTCCAATTGTTATTTTCATTGAAATCCATAGTGGTCTTACTCCTAATTTCAGCAGACAAGAGGATGTATCCTTTTATTAGGATTCCTACACCTAGGAGAGTTCCCCTGTAATCTAGCATGGGGAGGATGGGTGGACAAAAGTAAAGGTCCATCTCCTCATCAGGTAGAAATGATGGCCTGGCAGCTGTGCACATGGAGACAGTGCACTCTGTTAACACTTATAGTAACTTTCCAAAGTCTAAAATCTGAGGTACTAGAGGTTTTCACTTAAATATAAGGAAAGACAAACTTAAAGAGTTAGAAGCAAAATTTCTTCTTTACTGACCCAGAAAGAGTGCTGCTGTTCTAGTAGACCACACGATGACCCTCAAGCTTTCTCCATTCTCTTTTTTCGAGCAGAGTGTGAACACCAGTGTGTTCATCTGTGCTACAGCCAAGGTAATCTGATCTTATCTATTCATTGCATGTACAGCCATTATGTGTACACAGTAATTAACAAAGCAAATATGGTTATAGAAAATACAAAATAGAAACCCTTTTGTTTATATAACTACTTTAGTAGGAAAGTGGAACTTTTTTCCAAGCCTTGTCCTACGTAATGCAATGTAAATAGAGTATTCAGCATTTTTGTCCATTTCATTAAGCACTGCTCATTTCAATATAAGCCCTATTAGCTAATTAAACTATTTAATTAGTTATACTTGAGTAGCATTAAATTGCAATCACTTGCATCTGTTTTAATAGAGGACGTATTTTATATGTGTCCACAAATGCTAGCACAAAATACTATTCCACCTAGCATCCAGTGTAACTGGACAGCTTCTCTGAGCATTTCAGCAAGTAATCCTAATTCTGTCTAAATAGCTGCATGCTAATAATCTCATTGTAGAAACATCATGTGAATAATGACATTAAAGACTAAGTTAATAGTGAGGATATGAGCTAATGTGGATGGGACTTGGGTCAAAGTGGATTTTGCTTCATACATTTCAGGGTGCATTATACACAGGGATATGTGCTTTTATACATTAGAATTTCTCACTCCTCAAACTCTAGCTTTCCTGCTTCCTAAGACTCTACCATTCTTTTCACTTGGAAAAAAATCCAGATTCTTATTTTCCTGATGTCATGTGAAACAAGGGAATTTGACAAAGGGTATAGGACAGTTCACAAGTCTGACTGAACTCAGACTAAACTGACTAAAACTCATCCATGAAGTTAATTCCATTAATGTGCTCTTTTAATATTTTAGAAAGGATGGAGGGTTTTGGCTGAAACAGAGTTAATTTTTCTTTCTAGTAGCCGGTATAGTGCTGTGTTCTGGATTTAGGATGAGAATAATTCTGATAACACACTGATGTTTTTAGTTGTGGCTAGGTAGTTGTAGTGCCAAGATTTTGGACTTTTTAGCTTCGCATGGTCTGCCAGGCACACAAAAGCTGGGAGAGCACAGCCAGGACAGCTGACCTGGACACACGAAAGGGATATTCCCTACAGTAGAGCATCATGCCACAGATATAACTGGAGAAGTTGCTGGCAGGCAGGATAGCTGCTCAGAAACAAACGGCATTGAGTTGTTGCATTTTTTTTCCTTCTGTTGTAGTGAGCAATTGCATTTGTGAATCACTTGTATTACTGTTTTTATTATTACTATTAATATTATTATCTTCCTTTGTTATCCCATTAAGCTGTCTTTGTCTCAGTCCATGAGGTTTTTTTCCCATTCTCTTCTCCATCCCCTCGGGGGTAGGGAGTGACATGCTTAGCTGCCAGCTGGAGAAAAAACATGACGGGGGGGATAGCCATATAAACTCACCACCCCAGAGGTAGGCAATGAGGCTTCTGTCCAGTTCCACGAATGGAGGCATTAAAAGTCATCAGAGATGCTTAATGGTAATCCACCTAGGCTCCACTTGCCAGGCTGAAGGGTTGAGCTGGTCCATATTTTCAGTAGGGCAAGCCAGCCTCATGTGCAGCTGTATAAACTCTGTAATTGCAGTTCCTGCAAAGCTACAAGTTTTTTGCCATACCATAAATAATTTGAGAAAGACTCATTTGTGCTCTTGACTAGGACCAAAGGCAACAACACAAATATGGATCTGGTTTATGTCTCAGACATGAACAATTACCTTGTTCATTCTATAACTTTACTGTTATTATCTATTAAGTACACTCAGACAAATTTTGTTCTTTGAATCAAAGACTTTATTGCACTGTCTGTAAATGACTCTTATGCATGGAATAAGAGATATCTGTGCATTATTTCCAACCTATATGCATGCAAGACAATCTCCACATTTTCATGTCTTAAACACTTCCAGAATCTTGAAAGCAGGTTGAGATATTTATTCAGGCTATGAGATTTCTTGGCCATACCAGTCTCTTTTCTGTGGTCATGGTTGTCTAGCAATTCTTTTGGTTCTGAGTTCAGTCTTATATTTATTCCCAAACAGATCTCAATGTCAGACTAAAAACTGCAGAAGTTTACGGTGTTTTTAGTTTGCCTATCACTACTGGACAAGATACTCTCTGAGTTTTTGAGCTCAAAGGTACCTGGGAAGATAGACTAAAACTCAGTTCCCTCCCTCCTTACCCTTGCAAGAAGGGAACAGAACTGTGAGCAATAAGCACACTAGAAAGCATGAGGCACAATAAAAAAGGCCAATATATGTAGGCACCACTGTGTCTGATTAAGAGTTCTCCCACTCTCCTGGGAGTTAACTAATGCTAACTGTGTCCCCTTTCAAAGGTAAAGGGAGGACTGCAAATTGCCCAGCTATATGCTTCATATCTTTGGAAGTTTGTAATGTAACATTTCTTGAGAGTAGCAGGGATTTTTGTTCACGGATGTTGGACCAATCATCACAGCTCCTTCCTGACTGTGCATCTTGTGTGTGATACTACCATTAACTAACCCTTCACAGGAAGGTAAGCACTCTCATATGCTTTTTCAGTAGGCATGGTGCTCTGAAATCACGTTTTCCCATTAAGTTTTTTTCAGAGAGCAAATTAGATATATTCTGGATGGAAGTCTGTTCTTTAGCATCTTATTCTAGCAAGTCAGGAAGAGTAAGCATTTTTTTTTCTTTTCCTGGAAAAATCTTCACAATATTCTACCAGTTTCTACTTCAACTGATCTAAATTCTCTTTTCTTGATTTGTATTCCAAATACCTAAACCACCCTACAAGGTTTAATTGACACTGTGTAAAATTAGGGCATCTAGATAGCAAGGTTTACTTTAAGCATCCTATTTTTGTAAACCAAAATTTTTGGCTACATATTATTAAATTTTTAAAGAACCTGTGTTTTGGAAGCAACCCACTGCATAATGACAGGACAAGAAACAACAGTTTTAAACTGAAAGAGGGTAGATATAGATGTTGTGGACGCCCCCTCAATGGCAGTGTTGAAGGTAGCTTGGATGGGGCTTTGAGCAACCTCATCTAGTTGAAGATGGCCCTGCCCATGGCAGTGGGTTTGGACTAGATAATCTTTGAAGGTGCATTCCAACCCAAATCAATTTATGATTCTATGATTATATAAAATCAGTGAGAACAAAGACATATCTGGACAGTAAAATGGGAGAAGCAAAGTACTGGAGCCCCACATAAATAATTGTACTCCCTCTGAAGATCCAAATTTGGGGATACAAGAGCTATGTAGTCATCATAGTCTGAGGGGGAGGAATAGTTTATTTGCACAATGAGTTATTAATTTACCTTCAAGGTCCAAGCTCACACTTGTGTGTGAGTTAAGGTTTGTCCACCCTGTGTGATTATGGGAAGAATGTGAGCAGAAAAAGCTTTGATTTTCAGAAACATACATACCAAATATGCATCATTCAGGTCCTGGATGAGCTGGGTAACTTTGGTAGCTGTCTAGGATAACATTGCTGAATTCTTCAAAATCAAGTTGTAATTCAATGACATAAAGAAAGATTCATGTAAATTATGCTACAGCAGATACATTTACCACATGTCTTGGACTCTAAGTTTTAGAACTTAGAGAAGCTTTGGGAAGGAAGTTATGTATTGTTAAGCAATCTCGATTAAAATGTGTAGTATATTGAAAATCAAGCACATATTTAAAAAAAAAAATCCTGGCAGAAATATATATTAGGGACTAACAGTCTGTGCAACAGTAAACCAAGAGTGAAATATAATCAAGAGACCAATGCTGACATCAAGTAGGAGTGAAGTAGGTCTCCTTAACAAATTATGAAACTCTTCTCTGAGAAACCAATTACAAATGTAAAAGGTAGAGATGGAACACCCATTCCTCAGCTGATTTTGCTCCCTCTGAGGCTCCAGTAAAACAATAGATATATCTGACGTCTGTAAATATGCAGTAGTAAATAACATACATTCCCACTTCATGATCATGCACTCTCTTTTTGAATCTTTTTGATCATGCACACTCTTTTTTTTTTTCTTCATACATCATGGTGGGTAGACCAGTGGAAGAGTGGGTAGGGAGCATCAGAATCATTGTCTTGAAAATAACAGTTGAATTTTATCTAGGTAATTCACAAATACACTGAACTAAATTGTCAGTAAAGAAGTGACAAGAGTACTGTTGTATTAAACCTTACAAGAATTTGAGGATTTTAGAATGCATGAACATCTTTTTCTATACAGAAAATCATCCAAGGAACATAGACACTTATGCAGGTATGTAGAAAATACCATATAAGTATATAAATTCCAAATATCTTTACTATGTAAAAATGTGATGCATATTGTGATGCATTTCTTGTATTTTACTTTCCTTCCTACTTGTTTATTTATATCAGGAAATCATAACAAGATCTTTTTGTATAATATATCTAAGTCACCAAAATAATCCCTACTGACTGTGATAGGCTTGCTTGTTTAAGAGTGTGGACTTTTGTGAAAAAGTGTTTGTGAGAAGCAGGTAATAATGGAAGATATTTTTATTATCTCCAGGAATTGAAAAAGAAGTTTTGTGTTTGTTAATTGCAGTAGTCTTTTGCTTTACAGGAACTACAAATCCAATATATAGGACTACCATCAATACATAAATGTTCTAAATATATGGAAGCAAAAGGTAGATGAAGCAGAATTAATATGACTTGTATATGAATTTTTCATGAGGAAAAAATTATGAAAGTCACTCCTTTTCATAAAAACCATGACTATATCCAAATTTGCTGTGATTCATCCGTACTTTCTCCAAAGCTGGTATTACAAAAATTAGGGATTTATGTTATCTAAATAATTATACTATATCTACAAAAAATAAGAAAACAATTGCAATATAAATTAAGAACGGACATAAAGCTTCCTTTTCCTCATCCTTTCCTCTTGTCCAGTGCTTCTCCTTCCATTATAATCAAAAGAAAGGTATAGGTTAATATGGTGTTAGAATTGGCTTTGTAAGAAACGAATAACCTCTCATATGACCAGATGAACTGAAGAAATGAAGTGGTGTGGAAAAAGGATGCTGCACACATACACTATATTTTACCATCAATGTACTTTGTACAATGTGCACTAGACCTCTCGTGTATTTAAGCCAGGTCACTGAAGAGCCTCTGCTTGGGGTTGAACTGGTGACCTAAGTGTGAAAAGCTGAGGGGCCCACTGGCGATAATCTAACTTGGAAATTCAGACATCAGTATGATGCGGAAGATAATAAGGCCCTCTTTAGCACCATAGGGTCAGCAGTAATCTAATGCAGCAGCTCTATATTACAAGGCAATTCCATTTTGGACATATCACTGTTTAAAAGATAAAATTAAGTGCTCCTTTATAATGATCATATTCCATCTTCTCTAAGAATTGCAGGGCAAATATGTTTAATTACTAGCATTTTAAACAAAGCATTTGTTTCTCTCTAAGTGGATTTGATCCAGAAAAACAGTTATACCCAAGAGATCACCCTGCTTTGATTTATGGGTCCTTTTATATAGCAGGCAATCCTCCCAATCAGGAGAAACCATTGCGATTTTTATGATTTACAGTATAATGAGGCAAAGCTGAACAGTATATAGGCAACACACAAACTGTGGTCTTCAAGCTTTACTTTCCCTCTCCCTCCCACCCTAAAATAAGTGCTGGAAAAGGACAATGTCTCTAAGAAATCTACAATCTCATTAAGTACTCACTGTTTCAGAGCAGAGGAGAATATCACTATTGCCTTCCAGTGATGAATATTCCAGCCTTTTATTCATTGTATGGGTATTCTGGTAACCCTTGGTTTTTCAATACATAAAAATAAATTTTAAAATAGCAATAGTACTGCATATGTCTTGCCTGAAAAAAATGTTGCCTGGTGGAATCATTATTCCTGAAGGAATGTGGCAACATTACATGGAGATTACATAGTTTGATAATTTCCCAGCTATAGATGCAAAACTAGGAATTCTTAAAGGCCAACATGTCTAATGATGGGTCATGGCAATATACTCCATTGTCAATTCTTTTGAACAGGACTCTATAATTTATGCAGCACCAGGAGTGTTAAATACTTTGATCTACTCCAGGGAAGGTTAAAAGTGAGGAACAGTGTGGGGATCTAAATGTAAATATAATAAAGGTGATTCTTTAAGACAAAATTAATACAGTGTCAAACAAACCCAAAATGTTCAGGGAAGGATGCAGATGGGTTGTATATGCTTGCATTTGCTTGCAGTGCTCAAGAGGTCTGACACCACAAATGAGGGTGACGTAAATACATACTTTATATAACATACTAGGAGACTAATTATTTTTATATAAGTCATCATATAATGTTCAGGACTCAGGATTCATTATATTGATGCTTACCCCTGTCTGTTCCTGGGCACAAAAGTCAGATCCTTCACCTAGCCAAGCCAAAAGCCTGATCTTTCAATGACCTTTACATGCTGTGCTGGTCCCTCCGACGTCTGAACACCGAACATGCCCAGCATCTGCTGGTTTGACCCAAGTGAGAGTGAAACTTTCCAAGGGGCTGTGTGGACCCCTGCTCTATGTGCAGGAATACTGAATTTTCCTATTGATTACCCCTTGTCCTGTCTCTGCTAATCACTGAAAAGGGGCTGGCTAATTCCCCCTGCATCCCATGCTTAAGATAATGATAAACACCAATTAGGTCTCCCCTTAGTCTTCTTTTCTCTAGACTGAACAGACCCAGCTTATTCAGCCTCTCCTCATAGGGGAGATGCTCCAGGCCCTTAATCATCTTCGTAGCCCTTCTCTGGACTCTCTCTAGGAGATCCCTGTTCCTCTTACTACCAGGGAGCCCAGAACTGGACACAATACTCCAGGTGGGACCTGACCAGGGCAGAGTAGAGGGGGAGGCTCACCTCATTCGACCTGCTGGCCACAGTCCTCCTGATGCACCCCAGGATCCCATTGGCTCTCTTAGCCACCAGGGCACACGGCTGACTCATAGTCAACCTGTCATCCACCAGGACCCCCAGGTCCTTCTCCATAGAGCTCTTCTCCAGCAGGACATTCCCCAGCCTGTACTGAAACGAACGGCTGTTCCTCCCCAGGTGCATGACTTTACACTTGCTTTTGTTGAACTTCATTAGGTTTCTCCCTGCCCAGCTCTCCAGCCTGTCCAGGTCTCGCTGGATGGCAGCGCAGTGTTCCTGCGTGTCAGCCACCCCTCCCAGCTTTGTATCATCGGCGTACTTGCTGAGGGTGGATGCTATTCCCTCATCAAGGTCGTCAATGAAGATATTAAACAGGACTGGACCCAACACCGAGCCCTGGGGAACACCGCTAGTAACAGGCCTCCAGTCCGAATCTGCTCCACCGATCACGACCCTCTGCACTCGGTTCGACAGCCAGTTCTCAACCCACCTCACTGTCCACTCATGATCCCATGCTCTCTCAGCTTTGTTATCAGGATGTTATGGGAGACAGTATCTAAAGCCTTGCTGAAGTCAAGGTAGATGATATCTACTGCTCTCCCTCCATCTACCCAGTCGGTGATGAGATCATAGAAGGCTATGAGATTGGTCGAGCACGATCTCCCCTTGGTGAATCCATGCTGACTACTCCTCATGACCTTCTTCTCTTCCACTGTGGAGTGGGAAAGTAACATTGCTTCTTCTTGCAGTTTTGTGTGGCTGGGTGCTGGTGGAAGGGGGGTGGCGGTGCTGCAGGGGTGGCTTCTGCAAGAAGCAGCGAGAAGCTCTCTGCAGGCCCGAGAGAGTAAACGCCAGCTGGCTCAAGGCCAGAGTGGTTGCTGACCAAGACCGAGCCCACCAGCAATCATCATAGCGCTTCTGTGAGTCACATTTAAGAGGAAAAAACCCCACACAAACAGCTGCTTTTTGCCACCAGAGAAGGGAGTGAGAAGATGCAAGAAACTCTGCAGGCACCAAGGTCAGTGAAGGGGGGGGGAGGGGGGAGTGAGAGAAAGATTCCCCTGCAGCCCATGGAGAGGAGTTTTGCACCAACTGAATCCCTTCTATGAAGTAACTTTTCAGGTTTTATTAATCCTAAACCCCCCTCACCCCCCCGCACCCCAAGGACACCCTATTTGAAGTCAAAGTTGATTTTCTCTCCATTTGAAAGACTCTAAGCAGAGTTTTGAGCCTCTCAACTGGATGACGGAAGAAGAAATAGCTTCTTAATGTATGAACATTTCTAGTCATTGGAAGGCTTCATATAAGATAAAGTCCAAATGCTAAATTATGTTGTTTGATCTCATACTGAGGCGATACAAAAAACTTCAGCTCTACTGCTTCAAGGAGTGTCCATGTAATGATGAGCGTACTTGAACAACCAGTCCCCAGAACAAGCATTGGGATTATGCCAATGACAGCCTTTTTTACTGATAAGGATGCTTGTTCCCTTCAGGATGACTTTGAATTTATGAATTTCTATTTTAGAAGAGCTGGTAGAAAACATAGATAGGTGTTTGTCCAAGCTTTACTTCGAAGTTGAATGAAGTTACAAAGCTTAGGGATGTCTTGTGTTCCAACCAAACATACAGAATCACAGAATCATACAGGTTGGAAGGGACCTCAAGAGATTGTCAGGTCCAACTGCCCTGCCAAAGCAAGTTCCCTCGGACATATCACACAGGTTGGCGTCCAGATGGGTCTTGAATATCTCTAGGGAAGGAGACTCCACAACCCCCTGGGCAGCCTGTCCCAGGGCTCTGTCACCCTCACTGTGAAAAAATTCTGCATATTCCGCATATACTGGCAGATCTTGCGTGCATGTGAGAAAAGCTGAAAGGCAGAGCATGGTGAAGCTGTTTGGAATGACTACAGGAGAATGACCTATGGAAGCCTTTTTAGAGATTTGTGTCTGGGAGGAATAATCAAAGTTATTTGCATTAGAATTACTTTTTAGGTAAGCAGATGAGTGTTTTTTGATTTTCCTTCTTTGTTGGTCATCTCAGATTTAAGGGTAAAGACAGTCTTTCCACCTCAATTTAAGCTAAGACATAAGAAAAATAAGACCATTTCACAGGAAGGGAGAATTCTTGCTGAATTCTCAATAGGTAAGGTGGATTTTGCTTCTCACCTAGGCTGTTTATATCTACTATGGCTCAAAGCAATATTTTTGTTCTTTTGAGGCTCAGTTTCTTTTGCTGACTTTCAACCTCAAAATACATATTTAGTTCAATCTCTAACTTGCAAAATTTCTCACTTTACTCAGGTCTGACTTTGAGACAGTATTATGGAATCAGTCTTCTGTCTAGCCAAAGAGGAAAAATGAACTTTCCTAATTGGGTTGATAGTACTGCATAGATTTTAATTTTAAATACTGACATCAGTAATGCAGCAATGAGAGTTATCCTATATGTGTAATTCGTCTCTAAAGAATTTAAAGGGATGTAACATGAATAGGCTTCCTTACTGCAGACAGGCATGAGGTGAATATATTTATTGGCTTTTGCTGTAACATTTATTTGGCTTAGACATTTTGCTTCTGATATTTAAACCCAGAAACGGCCGTCTCTTTTAGCTTTGTATTTGGGACAAATTAGTCATTCTGAAACATTTAAATAAAATTAAGTGCAGATATTTAAGCAATTTTCTTATATTCTTTTTTGGAAGAATCTTAACAAGACTGGCTGAAGTGATAAATCCTGTGGTTTGCCGTAAGCTTTACAAATAACTTCTAACATAAAGCTATGTCTACACTAATGAAACAAGTAACCTGGAATACAGAGAGTTGACATAGTTATTTCATTCTCCTATGAAAAGCAACGTGTTTTTCTATAATAGTACAAAATATATCCTATCAGGGGCATCTTTCTTGAATGGAAATCCTCTACTGACATTATTTCCAAGCACATTTTCAGTCTTATACCATTTTGCTTTCTGATCGCAGAAAGAATGTCAGTTTTCGAAGCTGTACTCTAGGTGTCATGAGTTTGGTAGACGAGAGAATCCTATCTGTAGTTTGATTTAAAGATGGCATGTATAATAATGTGTGTTGTTAGAAAAGTAATTATGGAGGATTGCATGTGTGAACAGGATTAATAGGATGTTTCCTCAACTTTAGAACTACAAAGCTATTACATTTGCAATGTACATTATCCATAAAATAATTATTTTTACGAGTGTCTATCCTTTCTAATCTTACTTTCACATGAAGGGAACTTCTGTAGAGACTTTAATAAGCTATCACTTTTGTCATGATTATCCATATTTGCATACTGTACATTATTTTTGAAGGTACTTTTTACTGATGCGTAAAGCTAACAGTAGCAACTAAAAAGAAAAACCCCCAAACCAAAACAAAACCCCACTGGTTTTATTTCAGGGTCTCTTTTGACACTTGAGTTGTTAAACACTTGCGTGTCAGGTAGCATAAGATTTGTGTTTTCCTGTATGCTTTAGTTTTGAAAACTCTTCCCCCACTAAATTTTTTTGAAAACTCACCTGGTTTTTTAAATCAGGAGATTTTTCCTGGTTTTGCGTGGTGCTGGTAGGACTGGGACATTGCATTCATTGTCATATTCCTTTACAGCTGTGTTTGGGAAGGGTTAAACTGTGAATACAAGAGGGAAGAAGTCCTCTTAAAAAGGTTAAACTTCCTACTCTCAACAACCTGATGTACGAGGTATCCTCTTTGAAAAAGGTTGTTAAACATGAGTTTTGTTTACATATAATGTCATGCAGTTATCAGCATAATCAAAAACTTATTTAATCCTTTTCTAATTCTAAAGTGATTAGCAAGGGCTGAGAAATCACCTTATCTCACTAAAACACAGGTACGAACACAGAGTAAATATTTTGGTAAACAATTATTCTGCCCTTGCATATTCAGCAGTGTGCTAAATTATGCATAATCTTGCATAAGTAATAAGTGAAGGTAGCTTAAATTCAGGGTTTTTTTACCTGACCTATTTCTTTCAGTGCTGTTAGCTTCTTAAATCATGTATGAGCTTTCCGTAAGGCTTCAATGAGTAGTTCTAGTGGAGAGACTTCAGTAATAAATTTCAGGAGAAGACAAGTTTTTTGACAGGCATAATGCAACACATACAGAGTTTGGAACTCACACTCTGGGAATTTAGAGCAATCCTTGCAAAGCAGCTTTTCCCTGTTACATTAATAGAGAAAATGAAGTATGAAAGTCCTCAGGAATTACTGCTAGGTGTAATTTAAATAATTTACCAGAAGACAGTTCAGCACATGCATAGAACAGGGGCATACAGAGTTTGCCATAAGCAGTTTATAAATAAACTATATTCTGCTGAAGTAAGTCAGGCATAAATTATAACTATTCCTTTTGTGGCTATACTCTGTTCCTCATTGTAATAGTTATTTAAAAAAAAAAAAATCTGGGTTATGACCTTCTACTAGAAATCATAGGCTGTGCCTGCCTTGTACCTTGCTTATGAGCATGCTTACATTTAATAGTTTGGCTGCTATGAGATCAAAGTAAAATTACTATTGCTATGGGAGGAAAAAAAAAAAGTGCATTACATTTCTATAAACAGAAACTAGGGAGAATTTTGTAGCTGAGTGGAAAAAGGAGTGTTCGGTGCCAAAGACCATTGAGTAGCATCTGACCATTTCACGAAACCCTTACGCAGTTTTTTTAATGTGTTATTCTATTTCTAGCCTCGAGTGCTGAAAGTTAAAATGACAGAATAACTTGAAAGTACCAATAGAAAATATGAAATTAAGATATGAGGAGCATGGAGAGGGTGAAGAATTTGTTAAACACACTTGTAGAATTTGTTAAACACACTGGATGGTTCCTACTATTGCATAGGAGCAACAACTTTAGCCATTATGTTTATTAAGGACTGTTAATATTTACCAATCAGAAATTATTTTGTTTATTTTGTCAGTGTTCAGAAATAAGAGTCCAAGGTGAGAGATCAGATGATCCAGAGATGTTCATTGATTTTTGAATACCAAGTTAAAACTATATTAAATATAACTTATTCTGATGCCTATATGTACTGCATAAATTAAAACATGAACATGATTTAATGTTATTTTCCCCTTTATGTACTGTGTGATATCTGATTTGTGTTCTATCTCTTGTCTTATGCATTTCATCTTCTTGTATTTTTAATATTATGTACTCAGTTTATTCTTAATTAACTGCTCTTGTCCATTTAATTATGGATAAAGCATTGCAGCGACTGGAATTCATAAGCAGTCACAGGTCAGATAGAAGGGTTTTCAGTCTTTCTATCATTTTGAGCAAAACTAACTCTCATGCTTAACCATCAAGCAAGTGATTAAAGATCTTTTCCTCAGAAAATATGTTTACATCTCCATCAGAGTTTAGGATTTTCCTGAATTAGATTAACTAACCTGTTATACATGCAGTAATGATACATGTATAAAATCTGAGGCTTTGATATTTCTGTAGACTTCCATTGGCCAAAATATTACATACATTTTGATTGTTTGCATAATTATATTAATATATGCATAATAATACAGTTTTATTTTAACCTAATTATATATGTATATAATCACATCAGAACTTGCATTGATTAAATATATATATGTATTAATAGTACTACACAATGCATAATGTCTGTATAAATAATTCAAGCTCTTCTTAACCTAGCGTTTGTCAGCTCACCCAAGTCCTTTTTGCAAAACTCATGCTACAGTAAGAATTAACATGGGGAATAGGATAAAAATGCCTTTGGTTTTGCTTATCTAAAATATTCTAAAAATATTTATGTAGGGGAATTCACATGCTGTGGGGAACCCTGGCTACCCCCCTCAAACTGCCTGGGGGAGCGGGGGTGTGAAGTGCTGCCTGTACTTCATCTCCCTTTATCCACATCACTGTGGATAATTTTGCAAGTCCTCATTCATAATGGTCCAGCTTCCACAATGATTTAGGCTGTGCCCCACAACAAGTGGCACTGAAACGCGTTCCCATTCAAATGAGCAAAGCTTCACAAGTAGAGTCAAGTGCAGGACCAGACCTCATCACTCAGATCCTGTTGGTCACTCTTGTCATGTTCTTGAGATAAACCACTAATTTAACTGTTTCTTC
Source organism: Laterallus jamaicensis coturniculus (assembly GCA_022605575.1). Lineage (NCBI taxonomy): Eukaryota > Metazoa > Chordata > Aves > Gruiformes > Rallidae > Laterallus > Laterallus jamaicensis. The sequence continues at coordinate 2,191,013 of JAKCOX010000027.1, forward strand.
CTTAGGTTTGTACTTGTCAGTCGCTTATTCTGTTTCAATCTGATTTTCCCAGAGTAGGGACAAGGTTTTTGACAGCCACTGTTCGGGATGGAAAATTTTCAGTTGTGTTCCGGATAAATGGAAAAGTACTTTCAAAGCACAGAACTGATATGCATATGCAAAAATGCCATATACTTGCCCATTTCCCCTAACTATCCTTTGAATATGCTGTAAATTTCTTTTCTAAGGAAAAATTGACTCATTATCACTCTGGTTAAAGCGATTGTCTTTCCTAGCATAGAGGCTTTTTCCTTTATTAAACCGAACTGTTAGAAAATTAAGTAATGTTAACTAGAAATTTCTCCTTAATGTGCAATAAATATAGGTTGTTGGAATGATAAAAACAGTTTAGTTCAAACAATTTAATTAACATCCTTACAAGGATCCCTGAAAATAAAACAAAATCACTGTCATGATCCTGACCCTGTGTTGCAAATTAAAAACACAGTAGAGTGTCACAAATTTCAGCAGCTCAATTTGGGTTCACTTAATAGAACTATGACAAAAGCAAATGTTTTGTCACTTTCAGACTGTTGCCAGGAAAAATTGTAGTGCATAATTAATGATAATCCACTCTTTAATTTGTATATATAAAGGCACAGGAAGTTGCCACTGATAGCACAGAAATAATATCATTTTCAGTGTTGAAGCAGTAGAACTGTTTCATCTAAAACAACGAATCAAGGAAAGGATAATGGAAGGTGTCAGAGGCACAATAAATAAGATTAGAGTGGACAAGGAGAAGTGAAAAGTATTAACTGCATTGAAATTTTCAATTAGAAAGGCAAAGCAAATCCTTTATGAATCATCCCCTCCACCTTCTTTTAAACCTTTCTGAATAAATGCAGTTGAATTGCCTGAATACTAGTTAGTACAAAATCAAGCTCTTTCAAAGCAATGAATTATGGGTTTATGTCGTTACTCTAGATGCTTAAGTCATTTTTAAGAACACAGCTAGTCTTCAAGATCTTGAACACAGTATTTGAAAAGGCTAGTGGTAATTAGCTGGTCACCTTTCTAAGCAGGCCTGAAATATCAGAACATTAGCTAAGCAGTGACAAAATACATTATGTGCTGGATGCTATGAATCACACCGCTTTCCTAGTTTCCTTACATGGATGGTGTTTTTAGGTAATGCGTCCAGCTGAATATGAGGACTACAGAAAAGCCAGCATGAGGTGAATGATTAGGTGAAGACAGTTTTCATCAGTTCACTTCTGATATACTTGTAACATGAATTGACATCGAATTTTCTCTGTAATGAAGCAAGTTTATCCACGTGAGCTTTCTATTTTGTCCCTCTTCTCCTTGCTTAGAAAATGGTACAATTGTTTCTTCCGTCTAAGGACAATTTCATCTGCCCAGACATGAAGGCAGACTCAGCAAGCAATAGGGGTTGTGATTATTAAAGCAACTGCCTACAGGAAACGTTAGGAGTCCAGTTGCCATTTGTTACCATGCCTACACACTTGCTATTTTTTTCTTTTTTGAGGCAACAGTCTTCTGATCATGATTTTTTTGGGACTGTATAACTTTAACCCTTTACCTTGTAGTCATGATTTATATCAAACTTTGGTCTTCTATCTGAGTGAACAGAACACCTGCCTAGGCGTTTTTCCACCCAAAGCATAGTCAACCTGTTTCTAGCTCTCTTAAGATCATATGTGAGGATAAGATTCAGAGTGGGACATTTTATAGATACCACTAAGTGGGCTTTCCACCCACTCTAGTACAACTTTTTTTTTTTCCCTTTTTTTAAAATAACCTGTAATTTCTTTGAGTTCTGAAAATAATAGCCAATTACTGTATGAACCATGTAACAGCCATGAGGTGGGAAAATGCCAAGTTCGTAATGGGAGTTATTTAGGCATGCCTTTAATATACTCAATGTGCATGCCACACCGTTTCCAAGAGCTACAAAAGTCGTTCAGATTGTTCTATTTATTACAATCCTTTTTGTCATCTTTAGTGAATCCGCAGCTGTGTTCTCATGTTCTCAGGATCCTGCACTGAAGACATGAAAAGTTGCTAAAGTTATCTTGTACATACTACTACTGACAAAACTTTCTCTTCCAGCTGTGAAGAACCAGTGTGTTAAACACTTTATGCACAAGACCTGCTTTCCTGTAAAAAGGAAGGAAAAAAAAGGAAAAAACCCAAGGAGATTCTAATAGGCATGCTTCCTAAATACAATACTTAACTCTAGATGGAATTTCAGAGCAGTATTTTACGCTTCTTCTCAACATGTAAGTATAAAATGCTGTGTCAGAGACTTAGCATGGTAGGAGAGGTAACAGGAAGAGTAAGTCCAGAAACTTATTAGTTAGGGGGATACTATGGCTGTATCTGTGCTAATAAACTCATTGTACATACGCTGCTATCCTCCACGACAGGTTGTCTGTTGCCAAGCCACCTGCATGAAACTCATGAAGTCATATAGAGAACAGTGGTTGATGTAACCACTTTCTTAGGTTAGAGTTTGGAAAGCCGTGAGCCATTTCTGAGCAACATTCCAGGGACTGTTTAATTTACTAGCGCGGATGCAGCCTATAGATTTGCTCCCTGCATCTTTATATTAAAAATGTATGTCATAAGAGGAATCAAATGAAAGTTGTAACTCTATTCCACTCCTACAAGTGATCTCACTCCTGCACCATGAACTTTCCCAGCCAGGTTGAATAGATGGATGAACTGATGAGTCACCTCTTCAGAACTCCTCTTAGTCCGTAAGAGCAGAATTTATGAACCAAATTCCTTCTCCCTTTTATCTCTTAGTTGTCATCTTTGTCAGCACATACTGCTAGAATCACAAGCAATTAGCTCCATTGCATGACGTACTTAAACTCTAGTGTTGGGTTTCTGCCCAGCTGAACCCCTGTGTCAGCCAAATGCTGATGCCCTTGTTTGACAGACAGATTCCACCATTCCTGAATGGATCCATCTCTGTATCTGTTACACTTGCACATAAGCACCATATCGCTAGCATTCAGAATGACCCTGGCAGTCTTCCAGTTTACACTCCTTCTGGCCATATCCAAGTAGGCTTACTCAGTGTCTCCGTATTAAGTTTTCCTGCTGCTCCTTTAACTACTGGATAGATGCTGGATAGATCTGCAACTGATGAGGAGAAGGCTGAGGTACTAAATGAGTTCTTTGCCTCAGTCTTCTCTGGCAGCCAGGATTCTCATAATTCTTGAATCCCAGAACCTTGCATCCCTAGAACTCTAGGTGGGAACTGGGGGAGCAAATCCCACCCCCAACCCCACTGTAAGAGCAGAGCAAGTCCGAGGCCACCTCATGAGACTGAATGTCTACAAGTCTATGGGGCCGGATGACATGCATCCCAGGGTCCTGAAGGAGCTGGCTGATGTGGTTGCTGAGCCGCTCTCCATGATATTTGAAAAGTCGTGACTGTCAGGAGAGGTCCCTGGGGACTGGAAAAAAGGTCACGTCACTCCCATTTATAAGAAAGGGAGCAAGGAAGACCCAGGGAATTACAGGTCGGTGAGCCTCACCTCTGTGCCTGGGAAGATCATGGAACAGATCCTCCTGGATGACATGCTGGAGCACATGAGGGAAGAGCACGTGATCCGGGACAGCCAGCACGGCTTCACCAAGGGAAGGTCGTGCCTCACCAGTCTGGTATTTTCTATGATGGAGTGACAGCATCAGTAGATAAAGGGAAGGCGACCGATGTCATCTACCTGGACTTGTGCAAGGCCTTTGACACAGTCCCCCACCACATCCTTATCTCTAAACTGGAGAGATGTGGATTTGATGGGTGGACCATCCAGTGGATAAGAAACAGACCGTAGCCAAAGGGTAGTGGTCAATGGGTCTATGTCCAGGTGGAGGCCGGTGACAAGCGGTGTCCCCCAGGGGTCTGTCTTGGGACCAGTTCTCTTTAACATCTTTATCAATGACATCGATGAGGGAATCAAGTGCACCCTCAGCAAGTTTGTGGATGACACCAAGCTGAGTGATGTGGTAGACACCCTAGAAGGAAAGGAAGCCATCCAGAGGGATCTTGACAGGCTGGAAAAATGGGCCTGGGTGAACCTAATGAGGTTCAACACTGCCAAGTGTAAAGGTCTTGCCCATGGGCCGGAAGAATCCCAGACATAGATACAGACTGGGAGAAGAGCTTCTTGAGAGTAGCCCTGCTGAGAAGGACTTGGGGATTCTGGTGAGAAACTTACCATGGGCCAGCAGTGTGCTCTTGCAGCTCGCAAGGCCAATGGTATCCTGGGCTCCATCAGAAGAGGGGTGGCCAGCAGGGACAGGGAGGTGATTGTCCCTCTCTCCCCTCGTGAGGCCCCACCTGGAGTCCTGTGTCCAGATCTGGGGACCCCAGTACGAGAAAGATGTGGAACTGTTGGGGAGGGTTCAGAGGAGGGCCACAAAGATGATTAGGGGGCTGGAGCACCTCCCCTACAAAGAGAGGCTGAGGGAGTTGGGCTTGTTCAGCCTGGAGGAGAGAAGGCTGTGGAGGGACCTCATTGCAGCCTTCCAGTACCTGAAGGGAGCTTATAAGCAGGAGGGGAACTTTTTAAAAGGATAGACAATGGCAAGACAAGGGGGAATGGATTAAAACTAAAGGAAGGAAGCTTTAGATTCGATATTAGGGGGAAGTTTTTTATGGAAAGATTGGTGAGGTGCTGGAACAGAGTTCCCAGAGAAGTACTGGATGCCCCATCCCTGGAAATGTTCAAGGCAAGATTGGATGGGGCCCTGGGCAATCCAGGCCTGAGGTTGGTGGCCCTGCCTGTGGCAGGGGGTTTAGAGCTGTATGATCCTTAGGGTCCCTTCCAATCCTTGCCATTTTATGATTCTATGATTCTATGACAGGAAATGCTCCTATTGAAATTGTCTCTGAGCATTTGCGGACACAACATGTTCTGTACAATTCTTACCCCAAGAAGGTTAGCTTCAGTGTTAACTACCTTCTTCAAGTTTGGTAATGGAGGTATTGACGAGTCTGGTAAACCCCTTCCCTGATTCCTTTCCATTCTAAATTTTGAATGCAGAGAGTACTTTTTAGAAACCTAATAGCAAACAGCTTTCAAACTTGAAGTCCAATAAGGTAAAAGCTTTTAAATATATAATAGGAAATAAAATGTGAATTGAATAACTATCTTATTGCATTCACTTACTGAGATAACTTCTATGTGAAATTTTAGGTGGAATGGGGAATGCTGAACCAACCAAGAATAAGGATCAATATTTTAATTTACATAGGACATTTACATTGTGGGTAAGATAAATTGCTGGGTATTTCCCTTTTCCTGCTATAGGAACCATCTCAAAGAGTCTGGAGTGTAGCCAATTAGTTTTAGTGTCACAGGTAATCTTAAAAAGGCCCAACAATTTTAACTGCTACCTCTGCCTGTCTTTTATCCTCAGCCATTCATCCCAACATTTAAACAAATTTCAGTTTAATTGTTCATACAGGAAACTCTTAGAATATGTGATCCAAAATTGGTTCCAAATATGATATTTCTGTGCATGTATTTTAGCAGCTCTAGAAAATGTTTCTAATTTTGTAAGAAATGCAGCTTTTTCCAACAAAATTTATTCTCTTCTCATGGCTTCTGTGAAATTGTGTAGTCTCTGTGGCAAGTCCTCATCAGGCCTAAGGGCTGGGCATTGCGTTTCCTCTGTGGGTCTTACATGTGTGCTTGTGTATGTAACAGAAATAAAAATGTGCTACTAATGCGAAAATTCCCCTTTATAAACTCACTTTAGTGACATGTCTCTGGTACTGGTGACTATATTTAAGCTAACAGGGTGGCATTTGGTTGGAAGGCTTTACCCAAGTTTCCCCAGTGGAAGGTTATTTCCCCAATGCAAGGTTATCCTAAATGCAAACTCATAAGTTTCTAGTACCATGTGCCTCCACATTGCACTTTTGATATGATGTCTGTGTTTTCAAAAATATTGATCTTGTTTTCTTTCATTTGTGTAAAAGTTCAAATATAGAGAGCCATTTCTAGCTGAACTTTCCTGTAGACTTTTTCTTCTTGCTGAGCTTGTAAGCAACCTTCACCTTCCAGATTTCTTGCAGTGGAAATAGACAGCTCAGTATCAAAGGCATTTGACTGTATGCATGTAACTTATATTACTATTAACATTAATATCCCTTGGTATTTCCTAGTAAAAACAATTGGGTGGCACATAAGTGCGCCCTCATGCAATTCCTCTGCCCTCCCCAGAAGACCATGGAGGTGGATGACTCTCTGGCCAACCACAGGATTCAAACATTGCAGTCAGGTATCACCACAGACGGAGTGCTGCCCATGTTCCATTTGCGGGAACACTATCCTCCTTCTCAGCATATCAAGCAGGTCCTGCTGACCTTTTTTACTATGGCAGCCTGAACCTTCTGGAAACCATGCAGCAACAAGTCTCCTATCTCCAGAAGCCTTTCCAGTGGAGCTTGCAAGAAGCTTGACCCCTTTGGGCCAAGAAAGCAAGAAGATGAATTGCTTACCCAGCTGCAGCCCTGGGAACTAAAGGACTACCTGCAGGTTTGTTAATGCAGGTCCTCACAACCCTACTTGCCACCTGGTGATGGACTGCTGGCCAGTTGCAGTAGGACCTGGTTACGTACAAGATCTGATCATAATGGAAGGAAGAGAACAAGGGGAGAAATGAAGGAAGGGAAAAGCACGTTGATAAATATTCCATAATACTTCAATAAGTCCAAATCAAGAAATGTATCCTGTGTTCAGTGTCCTAGCGACACTCAACATCACAGAAGCTACCAGATGGTCACTCTACATTCACTCATCAATTTATGCCACGGAGAACTATGAAGTGACACAGTTAAGATGGCTAGTAAATAAAATTTTAAAAAGTATGAGTAGCTTGAAAACAGGAAGAGGCTCAAGCACTATTTTTCTTGTGCTCAATCCAAGAGAAAAAAAATACATGCAGTATTTTTTCATTTCTATGTCTCTGCGTGTGCATGTGTTTATACATTTGGATGTATGTAACAGCTTTTATCTTTCCACAGTACAAAATGCTTTCTTACTTCCTTAGCAATAGTGACACTGCAGATAATGATTTTACTTCTCCTACGTATACTTCAATTGTACTGAGTTTCTGCAAGATGCTATGGACAGAAAAGCATTTGGGTGCTACTCATTTGTACACATATAAACATTTGGAATAGGGAGACTTAAAGTACCACAGCTATTGCACAGACCCTTTGCATAACAAGGCCTAGAAAAACATTTCATAATGTCCAAGTTTGTTTTTCATGCTTTTAGGTATGTGTGACTTTTGGTTTTCTAAGATATGTAAGACAGTGTTGTTCCCTCTCTGCAGTCCTTTGTATTAAGTAATAGAATAGACTCATCTATGGATGAAGAGTTATTTGAAATAATTGTTTTTTCCACAGCTTCTTCCCACCTGACCTGAAAAATGTGGAAGGACAGGGCAGAATTCTGAGAAATGCTTAGCTGCTTGGGCTGGACTTTTGTTTGTGCTTTAGGAAAAATTTCTAAGGTTGGCTCATTTTATGTCTAAGAGAGTGCATCTTGAGTGGGGGAGGGGAGAAAAAGGACTCCAAGCCACTTTACATACTCCTGATTTCCTGAACTCTGTTGTGAATGAGTTTCCTAACAGCACTGTTGTAATCGTGATTGCAATGATAGGGAAAAATGAGCTCTTCAGTGTCGCTTTAACTCAGTTCCTCTACAGCCAGCCTGCCGGTACTTTACTGACATCTCCTCATGCCTCAGAGAAGCACTGGATTTGCAAATTTTGCCCCTGAGTTTATCCCTGGAATTTAATTGAACCTTTCACTTTCATCATAACAAAGATATTTGCTATACCTTAATCCAAAATCCATATGCTAAAGACTTGGTAAACTACCTTTTTTTCCCTTGGATATTCAGAAGGATTTTATATCTTTGTGTGAATAATATCTCCCCGCAAAGTAGCTAATAGTTTCATCTGCTTTTATATTAGCAGTAATAATAATGTTGCAAAAGAAACCGGTTTTGGCAATACAATTGAGAGGTTTGCAGCAGTCATAGCTTTTAAGATCCCATTTTAACACAGCATTTAAGCACACACTTAGAGCAAATGATGTGAAGCAGCAATGGCGGGACAAAAGTACTGGAGGGTCTTTTAAACAGTGACCCTCATACCTCTTTAGAGGACATCCGATATTTTAAAGTTGTTTAGATACTGTCCTGGCATAATCTGAAATGCCTTTTTTGAAATCCCCTTTTTATTTTGGGGTCAGAGCTATGCTATGGTAGTTTGACCGTCACAAGGGTGGCCAGATATGTTTTACAGCCCTGAAGAAAAGTGCACATAGATCTATACAGCTTCTCTGAGGATTATTTTCAAAGACCACACAACCACTGTGCAGTTTTACCACAAAAAAAAAAGTGGTACTAGGGAACCAAACAGAGCAAGCACTTAAACTGGAATCTTGTGAGATCTCCATTTCTTTGCCCTCTGACTTCACTGTCCCCTCTCTCCTGGCACTTTCCATTTTGACCATGTTGCAAGACTTAGGAGGTTCTGTGGCTGCTTTTGCTATGGGGCTTAACCAACTAAAGGCACCACAAATAACCTGATCTTTCTGACAATACACTGAGTATTAAAGTAACATATTATATACCTGTCAAGACAGACAGATCTGGTAAGAAACCATGTCTGTGTACATGCTGAAATGTACAGAATATGCAGAAAATCATAATGCAGCTAAAGATTTAAGAGCCCAGAGAGTGAAGAGTAAGTGGAAAGTGATTAAATGGTAAGTGATATCTTAAAAGCATATGAGAGATTTTAAAAGGATCCATGCAGAAAACAAAGAGCTATTAGTTAAAAAAGGTAAATTGCAGATAGCACTACTCTAATATCAGTCCCACAATAGCCATCAGAGATGAACCAGTAATGTAATTTCTTTTAAATGGATGCTATTCTAGTCACACTTATCATCTGAAGAGAAATATTTCTAATATCGATACCAGATGATAAAACTATTTTCATTTATTATTGTACTAGATTTTTTCCCAACGCTCCTACCACATTTTCTTCTTTCTGCATGTTGCTTTTTCCTTCTTTAGCAAACACTGATCTTGCAGTTGCCTCACTTTGATTATTTTTTTATAGACTCAACTGTTAATAGAAATTTAAGAAATAGAAAATATTGTTTTGCTTCAAAAATGAGATAAGCTTTTCTGAATTTCAGCCTATATGTAAACACATATATAAAACCTCAGTATGTGACATATATTTATAATGTATTATCTAGATATATCTAAAGTAAATATATTTAGTCATTTCCATGGTAGTCAATGCTTGTTCTCTCAGATCATTTTAACAGGACTATCTGATTTACTTTTTTCCAAAGAAAAAAACCCTAAATAATTTTCAGAAATGGATTTCTGCCGAGTTAATGAGTGATGGATCATGGTGAAATAATGCAATAAGGACATACCATGGCCTTTTGGGAATAAAGCAGGGTGGTTTTTTTCCATTTTGTACATTAGAACCACTTTGTAGATCAGACTTCATCTCCATTCACGGTGGCGTTTAACCCTACTGTCTGATTATTATGCCTCTGATATAAATACACCAACTGTTATCAGCAGTGGAGAAGACATAAATGAAACCCAACATTAGTCCTCTGATAGATTCTATAAAAAGTTTGCTGTGTAGCCAGCTGAGAGGAGTAATTTCTGTTTTCCAGTCTGTAATTGTAGAATAAGCAGCATAGTGTTTCAAGGCTTTGAAAGCTCATTTTATAATGAGACTAACAAGCTAAAATAATTTATTTTATCTGAGTGAAGGTAGGGACGATTTGACTGTGATCTATGAATACCTGTGTAAGGAAGATATTCCTGGTTGTAGAAGGTTCTCTAATCCTGTAGAATAAAGTGTAATGAAATTCTGTGTTTGAAAACTCAAAGCTATACACATTCAGACAAATATTACAAGAGAAAAGTCAATTTACATTGGAATAACTAAGCTAGAGATCTCTTGGATTCTGTATCACCGTGTAGGATACATGCTTTGCACTGACAAAAAATGATAACAGCCCTTACTTCCCGAGGGGTTTATTTTATGGTCTTGTGCCTATCTTCATGAAACAAGCCTTACCCTTCTTGCAGTAAAGCAGTTGGGCTCATCGAGGCAGAAGAACAAAATAGTCAACCATAGTTTCCACCAAAGAGATTTGGTATTTGTATGTTTATTTAAAAGATGAATACTGACAAGATATTATTTTCCCTTAACTAGCTCTTCCCTTCTACTTAATGTATGATTGCAAGTGGTGGATATTCAACTAGAAAATTCTGTGGTGCACCGATATTTCTGCTTCATTGTTAAATTTAATATTGGGGAGGGGGGAGTATAAGGTGCTGTTCTCTACAAGCATAAATACTTGAGATATTTCTCTGTAGTTCATACAAAGAGATGTCAATTTTGGATTTAGTGTCTGTTCTTAGGGAAAAAAATCATATTTTAAAAATATGTAGAATTCTGCTGTTGTGAATAAATTAATATTAAAACATGGGATAAATAAATTGACCCTTTGTCATAAAAAATCTATATATTTCATTGCCATAGCTCACCTCAAAATTTTTTCACTTCTTACTCCCCTTGTCAGTTTCAGGTCCATATTATTAATTAGTCCCACAAAACTTTTAGGAGGGCAGTATGCAATACATTTTCTATCAGCTGAACTATAAAGAGAAAACAAATTGAAAACAATCAATAATGCAAAGTGGAATCCTTTTTTCAAAGAAATGCAGTTAAAGTATCCCATTTTTAGAAAGAAAGCTATTTTGAGGTCATTTTTAAAAAGGATTAAGGTAGGATGCTTTAGGTTTTTTAACTTGGTACTATTACACTTTTGCTGAAGCGTACCAATTCATTCTACAAGTCGTTAGAAATTTTTTTTCCAAATTAGTCATGGTAAATTCATTTTTCCTCCTTCAGAATCAAAGCGTATCCTATCCCATCTCTCTTGAGGTTTTTTCTTTAAGAAAGTCCCAATCATATCACACAAAAATAACCCTAGTGTTTCCACTTTCAATAATTGGATAGATAGAATAAATAAGTCCTTGGTCAGATATCAGTATTTATTTTAGATACACCATATTTTTTCTCTAGATTGAAGTTCCATGAAGTCAGTCATTTGATCTGACTATGAAAAAAGTGATTTTATAGTGTTTAAAATATATAACATAGCAGGTTCTGAGCGTTTACATTGATCTAATGCATTGAAAATGTAGAAGATTGTATGCTGGAAGACCATTTCAGAGATTTGACTGTTTTAGCACTTCCACTTACAGACTGTAGTGATATCACATTTCTGAAAAACAGATACTTGTAAAACACCTTTTAAACCATCATTTGAATTTTCCATTAATAAAGCATTAAACACTTTTCTCAGTCTGTCTGCTGAAAAGCAATGAGGGAAGTGATTGTACCTTCTAATAAAATACAGATCTTTCCTGATTCCCAAACCAGAATGACATCTAAAAAAATTCGGTCTTGAGAAATTAAAAACTTTGTTTCTTAAACAGCTCTACCAGTTTAGGCTGTGGAGCACAGTGAACAAAATCAAAGCAGTATCTTAAATGATGTGAATGGTTTGCAATGGCAGAGAACTCTGCACCCAGATTTGCAGGGCAAAGTCTGGAGGTGCTCAGCTGTGTGAGAAGGGGAGAAGAGAGGCTGCCTCCCACGAAACCCTGTCACCCTGGATGAGTTAAGGACGGGCTCAGGTTGCACAGCTTCAGGGCATTTAGGGGAAAGAAACAGACTTCTTTGGTTTTTCATACAGTGATTAGTCTCCATCCTCTTTCATTCATTCCAGAGTTTGAGGTACAGAACAGCATTGGACTCTGGATGCATATTTCCACGTGTTTATGTGTTGCATGTTTCAGTAGCATTTTTATGTACATATGTACACAAATACATGTACAAGCATGTCTCACAGCCTGACACCGAATCCTACTCAAGGAGCCTTTCAGTCATTTATTCAAGTCAATGCTTCAGAGTCACTCTGTCTTCTGAGTCACATCTAAGGCATTTTCCGAGCATCACATTTAAAAATCTGGGTTGTTAGAGGCACCTTGTTGAAAAGCCGTGTAATCTGCAAATGTGTCTGAATACCAAACAACTCATGGGATTTTTGTGGAGAGTAAAAAACACTGGCCACAGTTAGCTGTCATATTCCAGCTGAGTAATTCCTTTCTGCTTACTCATTTTCTTACTATATTCTCAAGAGTGATCTCTCTTAGTATATATATATATATATATATATATATATGTTAAATCTTTCCACCCTTGTCATGCCTGCTCCAATGGCAGAATAGGAAAAGGGAATTTTCACTTTTCTGTATAGGCAGTGAAAAAAACACACTGCAAAAATCCCATGAAATGTCCGAAGTTAGATATGTATGGGCACAGATTGATTTATTTTTCTCTGTTTCTGAAAGCTACTCACCCCAATAGTGACATAGAAAGAATTAATAAAAAGAAGCAATGTGTTCCTACTTTTGCTTTTGCTAATAGCATTTTGTTTAATGGGTGTGTCAGACATTCATACAAAATAATGAAATATTGAAACAGAGATACTGAAAAATGTACTAGACTGCCTGAAAGTTATTTGTTTTGAACTGTTATACATATTATTTTATCTGCAGCCCAGGAAATGAACTAAGATATAGGAAAGTGCTTTCCTACTTACTCGATGTGGGTGTCACTCAAGGTAATAGTATTGGTACCTCACTGATTATGCAAAAAAACCCTGTTAACATGACTCAGTGCAAGTTCAGATGGTAAATATGAAATACTCTAATGGACTACATGCCCTTAAAAAGCAAATAGTGTAATTCCAGAGTGACCTAAGCCTTTCAGAAACTACAGCTGCAGTCCAGCACAGTGTAGAGCTGTAACTGTACCTCAAGTACTGTGTACAGTTTTGGGCATCACAGTATGAGAAGGACACAACACTAATGGAGAGTGTCCAGGGGAGGGCAACGGGATGGTGAAGGGTCTGGAGGAGAGGATGAGGTCCCTTGATTTGTACACACTGGAGAAGAGGAGGCTGAGGGGAGACTTCATCATGGTCTGTGGCTTCCTGACAAGGGAGAGCAAAGGGGCAGGCACAAATCTGCTTTCATTGGTGACCAGTGATTGAACTCAAGGGAATGGTATGAAACTGCAACAAGGCAGATTTAGGCTGATGTAAGGAAGAGGTTCTTTACTGAGAGGGTGGTTGGGCACTGGAACAGGCTCCCCAGGGAAGTGGTCACAGCCCCGAGCTTGACTGAGTTCAAGAAGCATTTGGATGATGCACTCAGTCCCATGCTCTGACTTGGCTGGCACTGTGTGGAGCCAGGAGCTGGACCTGATGATCCTTATGGATCCCGTCCAACTCAGTAGATTCTAGGATTCCTCTGACTTGCAGTGGTAGAGCTTGCAGCACAGGTAATCATTCAACTGCAGAAAATATCCAAGGGTCTTGGACCTATGACAGGTACTCTCTTGCAGCACTCTTTAATACCAGACTGCATGTCTGGCAGATGTCATGGCAATTTTATCCCAACTGTAAACCTTTTTTAGAAGATTTTTTATTAGCAAATTAGAATCTGAATTTGTTCCACTTACACTGTTCATAGTAAGTAAAATATAGAATTTGGAATACTGATCATGAGGTTGGAGTACTGACCATGGGCTCAGCATTTACTGTCATTCTTGCTCTTGCATTTGAGTGTGTATGGAAAACATTATGTTTGTTTTCTTATTGGCATGTTGGACATGTTTGTATTGCATCCCAACTGCTGGGCTATTATTAGACAGCTCTCAGTTTTCATACTATTAGAATGTTCTATAACCCTGAGAAGTATATTAAATTACACGGTGTAACAGGAATCTATCTTAATCAGCCCTCCACTGGGGCCAGTTGAGGAACAGGGTGGATTTTGGTTAATATCTTTGTTGACAAAGTTGCAGCCTTCCATTTTTTTCATGCTGTGGTTTCACTATGCTTATGCGTTATGAGATTTTTACCTGGTACTAAAAGATAGTGTTCACATGCCCTTTTTTTTTCCTGATTAGTAACCAGGCCACAACAAGTCACAGCTGTCCATCAGAGGTGGCCTGTACCACTGTTGAGTTGCACCTGAGAGCATTCCTCAACAGCGCCTGTGCTTGTCCCCAGCCACAGAACAAGGTAAATTGTTAACGTTTTATTGTCATGTGTATCACCCTGCTATAAAGAGTGTAAATTACCTGTTCAGTTAACACGAGCCATGGTTGTAAGGGCTGCCATTTGATTTTTCTAAACTGCATAAGCATTCATAATCAACTTGTAAAAACTGGGCCATGATGCATTAGGAGCTATTAAGCCACCATTTACAAACACTTTGAAATATCGCCGAGTTCCTTTATGCTTAAAAGAGGAAATAACTGATGTATTTCAGTTTGGTAACATTTGATAAATTCATGCAAGGAAAGCCTAAAAGCGCTGTTAATTAATCAAAATCAAACTAATGGAGCAACCGCGTTTGTGAATCAAGGGGAGGGGAGATTTTTAATAGAGCTCAAGGGAGTCAGAGTCCCAACTTCCACTGAATTTAAATGGGAATTTGCTGCCTAGATGCCTTGAGTGTTTATGAAAAGACCAGACTAAATCACTGTTTGTGTAGTCCTTTCTTGTCCTCATTTAGAAGACACTGTTGGTGAAATAAGTTATTATTTAATGGTACTTATTGTGTATGGGCATTTAGCATGCTCTGTGTGTCATTAAAACATTAAAAGAGAGTTCCACTTTTCCCTAGAGTTCCTTGAAAATAAACAGATTTTATGATACTTGATAGTTTTACAAATATACCTTTCCAAATGAAGCTTACAAGAAAAATTCAAAGGTACATTGAGCGAAGTCATGGACAATGGTGTGAAGAGCAATAAAGAGTTCAGTGTTTCCTGTGAAACCTTAAAAAACCTTAAAAGAGTACTTCCACTGGTATGTGGTAAGTATAGATTAAGTTAATCTTATAAGGACTTCAATGCATTTAAATTTACTGGAGAAATATCACACATTTTGAACTAAAACCTCGTAGCCAGATCTGCATCTATGACTTTATTTTGAAATTTCTTCAGTTATTGAAGCCATTATTTTTACAAATAATGATATCCATTCAGAGCTGCCTTACTGATTTTTATTTTAAAATTATTTTTGGACAGGTTTAGTTTTTTTTAACAAAATATCTACCATGTATACTGTATCCATAAAACTTAAAAGCTCGTGGCTGACAGTTTAATATTTGGAAAAACAATTATTTATTTTTTTTTATTTGTAAGGGCCACTGTGGCACTTGGCAGAGGGTGCAGGGGATGTGCCAGACCTCTAAAGCAGCAGAGCACTTACACTGCCCAGGCTTTGACTGACTCAACCCACTGCAAATGCTCTTCAGCTCGTTGAGCAACCCTGCGCACTGTGGGAGAGATGCACACTTCTGAATTGAAACTACCTGGAGGTGCAGAAGCAGCTCTAAATTAAAAAAAAAAAATAAATTTGCTTTGTTATGAAATCTTTGAAACAAAAAATTTCTGAGCTATTCAGTTGTTTTGTCAGAAAGACAGTGTGGAATAAGATGGGAGTGGCATACTTATGTTTCCCTTAAAAGCAACGGAAGTCTCTACTTTATGCAAGCTCAGTCTGCAGTTTTGTATTGTGTGTCACATGAAGTTCCTCAACCTTGATTTCAGATGAATTTCACTCTCTGGTGCACTTCTTTTACAACAGGCTGCTAAAACTAGGCAGACCAATTTTTATTTTTTTTAAAGTAGATATTGTTGATTTTTACATAGGTAATATTTGACCAATAAATAAATGTACATGATGAAACATACTGAACAGGGCCCGACCAAAACCATGCATTTTACGAGTCTTGATCACAGGGCAAAACATTTATAGGTACTTAAAATAATTTTAGTGCTAGAATATTTTGGGAGTCAAGGGCTGTGTGTCTTTGCTAGGTGCCTTCCCTGACTCAAGTTCCTATCAAAGACATGCAGGAGTCTGAAAGTCACTCATTTTAGACAATAAATGTTGTTGTATCCTTTTACAAGTACTTGTTAGGATGTATTTGGAACTAATTTTTTTAAAAGGTCAAGTAGCATGCTCCTGTCTTCAAAGACAGGAGGAATTTCACAGAGGTCAAAACTGACTAAGAAATTTGTAAGTAAAGATGATTTTAATGAATTTTTGCATATTTAGCTTACTGAAAATGTTGAAGACAATCAGGATTTGATGAATGCCAGGGCAGTGCTATAGTTTATTTCTAGAACTGTTGCCTTTAATTGTACTTTATGTGTTTGATACCTTGAACAAGACTAATTTTATTTTTTTTTAGTTAGTAGCTTCCACTGAAATCTTTACAAATGCTTTTCTGAGCTAGTTTACTTGGGAATTTAAAGGGTGCTAATATGTTATTCTTTCTTATTTATGGGATATGATAAGCTTTTCTTTTTAGTATTTCAGTTTTTACAATTACAAGTCTAAAACTAAATGTTACACAACAGGGATTGCCAGAACTTTCTAAGTTGTATACGAAAAGTTGGGAGGTCACTTGTTTTGGTTTAAAAGTACTAGCTTTTAACATAACAATTTTTAAAGACATTTTTGTGAACCATAGGTGATATCACAGATCAAACAAAAATATGCTGAATCATGGCCATAATATGTCCCAAAGTTATGCATGTACTACACTGTTATACATGGTGTGATGAAAATTTGTGATTCTGTGATGCTGTGATAACAACAACAAAAAAAAGGTAACTACATTCAGGTCATTCTCACTGGTTAGTTTTGCTTCAGATGTAGGCATGTAGTAAAATTAACAATTGTTGGATATCTACCTAAAGAGAAATGCAGGGGTAAAAAAGAACCGAAAACAACTGGGGATTCCCAAGCATGCTCTGCATTGAGTACTTTCAAGATCCAAAATCTGAAGCTGCATTTCTAAACTAATTTACCATGGATAAGAACCATCCATGTATAATAAAGGGACACTGAGACAAGAGAAAAATTATCGTTTTAGAAGTTCTTTCAGCCTTCACACTTCTGTTCAATGTCAGAAGAAACTCAGCTGAAATGTAAAAAGTTTATGACATTTGAACAACAGGGGAGAGAAAAGGCTGGTGGGGGGGAGTGGAATCGAGACTGAATGCTACAGTATCACTCTGCTAGTTAACGTTCAATAAAACTTTCACAAACCACCACAAATCACTCTACACATTTCATCATTTGAAGCCTTTTTATTTCATGTTTTCTGAGCCCCTGAAGAGTCATTTTAATTCCTTTCTTGTGACGTTTTCCTTTGAGACCCAGAAACAGGAGAGTAAATTTGAAACCCTATAACAAAAAAGCATGTTTGTATTCTTTTGTTTTTTAGAAGGAAGTGAATAAAAAACTAAAAAAAATAAAATAAACAGCATTCCATTTGTAAGAGTCGCAAGCCCAGAAAATACCTGCCTAAACTTCAGCTACTGGATTTTTTTTCTTTCTTTTATTGTGAGAATAACTTTGCAGACCTTGAAAGTGCTACATGTGAAAGCCCAGCTGCTGAATTTTAGAGAGGTCTAGGTATCCTTCCTTCAGATACGCATCTTTGAAAAATTCTAGATAGCATATTTTCTTAATTGGCCCTTGCCATCCTATACTTTCCTCGCTGGACAGTGGAAGAATGAGTTATGGCAAGACTCCAGTCTTCATTCAATTCTGAAACCCAGTTCACCGATTGTTTCTTTTACATGGAAACGAAGTTTCTACAAAATGACAAGGTTTAGTTTTCTTTTCTTTGGTTTGGTTTTGTAGCATGTTTTCCTGACCGAATTTGCTGATTGAAAATATGAAAATATGCCAATTGAAAATATGCCATTTTATGTCAAAGGTCAAACCCTTAAATGTGAAGTTCCACTCTGCTGAATAGACTTTTCCCATAGTGATTCATTGCAATATGGCAGCTGTAGGCCAGAACAGTATTTGGTGGGTGAGGATCTCCAGCCGACTACATTACTCACAGAAAAATAATATTTTTTGACCTAAGCAAGTTTAGGGGCACCATGTAAGTGGTGTCAAAGCAGTTTGCAGTCTGGGCAGACAGTGTGCAAAATCAGACTCAATGGTAACTATAGGATGCAAGCAGCAGATATCAGTAAGAAAAATCTATTCAGCTATGAATTTACCTGAAGAAGAGCTTTTCAGACAGGTTAAATGCATCAAAATGAGCTACTCTAATGTAGTAATGCAAAAAGTTTTTCTGTTGGTCCAAAAACCGATACATCTTTGATTTCAAAATATTAAAGTCAAAATACAGGAATTTCAAAATCTCAGTTTAAAATCAGAGCTCCAGAAATACTGAAGTTTCCTGCATGGAAAAAAAAATAAATCTACTTTTCCTCCTAAATGTTTGTATTTGCTAAAGATATAATTATTCTTTATACACTAATGGGTTTGCTATTTTTGCCTAAATATTTATGCTTTGTTTTAAACTCTATAGTTATATTTGAAAGGGGTTGAAAGGGGTGACTGAGGCAAGTTATGGAATCACTCATTAATTTAATAAATATTTCATTTGTTTTTATTTGAGCACAGGGACTGTGTCATGATATAGTATGGTGGCTAGAAAAGGAATATAGTCTGACATTTGAACTGGCCCGAGTGCAGTTGTGAGGTCGTTTGTACTGATGTGTAGGTAGTTCATGTCTTCTGTAAGCAAAAGAGCATTCCCCATCAATTTAGTGTATTTTTGATGTCATCAGGGATTTCTGGCATGTATGTAATGAACTCAGTAAGAATCTGCACATGGAGATGAAGAAACTGACCAAAAATAGCTAATTTTATGACTCTTAATTGAGAGCTTCAGAGAAATACTTAGCTATGTTCCTTCCATTACTGCTAAAAATTAAGTCCTCAGTCTGGAAGACACAGATTCAAAAAAATAACCAAGAAAATATTCCCAGTAGTTAGAAGGCTTACACCTGGGAGTGTAAGAAATGTTTTCAGCCACCCTCTAACCAGGGAAACTGAAACCCTCTCACATCAAACTCCTCTCAGAAAAGTGCTCCAAGGAGCAAGTTTGGCTACTACACCCACTACCACATCGCTCTAATCAGGGCAGCTCCAAATACAAGGGCTACACAGCAGGGGCAACAAGAGCACACAAAGCCTGGGGATGAGGCACATGTCCTGCAAGACCATGCTCTTATTTTTTTTTAGATTCTGCTTTTTACTTTAAAGAAATCAGGGGATGCTAAAGAAACCTCCAAGCAGAAACTGAAAATCAGATGATGACTTTTTAAAAGAAACGCTCCTGCTCCTGTATGAAACATCACATATTCTTGCTTGCTTTCTCTTTCATTTGGCATAGAGACCCTGTCTAACCTGTAATCTTACAGTTGGGGCACACTTTGAAGTGTATGCTTTAACTGTAAATTCATCACCAGCTTTTTTCAAAGAGAAAATTAACTCTTTCCTCCTTTCCGGGGGTGGGGGGGATTTATGTGTTAAATGCAATGGGGAAGCTCAAATTACCACTCAGCTTTGCAGAAGGAGCAGAAGGAGAGAGAACACCTAAGAGAAGGCTCAACTCTCAGGTTGCTGTTGGTAATAGATTTCCTTACATTCAAACATTCATCGTTGTGAATCCCATGAGATTAGAATAACTCATTTGATTTAGCTTGAGGAAGGCCAGAGTATCATCCTTCAGACACTTTATAAATGATTGCAGTGAGAAAGTCAAGTCCACTGTTCCATGGGACTAGGGTAAGAAATATTACTCAGAAAGTTTGCAGGGACTGACCTAAAATGGATAAAGAAGGTACAGAATCTGCACCACCAAATGCTTAGGTCAGGACAAATATCTGTCTAGGATGGTTTAGACATAAAATGTTAAGTCAGATATATTTCTAAAGGTCTCTCCTGACCTTTTTTCACCACTGTTTCTTTAGATTCCTGTGCTGGGCCTGTGAATGCCAGCTATTTTATGCCTCTTGTCACATGAGTTTAGGGCATTTCTTTGTAACACAGTGTGGGGTATCTCAGTACGGATAATTAGCCCAGACAAATTACCGTACTAATTTGCCTATGTAGCTTCCAGAACTGATGTTATGCTTCTTCAGGGATTCTTGGATGCCATCCACTTTCCTCTACACTTTATATTTTCTTATTATTTAAACTTCCATCCATTTGCCAGCAGGTAATTGATATTTCTCCACCCTTCCAAGTTCCCTTCTATATATTACCTCTAATTTTGGTCCATTGACTCTAAAGGATTATTAATAAGAATAATTCATATTTTAAAGACTTAGAAAAATGTGAAAAAGCAGAGCAGCTATGGTAGAAACATTAACTAGCTTAAATATTTTTTACACTTCTTTTAACTCATTGATGGATATTTTCCATATATATAAACTCCCTTATATACATATATATGTGATGTTAAAAACAATATTAACAATGCACAATAAAAGAAATCTAAACTAGCATTTTTTTTAAAAAGATTTGGCTTTCACTAAAAAAGAAAAAAAGCCTACAGCACTGATTATTTTCATAAACAATACTATTTGTTTTGTGCTTTTCATTATTCAGGCTAGAGAGAAGTTGATTTACTTAAGTTGACAGCACACGTGTGTGTATACATACTTGATAAAGCCAGTTGCAAGCAAGTACTTACGTTTATCTGCTAATTGTTAGCTGACAGAGGTTACTCTGGTGGGCTGACCCTGGCTGGAGACCAGGTAGCCACCAAAGCTGCTCCATCGTTCCTCTCCTCAGCTGCACAGGGGAGAGAAAATATAACAAAAGGCTCGTGGGTTAAGGTAAGGACAGAGAGAGATCATTTAGTAATTATGTCACAGGCAAACCAGACTCAACTCAGGAAAATTAATTTAATTTATTACCAAAAAAGCACAGTCAAGTAATGAGAAATAAACCTACCAAAACTTCCCCCCGCCCTTCCCTTCTTCCCAGGCTCCACTTCCAATTTCTCTACCTCCTTCTCCTCCAGCAGCACAGGGTGACAGGGAATAGGGGTCACGGTCAGTTCATCACACATTGTCTCTGATGCTCCATCCTCCACACCAGCTCCAGCATGGCGTCACATTCACACAAGACAGCCCTCCACCAAGTTCTCCAACATGAGTCCTTTCCTACAAGCTGCAGTTATTCACAAACTGCTCCAGCGTGGGTCCTTCCAAGGGGTGCAGACCTTCAGGACTAGATTGCTTCAGCCTGGGTTCCCCACAGGGTCACAAGTCCTGCCAGAAGCCTGCTCCAGCATGGGTTTCCCACAGGGTCACAGCCTCTTTCAGGTGCCTCCACCTGCTCTAGTGTGGGATCCTCTACAGGCTGCAGGTGGATATCTCCATCATGGACCTCCATGGGCTGCAGAGTGACAGCCTGCACCACCATGGTCTTGTCCAGGGGCTGAAGGGTAATCTCTGCTCTGACACCTGGATCACCTCCTCCCGCCCCACCCCTACTTTGCTGACCTTGGTCTCTGCAGTGTTGCTCCTCTCACATATCCTTGCTCCTCTCTCTAGCTACGGTTGTTGCTGGTAGGTTCCCTCCCTCCCTCCTTCTTAAGTGCATTACCCCAGAGGTGCTACCACCATCACTCAGAAGCTCAGCCTTGGCCAGCAGTGAGTCCATCCAGCTGGCATTGACTCTTTTGGACACGGGGGAAGTGTCTGGCAGCTTCTCAAAGAAGCCACCCATGTAGCCACTTCCCCCTCTCCTGCTCCCAAAACCTTGCCATGCAAACCATATACAGTTATGTACGGTGTCTAAGTCTAAAATTACTGTATGAAAAAGCAGCTAGAGGCATGTTCTCATTCAATAAACATTTTACTCTTCTGCATGGATTTTTCTGTGAGTTTTTAGCTGCTTGGATAAGTGTCACTGTTATAATCTTTTAATTAATATTGTGCTGTAGAGTGAAGGCATGAATGGATTCTACTGGCTGTTATTGCCATAGTGCCCAGAAGGATGCTACTGTTTTGCCAAAAATGTTCTGTCACTAATGTGAGGCCTGTTGACAGACTGTTGTTTATATGTGTCAACATGATGCCAAGTCGATTGTTTCACTACAGGAATCCTGGCTTGGCCCCAGTGGCTGTCTGAGATTTTGTAGACAAAAAGATACTTTTATAGTGGCAAGCGAAAGGGAACAGCTTTTTGGACTTTTATCATGATCTTGTAGTAGCTGTTCTCTCATATAGATACTAAGAGGATTAATCAGGAAATTTTTGCAAACAACTTGGTACAACGTATTTTATACTCTCTGGACAGAGGAAGGACTTTGAATTTAAGTGGGGCTGTTAAGTGAGTCTAATCTAATTACTGTACAAGACGTTTAATCATATTAGTCAGAACTGAGCATAAAACGTTGCGACATGTTTGGAAGTGCATTTTAGTGCAAACAGTACCTTGGGTTTGTTTTGTTGGGTTTTTTTAATTGTTTCCTATTTACTCAGAATAAATAAGCAGATTCTATGTGGGTGGGGAACTGCACAGCAGATTTCTTAATACAGACCTCGCCTTCTGGGGTCACTGGATTCCAGGCTCAGACTCTGTTCCACGCTTCTGCCTTCTGCATCACAAGGTAAGCAAGAGGCTCTAGCACTGTAGAAAGAGGAAACTGATCCTTTCTGATTCCCCAGAGCTGTTGATATATTTTTAATAACACCTTTTGTCTGCTTTAGAGGAAGATAACTGGTTATTGCTCAGTATGGAAGCTTGATGTTTATGTAAATATGCTCATTTAATGGGAAAAATCTTATATACAGTTTAGCAAAGGTCATCTAATGAGACCTTTACTATTTCCATCTTGATTCCTTTCCATTAGGTTATCTCAATTTCCCTCAAACTAGCACTGCTACTGGATAAGTATCTTTAATTTCTTGCCCAAACCAGTGGGATGTTTGTTAGAAGTAGATTGCCAACTGTCACTTTTGGGCAGAATCCTTAAATACATGGTCCTGTCGTCTAGTCAGAAAAATGTCTCCAAGTCTCACATGAAAATGCCAGAAAAATCCATCACAAGAATATAGAAATTGTGTGAAAAATACCTCCAGCTTTTGATCATTCTGCCCAAGGCTCACCACATGGTATCCCAAATATTCATCGGAGATGCAAATTCTGCATAGCTGGTGCTATAAGTCAGTGATAATAATGAGAGTTCTGTGACTCAGAAATGTGATCAATCATATTTACATGTATCCCAGGCTGAACTGCACTGCTGGAGAATATACTGGCAGCGAGAAGGACTGAGTCTTTCAAGGTGGGCTTCACAGTGCCATCTAATAATGATATCGGCACTGCTGCTACTCATAATAATTTGTCAATGCCAGGCCTGTATTTCTCCCCATAAAGGTCAGATTTTCAAATATATTAGTCTGATAAAATACACTTCCTCTGTAACCTACGGACACAATTCAAGTACTTTGGTCTTTTGCCCCCAGTCTTCAGGGAGCAAAACCTTTTCTCCTTTAAATCCGATAAGCTTGACATGCTAACATCTTTCCTAGCATGTACAAGAGGGTTTTTTGGTACCTTCTGCAATATAGGTAAGTGAGAAATCTAGTAGCTGTTTCAGTGGACAGTAGACCATCTCTTAGTTTCAGCTCCTGAACCCCACTTATGGTGTTCTCTGTGACTCAATATCCCTGCCATGCTTAATGAAAAACAGAAACTGAAAATGTGCTGCTAAGTATTGCTATCAAAGTTGGATAAATTAAAGGCTGAGGAGCTTATCTAAAACACTTAGCTCCAGGGATCTTCACTGTAGTTTTTGTAGAAGCTTATTTCTGTTTTTCTGAATCATATTTGGAGGCAGAAGAGTTACTACAGTAAAGGCCAGGGAGTTTTTCAGTGGAGTTACCTGTCTTCAATGCTCAAGCGTAAAATGAGAGGCTTAGTGATCAGTTGCTGCACAATAAATGCAGACTGGCTGGGTTTGCCTTTCATCCTCCCAAAATTTTGTTACAGATATATTAGGTGCACCTATTTAAAACAGCATGGATTGAAAAAGGGAAGACAATGTATTTTCCTTTGCATAGCTTGATTCATACTGTTCTATTTCTTCAAAACACTTCATTTTTTTTTCTTTGCTTAGATTTTTACAAAATGAGAAAATAGCTTTGTTTTAAGGCTCTAAGAAAATGAATCTTTTTTTTTTTTAACTTAAATTGTGGTTGTGGAATTCTAAATTATGTATGTGGTAGAGTGTATGTAGTGAGAAAAGAGCAAATGCCAAATGAAACCAATGACAGTTTTAAAATTCATGAAAAATCCAAGCTAAAATGAGAAGCATGAACACTATAAATCATTACTTCCTTGCCTCACAGCCAGCTAATCCAAGAATCTGCATCAGTTTTATTTTGCCAGTTGTGTAATCTTACCCGGTTCTTGAGGTTTTGGGAATCTAACTAGCTGGTGAGGAGTTCGGTTCTGGTCCACCCCACCTGTACACACACAGCAGTCTTCCAAGAGGTAAGGTATAAAAGTTCTTTTTTTTTTTTAAGCTCCTCTTGAGTCACCAGGGAAGAGTGCACGCGTTGTCTGCGCACGTTGAAACTGGTCAACCTTTTCTTGGCTCGCTCCATGAGACAGAGATGTGGTCCTATGGGAGCTAGAGATCTGTCTCCCCATTTCCAGATGCATTGTAGGTAGATCAGATGGATTTTCTAGCCTCTTTAGGGGATGAAAATATATGGATATCACATATCACCAGGTTTCTGTTCTCACCGTGACAATGTGACTTTTGCAGATAGCCTGCTGTTCCTAACACGTCTCAAAGAGGAGGTGTTTCAGTCTTCAGAGTGAGAAAGAGTTGCCTTTGACTCATCACTGGCTTTTGACAGTTTTGCTGAACTAGGGCCAATAGTTCCTTATTTTCTACTTGCTTAAAATCACAACATATCAAGTTGCATTTGTGTGAATAACATGCTTTGGAACGCTTATTATCAACAACTAAAATTTAATGGTGTTGTTAATTTATCTAATGTTTAAAATTGTTTCCCAGTCAAAGGATTTTTTTTTCTCCTAACCAATAGCAAGCAGTTCTGCTTTGCAAGGTAATTTTAGACTATTTATGGTTATTACTGTTTATGTTATTTTCGTGCTAGACATCACATAGATCTAAAAAGGCACATAGTGCCTAGAAATCATACCATCTAGGTAATCAGTCTTGTAAAGATTTCTTGTTTAGTCAGATCCCTTAGTCCAGGTGTAGATGTTTGGCACATTAAGAA
Source organism: Laterallus jamaicensis coturniculus (assembly GCA_022605575.1). Lineage (NCBI taxonomy): Eukaryota > Metazoa > Chordata > Aves > Gruiformes > Rallidae > Laterallus > Laterallus jamaicensis. The sequence continues at coordinate 2,216,348 of JAKCOX010000027.1, forward strand.
ATAGCTTTTCTCAGACCACACGTTTGGCTCGATATTTTGAGATACATTTCACACTGAGATTGTAATCTTTATCTTGAGCAAATGGAGGTCTAATTAAAAATATATTAACTTGTCTTTCAGCTAGCCCAGCTTTACTGATTTTTGAAAGTCAACAGCTTTTCAGTTTCATACATCTTAATGGTGGTCTATTACTCTTGATTCATGCAGCTTTAACAGAAATTAATAGGATCTGCTTATACTAAAAAAAAGAATTCATATTTCTCTTCTTCCATGCTAGCACAATTTTACCAAAAATGGGGAGATTAAATTAGTGAAATGCTGCAACTCTTCCATTTTTTCCAATTTCATTTAGATAATGCATTGAATATTTTATTTATAACTTCTATTAAATTATTTTATGGCTCCCAGTTCCTCCAGATTACTACAAACAGGAGTTAATGGAGATGTTTCTGTGTTCTGCAAGTTCCTAAAGGCCCAAGTAACAGCTCTCTTTTCTCACTTCCCCACAGAAAGAACCAATGGATAGTCACCTAACTTAAACAGAACGGGGTGCTCAAGGCCATGTTGGATGGGGTTTTGGGCAACCCTGTCTAGTGGAGGGTGTCCCTGGCCATAGCAGGGGGTTGGACCTAAATGATCTTTGACGTCCCTTCCAACACAAACCTGTCTGATTCTATGATTCTAGGGTGAATGCATAACTTGAGGTGGTATGTAAATGCCTCTTCCACTGAAATCTGGACACGATGTCTAGATTGTAGTCTGACTTCTCTTGTTAAGACGAGGCTGCTCTAATATAAAGCTGTTTGAGCTTTCATTTACATCGCAGTCTGTCATAGACCTAAGCCTCTTATCTAGAGCTAACAACGTGGGGGGACCGTTTGCAGGTGGAATAAATAAGAACAGGTAGGAAGTCCAATCCTGCTCAGACCCACACCTGGCTAAGAAACCTCCACAGCTTTAAAGCTGCTTTATACACATGATGCTGACCTATATTAGACATCAAATAATTACCTTTCTATAACAGAACTTTTCCAGTATTTATTATTTTGTCATTTTGATGTTTGTTTTGGTAAAAGTTTATCAGAATTTTTTTAAAGAGCATTCCTAGGAAGTTCTATGACAGATGGAAATCTAATATTTACAGTGACTAGGTGTGATTCCTAGGTGTAATTCTGGAGGTAGATCCATACTGTGAGAAATTGGAGAATATTCCTGTAGTTTAACATTTTGGTGCTGTTAGGATGGGTAAGAATTTTTTTACATGCATTTCTTAAATGAATCTTCTTCACCCGAGAATACTCCTTGACAGATCAGTAGTTACTTGCAGTGATACCTACAGGTTTTTTAGGTATGAATATTGATATGAAGAGTAAAACGATAGTAATTTCCAAATTGAAGACTATAGTAAAATTGAATTCTCAAGGATTTATTAATAAATTCTCTGAAAGATTACTGAGCTTCCCATTCTCAAAATGTATGCATTTATTAATTACTTCTGCAAGTGGAATTTTTAAAATTGATTCAAGCATTTGCACAACATATGTAAAGTAAAAGCCACGTAATGAATGTGGTGTTGGAAAACCCAAACCCATCTCTTGGTAAGCAAAGATCTTGAAAAATGACCACCTGACTGCAGAAGCGCTCTAATAACTAGATTGAGATGTGCTTAGTGACAAAGTCTGGTCTAGTGTCCAAATCTGGACAACGCTTTGGTTAGTTTAAAGGCAAACTGCTTTAATCATTCACTATTTCTTAATAATGATTAAGGAGATGTTATTTCATCAGTGATTTCTCTTCTGAGCTTTCTGATGAATGCAAATAATGTAACACATCTCATAGTAACGTAAAGTAAGGAAGTAAGTGTTGTCTCTGCTGATCTTTTGTGACTAGCAGGTTAGCTACTTTGAGTATAGAGCTGGAGGCTACAAAGCTTGCCAGCTTCTTTATCAAGTTTGTCTTAGTATTTGACCATATTTATCTGAGGCAACAAGTTGACTATTCAAAATGCATTTAAATTAATTTGGAGGAAAATAAGAACTAATTGTATCATATTTTCAAAACAGAAATATTTTGCTAAATGTTTACTCTGAAGTTCACAAGGACTGTTTGTTTTGATGCAGGTTGGATCTACAATATGTTTAAATGCAATATTTAAGTTATTTTTAACATACTTGGAAAGTGTGTGAAACTTTTGGCATATATGTTTGAATTACATAACCCGTGACAAGCCCATACAATGTAGTTCAAAAAATTTCCAGCAATCATTATTCAGAGGTACTATCTTGACAAATTTAATTAGACATCAACAGTGAAAATGGTTTCTTGAAAAGGCTATGGTGAGACCGAAACGCGTTGCTATTATAACAAATGGTTGCACTGCAGTTTAAAAAAAAAAAAAAGAAAAAGAAAAAATTAATTGTTTAGGGAGTCATAATCCAGTTGGGCTAACAGCTACATTTGTGATAACATAAACGGTATGGTCATAGATGTAAAATTTTAACAGCTGAGAATGATACTGTTATCTTTTTTTTTTTCCATGTTGGTTTTGGATAGAAATTGTCCAACATAGAAGTTAAACAAAATACTTTCCCTCTTCCTTTTGCCAGCCCTTAGAACTGTTACTAGCTCTGAGCTCTGAAATCCAGGTTGAATACTCCTAGCTTCACACGTTGTTATTTTAGCAATAACAACTCTGGCGTCAGAGCTTAGCTGGCAAATGTGTTAATGGTGCAGAAAATAGAATGGGAAACAGTCAGTTCTTAAACAGGTATACATAAGGACTCTATAAGGGCTTTAAAAATATTTTACTCCAATTTCTCAGGCACTGTTGGGACTGCTTTTAAGGCTCCTTCTTTTTTTTCCCTGCAATTACTGTCATAATCGTGCTTAAGTGGACTGTAGGGTTCTTTGGTTTACAAAGTAGAAGGGGCCAACAGCTGCTCTTTCCTCTAACATTCATTGTTCACTTTAAAAACTCCTTAAAAATGCATTTATTTGTCTAGTCACAAATGACTTGTTTTAAAAACCTACCATTTCTGTCTTCGGGAAGATGCACTTCTAGAGTCTAATATGAATACTCACTAGCATACGTTATATGGTTTTTTTCCCTCTTATGAAAATAATTTGCACAGTGGTTACACATGATTTTTTCTCATTTGTTTTAAATTGAGCATGTATTTCATTCATTTTGCCCATAGGTAATGGCACACTTTCCGTTTGTTTAATAAATGTTATCTGTATATGGCATTTAGAAATTTGGTAGTATTTAAATGCCATATTAAAGCATTAAACAGGAGTGACTTAAAACCGTGTATTCAATGGAATCCATCACCTATTTTATGCAGAATCCAAACAGAAATTTCTCTGAAAGCATGGAATAAACATGGGTAGTACCCTGAGCCATCTTGCTGTGGAAAAGCCATCTGGTGCTGAAAAGCAAAGTTTATTTTAGGAATAAACTAGTAAATAAGAGAAGTCCTGAAGATTGATATTCTGAAGATGGTCTAAGCAATTATTGTTCATTCAGAAGCTGCAAATCCACCATCCTGGCTCTGTGAATGTTGTGGAGAGCTACCAGTGCAGTGAAATGGAAAAGTGAAGCTTGAAAGATTCATCTCCCAAAGGAGAAGAGTGAACTCAGGCCGAGTACAAAAAAATAGGAGGATATGCCAATGTATTTTGAATTATTCCTAATGGCGATAGATCTTTAAAAAAAAGTTAACACAGCAGTCAAGAATATGGACAAGCTGGAACCTGAGTTGAACGTCCAAACCTGGTCACTAATTCTCTTAGAAACTACATGAACATAAAATGCACAGAATAAATCAGTGAGGTCCTGGAGGATAGATTTCTGAAATACGTCATATAGATGCTCTTTGGTGCAGTCTGAATAGGATGTGTCTTTTTGGTATTTTTCTGCCCTTTAACAGTATTTTCTTTTTTCTGCTGAACATGTTAGAGTGGATGTAATCTATACTCATAATGGAACAGTAAAAACAAGAGAATAAGACTATTGTATATCCGTTCCTGTATCACTGTAACTTGACTTAGCCATCAAATGCAATATGTTCTTTTACCATTCTCTGAGGAAACATGAAGGGGCATTTTTGTTTGGAAGGTTGCATTTGTGTTTATTTTCAATTTGCATATTCCCATAAGTGTTAAGAAAGCAAAGTCATGGGAGTTAACCCAACACTGAGTATGGAAAAAGGCAGCCAATCGTGCTCCTACACCCAGAGGTAGATTTGGAAATGTTGCTTTTGGAAATCTTTGAAACTCCTACACTTCCTTTTGCCCTTCGTAGTTTGCTTCAAGCAGGGATGGTGGATACCGGGAACTTGGCTAGTGCAGACAGCTCCCACAGCGTTTTTGTGCAGTTTGGGAATGTGTAACAAAAATCATGGTAGACTTGGACACATTCTGTCTTCTCTCTTTGCTGACTATTGGAAATGTAAATCATGAAGTTTAAGATTTACAGGGGTTTGAAAGAGATGAAGAGACAGGAAGGGAGAGAATAACAAGTCAGATCTGGAAAGGACTGGAGACAAAACCAGGGGGTGTTGAAATAGTGAGAGAGATGGGAGAAGGCACACACACAAAAATGGAGGGAGGAAAAAGAGCACTACAAATTTGATGAAACAGTACATGAATCCTTCTAACTTCCCCTTAGTGGCACCTTTTCTCCTGTATGAGCAGCATTTAACAAGAATTAATACTGAAATCAATAGGGATTACTTGCAGAGTCAGGTAAACTACTCAATGTGACTAACGATGGCAGAATCAGACCTTGCTTTCTGTTTCAGAAAGCAAGATGAATGTGGAAGATGAAAATATATCAGTTAGACTATGCAGCAAGGAGACCTCAGAAGTCCATATAAACTGCACAACTCAATGGATCAACACATTCCATATTAATTGTTGGTCTGTGGCATATTCTGCTTTCAATTACTGTTGGTTTTGATGGCTGCAGAATCACTGAGTATGTGATTGTCTTGTAACACAGGAAAAGCTGGGGTGTCCCAAAATTTATAAGAAACTTGTTGAAAATTGTTTTATTGAAACATGCTTAAAAACTTTTTTTTTTTTTTAAATTTTCTAAAACTCTTACACAGACATACTTCTGCTAGCTGTACAGTCTTTGCTGGAATAGACTTGTAAGAGCCAACCAATACAAGTGAATGATCAGTTCACTTCATTTCACAGAATCACAGAATGATAGGTGTTGGAAGGGAGCTCTGAAGATCATCTAGTCCCATCCCCACTACCAGAGTAGGACCACCTTTAGCGGGCTGCACAGGAATGCATGCAGGCAGGTTTTGAATACCTCCAGAGAAGGAGACTTCACAACCTCTCTGGGTAGCCTGTTCCAGTGTTCTGCCACCCTCACAGTAAGGAAGTTCCTCCTCATGTTTGGTTAGAGCTTCCTATATTCAAGTTTGTGACCATTGCCTTTTGTCTGAAATTTTGCCTGGGTTTTGTAGATGAGCATTTCAATTTTTAACCACATTCATCTGAACTTTGTTGCTTTCTTTCTTTGTTAGATATTCTGTAGTCATGGCAGATTATAGTTGCATTTGAAGACTCATCTTTTACTTTATCTTCAAAATATTCTCAGCATGTCATATTCTGGTTTGAGCTTCACAAATTTCTCACAGAAACAACTCTTTCCAGTGAAGCAATAATGGTATATAGTATGGTATATAGTATGTATAGGGTACACAGACAACACTGGTATGTCTACATTAATCTGTTAGTGTGTGCAACAGGTGAAACATACCCACATACTGCAATTTCATGTAAACCAAAAACAGAAGATATTCTCTAGGAGCATACTCAGTCCACTGCAGCACAGGTCCATGGGACCAGGCTAAAACTAGTCCATTTTAACCACCACCCAAAAGTGTGTATTGTGAATACTGGAGCCTCAACCCCAGTAGTTTGGCTCTATATAACCACTCCCATTCTGTAGCTTTAGTACATGCAGGGATAGTCACTGCATATGAGGAAAAAAAAAAAAAAAAAAGGGAGAAAATACTTGAAAACCTGCTGTTTCCAGGAGAAGGATCCATTTAATTTCAGAGGATTCCAACATCTCTTTATGGAAGATGTCTCTAGAATAGAGTAGAATATTATAATATCCAATAGAATTTCAGAAAGTGCGCTATCTTTGCTATAGAATCCCTTAGGATGGTTCAAAAGCCTGTAGGAAGTATATCATTTTCTCAAATTATGTAAATTATTTCAGAGTAATTTCTATAGGAAATAACTGGTGGTATCCTTATTAAATCCTTCAGGACTTTTCCATAAGGGAGGGATTTCTGCACTTTGGAGATGAAGCTATAGCATTTTATTAACTCTGCTGAGTTTATGCACCTAATACTTAAGCAGATTAATAATGTGTGTGGCAGAGATCTTGGGGCAACTTCACAGGGCCAGTAAGAATAATAGCTATCTGGTAATAGAGCCACAGAATTGAGCCTTTAATTATAAATCATTTATTACAGTAAAAGGTACAAAAAGTGCTTGTAATGATAAGGGTTCTTTCCCACAATGGCACTTTAATTTTATTGCTTTTGTCCTATATTTGGGTTTCAGGACAAAAATCAGCAAGAAAACATTGTGAATGGCCCAGTTCACAGCTCAAATCTTCAACTATTTACTTTGTAGTCTTAGAGGTAATGTGAAGAACTTGTAAGAGAATTAAGAAGACAAAGATCTACCACTATCTACATAAAAGAGTTTCATTGTGCACTTAGACATTTGCTTTTGCATTATTCCTAGAGGTCAAAACCAAGCCTTTAAAAACAGTCACTTTCCTGCAACCTGTTACATTGAGTCCCTAATGTCTAGTTATTCGGGGGCATCTGCCTGACAAACTCCATTTGTCTACTTCCACATGCAAACTGAAGTGCATGTTGGGGTTTAGACATCAGAATGGCTTCGCCACTTGGATATGGCACCCGGTAGCAGCATGAAATGTTGAGCAACCACTGGATACTTAATACTTTTCATTTAATGAACTGTTTCTTTATTATTTTGCAAAGCCTGCATAAGACGTTTTTATGGTTTAAAAAGTGCCCTGCATCCTACTTCATAGGAAGGGGACCTCATTTAGATTAACCTGTGACTTCAACAGCAGGTGGTAGAAAGAACCAACTGCTTCAATTACTGCTTTTGCGCATGACTTTCATGTGTTGCTAAGATTATCAGAGGAACCTGATTACATCCCCTTAGACACTATTGTTGGCACAACGATTAAGCTGTTATTTTTTTGGGGTTTTTTTTCCCTTTCTTTTTTAGACTGGAAACCTAAAGAGCTTTTTGGCATGAAGCAAAAGCACTGTGTATAGAGATCAGTAAGATAGTGAGTATCATTGCCCTGTAGCTTATCTCCACATATACAGCTCCCTGGTGGATCCCTATGATAAACATTATTGGAACAATTAGCTGCTGCTGACATAGAATCCAGACACAATGGCAATGGCCAGCAGCACGGAGCCAAATATCATGGAGCCAAAACCCATAAAAAAGCAACACCAAGCTACTCTCCCCATTCAACTGCTGTCATAAAACCCTCCCAGTGCTATGTTTGCATAGCTGGCTTCACCGATATGGCACCAAAACACAAAAGGAGAAGCTGCAGCACTTGTCTTTGTTTAGCTGAAATTACAAGTCATTGAATTAGTATGTCATCTTTATTGCGCTGTCATGCAGCGGAGGTGAGGAAGGCTCTCTGTAATGGATGGAAGAGTTTGATGGCCTAAAAGACAGGCTCACAGATGGTTGTCGATATAAAACAGTTTGGCCTTTTTTAAAAAAAGGGAAGGGGGAAGAAAAGGCTGAACAGAATAGGTCTCTGCTGATCTGAGTAGCTGTAACTAACAATATTTTTCTATGGCTGATCTTGGAGGAGTCTAGGGCTGGAAGGTGAACCAAGAGTTTGTCTAAAGAATAAGACTGAGAAGTGCATGCTAAGCCATTTAAAAAAAAAATTTAAATATCAGTGAGGCAGCATGACCTGAAAGGTGAAGCAGGAAAGGTCTCATTTGGAGGAAGCCGTTGCCACTACCCTTGGGCGGGGGAAAGTACCCTTGTGTGATTCTGCAGCAGCAGCAGAATTCTCATCAGCAGAATCAATGGTGATGTAAAGCAAACTCAGGAGACAAAGAAATGAATTGTACATTTTAAAGAGCACTGTGATACTCTTTCCTTCTTAAACAGGAGGGACGGAAAAGCTATTGCTGATCGAAGCTTGCTATTGGGGTCTAAGTTCTTCTTAAGCTGATGCTACGGTTGTATCTATAAAAGTGGTTTAGGATTAAACATGCCCAAATTACTGAAGGCCCTTTTCTTTGCTAAATTACCCTTGGCAGTCTGGTTTTATGCAAACACACCATTCATTTCAGCCAGGTCTGTCTTTTGAAGAAGTTTGAAGGAAAGGCTATTCAAGCCCTTCCTGAAGTGGTCCGGCATCTCCCTTACAAGTTTGCCAGTATTTTGAATTAAAGACTGTCATATTTGCTGCTCCTCTCCCCACCTCCCACCCCCACCCCAGTTTCCTTGCCACCTTTTGGCACTATGACTAGTCTGAGAGCTGTGAAATGATCCCTCCCCAGTCAGGATTGTTTGACTACTTTGATTAAAGCTTGTTCAGAGGGAAGGTGACACAGAAAGAAGCTGCTCAAGGCAAGGGATATCATCTCATAAGAGTTCAGGCTTGGATGCAAGAGGAGGGGCCACAGAGCACTCCTCCAGCTTCCCCTACACCTCACTTGCTATTTTAGAATTGCACCGTTTTGGCATGATTCATAAGAATAAAGGAGAAAGCCAATTCCATGTTATTTTCATGTTCCCAAAAGTATCAACAAGATGGTTAATCATCACATCAGTGGTAGTAATGTATCTCTAGTGGCGATAGTAGCATTTCCAGGGATTGCAGAAAATCAGTCAACACTTCCAAGCACTGTATTCCCTAGCTTCTTCCTCACCATGCTGCATCCAGGGCTTTGTTTCTAGGAGTAGGCAGGAATGCTTTTTAAACAATCTCTTCTGTGTGTTATTGTTTCTTCCCTCCTCTTTGGCGCATGGAAAGGCTATCAAGGCCTGTCCTCAGGGTTCTCCCTGTAAAGGTAAGCAGATACAGGAACTACACAGGAGGAGAACATGAGGCAGGACTGGCACTTTGGAGACACTCAAGATACAGCACCAATACATGACATGAAAACGTATTTTGATAATAGCTGCTTTAAGTGGGATCTGACAGTTCTCAGGAGAAAAATGTTTTTGGTTTCATGTTCCCTGAAATAATTCTTTATCTCTGGGAAGGAAAAAATTAGTAATTTGAAAGCCACATTAATACTTCACAAAATTTGGGACTATTGTGTTGTATAAAATAGTGCACAAGTCCAGAATTAGTACAAATGTCTCTTTAATTTCAAATACTAGGAATTTCAATTATTTGGTTTGGCATGTTTTATTTAAAGGATTGGGGTTTTTTTCTTTCTCTCCATAGAGAGTGTACAGCACATTCAGATTTCAAGACATTTGCATGTACATTCTTGAAATACAATCACAGATCACCTAATGCAAAGATGTTATTTCTTTTTATTTTGGACTATCTGTCTGAGCAAAATCTAAAATGAAAGATGGAACAAATGAAGAGGGAGACACTCATTTTTAATTCTCTATTTGGGTTTTTTTCCCCCCTTATTATGCTGTTTAATGTATCTATCAAAAAGTAGTCTGTATTATACAATCCAGAATTAAGACATATGAATATCATCTATAAAAACTCCTCTGAGATATAGTCTTCTGTTTCAATTGAGAAATCCATCCAATAGCAATGACCTTTCCATTTAGGGAATACTTAATGTGGTTAACTAGATATGATATACTTTGGGAATGCTTTTTATTGCATACATTTGAATTAAGAGATACACCTTGTAGGGAGAAAATGATGAAACAGCACTCTATTGAGAGTTAAAGATGAATGATGGCCTTTAAGACATTTGTTTTGGTTTAGCACAAAGTAAGAGTCACTGTCATATTCAGGCCCACAGTGTTATTAAGGCATAAGAGATGAGAACTGAATTCAGTCTCACTTAAATCAATGGGAATTTCGCCTGCTATTGCTGCAGCAGAATTTGAATCATTATGGTTAAATGGGCTCTTTTTTAATCATAAAATGCTTTGAGTCATAACAATATGTATTAATCCTTCTCATTAATTCTTAGAGGCTTGTATACCAGGCCACTTCAGATAGTGTAGCTCTTCTGGAAAACAAAGAAAAGCTGGGTGTATTTTAAGAACAGATTTTAAAAATACTCAGGTCTTCTATTTGTTTTATTTGATATTATAAGCAGCGAACAGGTACGTTCCAGCTGTGTCACAGGAGTTTTGGAGTCTCACTAATTTTCTGTTTCTTAGGTTCTTTTGCTGCTGTTTTTCATTTCTTATGGCTTTGTGGGAATATTTGGAATATCACCTATGTGAAAGCTGAGGCAAACAAATTTTTCTCAGTGTCTGCCTTTTTGTCAGTCAAATTTTTGTGTAATTTGATCTCCTTTTGGTGACTAGTCATACCCATAAGCAGAGATTCCTGGAGTTGTGAATGGGACAAATCTGTTTGCATATCATTAACTGACATTGCATTAGCTTCTTTTTCTTTTTTTCTTTTTTTTTTTTACATTAGTTCTTGCCTCTCCTCTCACTCTGACATCTTTTTTCTACAGTATTAATGTCACATTTCCTTTGTAGTTCTGCCCCTTCCCTTGGCTATGCTTTACTTCTCTTACAACCTTTGCCCTTGTCTTTGCTACCTGCCTTACCAGGCAGCAACACTCTGCTGGGACATACTGTCAGTGATGGATATAAAGCTCTAATTTATGCCTCCTTTAAGATAAAACCCAAATACATGGATTGGCATGAAATTCCAATTAAAAACCTAACAGCCCCCCATTCCCCCAAATGCAGAAGTGCCATGTTGTTGGTGACTCAGTTTGCTTCTAAGAAATGCCTCATTCTGAGCGATATTTTTGCTATCAAAATTATACTGGCATCACGCTACTTTAGACTCAAATTCCTCTTTGATCAGACTTTACTGCAATAAAAACTGTTACGTTTTGAACCTTTTTGTTTAAGTTTATTACACGGCTGCAGCACACAGTGAGTGGAACAGACTGAGCAAACGCCTTTTCTCGCCCTTGGCAGAGTTATTTGGTGATTTTACAAGCAGCTAGCAAAATAAATAAATAAATAAATAATGGATGTAATTATCTAAGTATATATCATTCACAAACAGAATCACAGAATTGTAGGGGTTGGAAGGGATCTCAAAAGATCATCTAGTCCAACCCCCCTGGGCAGAGCAGGATCACCTAGATTAGGTCACACAGGAATGCGTCCTGGGAGGAATGTCTCCAGAGAAGGAGACATTCAATAAGAAGTTTTCTGAACGTTGTCCATGTAACATGGTTAAGATTCACCTGCTAGATCTTGTGTTGTTTAGATCAGACACAGTAGGATTAGCCAGCTGCTTTCTGTCCTGTGTTTCTTTATCCCAGCTTTTGCTGGATTTTATTCTTAGTGCTGGAGCGATTCCTAAGCAAACTTCAGAAATTATTTGTTTATTACAATGCACTGAGAATCTCACTGTTTTTTCTACCAGAGATCAGCTGACCCCCAGTTTTCACATATTAGCAGATTTTACTTACTGAGGTGACCTTGAATTTTATGCAAAGGATTTATGTTTGATTCAATAATTTCTTACATTATGTATGTTTTAGTGGCATTTAATGCTCAAATTTTACTGCTGTTTCCTACCCGTCATTCACCTGGAATATTTCCAGGACTTGCAATGCAGAGCACTGTTCATTCCTGTCTGGCTGCTTCTACCTGAAGGTGGTCATGCACGAGGGACTGATGTGGGGAGCACAGGCACTACTGCGCAGTATTTTTTGAACAGGAGCCAGGCATCTCCCTGCTAGATTCTGAACTTGAAGTTGGCAGTTCCAAGGTATAGGGTTTTTATAGCAATGATAACTTGATCCAACAAATTAGCTGTCTGATATATACCAGACTTAAAATATTTAGGTTTAATGCAGTATGCTTGGATTTCAGCCTAAACTTTGTGCCCATTTCCAGAACTGGGATCTGCCCTCAAGATTTGTCACCCACTATGGCTATGTTAAGCCTCCATCACTAAGTTTATTTGCAAAAATACCCAAATTCGTGGTCTGCTCAATGTACTTTCTGCCTATGTAATAGTGCTCATGGTATATGTGGACATTTTTCCAGCCTTATTTACCTTTTCCTGTGTCTTTAAGAAAATACTAGCAGAGCAAAGCTTACGCTAAATCAGTCTATATCTTGCCGTATGTGAGCAGATGACATAGATGTCCAACGATGTGATAGGGATCAGCTCACACACTTTTCAGCTGAGCATATGTGTAAAAACAAAAACAAACCTTACTTTTTTTCTTAGAAAGCACCACGTATTTCAGGCAGTTAGGCAGTAACAGATGTTGGAGACTCAGTAGGAAGCTAGATGTATGCTGGGATGTCACTCAACTCCCCTTAACAAGCTGCTGTGTTGGAGAACCAGTCTCCATATAGGCTCTGCTTAGTGTCTCAGAAATAAGATGACACTAAAATAACCAGCTTCCCATGAATACCAAGTCTCTCTTTTAAAGAATATACTACTCGGGGGCTGGGAGGGGAGGAGGGGAGTATGTGTGGAGAGACTGTATATATAACTTTGCCTACAAAGGTATTGCATGAGGGAAAGACTGTCTTTGTTGCAATTTAAGTAATTTTAATTTTGGATAGTGGCAAGATTATGTTTGTTATAGAAGTATTTCAGGGAGAGTTGTTACGAAATATGATCCCTCTGCATTTCTGATTGACATAGCTTCAGGTAACACGCTGTGCCATGTCAATAAAAATCTACCTAGCATTAAATAACTGCATTTGAAGAGGGATATTCTCCATATTTGAGAAGCCAGTACAAGCATATTAATTCACTCTAAGAGCAGAGAGCAATGTACCACTTACTTCTGATACAGGAGTAAAGCAGCAATTACAACAAAGTACCATACCAATTACAGAAACTGCAAATATAATATTAAACTGAGACGAATGACACACTGCAAGTTAGGCTGAAGAAAAGGGGCTGCATATGGCAGGAACAAATCTTATTGTCAATACAAAAGATGCTTTCATGCCAGGTATGGTAATGAGTAAGGTCATACCTGGCCACATCAAAGTAGCCTGTAGAGTATAATTGACAGACATCTATCCAGCTTCAAGAGACCGAGTGCAGTGACATCAGGGGACTCAGAGGCATCCGAGTACTGAGGGTCGTACAAGGACTTTGACAGTCTGAGAGAGATGCAGGACTCTGGAAATCCAAGTATCGTATTTTCCGATTTCCTTTCAGTGACTTCAATTGTTTGGACCTATCTCTGCCACTGGGGAGTCTGGGATAGGTGTTTTTGAACAGCTGAGCTTTGATTTTGCTGTGGTATTTTCTTGTTTTTCAAATAAACATTGATTTATAGAAGGCACTTTTGGATCTTAAGGCTGTTTGGGGGAATATTTACTATAGTCTGGTCCTCGGGACAAGGAAACAAACTTTTTACCTTAGGCAAAAGGCAGAAGAGAGGGCTGACGGTACCTGACCTGGGGCACTTTGTCACAGGTGCTGCAGGTGTCACCAAAAGGCTGACTGAAGTCAGTGACATGCAAGAGGATGGCCGAGGGACCACAAGGGATGACAAGATTAGGGAACTTGCAGTTATCAGTCAAAGACCTCTTCCCTCAGTAATCACAAAGGTATTGGCAGTCATGGCATGAGATGATGGGGAAAGTCGCTACGAGTTCATTGGGATGAGAGAGATGGCTTTTGTTTGCAAACCTCTATAATCCCTGATGCAGCAGGATAACTTGCAGACCCCAAATGTTTTTGTCTTTTTTTTTTCTTCTTCTTTTTTTTTTTTTTTTCACAGTTGCCAATATTTTAAAAGACATTTCCAAAAGTAATGGGGAGTGGGTGTTGGAGAGTTGTATTTGCTTTATAGTCAGCTTTACATATAACAAATGAGCATTCCATTTCTCCTGGGAAATAAGTAAATTGTATTGAAATTGAAACAGTGGCAGAAAAGGAGTAAGTGGTTTGACTTGAACCACAGAGGGAGATTACAAGAGAACAGAGATTAAAATGCAGAAAGCCTTACATCATGCCTGAGCTTTGTGTGCTGCACCTCCCTCTCTCGCTGCATGGAATTGCTGCTTCTTTCTTCTGGGGCAAACCAAGCCGCTGCTGGAAAAATGGAGCCTGTGAGGAAATCATGAATCATCACAGTACCATATTTTTTGACCTGGGGGATAGGGTTGGGGTTTTTTTTGGTTTTGTTTTCAATTTTTAAAAAATATTTTCTTACTATTTATCTTTCTTGTTCAATATTATTCACTCAAATAGGGTATTTTCTCAGAACCGTGCCGGGGAATTTAAATTCCTACACCCAGTTAATATTTTTTCCACTCATCATACACCCAAGAAAAAAAGCCTCACCCAGTGGCCCCTTACTCACTTCTAGCTCCAGATAAGCTGTAGATGATACACCAGCTGAGTAATAAACTGATATGGAATTAATTGGTCACATGATTGTTGTGCACTTATTCAGAAAATGTTTGTTCTAATTTATTATTGATTGATATCCAGTGAATTCTTTTTCACTAGCTAATACTTTATTGTGCTCTATCAAGCTGTAGCATGTTCTTTACAATCACACTGATTAAAAAATGAGAAGGATGTCAAAAGAGTCCTGAACAAAATATTCTCATTAGGTCTGACTAGGGGGATTTAGCTGAATTCTAGATGCAGGTTTTATGGCTTTCAGAAGATAACAACGTTCTTATTAAATGTTGATATTTTGGAAACCTCTATCTTAAACATTTCATATTTGAAAAAGTCCTTTGTTTATGCTAACAAAAGCCACAGAAAAATTATGGCAAAATTTAAGGATTTTTGCTATTTTGGGATAGTAATATATATTGAGTGTTATAACACAGAAGTTTTAACCAAAACTTTTTTAAAAGTGGAATTAGTTCTGTTAAGCTTAAATTTTTTTAAACTGCCACAGTTTTGCAGGTTTTAGATATTTGACACACTCGGCGAATAATTTAGGAACTGAATAAATGAGATGAACTGGTTTAATCTAGAACTTTAAAATAAAATTATTTTTTTTAAAAAATTGACTAAAACTGACTATCTTTATGGATAAGCTGTGTGAACAGAGTTGCAGACCACGATTAGACTCTGCAATGCCGTTTTCATTACAGATCTAAGTGCTCAACATTATTCTCAAAACGGCATTACTTTAAAATATAATGATATTGTGTGATAATGAGTTCTACAGATGCAAATTACAGTACTCCAAAAAGTAGATGTATGTGAAAAATCATCATGTTAATTTTTGCTTTTCAGAGCCATTGAATGTCCCATTCATTCTTTTATTCTGAATAAGTGTAAATAAAGTTCCTTATTTTCCTTCCCCGCAGCATTCAGAATTTTCCCTGAGTTAAATCTGCTCCCATCCACTCAGAGCCAGTTTTTTGCATGTCTTTTTTCCTCCCTTTCCCATTATAAAGCACTGAATATCTCCACCTCTGCTTCTGGTCTCTTCACTGCAATGTTCTTTGCCCCGGAATGGTCTGGACTAAAAATAATACTCCCTTTGAGGATGTAAACTGATTTATGATATGAAAACTAATGGTGAAATGGTATAAAACACCCACATCATTATTACTGTTATTATTATTATTATTACTATTATTTTACCATTTTCACTGTTTTTTCTTTGCACTTATGCATACATTTTCCTCGAGCTTTTTAGATAATGCCTCAGGCTTTATCTTAAGTGCTTACAGCTAATTTAGAATGTGGGAAAGTACACATTTTCACCCATAATCTTTGAGAACTTCAGAAAAATATCCCGAACAGGTACATCATTGCAGTGATCGCTGACACAAGCCAACAGTTAAACCAACAAACTCTGATAAATAAATAAGCTTAACTGTTAAATGATGTGAAAACTGAAAAAAACCTGTGTTATCTGAGTAGCTTATTCAGTAGTGTCAGGGACTGGGAGAGGTTCTGGATTCCAGATGTGTCACTCTTTGGACTGGAAGGCCATATACATTCTTCTGGTTCTGAATGGCTAGAAATAGACTTTGAGAACCAATTCAGCAGGTTCTCATGCTCCTTCCCATGTCTGCTGAAGGACAGCACTCACCTTCTACCACTTCCTCAAACCCTTGGTCCACAAAAGCCTCACTGGTCAGCATGGTACTTAAATTTGACACTCTCATTGCCAAATGGTCACCTCCATTTTCAATATACTGTTTGACCACAGTTTTTCTTAGAAAGCCAAGTGAAAGTTCCTCTTATTACCAGAGAAATTGCACTTGATTTATTTATTAATTTTTTAAAAAACAAAATGGAAACTGAGATGAAGCAATCACCTCATCCAGGAGGACTGAATTAATGTTCTAGTAACACTTGAAGTAACTTAACACCTCTCCAAAACTGTTTTGTCAGGGGTGTGTTTTTTGGGGGAAAGCACAATGGAGAGAAACTCTTCTGTAAAAATCTAAATATAAGAAACATATAGAGGTTTTCACACCTTGCAGAGGAAAATTAGTATCGAGTTAGTGTCCAGAAGGAAGACGATCTCCCCTTTTTCTCCTGTGTTAATACAGATGATAATTCATTGCAACTTAGTTGCAAGGGACAAAGGTATGAATGGCTATACAGTCATCTTCTTCCAGTTTTATTCTGGGTCTTAACTTTAAAGACAGAGGCTGGTTTATTCTGTAGAAATAAGTGGGAATGTTCGAAAAGGCTAAATATCATAATAAACCAAAACATTATGGTACCAGAAACCCTTAGGAACAACACTAATGCTTTTAAATGAAGGTTTTATTTGTCTCTGAGCTACAAAAGGAAGTCACTAATGAGATGTCATTTACATTCTAACACCTGTTAAATGGCACTTTTCTCTTTCCCCAAAGAGAGAGATGTTTATGAATGTTTGCAGTTTTCTGAGTGTATCTACAAGAATTGTATTTTCATAAACAATGCTGTATATTTTTCCTGTACGTACTTTAGTTACACCAGAAAAATATAAGAAAAATATAAGGAGCTTTTTTTGGTTTTATTAGATTTATATGTTGTTGATATATAAATCTAACATGGAATGTCTAGCTTACAAAGAAATTTCATTAATCAGGATTTAACACAATTGCGTATTTAGGATGTGATTTGCAGCAGTTACAGTGCGGGAACCGTATGTAATTATACTTCCATTTAAATGAAAATTAAAAGCTTGTGTTGCAGGAGGGTACACGTGTTGAATATATTGCTGTACAAAGCAGAACACCTGAGAATCAAGTTTCGGATGGTTCTGTTAGGGAACTGCTGCATGCTGTGACTTTTAAGATTGGGACTTGCATTAAGACTGACCAGAGGGAAAGATGGGAAATTATGGGAAAGCAAACGATCTATAACAATACAAGTTGATATGCTTCTGTTAGATAAGCATAATGCAAGTTTCCTTCAATCATTTCTAAAGTAGTTTGCTGTATAAATTAACTCATTCAGTTAATATAAAAAGGCAGAATCCACAGAGGCCTGCGCTGGAAATAAGTTCAGCAGAGGAATTTGAAGAAAGAATTAAACTGGTATTAGAATTAGAACTAGAATTAGAACTAAGTAAGTGAATATGAGGGAGCCAGTGCACCAGGCACTAGGAATAACTGTAGCACGTGTCCCTGCAGACTGTGTCTCTCTCCCATTAAGTATGGGATTCACTTGAGGGTCTTTGTTCCCCAGTCCCAATCCCAACACCTACAGTTTTCTTATCTGCAGCTTGCCTTCCAGATGTGGCTCCTCAGGTACCACGCATGACAACACTGGAATCTTGTGCACAGCACAGGAGAGGCATAATGGCTCTGAGCACACCATCAACATGAGGTTCTCTCCATTGGCCTAGTGCCATTTCATCCATTTGGTTTCCCTATCCAGCTCAGAGGCAGCACAACCCAAGCACATGACAAAGGGAAAACGAAGGGGACAGCACAACTAAAATGTCTGTTGCTTTTGTAAACTGAGACCTCTCAGCCTGGTGGGGTGTGGTGCCGTTCTGCAAGCCGGTAGCAGAGACAACAGGAGAGATGGAAATAGCATTTGGATCTTCTAAGTATCAGTTAGGGGCTTTACACATGAGATTTGAAGGCAGAAGACAGAACCGATTGCTGTAGTGAACCTTCAGAAACTGTGTTCCTCAGTCAGAGGAATTTGGGTTCAGCATAGTCCCTCTGGGGACAGGCCAGGGCAGAAGCTAACAGTAGAAGTGAGCTGACATAGTATAATGTGCAAATCATGTGTTGGGGGTGAATTAGGCCCTGGGTTTTCTAAACCAGTTCCTGAAATTACAGGATTTAGTAATGTTAAACTCCTTTTCGATTGCATAGTGCTGAGATTTAAAATGTTGATGGTTCTGCAATGCTGTAAGCATTATTCGTGTCAGTAGGTCCTAAGCAGTGGCTTGGGTTTTTCAAAAAGCTTCCAGTAACCATATGTCTATCACAGATATTCCTTGGAATTCAGTTTTCCTTGAGGAAGGCCCATATAAGTTGACAGTGTCTCTTTCAACATGCTAGATGTGTGACAAAAGAAAGCAGTGTTTGGAAGTTAGAGTCAAAGTAATGACAAGGCTTTGAATGAAGGTAAGAACAAGTCCTTGTGGGCTAAGTCTACTTAAGCTGCCTTTTGGATTTAACCTGAATGAATCAGATTATTTTTTTTTGGCTGAGCCCTGCTTGAAAGTAAAAGAACACAAGCTTTATGGCCCAAGTGTTCTGTAATTTCAGGAAGGGAAGAAAATTTTTTTCAGGTATGACTGGATCTTTCTGAGAAACAATCCAAAGTTTCAGTTCATGAACCATCTTCCCTCCTATATTTCCCAGTTTTTACATTATTACCTCTCTCCCCCTCAAACTACAGCCCATTTTCTGTAATTCATATTAGTCTCTGATGTTCCGCTCAGAGAGCAGAAGATGGTTTTGTTTTAAATTTACAACAGCTTTAAATTTTCTTGTATGCTAAAGAGACTGGATTCCTCTTGCTTACCTTATGTCTAGAAACATTATTTAGAAAAGTTTGCAGTCTAGAGAACATGAGCTTAATCAGACTGCTCTGTAATTACTCACCAGCTTTATTCACCCTGGATGATATATAACTCGCACGGTGCTAAAAGAAATAAGTATATTCATTTCCTATCCAGTTCCCACCTTGCATTATAAAAGCCAAATATCCATTCTGTAAATAGAGATGAATCAGCAATCCATATAATATCTATTCATCATACATATTTCACAAGGAGGATATTGTGGTGGCTGGAAAGTTCTTACAAAAATAATATGGAAATCCGGAACTTGATGTGGAGTGTCAGAGAGCTTCTTACTATTATTTACCTTATCAGCTTTTGCTTTCTGAAATCAATGGAAGGGCATCAAGTTCAGCTAATCCATATTTCTGAGTATGAAATTGAATTTATAGTCTGTAGTATGTTGACTACCGCTCGCATTTAAGGCATAATTGATTTTTATTGAAAAGCCAGCAGGCACATCAAAAATTTCCACAAACCACAAGGATGTTAAATTTTACCCTGTTTAGATAATAGTGTTGCTTTATTTATCCTTTAAAATGAAGCTTTTATATTTATATCAGCAAATGTTGTGGAAGTGTGACTGATGCCTTGTGAAACCATCAGTTCATAGTTCTGTTAAACTCTGCAGTACAGAAATAAGCAACTTTTCTGTTCCTATGGTAAATGTCTATGGTTAGTTTGTTATAAGAATAAATGGAATAATAAATCTGAACAAAAGAAACCATTTCATGTCATGTAGCCAAGTTATTTTTCTTCATTCCAACAAATAGCTTGCACAGTTATGTTTTCTGACCTCTTTTCCTTTCCTTTTGTCCATATTGGCCATTGTTTATTTCTCTCTCATTCTTCTAAACATAGAAGTGTACTTTTGTATCTGCTTTTAATGGGCCATAGATACCATACTAACTAATCCATGTTAAATTTTTCAGTTTCCAAGGCACTGAATTAATTTCCTTCAGGTACAAAGGTGATCTTAATCATAGACCAGGTTTTAGTATCAACAAATGCTTCATGATAGCAATTAGGCAACTGAAAAGATTTCACTTCCCTTCCCTCATTTGGGCTGTCCTAGCTATTTGTGCACATCCCTGCACATTGCCTACACCATCACCTTGGTGCATATCTGCTTAAGAAAGAAAGAAAGAAAGAAAGAAAGAAAGAAAGAAAGAAAGAAAGAAAGAAAGAAAGAAAGAAAGAAAGAAAGAAAGAAAGAAAGAAAGAAAGAAAGAAAGAAAGAAAGAAAGAAAGAAAGAAAGAAAGAAAGAAAGAAAGAAAGAAAGAAAGAAAGAAAGAAAGAAAGAAAGAAAGAAAGAAAGAAAGAAAGAAAGAAAGAAAGAAAGAAAGAAAGAAAGAAAGAGACAGAAGCCCAGGGTTTCCCTGCACAGGTGATACGCTACGATAAATAACATAGCTGGGAATTTTGAAAAACCAAGCAACGAGATATATATGTGTGACTCAAGAGTGTTCAAAACAATTTATCAAATGCACAGAAATACAAAACTTAAAGAGATTATACATCAGTTTCTTAGTGTAAAAGTATCAAGAAGAAATGATCTACCTTTTGCAGAGGCAGGTATTCTCAAATACGTGTGCAACAGGTGCAGGCACAAATCTTGTTATTTATTAATTGGATTTGTGCCTGATACTCTCTACTATCACTTTCAAACTTCACTACAAACTGTCTACAGATATTCATACTTTCTTTTATTTTTCTTCTTGTTGTCCATACTGTTTTGCCCATAGAATTATAGAATCACAGGCTGGTTTGGGTTAGAAGGGACCTCAAAGCCCATATAGTTCCAACCCCCTCCAGTAGACCAGGCTGCCCAAAGCCCCATCTAACCTGACCCTAAACACTGCCAGGGAGGGGGCAGCCACCGCTTCCCCAGCAAACTTGTTCCAGTGCCTCACCACCCTCATAGAGAAGAATTTCTTGCTAATATCTCATCTACATCTACCCTCTTTCAGTTTAAAGGCATTTCCATTTGTCCTATCACTCCATGCACATGCAAACAAATTCCTCTCCAGATTTCCTGTTGACCCCTTTAGGTACTGGAAGGCTGCAATAAGGCCTTCTTTCTGTCAGGTCGAATAAGCCCAACTCTCTCTACCTGTCTTCACAGGAGAGGGGCTCCAGCCCTCTGATCATCCTCGTGCCCCTCCCCTGGACTTGCTCCAACAGGACCATGGTAGATGACATCAGCTGCACTTCTCTTATCCACCAATGCTGTAATGCTGTCATAGAAGGCCACCAGATTTATCGGGCGTAATTTGTCCTATGTGAAGGCATGTTGGCTATCACCAATTGCCTCTCTAGTTTCCATGTGCCAGATCATGATTTCCAGGAGAATCTGCTTGATGATCTTGCCAGGCAAAGAGGTGAAACTGACCACCTGTAGTTCTCCGGGTCTTCCTTCTTTTTTTTTTTTTTTTAATTGGATCTATGTATACTCTTTTCCAGTCAGTGAGAACTTTACCAGTTCCAGTGAACTACCACCCTTATGTCAAAGAACTTTTTCCTAATATCCAACCTAAATCTCCCCTTTTCGAGTTTAAAACCATTACCCCTCATTGCTACATGCCCTCATGACCAGTTCTTCCCCAGCTTTCCTGTAGGCACCTTTCAGGTACTGGAAGGCTGCTGGAAGGTACCTGCAGAGCCTTCTCTTCTCCAAGCTGAACAAGTTCAACTCTCTCAGCCCACATTTTTTCCAGATGCTACAAACACAGTAAAAAAACAGACATTGTTTTTTATTATTAATTGCATTTCTTAGTAGTGGAAGAGCCACCTGAGGCACAGAGGAGCCCCAGTGCCAAGGGCAGAGCTAGGTCAGTGTCCCCACTGGGTGGCCACAGAGTGACCCAGCGGTGAGTAATTGGTAGGTGAACCTGTCTCTACCACTTGGCCATCCTTTGCCTCCTTTGCTGAGTTGGAATGCAGATCAAGAGCTTTTGTACCTGCCCTGGTAGCTGAAAGCACCATTTATTTCCTTACTTTTCTATTCGTTCGTACACATGGACACTGATGGCGTACTATTGTTTTATCACTGTTCACCTGTGATGTAACCACACCACTGCTAGAACAGTGTTTTTAGAGCACTGTTCATGGACCAAGATACAGTTACAACAGGTGTTATACACTGAATGGAAAGGCTGATCTCTGCCTAAAATGGAGAGCATCAAAGGGTGAATAAACAGACAGGAGGAGACAACAGACAGACAGGAGCTCAAAGAAAGACATGGAAACGGAAGTTTTACCATTTTCCTCAAGTGTGTTCTTCAGGATACTTTCTAAGGATTTTTTCACAGTGATCACTTGAATGAAAACTTACAAAAATGTAGGCTACTGGAGCTAAACTCCAGTTCATTGGGCTGGATTTATTCCACCTAATTTTAAATTTCCAAATAAAAGAGGATTTTTATCTTTTTTCCAAAGATGGGTGATTCTTTTCAAAGGCGATGACCATGTCTTATAATTAACAATCATTAGTTTGTCCTTCTTCCTCATTAGTTCTCCCAAAAAGGAGACTATTTTGCATAGGTGCCTGAATGCTTAAGCTTGCATTTATTTGATTAAGGACAGACAAAATCTTCACGATCACTATGAATTCTGAGTAAGCTTTAGAAGTCTGGTAATTTAGAGTTGTCATCTTAAAACGAAACAGCAAATGCAATTTACCACATGTGTAGTACTGGTCTGTGAGGGATGAAAGATCAGTTTGTCTGTCTATCTCTAATGATACATCCTCTATGTCTAAGAGTCTCATCTTTCAAGTTCGCATACATATTTAGAAAAAGTATGCAAATTTGCATGAAAATTCCCTGGAGTATTGTATGGACAAATCTTGCCCATTAATGGACTCATAATGTCTATTCTCATATGAAAGATATAAAGGGTATTGTTCACAAGTACTGAAATGGGAACAATTCCATTACAAATACACGTAGCATGCTGAAACTAAGCGGGGACTGCATTCATGTATGAATACAATGTAAATTTATCATTGTAACAATTTTCTGGAAAAGGGAGATTTTATTTGCATTCACATTTGCTGCAGAGATCTGAAAATTACTTATACAATGAATTTGGGCCCATAATTAGAGGAAATTTTCTGGTTTTAAAGGATTTCCTGTTTTTGAAGAATTAGATGGCTGTTGATTACAAAATATAATGACAATGGTGAAGATGGGAGTGTGTAAGTACATGGAAGAAAGGCAGATACTGGAAATTTGATGCTGAAACAAATGAGCCTTTCCTCCATTTATAATCTTCCCCTTAGAACTTCTAATCACTAAAAGGATCATTCTTAAATGCTACTCTACTCACTCCAGTTGATTGTCCTTCTACATATAGAATCATTAATACAAAAATAATGCCTTGGTTATTTTACTTTCTGATTTATAAAACACAGGTTTTGGTATAGATAATTCAGTGAATTTAGCAATTAGACTAATTCAGTGTTATATTTAAATTTATCATGAAGGGGAGGCTGAACTGAAATATGAAAGGAGATTGCTGAAAATACAATAGTTAGGAATATTTTTTTTAAAATTTTTTTTGCACTGCCCCCATATTACTGCCATTCTTTAAAAAAAAAAATTAAAAAGTTTTGCATTAGTTATTTACAGGAAAATGTTAAAGACAGGCCAGATTTTTTTTGCTCCATGTTAGTTATACCATTTACACATAGGCATACAGATTTCACATGATTTTTTAGTTATAAAGGATGGTTTAATAAATAATTAACTTCTGAAGATTATATCAGACATCATTTTCCTCAGACCCGTTTCAACAATGCCTGCAGTTGGATGTTTGCAAAAACAGGTGAATAGCTGGACAGAGACATTAACCTTGTTTTTCCGGGTGTTCTTAACAGAGAAAGAAAAAGGTGTGAATCTCCAAAAATTCTAACTACATGACTGTGACTAAAGGAAAAAACTAGATTTTCTACTTCAGCTAATCACTACAATTATCAATTTCCCACTTGGAGGCCAGTCCTATCTCCATAACACATTTTGGGATAATGTTTCCAAAGTTCTGGTTCTTCTTTTACATGAACTCTGTTAATAGGAATAGATTTGGACCCTTACTCTGCAGTCCCTTTCTTCATTTTTAACTTTATGCAAAATCTTACTTCTTTTTTTTTTTTCCCTCCCCCGTTTCATACTGTATTATTTCAAAATATTTGCCAAAACCTGTTAGTTTAGAATTGAGGGAAACCCAAACTCTTGAAACTGAGCTGGTGAATGAAGTTTTCCTTTTACTAAACATCTGTGTGTGAGGTTATATTGCATTTTATGTAGCAGCAAAGTCAGCACTTCAGTAACATACTTTTATGCTCATACAAAGCTACAAAGCTACCTTAAAAATTGTTAACTGACACAGAGCTGTGTAGGAACTGTAGGTATACAGGAGGTATGTATAGGTATGTATGTAGGAAATATATATGTAGGTTTATAGAACCATAGTGTCAATATTCTTCAGTAGGAGTCACATCACACTTACATCTACATTGATTTTTCATGCTTAAAATAAAATCCCAAGTATAAAACCAAAAGATTCTTTTTGTCTTCTCTGGTGGCTTTGTTTTCTCAGATAGTTTTAACCAACATTACCTCTCATTCAGACTGTACCAGCCATTTATGTTCTGACTCTTCTATGCTGAAGAAGATGCTTCTCTCTCTGGGATCTACAGAGGAAGATGTATGATAATGTAGAACAGAAGCTACGTCCTATTTAATTTATATTGTTAAGAGATTTTATCATGTTGATCTATACTTTGCCATGCATGACCTTTCTAGAGCCAGGATGCCTTTTATTAGTTTACAGCCTTATGGATTTACCTCTTCACAGCCAAGAGAAGAGACCTATGCAAACAACAGAATATAGAAAAACAGAGTTTTCAAGTTAGAAACAGTTTCCACCAGATCAGACATCAATATGGCAACTAAAATGTATCTCTTAATTCACGCGGAAACCAAAACACATAAGAAAGATACTGTGCAAACAGCAAAACAAAATTTGATTGCTGGAGGACATTTTTTTTATTTTCTCTGACCTAATGATTACACTTAAGATTTAAGTAAGATCATGAAAGTACAACACTAAAAAGGTCGTCCAATAATTGGAAACAAATGAGCTTTTTCCTACCACAGAATTACTTAAAATCAGTCCTTCTTTTGAAGCTAATCCCCCGACAGATAAGGCTGTGAATTCTGCACCCCACCCCCACCCCCCTTCCTACACACTCACAGATGGGTTGCAAGAGAAAGATGACAAATGAGTTGTGTTTGGCTGGATTAATGGGTATTATCATGTTAATGGATGTTTACGGTGCAGTTTGGGAGGTTCATGTGGTTTTCAAAAAGTGTTGGTGTTCTGGGTAGCTGCAGCCTGTGTGTGTGTGCGCGCGTGTGCGTGTGTGTATGCATTATTAGCCACCTTTTTATGCATATTGTACATTTTTGGTCTCCTTAATGGGTCACAGCTAAACTAGATGTGGAAATGTGAGCCTTATGCTCAGCTCTTTCATCATGTCATCAGGCACGACACACAAAATACAAGTGTTTGAGACTTGTCTTTCCACAGCCTCTGTGAATGCAGGTGCCTCATAATCCTGGGTCTACTTTGTTGCAATCACTTTTAAAATCTGACATATTGATCAGGAGTTTAGCCTGAGTAACTGCTGCACATATATCAGCTCCGGTTGGGGATGTCAGGTCAAATTTGTTGGCACGGTGATCTTACAGCCAACCAGGATAATTCCTGCCACTCACGTGAACTGGTGCTCCGTTTGGAAAGGACAGTGCATATGGCACTGATAAGGCATGGGAATTTGGTGCCAAGTGGGGCAGGCCATCAGAAAAATGTCTCACCAAAGACCTACACATGGAAGAATCTGCTAGTCCAAGAATCAAGGTGTCAAAAATATAAAAAATTATACAGAAATAAATAAGCTGTTGCTCTGGATTTTAAAAGTTGTTTTATTGCTTTTTTTTAAATGGGATTTTTTTTTTTCCTGTCGAAAGTTTCTTATTTTTTGAAAGAGACAAATCTTTAAGGATTCTTGTTTGCTTTCATTTTCTTGTGCCCGTGAGGCTTGTTTCCCTCTTACTTTTGGTATTGTTTTTATAGTCTTTAACTCATGCTGATAGGCTTCTTTCACGTTAGCTATATATAAAGGAATACATATGTCAGACACTTGTGTGTAAACTTCTGCTTAAAACCCTAAATGCTCATTTGAATACTAAAATGCATCATTTGCATGCCGTATTGAGGGAGTTATTCGTATAAATGTATAGTTGTGATGACACTCAGTTTTTCTCTAAGAAGAGCAGGTATTTAAAATCTGAAATTGCCATGGAGTATCCTGCAAGAAATAGAGCCACTATCAATTAATGCATTTATTGACTTAGACAGTATAAAAAAAATAATGAGACTCTGAGGTATAGTAAGAATGCAGGCAATATTCTGTTTCATATCATTCACAACATTTCTGAGGGTTTTTCTAAAATTTGGGAAGTCAGATTTTTCTTCCAGAATAATATAATTTGGGGATTAAGACAGTGAAAGCGATCTTCTGAAATCAGTACCAGAGGGGATTTTAATGTACTGGAATAGTGCTTGCCGTTTATTTGGTATTCCTCCACCATCCAGTGTAAAATAATTCCTTCATGTCTTTTCTTTCCTTAAAAATTCACCAAGCGTATGTGGACCTCACAGATGCAGCTTTAATTGAAAGTAATGTCAAAACCAGTGTTTTGATCTGTTTCCTTTCTTTTGACATTCTCTGTTTTTGGAATGTGTTGAGTCTGTACGACCATTCTCTTTTCAGAAATTCATCTGGAAATTTACATATTTTAAAGGCTTCTTGCTCTATAATACAGCTGAGCATAATAGTGCAAGCTACACATAAATTGAGGTGTGAAAGAGAAATTTCCCAATTTCAGTCCTTAACTGAAATATAAAAACAATTCTTCACCATCTGGGAATTACTATACAAGGCTTTCTTCTGAGTAGGCTTGCTAGACGGATAAAGTTCATATGATCCAGCAATGGATAGGCTGTATCTGGCTTTTAAAAAAAAAGATTTTTTTTGTAGATTCATTAATTTACAGTGGTATCATTGAAATGCACAGAGAGTTTCATACTTTCAGAAATGTACTGAAATACATTACATCCGAGCAAACCTCTGAATTTGCAAAATCCCATAAATTACATATTATTCTGCAGGATGATAAAGTCTGTCTCTGATGAAGTAAGTAATGTTCCTGATATAGAAAGGTGCAAATCCCCCAGGAAACATTACATATCAAGGATACTCAGCATTTTACTGGATTATGCCCCAAGAATAAGAAAGACAAAAGCGGAGAATAAAGTAAGATAGACATTCATAAACCTTGTCCTTTTTTTTTGTTGTTCCCTGCCCCAACAAATAAAATCAAGAAATGCCTTATTCTCAGAAAAAGGTTGTTAGCTGTATATAATTATGAAAGCACCTGCTGTTAAAAATAAATTGAGTCTGAAAACAGTGTATGTGAACTCTGTTATAGGACTGATTCTGAGAGCTCAGGACCAGATACTGTGGCAGCAAGCATCTTTCAAACTGTACTGGACTATTTATTCTGCATTAAATCTTCAACAACAAGGAGGTGCTTATAGTCCTCAGATCATACTGATATTGTCCAGTTCTAGAATAGAACCCATATGCAAAGCTGCATAAAAACAACTTGAACTAGAAGTGCAAAGCCTTAGTTAAAAACAGTAGTGCATGAAGTATGACTTTTCTGTGTGTGTGTTCTCAGGTAAATACAGGGACAGGGCTCAGTTCCTGATGCCCACGTTGAGTCCAGATGACTCAGGGTGTATCCACAATACCTCGTGCTCAAATCCAAATTCTCTTAGCACCCAGAAACGTAGGAGCAAGATTAATCCATAATGAGAGTGACAGGTTGGGGATCAGGAGTCCAAGGATATAACTTGCTCTCTGGCCCAGCAACCTAAACTACAATGTGGAGGCAGCCTTGATCTCTCTGATCCTGCTTCTCATTTTCAACATACCGACTGCTGCACTTCCTTACTTCGTTGGGCAGGGGTGTTGGATAAAAGCAGGCTATATCTTGCCACTTGTCAGGCTAATTTGGGTTGACCAAGATTATTTAAAAATCCAGTGGAAATAAGTCATTGTTCAGATTGAAAAGCCCTGTCGTGCTGAGGCAAAGATAAACACATTTGAACACATTTGAACAAGATTATCTTAGAGGTTTTTTCCAACCTTAGCAATTCTATGACTCTGTGATTAATGTTATGATAGTTCTTTAGGTGCTTTTCAGAATTCAAACTTTCAATTTTGTGTTTCGTAATGATGTTTTCAATACTGCTAAATTCACAAATTTAAATTAAAAAATATTTTTGAGCTAGGTATTCTGTTCAATATGCATTTTTTTCACCTATTTAGAGGGGGAAGCAGACCCCCTTGGCTCAAGCAAAACAATTTTCCCATTCACCAAATCTTAAAATCAGTATTATTAATGACATATGCATCACATGTAGAAAAGGGATCCCTCATTAAGATGAGGAGTACCAGATATTTTAAAAAACAATATACCATTTTTGTCTCAGGCAGCAGCAACATCTGAGTTGATGGGTTGGCTTTGCTTTCTGGATGTAGAAGTTAAACCACTTCAGAGTGTAGTATTGGTTCTGCCTTCTCTGCTGCTTTTTTTCCTTTTCCTTTTCCTTTTTCTTTTTTCCTTTTTAAACTATATTTAGAAATGCAGTAGTTACCTCCACCCGAGAAGTGCATAAGTGATCTCGCTCTTTCTACACTACTAACCTGTGACATCTCCTATCTGTCCTTGAGCAAAGTCTCCACGTGGTGGAACCAATTTGCTGGGCACCCTACCCCACCACGGGTGTGCTATGAGAAGGGTTGATGCTGGAATTCATCCTGGAGTGCAGCGAGAGACTCAGTCCTTTATGGATCAAAGGGGTGTGAATGGGCTCTTGACTCCTTACAGGTTTCAGGTGGTAACAGGACTCTGCACAGACAGGGTCCTGGTGTTTGTCCTGTGAGCCAAAGTTGTTCCAGGTGAGACACTGTTCTCCTGATGACTAGGGCTACACTACTTCGTGCAATAAATTTGTTTACTTGATTTGTGAACTGTTGCATTTGAGCCCAAGGAGAATTAATGCTGGGTGGCGTTGTGCATGTATATACAAATCGATAATCATGGTGCATTCTTGAAATGCCTCTTTAGGAATGATTTTCATATGTAATCAGATGAGGCATACATCAGGAAGATGACAATGGAGTCCTGTGACGTCTTATATATGCTTTTAATAAAAAAGCAAGGGATTTAGTTTTATTGCTGTTATGAGTCTCAGAGTGTGAGGCATTACTCTGTTTTTCCTGATAAACAGGCATTTCACAGTCTCTGCTTTACACAGACTTCCGGATGCAGCCTCTTTACATCTTGGTTTTACCAGTGGCTCATCAAATAGGTAGAGTTCAGCATCCCAAGTCGTAGGTGTCCTTCTGCTCTGCTCCTCTTCATCTGTGCCACATGTGTGCACATGATTGTGCATCTGTGTGTGTGTAAGAGAGATGGAGAGAGAAACACACTGTAGTGGAAGACGAAGGCTCTACTGTGATGTCTGGGGTCAGCAAACCAAGTGAGCTCTAGGGAAAGCACAGATTCCACTGAGACATGTACGCCTTCCACCCCTTCTGTTTCTTCAGACAAGTGTTATTTTTCAATATTTTATTGTCCTAGCAATAGGAGAAATCTTGTAATAAAATCATATCACTGTTCCATCCAAGGCAAGTTTAGATGTTATCGCTGTGATATACTTTGTCATAGATTTATTATTAAGTTGTCGCATAATGTAGTTGAATAGAGTTATAACAATTGTACTCTAACAAAGTTTTAACACAAGATTGCAAAATTTTAACGTAAAGTAGATTTCTACAGTGACAGACTGTTATTACCTGCGAACTTCCAATGACAGATCAGATGACTTAATGCAAAAAATGCAATTTAGCGGCATTTGTTATTATCTGTACAGCTTTATTATTGTCTTTTTATTATATTCATAAGCTGAAAATAATGTAAAACAGATATACGGCTGATCAGGTAATGACCAATGGCATATTGTGTCTTGTTTAGTAGGTGGCTGTCCTCTTGTCTTATTTGGGAATATATAGTTTAACAAGATACTTGCCATCATTTTCTTAACAGGGATAATAAACAGAACAATTCTGCATAAAAGCTCATATCAGCTTCTTTCATGCCTTTTCTTTTCAGAAGGCTGCCTAAGGGTTTAAGCAATTTAGTTGTCTGACCCGCATCCTTTCTCTGCAGTCTGCAGTTCTTTTGTTTAACATTAGTATGTGGGCAAACAGCATTCAGAGCTGTGCAGAGCTTATCAGCCTGTGCTCAGTCGACCAGAACCCCATTCTGTGTATCTAAGAGGGGCCACGTTTAATGCTTCACAGTAGGAGCATCTGCAGTTTCCAAAAATGACTTGTTTATCAGATAAACTCTGTCCTTGCACTGACACATAGTGGCTCTTCAATATCATGCTCTCCTGTATGAGAACCGAGCAAAACAGGGAATGCACAATGAATAACAAGTGAAATTTATGCACATGGCATGGTGACATAGGTACCCTGTCGCACCAGGTAGAGTTTCTCCACATCTACTCAGTAATTACACTGGGAAACTTCCTCATTACCTCCTTAAAATATTTTAGTTACTCATTCACAAGGTATTTAGAGCACATGCGCCAAAGTCAGTAAATGTTAATTAATTTACTTATTTTGCATGGAGTGTAATTAGAAGTAGCACAAGGGGCCTGACTTCTATCGCACAGGCAAAGGGAGTTGGAGCAAAGCCTGGCACTGAGGTCTGTGGTCTGCATAGGTGTGGCAGCCTCTGGTGCTATGGTTGGGACTTTACCTATTGACATGCTGTGTTACCAAAGAACCCTCCACAGCTCTGTAACTCAGTTTTTACAAACTGTATCTGCTCTACACTGATTTTTTTTTCCCTTCAGGACAGCAATTAGACCCCAGGCACTAAAATCATACAATTATTCTTTAAAGGGTGAATATTGTGTTTAAAATAGAGGCCTCACTAAATATTTTAGATACCGTAGAGGTTAGCCAGTGGTTTGGAAATAAAATGTTTATTAAAACATCCGTATTTGAAAAACAGGTAGAAGCAGCAGCTTCTAAGTTGGAGTGTGAGGCTCAGGACCCAGTGAGAGCGAAATGCTGTGAGCTCTTTTCAGGCAAGTGCAGCTGGTGTCTCGAATTCTTTGTCGGTCTGAATGAAAGAAATCTTCTAAGATAGTATGGCTTTGAGAAATTCCTGGCCTTTTCTGACCATGTTGCTGGAAATATCTATTTGAAGGGTGACAGAAAGCATAGGTAGACAGGGTATGAGCCAGAGGTTTGGATGCAAACCAATGCCATTGCCCCACAATTCAGGTGAGTCTGTATTCTAGAATGATAACCTTGACTAATTACAATTATTTTCATATATGAAATTGGTATTATATTGCAAATGACAATGGCCTGGAAGGAGCTTGATAAAATTAAGTTCCTCATCTGAACAATTAAGGGGTTTGGTATAAAGATGAGAATATAGGGAATCCATCATCTGTTATATTTTCTATACATACAGTGTCTCAATGCTGAAATGGTATGCTGGGAACAGAGGCTTACATTAGGCCATCTTTTTATCCCTCCCCCCACCCCCACCCCCAACCCCCTCAGCCTTCATCAGTATATGCTGGCTGGTCAACTAGTCAGAGAAAAATTGTTAATGAGGGTTAAATGGAAGTTATCTATTAAATGTCATTCCAGGATCAAGACATCAGAGCTTTATTTTGAAGGACGCCCATATTTTTTCTCTCCTTTATTTTTCCACCTTCTCCCTCCCCCACCTGAAAGAAAATATCCAGTGGATGCCTGGCAGCATCCTCTGATTGCTCGCTGTTTTCCTGACACTAAATCTACTGTGTCATATTCCTTGCATGGGCTGCAGATTTTGGCCTTTTCACCTGCTGTTTTGGTTGGCTTTAGATGCAAAGAGAAGAATATGAAAAGGAGAGGGGGAGGGAGGGAAGTTGGGAATGCTGGAGCTAAAAAAAAAAAAAAAAAAAAAAGGCAAATGTTTTTAGCGCCTTCATCTAGACATGTGTCCCCTCACTCTGTGACATGGCTGCTCCAATGTTGCCATGGTGAGGATTTCTAATCATCCCTACACATGACAGGCTCCTATTTGTCTGCACTCCCTTGGGTGTAAATTTCTAGGCTTAAAAAAAAAAAATCCATGTGAGCGTATCATCCGCCGTGCAGATGTTTCACTGCTTTAGAATATCAGGCAGCTGCTTGTGCCACCGTCGACAGCTAATTGGAGACTGCATCGCAGGAACAGAGGCGTAATTATGGCATAAATACACATCCTCTGGTGCATCATTGTATCTCTATTAACAGAAAATTTTAAACAGTGTTCAGAGTGTAATTAGTGTAGTTGATAAAGTTGTAAAACATGTAAATAAGGGAAATAGCAGGTACGTGGCCAATCCACTACCCAGCACTAGGGGATGCAGATTATTGCCTATTTAGAAATAATTAGCAAAGCTGCATTAGCAAAGCCTGTGTCCAACAGAAGCAATGCAAACATTTATTCTGGTAACAGCTCTTTCTGTGCTAGCCATGAAAATCTACTAATATTGGTAATTTAGCCCTCATTACCAGAGGATAAAGCATGAAAAGAGCTCAGACATGAAATATGACAAGTAATATTAATTTTTATTCCAGAGGAAAGGATGCTTTCTTGGGTTGCATGCTGATTTCTCGGCAGGGTCTCGGTAGTGTGCGAGCGAGCTGGTGGCTGAGGATGCGGCTCTGGAGCTGGCTCCCCGCTGGAGGTATACCCTGGGGTACCCGTGACAGGAGCTGATGAGGCATGCTGTGGTTAGTGCCCAGCCAAACCTTAGGTCACAGTTCAAAACGAGCGCTCAGGCATTAAACTTCTCTCCTTATAGACTCGAGCCTTTAATTTCGTCCTCGGCCTCGCTCCTCGCCGCCCGCAAATGATTTTGCCAAATCACCTGCTCTGCCCCCAGCTGTCGTCCCCAAAACGCGTAACACGCAGCTGCGCCGGGCGAGCAGAGAGCTCTGAATCAGTGTGCATGCTGTTACTCTTCAATTTTGCCTGGTGCCCTGGATGAGAAATGATGGCTTCGCCCTCACTGTTTATGTTTTAGATTATGTTACGTGAAGAACCTTACCCTGTGACCATAAAAATAAATGCCAAAATTTTGACTTTGCTTTACAGATGTATTTTCTAATGAAGAAAAATGTGAAAGCCTGGCTGGTGCAGGAGGCATAGATCATTTCTTAAAAACAAGAAGATGAGAAGGGCTGAATGTTCTGGAAAGGGAAGGGAAGAAAAAAAAAACAACTGTGGGCTTTTTGCAACATCTCTGGTTTCTTCTTTTTTTTTTTCCCTTTCTACTGGGTGTAGAAAGAGAATGAATAAAAACTCCAGCTTATAGTGTCAGCTAAGTTCTGCTGCATCCTTAATAAGCGTGCACGTGTGTGTTTACGAGAGAGAGGGGAAAGGGGGAACAGGAGAATTCTGCTTGACAAGTGCCAGTGTTTTAAAAAGAAGTCTAAGAAAGATGTTATCTCTGGCTCAGGCAAATAAATTTCTCCACTTAGCCAGTGTTTCCTGAACATTTTCAGAATTCAGCTCTCACCACAGACTGCATAAAATCCTGCCAAATAAGGACTGAATTTCATGTAATACAATGCTTTAAAAAAAGAGAGAAAGAAAGAAGAGGGGGGAAAAGGTAGAGATGAAAAGAGGCTGGACAAGCTACTGTCTGAAGTATTAAAATGTAAAATAAGCTTTAGAGCTGTAGCAGGGGGAAAAGCCTTTTACAGATCCAAAGCGAACACTGTGTATATTTTATCACCCTCAATGACATGAAAATTGTGAAAACACTGAACTTGTTGATTGAAGTGGGTTTTTTTTCCACACTTTGGTGGAGGTTCAGTACTTATCCCACCGCCCTGTTTAGATAAAAAACAAAACTAGAGAAGGAAGCTCAGGCAGTCTTCTGCCTGCGTTACAGCCAAAAGCACACAAAAGCTCGCACAATACCTACCTCATCTGCTCTAATGTGAGCATCCCATTGAGTCCTAGCCAATTTTTATAACCTTAGCATATATTTTCTGTGCTTAAGATTTATGTAGCTATATGCAGATGCGCATTCCCCCAGCATGCAATAAGTGCATAGTTTATGTATATATACATTTTATGGGTAAGCTGTTTGGCTGTGGTCAGGGATGCCTGTTTAGATGCACTGGTACCGCTCTGCTCACAGGGATTTCGGTGAGGTTGTTACCACAGACTTCCCCAGAAGAAGAGTTGGGACAGCTTATGCTGCTTCTCATAATGCCAGCGCTGAATGACTGTGTGAATCCAGCAGCATGTTTATAGGGCTGTATCCACGTACAGCTGATGTTGCAGTGTTTGTATGTGCATGTGTAAATTTGCGGCTGCAGGCGCTGATTTGGGTATTCAGAGTGTGTTCATCTGCATGTGATTACGAATGTTCCATAGTTTTCTTGATAATGTGATGAAGCAGGAAAACCTTCCATGTAGTCCGCATGGAAGCATGCATTCATGTATGTACGATGCCTACACGTAACATAGACATGCACACTTATGTAAAAGAGACAGTTTTAATTTATATACTGAGTTGCATACTAAATAACATACTAAAAATAATGAAACCCTTTCCAGTCCCTACCCCTAAACCCCTCTCCCCCAAGCTTCATCACCATTATTTATCCCAGTGTATCACTTGAATGTATTTTTCTTGGGTCAAATGCTTTGTTGAGCCCCCTGCACTGCCTTCAGAAGCCAAACCTGTCCACAAGAAAGGAGAAAAAAATGCTGTTCCGCATCAGAAGCAGCCATCTCTTTCCCTCTTCCCTCTTTCCCTTCAAATTACATAAGTAAAGTGCATTTTGTTGGCAAGCCTGAACAAATTACAGTATTACGAGCCAATCAGGAGGATGGTCTGAAGACAGAGCATGTATGGAGTGGTGCTTGGAGATGGACAGAGAGTTAGGCTTCTGTAAGTAAATACACAGAAGGGGGTCCTGAAATGGTTTTAGGCAGATTAGAAGTAGTTCATTAAAGGGTGACAGAGTCATTGCTCATTCTTTGCTATAGAAAATGACCTGACAGGTCATCTGTAGCTAGAAGTAATTTCAATTTTTGCTCTTTTATCCTCA
The DNA here is from genome assembly GCA_022605575.1 of Laterallus jamaicensis coturniculus. Classification (NCBI taxonomy): domain Eukaryota; kingdom Metazoa; phylum Chordata; class Aves; order Gruiformes; family Rallidae; genus Laterallus; species Laterallus jamaicensis. Next base: position 2,251,902 of record JAKCOX010000027.1, read on the forward strand.
ACTTATAAACTTATGTGCTATTGTTCGATATTAATAAACAGGTTTTAATGTTTCGATGACCTTTTCAATGACCTGAGCACTATAAAACCAGTTTGAAATACAAACATATTCATTTGTATATTTTGAATGCATTAGTTTAAGACCACATTTAACATAGTTCTTATGGGACAAATTTAGTCCTGTGTAAATTAGTTTAGTCCAATTAAAGTTAATGTGAGTTGTTATCTATCACACTACTTGAGTATGAAAAGTGGACACCAGCAAACATGGCATTTCTTACACACTGAGCGGGGTACTGTGTATTGTGACTTTAGAAAAAGTCATATTTTTCCATTTTTATCTTTGTCAGGATGTGTCCCACAGCAACTCTGTGGTCTTTGAATGAGGAATAAGTAGGGGTACCCATCCTGATGCATTGCTCACTTTCTGCCTTGTAGGGGAGACCTGAAGCAGCTAAATTAGGGGTGCAAAGTAGCTGGGGTTGGTTAAAAAAGACAGTTTGTACAGAACAAAAGCTGATTAATTAAGTGGGTTGGAAGTAAATGGAAATCCAAGCGGAGTGTGGTGGAGGAAGAAATGGGCATCTTGCAGGCAGTGGCTGTTTTCCTGAAGAATTACAGCCACTTCGTAGGTATGAAGGCTACAGCGGCATCAACCCAGAGCCCACTGAGCTTGAAGATATGCCATTTGGTGAAAATACAGCAACAGAAGAGAGGGTGGACAGGAAAAACAATGCAAGAAAACATGGTTGTGCTATTGTACATCACCTAACCATCCACCTTTCATGTTCTCCTCATTTCTGCTGTTTCTGTATGTTCAGCTCTTGGTGGGTATTGACAGAAAATGCTGCAGCCGTGTTGTATCTTAAAAATAAAGAGGATAATGAATTGAAACTTATGATTAATTTTTTTTAAGCTATTTGCCTTCTTCTCTCAGTTATTTTCCTGCACATTCTTCTGCACATGTTTTCAAGGGGGTAAAGCACATCAGGGGAGTGAACAAGCAGCAGAAGGGGCTGTGGCTCACAGAAGCTCTGTTGCCATTAGCAAGTAGTGTAGCCCGGAAAGAACAGGTCTGTAGAGTGAAGCTTCTGATGCTGAAGATCTGACTTCCTGCAGCATATGCCCCACAAAGGTTTTACCACGTGCTACATGTCACCTGGTCTTGTAAAGCAAACATCTAGTAAGAGATGAAGCCAGTAGATGTGTGCTGCTGGTTTGCTTGGAAAGCAACAGAGGCACTATTAGACCACTCCATGATGCAAATCAAAATGCAGTAAGTGGAGAGGTTAGGAGATTCACTTCAGAAGCTCATTCCTGCTCTGAATGAAACCATTGGTGTGGATGTACCCATGCCTGGAGGTCTCTGCTCCCTGTTGGCTTGAGCATGTCCAGTGTGCCTCAGCCAAGTAACGCTTTCTGGTCTCTGTGTCCATGACCATGATACCTTTGTCAACACTTTGAACTTGGTCACCCTGATGAGGCTAGGCGACCCCCTGTACAAACTTTGGGAAGGAATTAAACCCATTCATAGATGAGTTTCTGTCTTTGTTTCACCCTGGTATCCTAATATGCAAACTAACAACAAATCAATGAAAACGGCATGGTTAAGATTTATGTTTTCCTGAAATATTATTGGGAAGAACACTTTTCTCTATCACTATAGGTATTTAGGGCAGCTCAGTATACAAGGAAGGTGGGAAAACCAAGCATTGTAAGAAATTAGCCCTGATTTCCTTTACTAAAGAGAAGTCAACTTTGTTCGGTACGAATAAGGAGCACGCCACCAGGGAAAAACAGGGCATGGAAGCGCTCCGTTGTAGTAGCAAGGTCAGTGGTTTAGTCACACATGGGCTCTAGAGCATTTGTTACTGTTATCAAAATGGTACGTTCCTCCCACATTGACAGGTTTGCTTGCTAGCATAGGCAACATCAATATTAATTTTGTAAATGTTTATCTCATGTAATGTATATGATTAAGACTTGTTTGGATGTTTTGTGCTGATTAAACCGAGACCTTTCTATGCCAACAGCCCTGTGGCATTGAGTTACTGTGAGAAAAACAATGTGTGACAACATTAGGGGAACACAGCTGAACATAAATGCTTTCTCTAGTACATCGGATTTTCTCTATTTTTTTTCTTTTTGCTGCCACTGATAGACCCATATACAAAACCAGATTTGAATTATCAAATGTTAATGGCATGTTTTCATTTACCGACTCTGTAAGTAAAAAGCCATTTATGGTATCGTTGGAATAATGTCCATTTCTTTCCTCACATTCTGTGAGGTGGTAGATGTTTCCCCCTTGTCTGGTAGCATTAAAATTGCACTTTTGGGCTCATATGACAAATGCTGTGAAACACTGTGAAAAGTTTCATCTTACGCTGAAAATAGCAGAGGGAATTCACAGGTTCCTTAAAATATTAGCTCTTTTTAGGTGTCTTGGTAAATGAAAACCACAGTTCTTGGACTAGACTCACTCTTTGTAAAAGTGGTCATTGAAATTGATGAGAACTGACCTTGATTTCATGGCATAGTCATTACCCTCCGGTAATCTAGAGATGTGAAAGGATTTGGGAGGAAGGAGATATCTCCCACTTTTATACATGTCATACTGCTGCAGCATACATGAATCAGTAGCCAAGAAAAACATTTTTCTACTTACCCACTGGAGTGCTACATAAATTGTTTACCCCTTTTGCCAAACAAGTTATGAAGACTCATAACCACCAGTCATGGTGAAAACCAATTGTGTTCAGACGCTCCTGAGTGTACACAAATGCTTTGTCATTCAAGTAAGCCATTTACCATCATCTAACCCTTTGCATGTTTGAGCTCTTGCTTGCAGAGGAATGGGTAACTCCATTTGGGGGAAAGCTGTGCAATAGAAACTACATGGGACTGAAGCGGGATTTTTGAGTCCTACTTCTTAGTCTGGCTTGTGGTCCAGGCCTTAATTTATTTTTCTGCAGGAATTGCACTCCTCAGATATTTCGTGCTTGTCAAGCATATTGAAATCCTTAAATACGAAGACCAAGTGTGACTGTAAATTCATTATTATTATTGTTATTATTATTATTACTACCACCACTATTATTAAGGTTTCACAAAGCTAACCATGAGTTAATTTGAGTGGGTTTTTATTGGTTTTTTATAGATCATGATTTTGTAAGTAAATTCTTGCTTTAAAATGTGCTGACACTTGATTTCTGTTTCACTCTAGTTACAAATGATACCAGCTATTCTGCATTAACTGTGACCTTTAGAAAAATAACTGATGAACTTACTCATCTCAACAGTTACTGTGCACATACAGTTTTTATTTGCCCTGTCCATTCTGTATAAAAACACAATGTGTGAGTATGTACTTGTGCATTTGAAGCAACTGGACTTTTTTATTTAATGATGTGGAGAAACTGTCCTGCACTGTGGGTTGATGGGAAAAGAAAACAAAGAAACCCCACAGGACCTGGTAATATATCTAACACTTGTAAGTGTGACCACAGTGAGCGGGTAGGTACGAACATACTTTTGAAATTAAACCCCCCAAAGCCTTGATTTTTACCAGTTGCGAGGTCTCCTGTGGAACAGCCCGTCCATCAAGTGCCGCGCGAGCCACCATGGGCTGTAACGTGGGGCAGACGCCGCCCCCTTTATGGAAGAGCTTTCCTAGAGATGAAGCTGACTCCAGGATTACAACTAGTGTTTTAAGGCCCACTGTAATAGAAACTGTAAGATCGGCAGAGCCAAATAAGTACATCTCTTAAAATGGCTTTTCATGTTTACTGCTCAGGGTGTTTTCCTTGGAGAGTTCGTATTAAACTTCGCCTGTAAAGAATTCAGCCTCGCCTAATATTATAGCAGCTCCACTGTCAGAAAAGCTGTGCTGCAAGTGCTCGCAAAGGCAGGCTTGTTGTACCAGATGGTCTTTCCCTGTTCCTGAATCTTTTCATGGGCTTAGGCACTATCAAAAGTAAAATCCTCTTATCTGCCACCAAAAGGCCTGGCATTATTTTGGCCATTATGATGACAGGTAGTCACGTAATATAGTGTAACTAATACAAGAGAACTTCCACAGGGACTGAAATTTGACTGGGTGTTAGGACAGGTGATTAACGTTAGCTTGTGCCGGTTAACGCAGGCTTCGCTGTAATAGAAATCTAACCACAATGCAGCGCCTTTCATCTGTGGGATCCCAGAGTGCTATGCAGACCTAGCAAATTGGTATGAAAAACTGGATGGTGATCACTTCATACATGCCTGGAGTGAAATGCAGCAGCTGTTCGACAGCATACAGCAATATCCCCAAACTCTTTAGTGCAGGCAGTGATGAATGCTAAAAAATCAAAGACAGATTTTTTATTTTTTTTTCCAAAACTGGGTGCATTAAAGTTAGCTGCTAAAATACCTTTTTGGCAGCTAAGTGCCAGTAGGTGGGCCTGGCTTTCACAGGTGAAGAAGGCTGGCATCTCTTCCGAAATTTGTAAGAATTGCAGCAAGTTCAGTATTTCAGAAATAAAACCCCAACAACCAGGATCTGGGCATCCTGAAATTCTGATCTCAACCCTGCTGATAACATTTAAAATGAAATAATATTCTTCATAAGGTATTTCTCAGAGCACATTCAGAAATTTTTAACATTTGTGTGGGGTTAAAACCTCTTTCTCTTTTCTCAGTGATGTCCAGTGATAGGACAAGGGGCAATGGGTGCAAGCTGGAGCATACAAAGTTCCATGAGAATATAAAGAGGAACTTTTTCACTGTGAGTGTGACGGAGCACTGGAACAGAATTCCCAGGGAGGTTGTGCAGTCTCCTTCTCTGCAGATGTTCAAAACCTGCCTGGACACATTCCTGTGTGATCCTGCTCTGGCACGGGAATTGGAATAGATGGTCTTTTGAGGTCCCTTCCAATTCATAATGTTCTGTGGTTCTGTGATTCCATGATTCATGCCCATATGGAGCTGTTATTAACACCAAAATCAGCTTTATCCCCGAAAATACAGGAGTGACAAAGATGCCCTTGGAACAGGGTTTCATGAGGCTCCAGCTTTAATGGGGAAGAAAAACATAAATTTTTTCCCTCCCCAAATCAAATCGCATTGGGCATTAATAACAGGATTCAGTTTGGTAGTTTGTCTTGGAATTAATATGCAATACAACACAGGGAAATAAAACTCTGTGTTTGCTACCCATCCCTGCCAGAGCTCGTGATTCCTCCACTACCAGAAAGCCTCACGGTCACACTGTGAAGAGAAGTATGCCTTAGCAGGGTGCAGCTACTCCAAGTCTCAAAGAGTCTGAGCTCACCTGAGGGTGGGAGGACATGCATGAAAGGATACAGCGCTGGCATGTCGGGGAGAGAAAGGGAATGTACTGGACTGCCGGGAGCTATTCATCGTAAAGTTTAGTTGTCTCTGCCTGACTAATGATAACTAAGGGACAGAGTCTAATCTGAAATGTGCACTGGTGTGTGTCTTGAAAAATACACTACAATGAAGGAGTGCATTTATCAATATATTCTTCACTGTTCGCCCTCCATTTGGTCCAGGTCCAGCTTGTTTTGTGAAAAGATCTAACTAATAAAGATCTGAATATAATTAGTCTGGAATTAGTGAAATAGTTACAAAGCAGGGGACCAGTTAATGGTCTGGTTTACTGATTTATCTTCCTGCAAAATCAATTTTAGAGCTCTTCTTATTAACCAGATGATCACTTGTAATGAGCAATAACTAGTGCCAGCAATACAGTAGTTAAAAGACTATTTTTCAGGCAAAAATAAGCTGTAAACGTAAGAAATATTATAGCACTTTGATGTAAATAAAGTGTTCCCTTAATAATTGATTAGTGGATGATGAGAGAAATACACCTCACATTAAATGCTATGACTGACATAGCAGATAAGTTCACTACTGTGAATATATTATATATATCACTCAATTTTTTAGTCAGTTAGCATCTTCAGAAAGAACTGTGGCCAAAAATAGTTAATGATCCTCTATGAAGCTCTTTAACAGAATATTTAATTGCAAAGGAAAATAACACAGTGTGTCATTACCTGTATTTCTACACATGTGCCTCAGTTTAGCTTTTTGGAAAGATTCAAATATACAATGTTCATAGCACTGTAAAATATTTTGCCAGGGATGCACTTTAACAAACATTCTGTCACCCAGAGATGCAGCTGTAATTCTTGGAGAATATTAACGTGCAGGCTTTATTCTCAAGCCTGGGAGAGTGTCATCCTGACCTCTGTTTACTGCTATTAAACATAGAAGATTTACTTTGAAGCATTCATTTAAGGAAGTGAGTTATTATTCCTTTGCTTGACCTTAGCCTATGGTATATATATCATGATGTTCCGTAAGACCATCATGCACAAGAAAATTGGTCTACCAGAAGATGAAGTTAAAAACGATCTTAAAATAGTTTAAAAATTGGGGGTAGGCAATTATTGCCTGTATGGTTATCATCTGCCAGCTAAGCAAGCATCTACATACGCTGAGAAATAATATATTTAAAACTTGTCGTTTTATATGCAGTAATCCCTAATACAAGTACCTTGAAATGAATCCTGTTGTTGAAGTTAACGTTATGTGAGCTATTGCTTATATTTATTACTGGGAAAACATTATTTTTAAAAGCATATGAAAAAATAGTTTTCAAGCTGTTTCCTTAATGAACTGGAAATAGTAACCCTGTCAAATGTAATACAAAAATAGTGTTATAAGCCTATGGCATCTATTTATTACTGGAGAACAAAAGCCTTCATCCATTTCCTTTAGAGAATGACATTTTTGTAATTCGCTGCCCATTTCATTTGTTCTAAAAGGACTTCGTAGGTTGACAAATATCCCACAGAAATGGCTTCTGATGCTTGATAGGATAATGTGCAGCCCCTTAGGACAAGGGCAAAGGCAGCAAACTTATCATCCTTTAGTTTAGCTTAGCATGGGTCAGTAACAGCGCCAGGGGTGACAGAAGATGTTAAAGTGTGGGAAGCAAGAACTAAGAGCTGTAGGAGGGTAGTTTTTATAGTTTATCCTTTCTTTCACCATGACGCTACAGAGAGAGCTTGAATCACATTGTTGATTTGGTTCACTGCACGCCACGCTAACTGTTCCAGTAGGAGGAAAAAAAAACCCACTTATGGGTCATTTTCCCCACTAGCTTGTGACATTTCAGCAGTTATCCTATAGGAGGAGGGAACACATGTTTAATATTTTAGCTTGAAGTTCATATTTTAAAGATGCATTATCACACTTGGAGGTCTGGTGTGATAAATTTTAAGATTATTGTGGTTCTACCAACGTGAGGTTTTCGAAGTAGAAAGTGTTCTGCATGTTTAATTGCCCTCTACATTTTGTTTGGAATTTTTTCTCTGGCAAAGCAGGGTAAGAATGAGCATTTGGCTCCTGTGGAGTGCACATTTTAAAAACAACAAGCTAGACTTTAAAGCCGTGATGATGGCTTTCATTCATCAAGAGCCGAAAACCATTTTAGAAGTGTCATTTCAGAAATGTGTTTAACAGAGTTAGGTCTTCCTCAGTAGTAGATGATTACTCCTCAGTCATAGATCTTGTAAACTTTGGGCTGATCTAGCGAGACGTTCCACACAAAGATTTTCTGCTAAAGCAAATTGGAGTGACTGAATGTAATGAGAAACATCCTGTCCTCGTTCTAAAATTTACAGCTTGTCTTATACTAAGTAGCCCAGCTACCCCTGCAAAATATTTTTCCACTGTCAGGTTCCTTAGTTTCTATGTCGTACACTGGATTAATAAAAAGCATACTTAGGTTTTGATTAAAAAAGAAGTTTTCACAAACTGCTTCCAAATGTAATTATGTTCATAAGGAAAATCTCATACTACTGTAAACTAATCTTAATTGTTCTGGATGAGGATGTATGTAATTATAAAGTATTAAGAGCTCAAACAGCTTGGGTTCAAACCAAAATTTTGTACTTTGGTTTGCAGACATCAGAAGAAAACCAGTCTCAGACATTTTACTCACCAGTTCAAATACACTTTGTTCGAACTAAAAGAATAAAAAATTTTAAAAAAAAAAAAAGTAACTGACCCTAAGAAACCTTTCACATGTGGACACCTTTGGAGATTTTATTCTAATTAGTTTTTTCTAATGCCCTAAAAGGTCTTTTCCGAAATAACTGGGACCCTTGCATCCCGAGCACTGAACATCTGCAAGGCACCAAAATACTTGGAGCTCCTCCTGGAGGGGTGGAACTTCAGGTCTTCCTGAAAAGCTTGTTCTGATTAAACGTGTTTTAGATCTGTAAGTACCAAGAGCACCTCTGATGACGAGATACAGGTTTCTAAACTGCAAAGCAACTTCTGAAAATTTAGGTTAGCTCTTTACAAAAACGGCCGTAGAGGCTCCCTTTTTGCTGAAGGGAAGAAGTTTTGCTAACTCCTGCTCTGGGATGCGGAAAACCCGACCTTTGATCATCATCACGGAACTTCCAGCATTAGGGAGCAGAACTGAGGCAACACTTTAACCTACACGCCCAAGGTTCAGGCGAGGGATTTGCGAACACTTTGTACGATTGCAATAAACCTTTCATAAAGATAATGAAACATTTTTTACATTTCTAGTGCGAGAAATAAATTTCCCCTAAAGGTCTGACAATAACCATTCTGCAACTGCTAGCTGGGGAGTACAGCTTGCAAACGCTCCTCGCCCGCACCAGACACACCCACTACATATTAATTACAGAAACTGTCTTCCCTGCAATAGCGATTCCGGTTGGAACAGACCTGTTTTACAAAGAAAGTGGAATAATTTGTTGGTGTAATGTATGATCTGAATTAATGTATTTTTAAGAATCAAATTATCCTTATGTGAGAGCCCCTAAAGGGACTGATACAGTCGAGAAGGACTGAAAGTTTTGACATGGTTTAATGAGCTGTATGCTAACTCCACCTGAGTAATTAACAGTCTTGACAGTCCTTTTGAACAGCGATATTCTCTGTAAGGATGTTTAATGCTCCGAGTATCAGCAGTGTAAAAGCCAAGACAGAGGCAGATCTGACTAGGGATTTTTTTTGTCAAAGGAGCTTTGACTATATATTTTTTCTCTTATGAATCATTAAGGCAAATACTTTCAGAAGCTCTAGCTAATTTTTCAGTACTCCTGTTTCTGGGTACCCAGTTACACAATGCCTTCTCACAACTTGTAGAGATGTCAACTCCTCATTCCTTAAAAGTGGAAATGTAGATGCAAAGTGGCCCCATCCAGCATAACCATGTGCAAACACTCTTCTGTGAGTAAAAGATAAATGATTGTATGGCAAGTAATTTCAATTCACGCTTTGTTGTAATTGTTAATATGTGCTAACATGCATATCAACTTATAAATCATTCTTTTAGAATTAAAAGAAATTGTTTTGTACCCAGAAACAATGAGATGATACCATGATTAAATGCAGAGGCCATGGCACTATTAAATTTTTTTCTTAGCCAAAGCAATGCCCTGAAATGGCAGAGTACAAATATTCTACAGAGATTTCTAATGAATAGCAAGCCTGAACAGACTATTAACATCTGACAATGTCAAAGCCCAGGTCCCTCAAAATTGCCTATCTTCCAGGTGGCAAAGTCCTGACCAATTCTTTTCCATGCCAACAAAAGTAGAGAGGAAGAAAGGCAGAGCTTGTCAGCTGCATGAGACATAAAAATGAGCAATAAGAAGTGCCTTTTAATTTTTTTCTTGACTTTGTATCTTTTATTTTTCTCTTTTTTCCTTAATTTTTGTAAGCTAAAATTCTTGATTGGTTGTATTCATATATCATGTAAATCTGTACATGTCTGTACCTTTTCTGCTTAACAGATTTTACTCCTTACTATGCCTGTCACTGGTTTAAGCAATCTGTGTGTAATTGATTTCTTCAGTAAAACAGATAACATTTGCTTAAAGCTCCTCTGATGGCTTTACAGCCTCTACATTAGCAACAGCATTTCCATCTCCACTGGCATTCTGGTAAAATATAATTATTATGTATCCATCACAGAAGAAAATACGAAGGAAGTGGGGGGAGAAAAAAAGCGAGTAGGGAGAGTCAGAGCTGCATTTTCCCTGAATTCAGCACCGCCTGTGTGTCAAATTGTTCTCTGGTCACACTGCTAACGCTGTCCCTCTCCCTGGCCCCTTGCCACATAGTTCTCTATTCACTGATTTAATACCAGAACTGATGATATTTCTGACTCAGAAATAAGTAGGGATTTAATTGCCTTGCAGGTAAATTGACTTGTTTTTAACTCCAGTGGAAACTTTTCTCTAACCATAAATAAATAAATAAAGCATAATTTCTTTTGTACAATGTAAAATAATGACTTTTACACGTTCTACTTCAGATAATTAAAACAAAACAAAATATAAAACTATCCCTCAGGACAAAATGTTTTGCCTGGAAAGGACATAAGAAAGGGAAAATAAGACAGATGCGTGGAGGAACTTAATTGTACCATACCAAGAAGACTCAAGGGACTGCAACGTGGCCTCTCTCCTCTATTCTCCAGCATTCTGTGGATTGCAATTAGGCATCAGTGTACTGGACAGTGGATGTTTCCTACTGAGAAAGGAAAGGCTACAAACAAGAATTTTTAAGTGGTTTTATTATTCTATCCGAAGCAATCACTACAGACAGATTTCTAGACAATGAACTCCTCCAATTTAGCACATAGAAATAGTATTTCCACCTTCCAAGGATGTGCAGACACATGTGAGGGATTTCAGTGACAAGGCAGGTCAGGTTGCAGTAGGCAGTGCACTAACTGTACTCTTCTTGCTTGCAATCTACTAGCTTTCAAAGAGGAGAAAAGCGGATTTCCTCTTCCCCTTTCCTTGGGAGGCAGAAGTGAGGGAAAGCCTTCCTGTCTGGTCCTTTTCCTGACCCTAAATAATGAACATACTCGTGATGAGTGAAGGTCATTCTCATCAGCCACAGAATAAAAAGCTCTTGAGAAGTAATACTGCTCCATCTGAGCCGAATCCGGGAAAGCACAGAAATGCATGCTTAACTTGGGCACACTCCTCCTGGGTACAAATGATTTTCTGGATTGGGGCCAGAGTGCTCAAGGCCTTACAAGATCTATCCCCAGGTGAATACCCCAGGGACGATCGCCTCAGACTGAATTCTGCTCTGCAGCCCATTACCAGCACCCCCTTGTGTTCCTGCTGTGGGGTACCCCGTGCCTGGCTTGTCCCCCAACTCACGCAGGGTGTAGCACACAAGGTGGTGATGAAGGCAGGTGGGAGGCCCTTGTTGTGTGTGTGTATGCTTGTGTGTGTGCGCGTGTGTCTGTGTTATGCCAGGAATATTTATTTGCAGCTCAGGGAGGATGCTGCAGAAATACCTTCACTTCTCCCTCTTCTTTTCCTTTTTTTATTTTTTTTATTTTTTACTTGAGAAAACTGTGTGCTGAGAGCTCACAAAGTGATTGTTTCTCAAAACCAGGAATTCAGGGGAGAGTGTGGGCTGTAAGCAAGCCGAATAAATGGAATATGCAGAATGTCAAAACAAAAAATGCTGTGTTTCATATTGATGCGGCAAAACCGGTCTGGAAAATTTAGATCCTGGTTCAGATCTGACTCTCACATGTGTCCTGTAGACACACTTCAAGGCAAAGCTACATTTCATTTGCACAGAACAAATATGTCTGATAAAAAATGCCTGGAAAAGTCACTGGCTGGGAAGTGGAGGATGGAGCTGGTCCAGCATGCAATATTTTAGATTATGCATCATCCTTAATTATTTTACTGTACATTCACTATGGGCAAACATCTGTGCTGGTTAGAACATTAATACTTCTACTTTAAATAGTAAATTTTTCTTGTCTTTCACTGAAAAGATGACTGATGTGGTTTGGTGTGATACAATTTTACATCCCAAATAACTTCTTAGGGAAATGTTATAGGCTGGTTTAAAATGACTGTGTTGAGGATTTTTTTTTTCCCTTCAGCTTGCAGAAGGTGCTAAAACAGTGATCCTCAGCTGTGAGGATCTCAAAACCTCTTGCTCAGAATTAAGATTCATGTCAGTTTAGTGAGAGCAGAAAAGATCTCTGTGTGAGAGGCAGCTGATATTTTTCTCCCACCATAAATCTTGATTTCAAAACTCTGATTTCAGAAGTGGGAAAACTGAAGCCCAAAGAGCTTAAGGGGAAAACTTAAAAGCACTTATTTGGCCTAGATTCAATAGTGTTAAACTAGCTTAGATACTTGGGCACCTAAATATCACCAACTCTCAAAGACTTTCATATTATGAGCTCTGAAAAATTAGAATATGCAGATTTGATCATATTGCCCCTTTGGCAAAGGGGATTCAGGCTGAAAGTATGTGAGGGGGAGAAGATGGCCAAGATCTGATCTGAATGCATCAGTGTAACTAAAGACGCATTTTAAAACTGATTTAATTACATCAGTTAAAAAACTTGGCACAGTTGCTCTTAATTCATCTTGCTTCTATTGATTTAGCTGGAAACCGTATTCTTAAAATGTATGGAGCTATTTGATGTGGAACCTGCCTGACTTTTCCCTGATTTTCAGCAGACTGCAGAAATTATGCTTCCTGCACCAGAGTAAGTGTTGCCCAAGGAGCCAGGCAAGGCTTGCCTCTGCCTCCTTCTCCTTCTGCCTGAAATGTGTGCAGTATTGGACTTGCCATCACTTTATGCCAGCAGTCCTTAGACAGCGTGAGGTAATGCAGTGATTTCCTTTCTCTCCAGTATGGGAAGGGAGAATAGATAGTCTTTATTCCAAAATCCACATATCAAACCTTGTTACTGTTGCTGCCAAAGCGTGGTCAAAATGTTTACTTATAAAAATGAAGGGTGTGTCTACTGCTTGAAGAATGCTGAGTCACACTGCAGAGCAATACAGTCACTCTGGATTGCATCCGGCCCTGGCTTTGGTTTGTCCTGCTCTCTGTCCTCCTTATCTACCATGCACTCATCTACCACTCACATGCCTGCACCCACCCACTGGCCAGCAAACAGCATCCTCAGATCCACAAAATGCTGCAGCTGGAGGCCCTGGGAGGTGAAAGTGTGGTCCCTGTCTAACCTCTGTCACAGATTTCTCATGCTCACTCTACGTTTTAAAGGGTGCGAGTAGAAGGTGTGAAAGTAAGTGATTGATTCTTACGGATGATGGATTGTAGTCTCTATTGCTCATAATAAACTAAGAAACCTATATACAGTGAGGTTAAAATTGCAGCATCATACCCGAAAGTAACCTGGGTCTATGACCATAGACACACTTTATAAACTGTTTAAAACTGTTTTATTCTCCCTGCTAAAAGACTCCCTAGGCTGGAACGATCAATGTGTACTTTAATCCTCAGAGCCAATTTTGTAATAGATAGCTGCTATCACATTTTTTACTCCTATCTTTAAATGGCTTACACTTACCATAGCTGAGGAAAGACATCCTGTGTATGTTAACTTGCACCTGATTCTCCCCACTGAAGAAACACCTTTACTAAAGTTTGTGGAGCAAAGCTGTCTCACTACCTCTGCCCCCTTGCACCAGTGAAGAACTATTGCTTTCCTTTTCAAAGATAGGAAAGAGGCCAAAATATATATGACAGCATGTTTAAATGGGACTTCAAATGTGTTTGAGGTCATATTCTCTGTTTTGATGGAGTTTTGCTCATTTTTAAAAAAAAAAATTAAAATTCTGAGGCTTCAGTATTTAATTGCTAAGTTCTTTCATAAGCCTAGAATTACTACAGATGTTTAAACACTTCCTCCTCAATGAGACACTAAAGAAATATCTTTTCTTCAAACCAGAGTTTAATGGCCTGCTTAAGAGACAAATATGTAGATATTATAGCTCTAGCCCCATTCCTCCAGAGGGCCTGTAGGTAGCTACCACTTGCTGATGGAGAACCAGTACACCAACTAAAAGTTCTTCTAGTCTGGACACTGTGGCTCATTTCCCTCGGAAATACACCTGAGAGTTTCCATGAGATTCCCCAAATAGTAATGTCTCTTTCCCCTTTTCCATAACTTTTTAGGAGTGACTTATTCTAGGTATCTGTTACCACTTTGACCTCCTTTGTCCTTGCCAGGAATTAAATTGGAAACCATAAAGCTGTTCGTCATTCTCAGACCGAACTGATAGAAGAAATTATGCAGCAGAGACATTAGGACTGGTTTTGCTGTTGGTTTTGTTTTCCAAGGTAAAAATGTCTGATAGGTTTATTCCATTTAATTTTTTAATTTAGCAAAGAATTCTTTATTTGCTATGCATTTCCTTGAGCAAGACCTGAGTAATGCCTGAGGTACTAGAACCTGTGGCTAATGTTTCCTTGTCCTGCCTTCTGTCACAACTCTTACTGTCATCATTCACTCTTCATTTCCTCTCACCTGTTATATCATGTTTTTTCAAAGCAGGGACTGACATGTAATGTGGGTTTTTTGGGTGTCACATCGAATTGGGCACTTAGCCTTAGATAGGAAAGGAACATTAATATTAAACGACAATAATAGAAGTTTAAAGTTTGGCACTTCAGCCACTTTTGAATTATTCCCACAGGGAGGAAAAAAAAGCCACAACTAGATTTATTTTTTTTTACTATGCTGTTCAGAAAAGTTGAGGGAATGAGGATTACTTTTCAATCTTCTCATAAATCCAAAATGGCTGAAGGAATTTTGCTCAAACTTTTTTAAAAAATCACTTTGGAAACAAGTCAAAGTACGCTTTTTAATAGTAACCGTGTAATTTACTGTAAAGAGGTTGACAACTGAATTGAGAAATGGAATTAAATTTAAAAATGTGTTTGAGTGTGCTATCCTTCTCTGCAATGGCAAGAATTTTTTTCATAGCATATGTCCAATCTTTCACTTAAAAAGGCAACTAGTGTCGAACCTGCTATTTTCTTGATGAATGAAAACAGTTTTCTGCTGTTGAACTGATAATAGGCTTTTATTATACTAACATGAAGACATCTTCACCAAATCTATCAAGAATCCACTATGTAAGTAGAGTATACAAGCTATCTACTGGCACTTTTCCCAGGAAACTGATTTATCTTTTCAGCAACAAATAGCAACTGCTACTGCTTAATCGGGCAATATTTGTGAAATGTCATTTTAATGGGGACACATTTGGTCAGTGTCAAGTGACTTAAGTGCTGCTTTAAGTATGAAATTCCATGCCAAGGTTCCTACTGATCACTGAAAAAGTACGACACTTCAGCTTTGGTATTTCAAGATGGAAACTAATACAAGAAAGAAATGCAAGACAGAGTTGTCTTGGATTAACCCCAAAATTTAGCTTAAAGTAAAAGCATGTCACAATGCAGAACTGAAGTCTCTTTAATTATCTTTTAAGCTTTATGTGACACGGGCTTTTTTTTCTGCTTCGTTTTGTTCTAATGCAAGAGCAACTGGCCCAAACAGAAATGGCTGGCTTGGTATATGGAAATTTCATATCTAGCCTAGCTGCCTTTTGTGGATGATATGTTTTTAGGAAAAATAAATGATTGACCTTAATGAGGAGGTGGGAAAAAAAAAATTATATATTTTGAAGTCTGTTCTATTATAGGTGACCTGATCTTCCCTTGCAGTCTTAGAAATATGTGAATCTGCCCAGCTGAGAACATCACATAAGCCCATTTCAGTGTGGCCATCCAGATAGTTGTGTGACTTCAAGTTTACATATGCCATGGACTCAACCATCCATTTGTACATCAGTACTCTTTTGGTCTGCCTATATAGTTCATAGCTTCTGTAAAAACAACGAAAAAAATCTTATGTTCCATAACCATAAAACAAAGATGGAACAATCAAGGCTGCTTAAAACTCACCGCCTGAAACTACAGTAAAGTTCATTAGAAGCTTTCCCTGTCAGGTACTGCATCCGAGGTGGTACGTGATAACAAATTACTAAGGACCGGTCTGTATCTATGGTCTTTTTGGGGATTAACTGTCATCCCTGGTGCTCTGCCTCATGAGTACCAAGCTGCAGCATTTCTGCTGTACTAGGGTCACATAAGTATAGCAGCCTGAACTAGTCATACAGATGTGAGTTCTGAATAGAGGCTTTTGCAGTTCTACAATAGAGGCTTGTACAGAATGATGGAAATGTAAATTACCTCCTACTAATTAACTTGAGACAAGTGAAATAGGAAATAAACCTGAGGGTATGTGGTGAGGACTGGTAGGAGATTACTCTTTCACACAGAGGGAGAAGAAAATTCACTCTATTGCAGATCTCTCCAAAGCTGTGTTCAACAACACTACTTTAAAAGTCTTCTACAACAGAAGGCTTTATATCCCATGACATATCACAGTTCTAGTTGATGCTGAAGGACCACAGTTAAGGTTGTTGTAAGGATGTTTCATGTTTTTTTCTAGCACTTTGATCCCACAAAGGGTCAAGATCCTTATCATAACCGCCTTCTGAAAGGCCAGAGAACAAGTTTTTTGCTCATAAACTTGATTGCGCCATGGAAAAATTTCAAGGAGATAACTGCTTATGCACAAGCCTGTGGTACTCAGACTTTGTTGTTCTGTGTAGGTTTGTTTTGTGGTTTGTTGTTGTGGTATTTTTTTCCAAAAGGTTGTTGTATGTTATTTTTTTCTCAAAAATATGCATGATTAAAATACACTTGTGTTTTACTTTTTTTTTTTTTGATTTCTCATAAGGCAACAGAATTCTACAAAGATGCCGTCAAAAACACTAAATGTTATTAAATAATTCTCTAAAATTTGTGACATAGGTTATCTCAGTAGAATATTTCATGCTTTGTATTTTCCCTGCTTCTAATACTCTAAGGTGTACTTGTTAAGATGAATGAAACCTAATTTTCTAACTGTTTAGGCTAATGCCACTACTGTATTTTCCATTGTGACAATAGAACTTGAAACATAAACAAAAATATTGTTCAATATCATATCATGAGGCAGAATCCTAATGCTGTGAGCTTACACAGTAAAATGATGGAAATATAGTACTGCAGAAACTATGAATATGTTGAAATAAAACCTAATTCTATCCTAATCTTATTATTTCAGGACTCCCTGAGAAAACCCTGTTAAAGTAAAAAGGCCAACCATGACACTGAAAGTTATATTCCTTTAAAAGCCTTTTGTTAGTGTTAGCTTTTGTGCGAAAACATCTTGACCATAGATGACAATCAGGTCCACATTATTCAATTTCAATGCTTTGTGTAGGAAGATGTGTATTTTATGTAGGCATATTTAATAAGCTAAAGTATAAACAAATATGATTATAATTTTTAATGAAACTTTCCTGAATGTGAGGAGTTGGTTTAATATCTTTTAGCTATGAAACAGGGTCCTTTAGCTCTTTTTTAAAGAATGCAGCATGTGTACGGCTGAATTTTCTTATTTCTGTTTATTTTTAAATTATTTTTTTTTTAATTCCTGAGAAGAAGGAAAAGATGAGTTTGTTTTTTCTTATGTTAGACCACCAACTGCTCAGCATAATTTTGACCCCTGGGAAAGTCATGGAGCAAGTTGAAGACTCTTTGAAGACTTTTCTAGGCCCATTATGGAGAAGATGATGAGTGAGAATAGTCCGTACAGATTTACCAAGGGTAAATCAGTTCTGATGTCCCTGACTGCATTCTAAAATGAAATGGCTAGGTTCGTATCTTCTGACAGAAGAGTGGTGGGTGTCACCTGTCTTTGCTTAACCAAAGCTTCCGCTACAATACTCCACAGCATCCTTGTATCTAAATGGGGACATTCTGGTCTAGATGGATAAACTACAGGGCGTATGAAAAATAGTCTGTACTGTTGGGCTACAAGTGTGCAGGTGGAGGTCCTCAGGGGTCTGCCCGGAGACCCGTCTTTATCAATGACTTGGAGACAGAATGACAGACTGTGAGCTCTCATCAAACCTGCAGACAAAAGCAATCTGGGGTACAAGATGAACTGCTTAAGGGTAAGGAGCCTTTGAATAGGCTTGCAGTTACCTCATGAATTCCACAAGGGTGCATCGGGGATGGTAGAATTGCCTACAGCCTTTGCGTGCTGGGGACTAGCATGCTGGGAGGGAATTTGTAAGTGAAGGAATTTTGTGTAGCTATATGGAATTTATCTTGTCATGCAGATGATTACGTGGTGGAGCGGGCTTCCTGGAGAAGTTGTGTAATTTCTGCCCTTGAAGATTTCAAAACCCAAAGAAACAAAGTATTGAACATCTTGGTCTATATTCAACAAAGCATGTTGACTATGCTTTGAGCAGTGGGGTGGACTAGGTGACCTCCCAAGGTTTCTTCCATCATGAATTGCTCAATGCATCTAATGCTGGGAATTATGGATTTATAATATTTAGTCCTGCTGTTTTGGTTTAGGTTTTTTTTACATTCATGTCTTTCCTCTTATGTGCTGAGATGATAACAGTGACTCCTCTAGCAATAAATACCTAGAAGGGACAAGCTTTGAATCCTGAATGATAGTAACAGTATAAAATTTTGAACTGGTTATGAAAATATCTGGTCTGGAAAGTAGAATAAGATTCTAATACATGGTTAAGACTCTGTTGATATCACAATGATGGCTGAAAAGACTTTGATTGCTATTTGTTACTGTACTTTAATTCAAAGCTTGAGAAAAAAATGGTTTGGTTTTCTGAAGAGGTAGACCTTGCCTTTGCCTTTACTTTTGACAGCTTGTGTCATATCTATATGCTCAGAACTAGCTTGAGCAAAATTTTGAGCTGTGAATTCAAACTTCTGTCTTCTAGGTCAGGTTGACAGGAACCACTGGGGTTTCCTTTTTAGCCTGTTCTTACCATACAGAAGCAATTAACTTACTGGGATTATCTGTGCATTAACATCTATCAAACTCCCTGCTTTCACATATTGCTAGGATATTGATCTCTACTCTCCTGTCTTTTTGTGGCAAATTATTTTTTGTGGCCTTGGCTCATTTAAGTAAGAAGAAAAAACCCACCTACTTCTCCCCACTGGCTGCATAGGGGAATTTAGGCACTTACTTACTAATGAGGATTGGTACACTGGGCACTTTAAAATTAGATTCAAGTTAAGTGCCTAACCTGGTTGAACTTGATCCCACCCTCAGTCATTAATGGATTCTAATGATACTCATTTTCCAGAAAAGCTCACTTAGACTGTGTGCTAGCGAATTCTGTCTGAAATTTTTAAAAGCAACACCAGTTGCTTGGGTGGCTGTTCTCATTGATGTAAATGAACTCGTAGGCAGCTGTCAAAAAAATATTCTTGAGGACAGAGGGCATCATTCTTCTGTTCCTACCGTGCCTTGGCAGTGCAGTTCGAATCTGTGACTAGGCCTTCTGTATGTTCTCTGCAATATGTGTAGCACTAAGACTCACAGTAAAAATAAGATGATAAATCTGTTCATTAGAAATATTTTCTCCTATCAACTACTAGGCAGAAATGGAGAAAACATGTTGTTTAAAAACAGACAGAAGAAACGCCAACTTTTAGGTCATTAACTTGGTTTTGTATTCAGATTGTTTAACATGATATTTTCTGTAGTTTGCAATTTGAGAAGCTGAACAGATTAACTTTGGGTCTGTTTCCTGTTTTCAGCTGGGATAGAGTTAATATTATTCATGGTAGCCAGTATAGGGCTGGGTTTTACATTTGTGCTGGAAACAAAGTGAAAATGAAGGGATGTTTTTATAATATAGAGATGTTTTTGTCACTGCTGAGCAGGGTTTACACATTGCCAAGGCCTTTGCTACCTCTCACCCTACCCCATCAGTGAGTAGGCTGAGGGTACACAAGAAGGGAGGGGACACGGCTGGGACAGCTGACCCCAATTGATCAAAGGGATATTACATACCATATGACGTCTTGCTCAGTGTATAAGAAGCTTGGGGTAAAGGAAGGATGGGAGGAGGGGTGGTGGCATTGGAAGCAACAATGGTTGTCTTCCAAAGTCACTGTTATGCGTGATGGAGCCCTGCTTTCCTGGGGATGGCTGAACACCAGCCTGCCCATGGGAAGTGGGGAATGAATTCCTTGTTTTGCTTTGCCTGTGTGTGACTTTTGTCTTTATCTCAACCACGAGATTCCTCACTTTTACTCTTCCAATTCTCTTCCTAATCCTATCGGGTAGGGAGTGAGCGAGCAGCTGTGTGGGGATTAGTTGCTAACCACGGCTAAACCACGACAGTCTGAAGTGGTAAATTTGGCTGTCATACACCTGCAACATAACTTCCATAAGTAAATATGACATGCAATAGCTTAAAGAGCAAAGAGATTCAAGTACATGACACTCAGAAGTTAGGAAATTGCAAACAGTTCTCAATCCAAGCATTCTTCTGAATTTCTAGAATAATTTGACATGAAAACATTAGTCACTTTAAAAAAATTCCTTTATTAGTGCATAGGCTGTACAATAGCCATTGAAATAAGCTACTTATGCTTTCCTTGTTTCTTTAATATTTTTTCCCTTTTATACTTCACTAGTCTCCCACCTGAGGCAATTCTTCCTGCTACTATCCAGGGAATCACATCACTTGCCAAGTGAGATGGTAGACCAGGAGCTGGGAGAAGAGACACACACCAGCTGTAGGTCAGGGGAAAAGAGAGGTGAATTACCCTGTTATTTCTTGGGATTTTCTGCGTAAGTGATTCTTAGCATAACATATGTACTCTGGAGCTAGTGTGTCGTTATCATGAATCCATTTGGCTTTCATTGTAATGGCTGTGATCATCAATCCGATTAGTACTCGTATAGATGTCAATGATGTTCCATTACAATTTATTATTAGTTAATGAACACCTATATTAGGCTCATACTACACTCATTTTAAAAACTGCTTAAAAGGGTTGGCTGTGAAATTTAGTGGCAGCCAAGTTCTGTGTCTCAAATCAATCCTGAACTTCCTGTAAGGCTTCTCTCTGAAAGCAAAACCTTAATGTCTGTAAGATCTCTACTAAGGGATGGTAGACAGAGATCTTACAGCCCCGATTTTGGGTCAGGAATAATACAAAGCATAATCAGTGCTCTCCAGCTCATGGGTTCCTTCCACCTCCATTTGCTGAGTCCTTGGTTGGTCAACTAGCCTGTGTTCCTGTGCAGTGCTTTGCATGTGGTGAGAGACAGGTGGAGGACTTGTTTTCCAGAACTGACCAGGCGGACCTTTGTTCTGTGCTAGCAGTTCTTCCGGGTATGGGAGAAGCCACTGCTGTGCTCACCAGGAATCCCATCTAGCTCTTGTTACTATGCTGTCATAGGAGTCAGCCTGTCTCTGACAGAGCCAGGAGATAGTGCTTCCAGAGAAGAAAGCTTCTCAGTTGTCCCTAATCAAGGAGGTACCAGACTCATGATAGATTTTTCCACTTAGAAAACAAAGGACTTGCCAGGCAGCCAGTAAGCACTAGCTTGCCTTTGCATGGTGCCCTGGCTGCTCTCCTGCTAAGAGAGATTGAAAACCAATAACAAAAGACACATTTTTAAAATACATTTTTTTAAAGAACCCCTCAATTTAGATTTTTTTTAAATCCTTATTTTTGCACTGGGTTTTTTCTCTTTTTTAAAATTATTTTTTATCATTAATATTTCCTGTCCTGGACAGACACCCTTGGGATCACTGGATTCTTGCAAAGTCTGTTTTGGGCAGCAGTTTTTAATAGAAACATTGGAAAACAAGATGCCACAGGGATGGTTCATATATTTCGATTTTATAAAAATAAATGGAGAAATAATATGTGATATTTGCATATCACTGCTGATGCACAAGTTTTGTGTATGTCTCCTGATGTTTTATATGAATCACTTAGCATGAAATTATTAACGCTTTGAAATCGTGACAGTGAAAGCACCAGTGGTTTTGACTGGAAAGCATGCACACTGGAATACAGCGTGATGCTGCTTCACAGTGCTTGGCCAGGCTGACTGTCCCTGAGCCCAGGACACTCCATGTATGTCTCCCAGTTGCAGCTTTGCTCTGCTGCCACCAGATCAGGCCCTTCTGGCTAGCACCCTGGGACTGCAGGGGCTTTCTTGTCTCCAGAAGAGTTTCTTACCTACTCCTCCTGTATCCCTTTCTTTCTTTTGGTTAGTTATATATGGCAGTCTTCATTCCTTTCCAGCCATTCTTAACTATTTATTGTGGTTTAGCATCAAGCTTTAATCCTTGCAAAAAAGTGTTTTTTTTCCTTCGAACTATTTTTGCTTTACATCTCTCCATCAAAACAATTAAGCATGGTCTAAATGTATTTTTCCTGAAAATTTTTTGTGTCACTTTGTTACCAACAAAAACTCCTTTCAGATCAGTTTTGTACCTTTCGATGTATCTATAACTGTTAGTCCACTCTCAACTCCCCCTTTCCACTGTTTCCTCCTTAATTCTCAATTCTAAGGTCTGACATTTCGTTAGTTAATATCGTGTCCAGCATCTTTTACAGCAGCTGGTTTTTGTCAGTTCAAAACACAGCTTCTCAATTCTTCTTGGGTTACCAGCCCAACCATGCCAATGATCCCTTTTTCCACCCTTCAGCAGAAGGTAAACTGCTCTGCACTGCCTTGAAGAACCTTCACAATCCTTACTGCAGAGTCAATAACTTGCAATGCCCACCCTCTTTGCTTTGGAACCTTAATTTCCCCTTCCTTGAGTTTCCTTCCTCTGTTTTTTGTACATCCTTATATCATGGAGGAATGTCTCAGAGCAGATGCATAAGGGTGAGACTCTAACTTCAGATTCTGGTATGTTTTGTAATACTTAGCAAAAGGCTTTATGACTGATACTGAGAGAAGATCAATTTGACTTTTGCTGTGGATTAGTAGAGGACCATACAATCTTGTTCTCTTTTTATTGTAGATTGTGCAGATATCTCTTCAGAATGAAAAGTCTTTGTAGAGAAGACTGATTCTCCACTGTGCATCTGGACAGCATCTAGTACATTGTTGGTGTTGATGGAATACAATAGCAACAATAATAATAACCCCTACCCAGAAAACCTCATTAAGAACCTCAGGTATCCCTTGAGTTAGGTATTGATCCATGTAAAGGATTGCTGTGTCATGCACTTACATGAAAGGCCAGATTTAAATCCTCCAAAAAGCCACAGAAGAGCCCAGATTACATCTCCACAAAGAAGCTTGATTAAATGTGAATTTAGTTCAAGGTCTGATGCGTACATATTAAAACACCAGAGGATCTTTTAATCAAAACTTGGACACTTTTGCATGGTTGAATCTGTGATTTTTGTTAGGTGATATTGACACAGATTGTTCACTGATGCATTGTGATTTAATGCCATGTGACCATAATCCTTGCATGCAAATGATTAATTACAAAGCTTATTTGGTTTTTTAAAGGACTTATCACATTTCCTCTACTTCTGCCTCTGTTTAGGCTGCAGTCTAAACACCACACACCTTTCATTTTTTATTTTTGTTTGAATTATGTCAGAAGATGTAATAATTCACGAGCTATTTAGCTTTTGGATTAAAACAGGTAATTGTTGTTTGTAAAATATTATGGCTTTCAGTCTATAGCAACTTGAAACATTTCGGTGTTTGCTTCAAGGCATGAGGAGACAGTGACACAGCTCATTTCCTCTGTCGAGCTCTCTTTGCTGCCTTGTACAACACTTATTTCAAAGCACGCCACAGCTTAGAACTGTCGTGATCCCCATTAATATAAAATCATTGACCTCTGCTCCTGCTGGTGCGACTAAATTACATTCTGCTGCTCAGCAGCAGCCGCATATGGGGCCAGCTCTTTTAGTCATGGCCAGGTGCCTTGATGTCAGCACTGCCCCTCCTACGCTCAGGGTTTTCCTTTAATGAGGATTATGCACCTTCAAAGATCGAGGAAACCCACTCCCAGGATGG
Organism: Laterallus jamaicensis coturniculus; assembly: GCA_022605575.1. Lineage (NCBI taxonomy): Eukaryota > Metazoa > Chordata > Aves > Gruiformes > Rallidae > Laterallus > Laterallus jamaicensis. Next base: position 2,275,731 of record JAKCOX010000027.1, read on the forward strand.
CAGCATTTCTAATGGCATCTGGTCTTACTGCACACACTAATTCGGTGTTGGAGGAAGCTGTGGAGAGGCACTCTGATTTCCCCCCCAGTGAGGAATTGTGAGGGGTCATGCTTTGGTAGCTACATTCTCCCTCTACCAACAAGCCCTGGACACTGTGAACTGAAATATCATATTTTTATGAAGCCCTGTAGTGCTGTGTTAAAACAGTATCCCATATCATGTCAAAACCTGGGTGGGATTCCTTACCCCTCCTCTTGCCCTCTCGTTCATGATGCACAAAAATAAAGTGCACTTAGCACAGTTTTATAGTCTGCACATTATTGTGTTCTTACAGAAAAAAAAAAGGAGAGAAAGGAAAAGATTTTATGGGATTGATTAGGATTGATACTGCTTCTGAGTGTGGTCAGCTTTTCTCACTGTGTGGTCTTTCTTGCCCTTTTTTTCCCTGACCCTTTCCACCCACACCACCCCTTTGAGACACCGCGCTTTGTGAGCCAGGGTACATTTTCTCCTGTAAGCTCTGTTCATTATAAATGGGCCTGAGCAGCAAGTTTTCAAACCAAATCTTCCTAAACATGAAGTTGTTCAACAAGGAGACTTTTTATATCCTGGCTTTGCAATGAGTTACGCATTCTTAGACTTTGGCACCTATCAGAGAGAGTGGATTCCTGATGATGTCTGGAATAGCACTTGAACTGCCACAGAAATTGCCAGTGCACTTATTTTGGGTCTTTTCCCATTAAGCTTGTGATGATGTCAAAGTGAATTAGCAGTGATAGTCTCCTTCTTGATGGAAGTCAAATTCTGATAGATCTTATCATATGAGAACAAGTAACAGAAGAATTCGGCACAAAAAGTTTTTACATTAGAAAACCAGAAGATGCTTTATGGAACATGTACAAATACATCTTTCTTCTGTTATAAAGAATATGTTAAGGACTTTACCATCATTGTTCCCTTTGATTTTCTCTTTATTTGTTCTCTTCATTTTTTCATACTTTAGGCTATTGCATTATTTTATTTTATTTTCATTTTACAAACACTTTAAATCAGACACAGCTTGTAACTTTTGGAGGATTTATGGAGCTTTGTGTTCTCAGTACAAAGATCACATATGACTATAAGTGTTGTTGCTGACTGCAATAATCGCATGGTGTATGTTCTTTGTCATAGTCTCCTTTGTGCTCCCAGTGAAAGTTAATGCTGACCGAAAATCATCTAGAAAGGAAAGCTGAAGATTTAGGAAAATTTTGTTTGGGTGTACACTAGCTGAATTGCAGATAAATCTTTCAAATGCAAAGGAACAATTCCTCGCTTTTCTTTTGTGTGCGTGTGTGAGAGGGGGAGGAGGAGGTTTTTAATTGTGTTTTGTTCTTTATGAAAGGTAACATCTGGATTAACAACTTGCTTCTGAAAGCTGATACCCAAACAGAGTGCTTTCTTTACTGAGAGATGTCCTAACCCCAGTCACACGACTGCTAATTTGGCTTTTCTCTTAATCTCTGCAGAACTTGCTGAACAGAAGCGAAACTATGTGCATGCTAATGGCTCACTTTCTACGTACTCCCCTCTCTTCCTCAGAGTGTCTGGTGTGCAAAGCCAAGCTGGAACAAAGATACACTAATTATTCTCCATTAATTTGTCTGCTTGAATGGTCCTAAATACCAGAGTGATTAATTAGCGCAAGGCAGCCAGGGCAGGATGTCACACCCTTCTCTGCGTTTAAGTGTCGGCAAGGTTGTGCTCAAGTGTTGACAACAGCATATCTTTAATTTTCTCCAAGAAGAAAAGTTTAGTCAGTACAATTAATTTGAGCTTGGCTAGCTTGCAAGAATAAATGTAACATGTGGAATAATATTACTGCTGCCTGGGCAATTTTTTGCATCCTTAGGGTACGGTAAAACTTTTTGGCACCTCCGTTATTGAATATTGTTTTTCTATAATTGTTTCAATTTGGTTTAATTACTTTTGTGCATTTTGCAGTTAAAAAGGGGATCATAAAACAGTTAGAAATTATTATCTTGAATGACTTACGATGGGGTATACATGAATGGCTGGATATGATAGATGAATGAAAGAGAGACAAATAATGTCATTTCACTTTCTGGATTATCTTAATTCAGTGGGTTTTTCCATGGTGACTTGCCCAAATACGTATGTCAACATAATTTAAAAAATTACAGACTGCATAATTTGCAGTAATTCAAGTAAATTAAGTAAAATAACTTGAAATTAAAATAAACCTGGTCCAGTAGCATTCTGCCTGAGATCAGCACTTGCACGCAATTCTCTTTTCATATACAGCTGTTAAAGAGTAGGTAACAATATAGTTTTCTAAAATTAGCTCCGTAACAATGTTGAGATTTATATGCATGTGTTTGTGAACTCTGTAAGAGAATTGTTTTTGTTTAGCAAGCTTGGTACGTAAAATAAATCATCAGTTGTAGTAGCACTGGTAATTGTGAAACTTACTGCATTTACTAGTCCTTCTGTTTTGTTTTGAATTTTTTTTAAACACTTCTTGAAGCATAATTTTTTCCTTGGGGGGAGAGGGTGTAAATGCAAAAGAGGCCCTAGACATTAGACTATGCCTGTGACCTTTCAGCAGCTACCCTCAAATAAACCCCTGAAGGGGCCATACCAGAAGCTACAGTGAGAGCTTCATCTCTCCTTGCATTGTTAGCTGCTATTGTTCCCCTTGTCAATTAATTCCCCATAATAAATGTTTGACCATGTTGTGGCCAATACAAGCTGCTTCAATGTATGTCACTTTCCACCAAAACTGACTCTTTCTCCTGATCATTCATTGCTGTGTTTCAGCCGTCAGTGAGTGTTCCACGTTATAAGTGAATTATTTATTCAGCTACATGAACACACAGGAATTCTCATGTTACAATGAGAGTTTGGGGAAAGGTTTAACTAAATGAGGAACAGTTGCTAGCTGTTTAAATTCATAGAACTTATGCACACCAAGTTTTGTAGAAAGGTCTAAGTCCTAGGATGCATAGCAAAACATCCGACTGTGATTAAGTCAGGTATTGCAACCCTTATGGCATCTACATGCAAGACAGCATCAGACAGTTCTAACAAAGCTACCAGTTGCTGCCTCCCTCTAAGGTCCATGAAAACAAATAGACACAAGAGGCAGTGAATTGGAGCTGAAGGTCTTGGCTGTAAAGTACAGATAATTCAATTTTATTTTAAAAAAAAAAAGGTAATGGACAGGTCATTAAGAAATACTGTCCTGTTGCTTCTTCTGTGTCTGCCTTTTGTGCTTGCTGAGTTGCTGACGTACGAATATTTTGCATCGGAAATCTCTAATCTCTAGTTTCTCAGACTCTTCTCTGATCAGAGAATAACGCTGGGAAACTCTTATCCTCATTTCATGATGTTCTTTTAGTTCCCTTGTCATGAAAATTCCCTACAGTTTAGGTTCTAGGTCCTTATTGACATATAGCTACTTGCTAAGTTTGCTTTCCTTCTGCCCAACGATCTCCTTTCAGAATCATCATTTCCCCATTTCTTATCTTATATTCACTGTCCTCACAAGTCAACATACGGCATGCATAATATGTGTGGCTTCCTATAAGATAGCTCTGCAATGAGAACACTCCAAGTCAAAATGTCTAGACAGGACATTGGGAAAAGAGAAAATTAGCAAAATTTTCAAATTCTTAGGTGCTTGATTTCACCAGAGGAATGGAACCCAACTATTCAAATACATTCCCTCTTCTATGAGTGAGCATTAATTTTTGAGGTCTGTCCCAACAGGCTTGTCGTAGGCTGTGTTCTTCACACTCTCCTACTTACCAAAAAAACCAGCATCTATCAAACTGTTGTGAAAATGAATGATCTGCTTTGTAGAAGAATCAATTCAGTGTATTATTACAGGGCTGTGCTTGGGGGTGATCCAGCTTGGATTTCTTTGAAGTTGCTAACTAACTCTACAGCTAGTCGTATTGCTCTCAATGGGACTAAACTTACTTAAATCTAATGCTGTTACAAAACTAAGTGACTACAGAATAAGAGAAGAGTTCAGCAGCACATATCTTGCCTTACCATTGTCTATAGGCTCTAAAATTTTATCCATGGCAAACAACAGTTCTCAAATATAATTTTCTTAGCGTGAACCATAATCTCTTCATTTCTGCCTTCAGGTCATTCCTTATTTTCTTCTTGCCCTTATTTTCAAAGGGCTCCAAGCCTGAGATATTTGTCCAACACAGTAAAAATGTATCAAAGGACCTTCTTTGCCATGTTGATATTGAAAGAAATCACTTGTATGTTTTGTGCATTGGCAGGTTATTTTAAAGCGAAAAAGTTACTCCTGTCTTTTTGAAAGGTCAGTTTATTTGCTATGTTGGTGCTGGTCAAGTGAGCCCTCCCTGCAAGGTTAGAACAGATCCAGCTTGTCTAGGTGGCTATTAGCTGAACTGTGCTAGCTGGTGCACCTCTTTTCTTTCATCCCCATGTTACAGTTTCATTTACAACATTTCCCTTCCTCTATATGGCAACCAAGTGTAAAATCAGTTCAATACAGATAAATCCAGAACCAGGTCTGGAGATGCCCAGCATGCATATGGTACAGAATTTCACTAATATTTCCTTTGTAATTAACATTTTATAAGTTGTCTCTCTCCTTATTCCTTTGCAATTGCTCTTAATTATTTGCTAGAGACTGTGGTAAACCAAAGGCAAAATGCAGCTGTTGTTCTGGAGGATATCTGAAGTGCATCCTAACATTTGGCTGATTAAAAGCTCTGGATTTCTGCAGTATAGCAAAGCAGAAATGTGAAGCATGGGCATGACAGGTTAGTTCTTCAGCTGACAGACCAGCCGCCAATAAGGAAAATTTAAATATGAGGCAGAATTCCGGTGCAAATTGACATAGCTCCATTGATTGCAGAGAAACTGCATTGATTAGCAATACCTGTTGAGTCCACACCTGCATGAGATCTCTGTTTATCACAGCAGGAAGGTTTTGTGTATATGTACTTCAATTGAGTGAGCTCTAGGGGCTAGAAAAAATAACTGCAGTTATCTCTTTTGTTTTATTCAAAGCCGGGCTCAGTGGCTATTTAGAATTGGCCGGTCCAGCTGGACTTCCCTCAAAATTAGGTGCTGAGAATAGTTTCTTTCCTCACATCTTCATTAATCTCCTCTCACCAGCTCTCCCAAAAGATCCTAACTGGGGGTCTGGTCCTTTTGTGCTAAACTCACACAAAGTTCAAAGGAGTCCTTAAAGCAAATGTTTCAAGTTCATAAGGAAAGGTGACAAAGTACCACATGTTAGTCATGGGAAGAAAAAAAAAAGTAATAGCAGTACAGTATTGCAAGCTTTCTTTTAATTCCTAAATGTTCAGATAATGACTGAAAGACTGGCATTCAGAAGTGATCCTCTTTTTTATTCTTTTCTGTGACCAGAACTTTAACTACACAGTGAGTCACCTTTCCTAAGCAAATGCCAACTCTTAGTCTGTAACTGTATGGAAACGTGTAGGCCAAATAACTCAAGACATCACCCTTCAAAGTGCTAAGCACCTCTGTAAGAATTTCCATTGCCACCCACGGAATCTGTAGGTTCTCAACCCATTATGGAATAATTGATTCTAAACAAAGATGTGGAAATCAATATGATCCCCTCTCTTCATGAAATGTATATGTTTCACACGTACCATCCTGATTTTTAGCAAGCTGTAGTATTTAAATTGATGTTGTTATTGACCTCCCCCACCATCATTTACCAACTATCTGCTGTTAATTAATATTTATTTTCTGATAATCACAGAACATTAGGAGTTGGAAGGGACCTCAAAAGATCATCTATTCCAACCGCCCTGCCAGAGCAGGATCACCTAGACTGAATTGCACAGGAACACATCCAGGTGGGTTTTGAATGTCTCCAGAGAAGGAGGCTACACAACCTTTCTGGTCTGTTTATAATGCTGGAAAGATGGGCATTACTTTCAAACATATTTCTGAAACAGAGAGGTGTTTGTTAGTTTTATCAGAGGAACATGTGTATTATTCCACAGATTTAATTCTGAATGATTAGGCCAAGCAAAAACAAAGCACTAGGCTAACAAGCTGTGAGAGGCTATGGGTGAGAAACATTGGTTCTCCTGGACTTCCAAATATTTGATGCTGTCATTTCTGAAAGGCAGAAGTGCAGTAGCCTCAGAAACTTTCCTGTCAAAAGAAGGTATTTGAGTGAGTTCTTGGTCCAAGAGCTTCATCTCTGAGAGAGAAGAAAAGGCGGGTTTGGCAATGTATTAGCCTTTCTGATTACAATATATACTCATGTAAAGGAGAGAGAGAGAGAAGGAGATCAATCCCTTTTCCATCATATTATTTATGGCACCCACATATCACAAAAGTAATTTGGACAGGATTTGAGTCTCATGCAAGGTTACATTAGAGAAATACTAAAAATATCTATTGGGTTCCTGTTACCAATTTGCAATCCTTTTATCCTCCTTTGTCACAAGACAACACTGAATAGATATGATTGCATGAAATATAAATCTCTGAAATATTAGAGTTTTATGTATTCTTCAAGAATTCCCATAAATAATAAGAATTTGTAAAACCTTATTTTTTTCCTCAAAAATTGCTGGATAACAACGATTGAAGGACATAATTAGGAAAATTAATTTTAATGCCAATGCATCCAAGTTCACAATGGAGAGTGTATGTGGAGGAAATCAGAGTACTTACATACTCAGGTCGATGATGAAGCAGACTCGAGCTTGGCACATCCTCCTGGCAGCATGTAACTTTGACCACAATGTTAGTCACATTCTCTTCAAAATGGAAATTCACAAGTCATTAGGATCTGACTAAACCGCTATGTTGTCTCATGGCCTTGTGTAAGACAGCAGTGCTGGGCTGAATCATGTGGGCATGGACATATATTCTCACACACGTGCCCATGCATGTGCCTGCACAGAGACACACACACACACACACAGAGGCAAGGAGCAGACCTTGAAGCATCCTAAGGAAGTGAAGGTCTGCTCCAACTGCTGCCAAAACTGGCGACGGTTTCTGCTGTCTTTCTGCTGCCCTCAGTAGATATTTCTAGGCTGTCAGCCCATTTATTTACCCCCCAGTATGTGCTGTCTCTCCTGATCACTTACTCACAAAGTGCTTTCAGAAAGATGTTTACAGAAGAACGTCATTCTGACTTTCATATTAGTGCAAATTAGTGGGAGTACTTTCCTTGGAAGTGCTCTTGGGAGCCATTTTGGAAAGCTCTTGTTATTTGCTTGCTACTGTAAATTAATCCCAAATGTTTGTATATTATTTATGAACGTAAAACTCAAGCAAGCCCTCTCTCCATATCTCTGTTTATATAGTTTCCATGACTAGTTAAAATGAACAAAAAAGAGATCCAGGGTTTGTGCCCACAAATCCAGTATTTTATAAGGGAATGGGTTGACACTGCTCTGTAGTTGGACACACTTTTATCAGTCAGTTAATTTCAGATATTTCCATCTACTTTACAAATAGAAAAGCTATGCCATAGTTATGGCAGGACAGGAGGATGACCACAGGTAGCTTGTTCACTGTGTGTTCAAAATCTGGGTAATTTTGTGCAGTGTAGTGCCCGTCAGGCACACCGCTGGAGGATTAAGTGTGGGTGCAGACAGTAAGTAGGTAATACTTAAATAAGTGTCTTTGACAATGTGGCAGAAGGCAAATTGATTTTCAGACTGAACCTAAATCCTGAGAGCAAACTTTTGATAAGAATATGCACAGACTCTGCTGCATGTCTGAGCCACTCTGCATATGGCAATGCAAGAACATACCTCTTAAAATTCATACTCTTGTTCCTAGTGGTCATCACAGGGAAAAAAACATCCTTGCATTATCACATGATGTAGCGATCATTGTGCACACAAGTTAAACCAACAGTCTGTGGAGCTTTTAAAATTTGGGGTTTACTTCAGCAAGATGAATTGCACAGGAAGAAGAGAGCGTGTGCCCTGCATCATTCTGACAAAAGTTCTCATGGAAGTAATGCCGTTACTAGATGAGAAACTAAATAGAAATGTTCAATAAAACATGTGTGCATCTGCACAATAGAATAGTCCTTATATTTTACATCGAGCTACCTCAGGGTCATGGAAGGTGTTTTATTAGCACAGTCAACAATAATAGCATGATTTTTATTAGTAGGAAAAGATAGAGTGAGAGACTACTAATTATTTTTCAGCCTGAGGGGCATTTTTCCTGAAATGACTGTTAATTTGATCATTGTCGTGCAGTTCACAGATTTACATGAACTTATTTCAGTGCGACACATGGTTAAGAACTAGACTAAAAATGTTGCTTTATTAATGGTTTTCAGCAAATGTATTAGAAAGTGCTAACCGTGTGGGTATAGGGATGATATTGATAGTACTCAGAAGGTTGAATCTTTTTGGAAGTAGCTAGCCCAAAGCCCTTTCGCTGTGATATTTTTTGTTCGTGCAGTGAGATATTAAGCCTACAAGAATGAAATAAAATTGCAGTGAAATGAGAATTTGTTAGTGTTGTCTTAGATCTATGTGCACTCATTTTGCTAGAGGGTTTTGTAGGTTTTTTTGTTTTGGGTTTTTTTTTTAATGGATCTGGCAGGTCTAGGAGCCAATTACTTTTTTAGGTAATTATTTCATCAATACATGCAGCCTAGATATTTATGTATATATGTACATGTGTATAAATATAAACACACTCTAAATGAATCTTCCACTAAAAGTGACAAAAAAATCCTGGGAATACATTCCAGGTTTTTAATTTTTGAACACTCTAGCATTTTTCTTACCTCAGCTGTCTCTCCTTTTCAGCTCACATACGCACATCCTTTCAATCCTGTGGAGAGTTGTAATCTGAAAGCCCTTCCTTAGTTTAGATTAAGAGAAACTACAAGATGAAAAGGAACAAAGGCAGAGTCTCTGCAAGGACAAATGGCTTGCATCTCCTTTGTCACATGCTGCCTTCACTGTTCCTCACAAAACAATAGATTCCCTTGCTGATGGGGACTTCTCAGAAATGTAAAACTTTAGTGTACAGCAATCAGTCACTATTGCGGTGTGCTGACTGGCAGGATGCACTCCACAACTGCATCTTTCTTCCTGCCATGGCAGACTCCAACCTGTGGTGAGAGCAAACTACTCTCGTATTGTGGTATGAACATTATCTGAGTTACAATCTGAACAATTTATCAGTGATAGAACCTGAGGGAACTGCATGAAGCTGCGAACAGGGGAGGTTTAGGTTGGATATTAGGAAGAGGTTCTTTACTGAGAGGGTGGCCAGGCACTGGAACAGGCTCCCCAGGGAAGTGGTCACAGCACTGAGCTTGGCTGAATTCAAGAAGCATCTGGACGATGCACTCAGTCCCATGCTCGCACTTGGTTGGCCCTCTGTGGAGACAGAAGTTGGACTTGATGATCCTTATGGGTCCCTTCCAACTCAGGATATTCTATGAAGGTCATAGAAGGTCATGAGGAGTAGTCAGCATGGATTCACCAAGAGGAGATCGTGCTCAACCAATCTCATAGCCTTCTATGATGTCATCACCAGTTGGGTAGATGGAGGGAGAGCAGTGGATGTCATCTACCTTGACTTCAGCAAGGCTTTCAATACTGTCTCTCATGACATCCTGATAGCAAAGCTGAGAGAATATGGAATAGATGAGTGGACAGTGAGGTGGGTTCAGAATAGGCTGTTGGACTGAGCCCAGAGGGTGGTGATCAGTGGAGCAAAGCCTGACTGGAGACCTGTAACTAGCAGTGTTCCCCAGGGCTCGGTGTTGGGTCCAGTCCTGTTTAATATCTTCATTAACAACCTTGATGAGGGAATAGCATTCACCCTCAGCAAGTACGCCGATGATACAAAGCTGGAGGGGTGGCTGACACGCAGGAACACTGCGCTGCCATCCAGTGAGACCTGGACAGGCTGGAGAGCTGGGCAGGGAGAAAACAAATGAGGTTCAACAAAAGCAAGTGTAGAGTCTTGCACCTGGGAAGGAATAACAGTTTGAATCAGTATAGGCTGGGGGATGACCTGCTGGAGAAGAGCTCTGTTGAGAAAGACCTGCAGGTCCTGGTAGATGACAGGTTGGCTATGAGCCAGCAGAGTGCCCTGGTGGCTAAGAGAGCCAATGGGATCCTGGGGTGCATCAGGAGGAGCGTGGCCAGCAGGTCAAAGGAGGTGATCCTCCCCCTCTACTCTGCCCTGGAGTATTGTGTCCAGTTCTGGACTCCCTGGTATAAAAAAGACCTGGAAAGGGTCCAGAGAATGGCTACGAAGATGATTTAGGGTCTGGAGCATCTCCCCTATGCGGAAAGGCTGAGTGAGCTGGGACTGTTGAGCCTAAAGAAAAGAAGACTAAAGGTGAACCTTACTGATGTTTATAAATATCTTAAGTATGGGATGCAGGGGGAATTGGCCAGCCCCTTTTCAGTGGTCTGTGGAGGCAGGACAAGGGGCAATGGCTGCAAGTTAGAACACAGGAAGTTCCACACCAACATGCGGAAGAACTTTTACACAGTGAGGGTGACAGAGCACTGGAACAGGCTGCCCAGGGAGGTTGTGGAGTCTCCTTCTCTGGAGATATTCAAGACCCGTCTGGACGCCTATCTCTGCAGTATGAGCTGGGGAGACTGCTTTGGCAGGTGTGTTGGACCTGATGATCTCTTGAGGTCCCTTCCAACCCCTATGATTCTAAGATTCTATGATATGTACTCACAGCTCGGTCTGAATTAGAGGGCGTAAAGTGATTTCTTTTTACCTCCCTTAATGCTCTAGATCTCTAATTGCCTTCTTCCTCAACAACTCTCACCCTCCCTCCAATCTCTGTAACTGTTTTCTTTTTGACCGTTTTGAGGTCCCAGTCTCGGTCCTGCCTGCCTCACATCACCATCTGCTCTTCGAAAGACCCAAAGGTAACATTTCCTCTGTGTGGTTCCACAAGGCTTACTAGATGCTAATTGTCTCTTGCTACTGCAAGAGTATTTTTATCTGCTTTTTTTCTGTCTAGATTGGTAAGGAAAAGGAACACAATTATGCAAAATAATGTTTTTTCAATTTCCTTACTTATAACACAAAATATTTAACAGACACAATTACATTTTTCACTGATTCTCCATGACTGTGAGTTCCTATAAGAAATTTTACCCAGATATATAAATTTTTTTAACAGAGATACATGAGATATTATGATTTACTATATGATAAGGATGGTCAGGTCTCAGCTTCCAATGCACTGATGTCAGAAACCTGTCCTAAGCCTCTCTCGGAAAGATACTCGGAGAGGCTGCAAGTAGGCAAGGCATCAAAGGGAAAACCCTTGTATCCTTCTTGCAGGAGCATATAACATGAGGATCCATGGAACCAAAGGAAAATACCACAGCCCAAACCTCCAGGGAAGAGGCAGTGCCCTTCCCTGATGGTCCCTGACCATTACCACTGTCTTTAGTTTGCAGTGGATCTTGAAGAGCACAGGTGATGAAATCATGATTTAGAGTTGACTTCCTTTCTCTCTCTTTTTGTGCCCTAAGTTAACTTTTATTATAGGTGAAAGTTTTGGTTGGCCATCTTTTTTAAGTTCATTGTGGGTACCCACAGTTATCTTCGTTCTATGCAGGCTTCTTCTCTTGCCTTACCGATGCCTTAACCATGAGACTGAGATGGGATGGCGTAAGCAGATACCTCTTTTCTGAGAGTCGGTGACAGGCTATTGGTGGGAATGACTGTAATTGTTTTTCTTTATAACTTTTCTTGATGATAGAATTTATTTATCTATCTCAGCCATGCAGAACTGGAAAGCTATCCTGAGTCCAGCTGTTGTGTCAATCTGCAGAAAACAAAAAGAAGGCAGCTAGGAGAGAAACAGGCACAGCCAGGCACTACTAGGTCTGGATGATAGTCAACATGAATTCTCGATTCCTTGTGTTATTGTCATTCTCTAAGGACTCTCTATGAGGTACCAATGGATCCTGACATACAGTTCTGTGTCCTAGACTTTGAACCATCCTATCATCTAGGAAGGGAAGGTTTTGATTAGATATTAGGGGGAAGGTTTTTACAGAAAGAGTGGTGAGGTCCTGGAACAGGCTGCCCAGAGAAGTAGTGGATGCCCCGTCCCTGGAAGTGTTCATGGCCAGGTTGGATGGGGCCCTGGGCAACCTTGTGTAGATCCAGGCCTGAGGTTGGTGGCCCTGCCTGTGGCAGGGGGGTTGGAGCTCTATGATCCTTGCAGTCCCTTCCAACCCTTGCCATTCTATGATTTTATGATTCTATGATCTATAGTAGCCATCATGATTATACACAGGCTCTTCTCTGATACATAAGATCTAAATAGCAAGGTTCCATCTGAACCTTTTAGATACACCTTTTTCTAAGAGACTTTACTTCAAATAAATTAGATCCCATAAGATTTGAACTGCATTATTTTTAAGGAGTGTTATCACCACAGAATTGTGTCATACTAATAAATATTTCTCCTTTTGCTAACTTCTTTATATGTATAAAACAATGTCAAAGATCTTATTTTAAGATAATAAATCCAATTTCTAAAAATTTGATTTACTTTCATCACTTTCTTCCGAGAATTTGAGAGAGAGGTAAAAATAAAGACTGAATGTTTGGAAAATAAAATATATTTATTTTTATCTAAAAGGAAAACAGAATCCTGTTGTCTCAATAGTTACAGCCTTTCCACTACACTTGAAATTAAAATATAATTTTTAAACACAAATAAATAAACTTAAGTCACATCGCACACCCGTTGAAGTAAGCCTTAATGATTTAAGATGGATATCACACATTTTTATACTATCCCTAGCATAAAAATCTCCCAGCCCCCTTTTAATATACACAGAATGGAAAGAAAATTAAATTAATTGTTATAATGGGTTTTCCTTTCTGTCTGGAGAACAGAACATACTAACTGAAAATCCTACTGCTTTAAACCAAAGATAATCCTACCGACTTCAAACAAAAAGAAGGAATATCATATAAGCATGACTAAACTTTCTCTGAATTTGCTTTTCTTCTGATTGAGGACATGAAGAAACACAGCTAAATCAACCATACTTTGATTTTATCAGCACTCGTTTTCATATTAATCTAATGTAAAATACAGTTCTACAGTAACCTCTGTACTTTTGTGTTATGCTTCAACTTTATAGCTAAAATAGCTCTAGAATATTATAGGGGAGTTATGAGCAGAAGTGATAGGGCAGGAGATATCTCACAGGTCTGGCCCTGTGAATCCGATGGACATTTCTGTCATTTCTACTCTGTTCAAGACAACTGCAGCTTAAATATTGTAAATTAATTTGGAGTAGAACTGTTAAATTTTAAAAGAGAAAATAAATGTGGCTTACTATGTTATAATAGAGTAGACTGGAGGTTGTGGAAGACTGTTCTTAAAAAAAGTCTATAGGCTGGAAGCTCAATAACATCTGAAAATGTGGGACAATTTCATGCAACTAAACAAGAAGGAAATGATTATACAAGAATCAAAACAATATTGCTGTTTGGATGTTCTTTAAAGTTGTGAATAGCCACCTTTGCTTTAAAATTCACATTTCTGAACTTTGAAAAAGGTTCTTGAAGACAATTTGGTGCTGTTTTTTCCCTCTAAAGCCATATGGTTGAGAGAATTAAGCACTGTCCTGGGAATCAGGACATTCTCACTCCTCATCTCATCTTTACTGCTGATGGGTCTTAATACTTTCTACTTCTTTAAACTTTGGAAGTGCTATTTAATTATGCTATGCAACAACCCAGTTTGCAAACATTAATTAAGCCTTATAGCTCCCTTGTGGTCTGAGACAGGTAAAATACCATTAGTCTCAGATAATAGGGAAAATAAGGCTCAGAGGGGTTAAGTGGCATGCCCAAAGTCACAGAAGCAGTAGTGTTTGTATCAGGATTATAATTCAAATTGTCTCTTAATCTACAACAACTTCTGAGCAGGACCAATGCATCAATGTGGGATCTTTGAGTTAGAAAGCAAGAAAAGCATTTTAGCTGTTCTAAAAATTCAGCACCTTTAGGTTGAAGTTACCTCTAAGTAGGTATTCACCGATTAATAAACAACCACATGCAGGGGTCACCTCAATACTGGGGAAGATGAACTGAGAATACAAACAGCCTCCTCTTAAAGAAGTTTCTAAGTCAGGGAGGGGGTTAAAATTATGTAGAGGGCATCACCTCGGGGGCAAGCTGTGGGGTTGGTGATGCAGACCCCCCAGGACACAGTAGCCTTCCAGCTGCTGCTGCACTCAGCAAAACACAAAAGTGACCTTCTCTGGCTGGGAGGGGTTGGGGAAGGCTTTCCATCCCATCAGCTAACTCAGGCAACACCGGAAGGTAAAAGCAGCTGTCAGGGAAAGAAGCAGATGACTGCCGCACTTCTGGTCAGTGTGGGTTACCAGGGGTGTAGCAAGGGGACCCCATCTGCAGAGGAGCTTTGCTGTGTTCCCGCTCTGTAGAGATGAGCCTGGCTGCATCTGGTCTCTATGCCCGTAGCTCCCTGAAGAGAACTGAAACCCAGAACTGACAGAGCGGAATGATAAGCTTTGCCTGTGACTCAGTAAGCAAAGGAGGAGGACGGATATCCAGCATTCAGAGTATCACATTAACTTCAGCCATGAAGAACAAAGATCTGAAAAAGCACAGTACCTCGGCTATCCACTCAGAATTGTGTACTCACCCCCCTTTAAGCACTACTACATTCTCGGGTGGCCATGAGACAGTGTTCTGGAAAAATGCAAAGAAACCCTGGCTAGACACCAAACTACTTACATACCTCATTTCCCACATACTATCTCCAAATATTTGCACATACCCTCTTTGTAAGGATATGTAAGAAGGAATAGCGCACACATTTACTAGATGAACTATTAAATAAAATAATTTCTGCAATTCCTAGATGCACAGGTATTTGCATTTTTTTTTATCCAACACATTTTCTATATGAATTCCACTTCTGCTTCTGCCTCTCTGCAGACAACCAGTTCCTAAAGCATGTGGGGCCCATGCTTATGCCTGGTGAACAGCCTGCCCATGCCTGGCTAGGCTGTCGTTGTGTGCCAGGATGTGAGGAGCTGAAGTGAGCTTTCACTGTCCTTCTGTTCTTCTTCCTGCCTATGCTCACGAGCTAGATCTTTACAGAGTGTGTGGTGCCCATACCAGCTTTCTGAACTGCAGGCCATAGTGCTCTGGTTGCTCTTCTTCTATAGCCAAATCCTAGTCTGCTGAGTTGAAGATGAAGATACAGATAACTGTGCTGGTGGCAGCCATCTGAGATCCCACTTAGGGTTAGGAAACAGATGACATGTCAGAAAGCAGTGTGCAATTTTAAGAATACTTGCAAATAGACTCAAGCGAGTAAAGGCATTTTCTTTACCAGTGGTATTGTCCTGATATTTCTTTCAGGTCTTCAGGACATTTCAACAGAACAACTTAGCAAAGACATCTCAAATAATTCCTAATATATCTTGTCCTCCAGATGCCATACAAGATACAGAATTGTTTGTGACAGTTGTTTTCTTTGTTTGGGGGAGTTCGGATTGGATATTAGGAAAAATTTCTTCATCAAAAGAGTGATGAAGCTTTGGAACAGGCTTCCCAAGGAGGTGATGGAATCACTGTCCCTGGAGCTGTTTGAAAAATGGGTAGATGCTGTGCTTCAGGAGATGGTTTAGAGCTTACGGTGGTGTAGGGCTGATGGTTGGACTTGGTCTTGAAGGTGTTTTCCAACTATGATGATTCTATGTTTCTATAAGCCATAACTATAATATAAGAAACAATATTGCTCCACAGGAGCTACAAGACTTGGACCTTCATATGTATGGTCATTACATACATTTTTTTCACAAGTACCCAAAATCTGTCTGCTCTTGGGGAAGCTGACCAGGCTTTCATGCTGTCATTCTGATGGCTCCACATTCTGCCAATTACTTCTACAAATCTAATCCAAATGGAAAGCATTCCCTAATAAATGTGAACAAGAGTACTTGATATCTCTTCAAGTGATGATATTTGTTCCCACTAAAGCCCTCAGCACTGCCTCTCAGCTTGATTACAGTTCCCCTGACCACACCTCAACACATTTCCTGGGATGCAGCCACATTATATTTCTGCCAAGTTACAGGAAAGAAATTCTACAATTGAGTAACCCTTGGGGTTCTTTCTGCCAACAGGTTCTGGCTAGCTGCTTAATCCTTCCATCATCTTTCAAGAGATACTGCTTTCCTGGTTGTGGCATTACCAGCCAAGAGGCTGTAATTACCACAAGGAATTCCTCAAATATTTCCTCCAGATATTTCCTCCTTCAATCCTTTACATACTGTCTCTCCCAAAATTGTCCTTGAACCAAGCCTGCAAGTACAGCTCAAAGCCGCCTCATACTTCTGATGATTAAAACCTTTTTTGTCCTTTTTTTATTTTTACTGGCCAAGGCTAAACTTCCTAGCCTAGATGTAGTTAGCACATTTGCTTTTCTCCTTGACAGTGGTATTAATTCAAGGCTCATTGAGACTAAGTTTACGGCACAGATGGGAGGTTTCGGACAGTTTTGCAGTCAGTATCCAAGTGGGTCTCTGATTTGTACCTACTACTTTTTATCAAAGAAAGACCTGCTCTCTTTTGTTCAATTTGAACAAATATGATCTCTTTCCCTCTTTGAATAGCAACCTTTAAAGATTTATAGGGCAGCAGCTTGGAGTTCACTAACTATACCAGAGACACATGAAATTGCAGTTCTGATAGAAGGTGTGAATTCTGACAGCATCAGAAGTTTCAGAATAAAATGAGGAATTTCACTTAAATCCTCAGATTTTTTAATTCCCAGACTGACATGGAGCAAAAGAAATGGCCACTGGAGCTAACATAAGCTTTCCTAACACTGCAGGATTTATCTCCAGGGCAAAGTGCTTTCCTTGACTCGTACCTAAAAGAGGAGGGTGGGGAAGCAGCCAGAAACACCCCATTCATAAGTTGTCAGACATCTTCTTTCTCCAGTGAAGAATATAATTAGAAATAAACACTGAGAGCAGGATGAATTCTTCTTTCACGTTGAAAATACAACTTACAATTAGGGGAATATCTCTTGATAGTTTTTTTAGACAGAAAGGCTAGTTTTTAGAGAGAAGGCTAAAACAAATTCTCTAAATGTGTTTATCTTTTCCAGACACCATTCATTTAGCTCAGTTAGGTCAGTATGAGTTCGAACATCCCTTCCTTTTCCACTTTTCTCACTCTGGGGAAGTGGGTGATCCCGGAGAGAAAAAAAAAAATAATAGAAGGAAAAAAGAAAAAAGGGGGGAAAAAAGAAGCATTTGACACAGTTTAATTCTGTCATGGTCTTTTGCTTGGAATTTGCTGCAGTGTCTGTCATGGGCACAGTCAACCTATCCACTTCCTTCTTATAACTTTAAATTTGTTGTTGTCTTACAGGTTTTCTCATAGAAGAACTGCTCACCAGAACAGAAAGCAACCCACACTGTGTTTTGTACAGCTTGGCTAAATCAAAATAACAGCATCCTGGCAAACATTTGGTAGAGAGAGTGTAATAATTATTGGTTTGGTTTTCGTTAACCTCTTTTTGTTTAGTCAACATTAAGTCAATCCACCTGGAGCTTAATACTGTATGTTACTATAGTAACTTTACAGCCTATTTGATTGTGACAAAGGGCTTCATCTCGTCCATTTCATGCTCCTGTGTCGACCTACTCCCTCCCAGTGTTTTATTATATCTGTCTTTAAGAGTATCTGCAGGAGCCACAGCTGCTGTGCTTTTGTAGCAGAAAGCAGCTTTCACTGTGTGAAATACTCTGCTCTAAAAGGTCTTATGGGCTGATGGCATTATTGAATTTCAAAGCAAAGACAAACAACATTAAATTGTTTAAAGCTAATATTCATGTTTTGCTGTACACCATGTATTTTTTTTGCAGAATGGAACAGTATATAATCACTGGTTGATGCCCTTGAGAGCAAAACCACAAAATAAAGCAATGTAGAATACAAAAAGACTTGAAAGTAATTCAGTTTTCAAAACAAAACCAAACCAAACCAAAAAAAAAAAAATGTGTTGGGGGCTCGGGAAGAACATTAACTCCAAGGGCTGGAGTTAGCAGTTTGTAAAATGAAAAATTGGATAATGCCCTATAAACGGGCCGGATCCTTCCCTGTTAAACCACTGTGAAGTCATTGATTTTAATGGCATTACTCCCAAATTTCTGCTGGTACGAGGCTGAGCAGTACATGACCCACGAGTGCAAAATGTTTAAAACTTCCCAACTGTTGCCTGTTCGTTTTACAACCTGGTTGTTCTATAATACTCTAACCAGCCATGTGGATGATTGTAACAAGCAGCTACGCAGCTATTGTTTGGATTACCAGCGCCACAGAACTCTTTCATTACATTGTTTGTTCCTGCTGTTGTTTAAATTTACCTTACTCTAGCTTCTCAACACAATTTATTCCTTACTAGAGCTCCCCTTCTGCTCTACAAATGCCGGTCTTGTGCATGAAAATACTCTACAAATCTATTTTTTCTTGAGCTTGTTCGGTTTTGATGCATATTGCTAATATTTATCCGCATATTTGATTTGAGAATAAAACATGTTCTCTGCCCTAGTTTCTCTCACTCCTCGTGTGTTTTTGCGGATGCTTCTGAATAAAGATCTGTGCATCTCTTTGTCACCAGCGCAAGGGCGATGCGGTGAAGTTCCTCCCACATTTCAGCGGAGCCCTGCTCCAGTTGTGTTAATTGTTGGGCTGGGAGGGCAGCGAGTGCTGAATGTCGCCTTGTTAACTTGCTAAGCAGCTGGTCAGCAGGGTAGTTTGATTCCAGCAAGGCTCTTGACACCTCTGCCAAGGGTTATTGATACCTCACACACCCCAGCTGAGACAGATTGTTTTAGTCGTGCTTCATATCCATAGCACAGCCTGTAGTTAGGAAAAAAAGTGATTGACAGCTCACACCTCCTGGGCCCTTCTTACTACCAGACACAACATCTGCTATGCCCTGTGGAGCAGTGAACCAACACACACTGAGAGAACTGTTTCTAGTATTGTCAGGGTTGATTTTGTTTAACCCTTTCTGGCTGCTCTCTGGAGATGCACATAGGGGTTTCTGTAATCCTTTACACGTGCTTAAAAAATGTGGAATATTTGACCGAGCGAACACTGGAGAAGATGGTGATAGTGATGGGGAGGAAGCTGGTCATTGGTTCTTCCTCGATTAAGTGATCAGCATGCTCTGGATTGCAAATCGGGTCATCCCTCCGGAAGCACTGCTTATTTACAAACAGCCCCAAAGATGCAACCGAAGAGGAGCACAGCTCTTAAACGTGGCCCCTAACTCTCCTGGTGCAATTTGACAGAGTTCGCACGGATACATGGAGGAAGGGGCACAACCACAAAGTTAAGCAAATCTGTTTGCTAACTAGTTAACTGGGTCAAAGAACACTCTGGTTAAAGGTTAGGCTATATGTACAGGTACCAGAGGGGTAGAGCTTTCTGACAGAGAGTAGAAAGATAAATGGTACTATTTCCTACCTTCAAAAAACTAGCCAGTAATAGATTTGGCAACAGCAGCATCCTCAATATAAATGATCATGTTTGATTACAAATATAGGTCATTAAATATACATGCAAGGAGCTTTTATAAGATGTCTTCAGTATGTGAAAAAATTATAAGAAATGTTTTAAAGATTTCCAAAAGCAAGAAGAGAGTTTTAAAATACAACTGACATGTTTGAAGGACTGATTTATCTCAGTTTTGGACAGGATTTTTTTTTCCCCCTAAAATAACACCAGAAATACTGTTGAAACCTAGAAATGAATATTTTTATAAATTCTATTTGCTTTAATTATATAGGTAAAGTCAGTGAGATTTTCATAGACAGTACTATGCAAGGCTACAGAAGCCATGTAGTAATGCATCAAAAGGACATTCTGATCCTTTTATTTTCATTTGGCTACAGACTGGCTTCCGACCATGCTGTCATCCTTTAGAACTGATGCTTGCCAGCTATATTATCTGTGTTTACAATGCCATAAGGATGTGTTATGCTACAGAGGAACTAATAGCTTTATTTATTATATCTTTATTATAGCACTGTAATTAGCAATATTATTATTGCTAAGCATCACTATCACCTCTTGTCACCAGCATGTAACTCCAGCATAAGTCAGTGTGTATTTTATATCTTGGACCAAATTATTGGCTGAGTTTACATAATACTGTCTTGCTCGTACTTCACAGGATTTTATGGCTGTGTTCTGCTGGCAGAATGAGGACTTTTACTATAGTAAAACAGCACTATGCCTACATGACTTTCTGCACACAATTCTCACTTCTAGTGGTCGACTACCCTTTGTTCCAGATATTAGCACAAACTGAGCCCATTATGGGGTAAACAAGTGAGTTTCTGTACTGTATTTTCTGACATCTTTAGAACTTAGAGCAGCTTCAACATGGATTACATGAAAAAGCCACAATACTAAATCAGTGAAAAGTTATTTTTCTTTGTGGAATTGCATAGTTACTATAACTGCATTTGCTGGTGAGGTTCCTTTTGCCCACTCTTGAAACAGAGACAAATGTATAAATTGAGGTTTTACCAGAAGTCCCATGCACGGCAAAGTCAGGATTTGAGTTATGTCCTTTTTCTGAAATAGTTGTCCCCTCTAGAGGTCATATTTGTTTAAAAGAATGTCACATTTCTTCCAAATGAGATGTTTGTAGATTATTTGAACTGTAATAGAACAGATGAGAAAGAACTCTCATTCCCTTTCTTTGAAATTAACATTAAATTTGAAAGTGCTTCACAAACATGAAGTGGTCCTGCTTCTCAAAAAAACAGGCATGAATCCCAAGAGAAAGATACTGTATCTGGGCATCAGTATGAACAGATCAGAACCTTAGATCACCAATTGCCCAGATGCAGTACCTTTCAGCAAAAACTGAAATCAAGTCTACTCAGCAGCAAAGAATGGGCAGTTCAGGAGAATGTTGGGTTGATGTTCACTTCTGTGTGAGACTGGCATCTTTGAAAAGAAGGGAGAGCTCATATAAATCAAATTGTCATGCAATAACCTGAGAAGCTGGGACAGAACAGCTAGACTACAAAGAACTTCATCAAAATGGTAGGGAAGAATCATGGAAATCATGAAACAAAAGCAACACCAGTTATAGTACAAAGCAGCAGAATGCTCTTAATCACTTTTTAAAGTTTGCAGTAAACTAGCTGTATCAGGTTTTCCCTGTCCCTTGTCTGTTGGCGTATCAGAACGTATAGGAGAGTTAATGTTGAATAAGGAGGAAGATGTGGCAGATCAAACATAATTATCTCCAGGATCTACGTTTCTTTTTTTTTTTTTCCTGAGAAGGTAATCTTAGTGTTTACTCTGAAAGGCAAAATCAAGGGTAAACACAGAGGCAACCTATGGCTTTTGCTATATACAAGACAAACTACACCAACTAAAGGTCTTTTCTGCTCCTGAAATCAAACATACTTGAAAGAATGAAGGTCTTAGTCCATCTTTCATAACTGCAGAGAAGTATTGCCTATTAGTACGACTCCTAAGTTCTGCTTGTGCATGTGTGTATGCTTGTTTTTGTTACAGCATAGCATCTCAGTAGAGCAATCAAAGCAAAAACCACTCCCATATGTCTACACATATACCTACCTCTTTCTGATAGTTTTTGCATGACATTCTTGGGTAATCACTGAGATGTCATACTGTAACTAAAATATTTAGAATTGATAATATAATGGGAGATTTTTTTCTCAGTTCCTCTTCCAGTAGCCAGTTCAGCCTAATGACACTGGGTTTATTTCTTGAGCAGAGGGCACCGCAGAGAAAGGGTATGTGTAGCTAGATTTAATTTTGTTCTGTAGCTTCTTATTGAGCAGGACACATTGAAACATATTTCAGAAGAAATTTTTGTTGTTGTTGTTAATTAAAATGCTACTTCACTACCTGTCATGCTCCACCCTCTTGGACTGCAGATGCAATTTATATCTGTGGCTGACAACAAAGCATAATGTACAGCACTGATACAAATTTTAAAAATAAATTTTAAAACTCTCTGGGAAGCCTTATATTCACATATATCATTTCCTTTTCATTGGGTCCCAAATGAATGGGCTGGCGCTGCAGGAAAATAAAATCAAATGAAACATTTAGTTCTGGATTTTTCTCTTCAGGTGGCAGGAAACTGGGATTTGGGGACTACTGTCAGGCAGCTTTTTGGAGGACACTTCCTCCTACCGTTGCTATGGGTCCCTTCACTCCACAGCCTCTGGCCACCTCAACCTGATCAAAACTAAAACAAGGCAACATTAATTATTCAGTATCAGTTAGTGAATAATACAATAACTTCCAATGTCATGGAAATGCTGGGAAATATATATTTTCATAGTATTTGCTTTTATTAAAGGAGTGCTTGGCTTTCACAGAAATATTTTTCTGTAATGTCTCCTTAAAACAAAAACCCAGTCTCCAAATACCTCTCTACTCAATCATCTCTATTCAACCATCTTTGTGATGCTGATAAAAAAATCAAGTATGGCCTGTTGTGTGGCCACATCGGATCAGTTCCCTGAGCATCCCTGTATCCAGTGGGTCTTTAGAAGCAGCCGCATCTATTATTTCAGGTGGCAGTTCAGTTTCTCTTGGGACAAACCTGACAACATCCTGTCCCTGGTCTGCTCTGCTCCATGACCTGCTGGGGTCTCTCTCAAAGCTTAGCCTTGTTGTCCCCTGCGATTCTATTGCCCTCTCTCCCATGCTTCTGCTAAGCCTATGAGTAAAATCAATAAAGTCAGCTCAGTCTGTGGTGATGTTTTCCAGTGGATGCAAACAGAATTATTGCTTTGTTCATTCAGACTTGGGGTAGGCTTCTTAAGTGGAAGCCAGCTGTGATATGAAATGTGGAAGGCAGCATTTTTAGGAAATGATTAAATCTGTTCTCTCCCTGAGCTAAGGATGACATGCCTATTCAGAATCTCAGTTCATATCAGACTCTTCTGTCCTTCAGATAGCAGTGACTGGAAACATTTTGTTTTATCATCTCAGCTGGCGTATTTTCTTCTTAAATGCAGACTTTGTTACAGTGATCCATAACTGAGAATCCCTTCAGGCTTGTCTACTACATTGCACTCTATCAGATTCAAAGTGTGAAGAATCCTTGAAATCTCCAGTTCCTGCAGAATACAGTTGCCTACCCTCACAAACGCTGTACTAGGGAGAACATATCACAACTCTGCTCCACAGGCTATCTTCAACACTGGAAAATCAGGATGCCAAAAAAAAGATTTTAAAAGGCCTGTAGTCAGCTTTTAGAAAGAGGATATCTGTGAACATAGAAATCTTAAACCAAATCCCAGGGACAATCAAGGCAGTCAGAACAGGGATGTGCTGGTTACAGCTCTTGACTGCAAGTGGGTCCCAACCCTGGATACCTCAAAACAACTTCTAGCTGCAAAGGGTCTTCATTTGCTACCCATTCAATTACACTTGGCACCTTAATAGTTACACATTTGCTGCCATGGATGCTATACATGAGTTAAGTTGCTGTCCCGAGGGGTGTCTACTTTGGAGCCTTGTGACTTTAAATCCCATAATATAAATATTCTGCAGTGCTGTGAGTGGGGCACACAAGAATCATCTTTATGAACTTTGCACTGCACAGTAAGGGGAGCAACTGCTCAGATACTCTTTACAACTATTTTTTACTCCTACCTACCTAACACTCAATAAACCCCACACTAATCCATCCTTGAAGGGTGGAGGGGAAGAATCAGGACAAATTCTTGCTCCCATGTGCTGTTTTCCTACTTTTCATTTAGCCATAGTGCAGTTCAATGGTAAGTCACTGAACCAGATACAGGCTCTGACCTTTTGGGTGACCTTGGGCCACTCACCTCTCTGTGCCTTTCTTTTGCTTCCCCTCTTTGTTGTTTTGCACACTATAAACTTATGCAGAGCTGATTCTGGTTTTGGAGAGCATTTTCTGTCATAGCAGGACCCCACCACTGGTGGCTAATTCCCAGATCTTAGGCTGATGATTAAGTTACCACAGTGTAACAAGGTACCCTACATCTATTGCTCATTAGGAGGAATTGTCTGAGCCAGGGTAAATGACTACATCTGAACTAGTCATCTTGACTTTCTCGGGGGAAAAAAAATTGTCACTCTTAGGTTGGGTTCTGCAATAGACATCTAACATATATCAGACTAATCATGCCCCCCAAACTCCTATTTCTCTCCATTGATTCTGTGGAGTGTCTAGAATAAATAGCTGACATGAAGATTTCCACACTGCAGTACTCTAAAGTTACGTGGAAATGACTTTCCTAGTAACTGCTCACACATGCACTCTTTACCCCAAACAAAAGGGCACTGCTTTGATGAAACATACAACTAGCTTTATATGAGCAAGGTCAAATTACCTTACATTTACTCTGAGCTAAACACATGCATGCGACTAACATGGCTCAGCTGACACACGTGAAGTGGATCACAAGTTCATCCACCTACTTCTCCTAAACACACCGTTCTATTACATTTGTTTACCACCAGCCTACTTTGTGACCAAGTCTTTTTAAAGCCCCTTCTTTTTCGCCTCTCTTCAACTGTACAGACTGAGGGCAAGGTCATTCTTTCTACTGGCTTGCCATATTTAACTTACTCTCTCAAGCAGAGTAACCTCAGTTTACACCTCTTTCTGAACTTTCCTTTTCCTTTTACTCATAAGATCACTTCTTTCTATGCAGCCTTCTCAGTGCTCCCTATGAAGGACACTGTAAAAATGAACTGAATTTTAATGCCCAAGTCCTGGAAAAATTTAAAATGCAGACTGTAGGCATGAGTGTAAACTATTTTGTAAATCAGGAGCCTTACAATTTTTAAACCAGGCTGTAGTATGAATATAAGATTGCTTTAGAGCAAATACTTGTAAAGATGCAAACAGCTAGAAAGGCACCCTTGAAAATATTTTTCGTAGTGTGTCTATGGCAGATAATGTTCCCAAGCAAAATCTCCTTTTGTTGTTGTGGTAGCTGCATGTGGAAACAACAGAGCTGTTTCTAAAATGTAAACAGATTTTTATGTAGATTTCCAAATACCCATCTAAGATATTTTTATTGAAATATGGTTGTTTACCTATGGTATAGAAATTACAGAGATATACAACATAAGTTTGATGTCTATTGTATACATTTCTGGCCGTATCAAATATTTAATACCTGGTATTCTTTGGGATTTGTTAGCATCTCCTTTAAAACTTGCCTGCGGCAGTTACAAGATGGAATGTAAAAAGTGGTTTTGATTATCGTTTTGGATTGTCACCTTGACAGTTTGGGCTGGGTTTTATAGGCATGGAAAAAGAACACACACAGACGCACACAATTGCTCATTTTCACTTTGCATCCCTTTCCCAGTAGACAATGCTCTACAGAAACGGCTCAGGAGCAGAATAGACATGAAAGGATTACCAAGTGGAGCTATGTGAGGGAAACCTGGTTCATTATTGTTTGGAGACAGGAATATCTAAGTGGCCAGTTTAATCTATAATTGCTATTGCTAGGGGATTGCAAATAGACCTTAGCAGGTATTGGAGTGGTCAAGTGAAATACGCTGCTGTCAACAAAAGGAGAGAGAGGGAAAAAGAAAAAGAAGAAAATGAAATAAGGTGAGCAAGAAAGGAAAACAAAAGTGTCTTTTGCTTTTGTTGCCCACTGAATGAACAGGAAATGTTTCACACCAACAAAAGTCTAAGGTCACTGCTTTAATTTTTAATCTGAGCTGGAGGATGCAAGAGCACTGATGTATCCACGTACCTGTTTTCTTTACAAAAGGAAACCTCTCTCTGCTGTTTTGAGTACCTCCCCAGCTATCAGCTTTTAGGTCTCCTCTAGGACTGCACTGGTCACAGTTCTAGCCGTGCCCATTGATCCCTTTTCATCCACTGGGGGAAAGACCTTTTGCCAGGAGTGAATGGGAATCATACCTGGGCGTTAGACAGTGGGTGACAGGGTTCCGATAACTGTCTATTTCTAGCTGGGTTTTGTGTTTGTTTTGATGCAGAGTAGAAGCTGCAGTTTGCATGGCACTTGAGCAGGCTGTTCCAGGCACTGACTCTGAGGCACAAGGAAGACTCAGATGAGTAATTTTATCGCAAGGTAAGGAGAGGCAAATACTAGTGATAGGCAAAACACTGTGTTTCTTCTCTCAGACTCATTCTCAGTATGACTGCAAGTTGAGTTTCTGAGATTTTCCACGAATGACACCCAAGCATCATAATGAATTGAGTATATTAACATCCGCCTTTACACTGAGTCTGCACATAGCTTTACCCTGAAATCCACAAGCCTTTGTGAAGCATACAGATTTTCTTTTTTCATTTAAGTCCCTTTATTACTGTGGTGCCAGCTATTGCTGCTATCGTTAAATGTCTGTCAGCACTTCCATTATAAACCTTATTTTCAAAGGATTTATAACCTACCTATTTTACTTCATGTTGTTCTGAAACTTGCTGTAGAAAATTTTCAACGTGGAGTAGATGTCACTGTCTTTCCTTGTAACATTTGATTTAAACACATATGGCTATTCTGGACTGACTTGCAAAAGACAAAGGAGGATCTCAGATAACATAATTTTCCTAAAAAATACAAGTTGAGTAGGATGTAAGGCAGAACATGAATTTTGCAATTTGGAAAAAAATAAAGCAGAATTTTTTATTTTTACGAATAAAATTTATCAGACAGTCATGACTGTACAGTGTGTTGATAAGGCAAGGATATTTTTCCTCACCAAAAATTAAAACGTAAGCTTGAATGGAATATTTTGTCCACAGCTATTCTTTCAGCATTAGTTCCTTCAACTACAATTTTTATTTCTTCCTAACACTTAAGTAGGCAGACAAATAGTGAGTTTAATGAACACGTCTTTAAAACGTATAGAGAAGTGCTTTCAGTCACAGGTAATTGCATAGTTCTCTGACAAACGATGAGCTGTACTGTTGTCATAATATAAAAAAAATAAAATCTTTCCCACTGGTTTCTCCCTCTTGCTGTAGCTGAAGGAGCGACAATATTGCTCTTATTCAGAAGTCTGGGCAATGACATCTTATTGATTTAATGCCTAATACAAAACCTAATGAGGTAAAGGGAATATTTCCTTTGACTTCAGTACTCACTGGATCCTCGTGGCTCATTCTAATATTTCTGTCTTACGTAGAGAAAAGCCTATTTAGGAGGTGGTTTTGGGGATGGAGGGGGAATTAGGGAGATTGATTTCTAGAAAGAAAAAGTCTAAAGATTTTATAATATTCAGGAAAACTTGAAACACGGGGATTAAATTTCTACTTTTTCAACTTCCCACTGACCAGAAAAAGGGAAACTTAACCCCATAACCCCCATTTTTAAAACTAAAAAAAGGAGGACCTGAGGAACTGCAGGCTGGTCAGTCTCACCTCTATGCCTGACAAGATCACGGAGCAGATCCTCTTGGAAGCTATGCTCAGGCACATGGAAAATACAGAGGTGATTGGTGACAATCAACATGGCTTCACAATGGGCAAATTGTGCCTGAGAAATTTGGAAGAGAACATTGGAATTACAGCACTGGAGGACCAGGGAAGACTGAGAATAAGCATTTAACACTGACCTGGATGACATTCTTGTCTCTGAATTGGGGAGACACAGATTTGATGGATGGACAATTCACTAGATAAGGAATTGGCTGGATGGTTGCACTGAAAGAGTTGTGGTCAACAGCTCAACGTCCAAGTGGAGACCAGTGATGAGTGACATTCCTCAGGGGTCAGTATCAGGACTAGCGCTGCTTAACAGCTTTGTCAGTGACATGGACAGCAGGATTGAGTGCACCCTCAGCAAGTTTACCAACTACACAAAACTGTGTGGTGCAGTCAAAATACAGGAGTGAAGGGATGCCATCCAGAGGGAACATGACAGACTTGAGAAGTGCTGGATACTATTACTATGCAAAGACTTTAATGCTTATGATGGGAATTGCATTATTTTAGTCTCAAAGTAGCATCTAAAATAAAGGAGGAAAAGAAAATCTTGCACAGAGAAAGCCATTGAGCTGCTTCATTCTTTTCATTTGCCCACTAACAGTAATCTCAAGGGTTGAAAAACATACTTTGCCATGATTGCAATAAGCACAACATATTTTCTTTATTGAAAGAAGGTTAAATGGTGACATGATTTTGTTCTGTAAGAATCTAGAATTGGAGGAGATTTCTAATCAGAGAGGGCTCTTTATTCTAGCAGAGAGGTAATGAGATTTCAGTGGCTGGAAGCTGAAGTTACTTATGTTCAGATTAGAAATAAACAGTAGATTTTTAACTTTAAAGGTCATTAGGCAATTGTATTTTTGCCAAAAGATGTGGTTGACAGTGTTTTATTGTTTTAAATCAAGTTTCTGTGGCATTTGGAAAAATAAAGTTACAGTTCAGCCACAAAGTGGCTAATGTAACAATTCTTGGGTGAAAACTTGTATTTTGTGTCATACAAGGAAACAAGGCAAGATAATGATGACAATGGATTTTAATCATAGAAATCTATGAATTGCTGACAGTCAGGTGATTTACTTGCATTGAAAGACTCACATCAAAGTATTCAGCCTCATGGATACCTCATTTAGTAATATGCATATCAGATATGTATTCAGAATGTTACCAAAGTGATGAAGGAAAATGTTGGCCAACATTCTAGCTAGCTGTATGGAGTATCTTTAAAACTATTTGTGCAAATGTATGAAGGTGATGTAGGTCTTGCTTAAAACAACTGTATTTTTCTAATGTGTTGCCATAGAACAAGACTCTGGTTTCAAATAAATTATTGGGGGCAGATTTTCACTTAAACTGTACCCTTTGTGTATTATATAGCGTGTGTATCTATCCTTTACACGGATGACATTCTGAAAAAAAAGTCTCATTTCATCAGATATAGTGGAGCCATGTTCTAAAAAATATGAATGCAACAAGGAAGACCATTGTCTTCAGTGCACAGCTTTGATTTACTGGCATTTCTGGAGAACTTCACATTACAGAATGCCACTCCATGATACTCTTTCTAATCACTCCCTCTGACTACGCAAAGCACAGGTCATGCCACGTTTTCCTTCCCCTTCACCGTAACTTTGGATAAATCATTATAATTTATACTTGATAGATTTTATCTTATTTATTAATCCATAGCAATTTCAAGAAATTAATGACCCAAAGTTCAGGTGAGTAGTTTAAATAAATGTCTTCATTCAATCTTCTTAGACAGTCTACATGTATTTTAGACTATGTCTGTAAATTGATACTTTTTTCAAATTTTGCAGGCTGAAGGGATTATTTGTTGATTACATCAAATGTATGTGCTTTTCATTGATATGACACAAATCTCAAATATTTTATTGCTCTAAAATCAGTAAAGTAAGCACATTTTTATAAATTATAGTATATATACAATACATGTAGATGTAACAGAATACATTTTCACTAGTCTGTATTGCAAGTGGCCAGCTATCAAGCTGGCTGAATATGTCATGTTTGGATTTTGGACATGTGTGGGCCATCTAAGAAGTCGGGATGTTTACTTTGGCTTCTGAAATTTTTTTGAGAGCTACTAGAATAGAGACACCGTCGGTGATTAACCTGAGATAATGATGAATTATGACATAACACCATAAAGCAACAGTTACAGACTGCTGCCTATAGACCAATGCAGCAGGTGACCTCTATAGACCTACAGAGGTGATCTTTTTATTATTTTTTTTCCCTGCAAGATTTTGTCTTGACAACATACCTCTCTGTAACGTTGCCTTTCTTACCCCTCTGGAGCCTTCTTCAGAGCCTTTTGTCAGCAGCCTGAGTGAGGTGACACAGCTGGGCCACATCAGAGTTGGACCACTGCTCCCTGCGTCTGTGGGCAGTCAACTCCCCTGCCTCCTCCCACAACCCTGCAACAATTAGGGGTAGGAGCTTACAGCATGAGCTGAGAGGGGTTCAGGATGAATAGGAGTTTGCCTTCCTCAATAATGGCCAACAGAGTTCTGTAACGCCAAAAATCTTTCCTTATTAAATATACTTGAGAATCCTTTGTTCTGATGCTCCCCTAGGATCCCTCAATTAGCTACTTCTAGAGACAAGTAAGTAGGATAAATAGGACCTTCCTCTGACCCGTTACAGACATTCTTACTTGTTGGCTATTTTAATCTCTAAGTACATTTTAAAAAGTCAGTCAAATATCAGATATTTTTCCAAGACAGGTAAACTTCTAATACAATGCTGTTTGACCTCATTGTCTTCCATGTGCTCGCACAGCATCCAAGGAGGTAAGACCTACGAATATCATGTTTACTAGATGGAGAACTGAGTCATGGAAAGTTAAGTATTGAAGAATAGAAGAGAAATCTTCAACAGAACAAGTAGATAAATTTCAGGTACCTGCAGTCCCAGTCTAGTGCCACTGTCAAACAATTCTCAGTCAAACAGAAACAGGGGTTATGTCTGTTTCACTGATGACAGGCTGTAGTACCGAAGGAAATATTAAAACCTTTGGAGCTTTTCATTTCAACATGAACTTACAGCATCTTCTAATTTTCTGTAACCACAGCCTGGGTTGAGGGGAAAAAAAAAAGTAGGAAGAGAAAATAAGATGTTCATAGTCTATTTAATATCTCCTTATCCATACATAGTGTTATATATATAATAATATATGCACACGATGGCTTATCTCCTTTATGACATTCATCTTCACCTGTGAGGAGAGAAATAATAAGTCACTGGTGACTATTGCACTTGACTTATCCCTCCACATCAGAGAAGATAAATGCCAATAGAGAGATCAAGCCTCTTGTATTCTTTTCTAGGGGAGAGGGAATTTATCATAGGGATATTGGAATTTATCTTGATCAGATACAGATGATTTCATCACGGTAATGAGAGAACCTTATTGCATGCAGACAACGTCTAAGTTTTGAGCGTAGTTTCATTTTTTTATATCCTGTTTCGTGTATAAAACAGGCTCCTACTTTTAATTCAGTGCAAGTTGGAGCTCAATTCCTACTGAACTCCACTGGGGACGAATTATTTGGTTAAAGGGAGAAAGGAGCAGAAACAAAAGAACAAATGGGAAGGAGAGCAAATATAAGAATTTATGTAAAAACAAATCTGTTGGTATACAACTGAGGCTTTTGTTGTCATGCACATAAAATGCAGCATGTCATTTTAAATTGCACCCTTCCCAACTCCTGCTAATTTAACACCATTTTAATACAGTTTTTATGCATGAAGCTAATATCTATTGTAGATAGAACTGCATCAGAACAGCTTTTCCAGATATTGCATTTGAAAAATACAAGCAAACTTTCCTTCAGAGTAATATTTCATTGGTTCTTTTTAAAGCCTGTCTGTATTTCCTCATCTGTTTCCTGTTTCTTGTTTAGTAACAAAGGTGCTTTCTCTAAAAAATTGTTTCTAGATACAGTTATGGATTCATTCAGTGCTCCAGGACCAGGAAGAGGCTACGAACAACTGCATTTAGGCTCCAGAATATATCCTGAGGATACTCCAGAAAAGGAAATTGATCAACATTTGATCAAAGAGACTGGAGTTTCGAGTTCAGAGCTCTGCTTGGTGGAAATCTTTTGGGGAAAGAGCCTCCTACACTTCAGCTGCCATAATCATCTCTTTGGGCTGGAAAGGCTGTGAGACACCTACAAAAATTACAGTGCGGCTTCATTGGCAGCAACTATGAGGCAGAGCAGGTTAATTAGAAGGAAATCAAAATGTTTGTTTATGCTCAATAAATCTGATGGCACAGGAATGCTGTAAAAGGAATGCAGCAAAATACACAGCAACGTTGTGACTGCATGTAGTGAATTACGGTACATTCATTAATGTTGGAGTGTTTAAAAGGAAATTTTAATCTATCAAAAATATCTCTAGGCTTTATTTCACAGACAATTCTGATTTGTGAAAGGCTCATATTATAGATTCTTCAAGTATCAGCATTGCTTGGTGTTGCAATACAGAACATTTTACAGTGACATGCCCTGCTGTTTGTCACTTTGCATCATGATGCTATATCTCAAAAATCACAGCCCCACCTAACCTCCCCACTTCTCTTTTTTATTTATGAAAAGCAAATGGACACCAGAAAGCAAGGTTTTCCAAAGTTCGGGAACTGGGAAGCAGTTTTTAATTTGATGTTTCATGGGCTAAAAGGGTAGAACTATGACTACTTAAACTAGCATTTTAAAGGAAGGAAACTGGTATTTTAAAGGAAGGAATACCCCCAATTTTGGGAACGAACCGAATGTAAGAGGTATTCTCATCAACGTAATTTAGAAAATATGTCCAACTTTGTTTTATACAAATAATTATACTTTTTTTGTAACAATAAAACAGTGAGTACATCAATGAGTGCATCTACGTATCATACATACCCGTTTCTGTGTTTAAGTATTTCACATAAATGTCATAAAGGTATCTTAGGGAATATTGGAATTCATCTGCATGTGTTATATAAATAAATACTTTTTGTATACTTTTAAGTTCATATTTGTGTTGAGACTAATATACTGCAACCTTGAGCACAGTGGGAGCTACGAGAATCAGGGGAGCCATCAACCAGGCTGATTAGACTGCCCACTGAGCACAAGTTGTATCAAAACAAGCAAGCTTTGGCCAGCATTAACAGCAGAATGCAGCAGGAACTGCAGGCATGTTATACAAAGTGGGATGCTGTTGGCACTTATAAAATAGCAAGATGTTGCAAAATGGACCAATCACCCCAAAATACAGCCCTGAGTGATCAGTGGATCTCAGGGGAATGATGGGACACCGCTAGTGGAATTGAAAACTAAATCACAGCCTTCACAGTGCACACAGTTAGGGATACACATGTTTATATATAATCTGTCCACATATCTGTCAACATTACTATTCATGACTGCTGTGGCACCTTGGTATGCTAGTGATATTTCAGTGAAAGACAGCAACTTTTTTTTTTCCTTGTGAAAGAGTTGCATCCTCATGTAAACAGATTTACAAAAAATGGAGGAGTACATTTTCAAAGCACTGCGTACAATTTTAGTATCATGGACTGCTACAGGTCTCAAAAATCAAGATCTGCACAACTTCTAACAGAATTCTAAAATAAACTTATAGATCTTTTTCTTTTTGGAAATATGTATATGGAGACATACAGTATTTTGTTCATGATGCTCCTGTCAAGGAAGGAAACACTACAGATTTTTTTAAGGTGGGGAAAGAAGAGGTAGAAGGGCAGACACAGTTTCCGAGCTGAAGAAATTTTGCAATGATGTTTTCCTTTTAAAATAGATTTAAAGCACTTCCTACTACCTATGGCTGTGTCATCTTATGCACCAGATGCTGAAGTTCTCTGTATTCACAAAAGGTTTGAGGTGTCTTTACAAGTGTGCCTTTCCACTAATAGGGAGAATGGACATTATGTTTGTCCTGATTGCAGGTGGAAGGAGGGATTAGAAACTGAACCACAGCAAATCTATAAATATTGGACTCTACAGGCTCTAAAAAACCCACCCTGTTTTCTTTTCTTTGTTTTGAAACATTTTGAGTTGCTATGAGAAATGACAAACAAAGCAGTCAGGCTCTGGTTAGATGAACTACCTGCTTTGTCCATTCATTACTCTGTCCCCACCTATAAGCAGATTTAGTTACTAATTTCTCCTCAGTATGAAGTTGCTTGGAATACTATCACTTTATAACATACAGTCCAGTGTCTATCATGTGTCACCTGAAGAACAGGCTCAAATTACCAATTTATTTTTAACACATTTGTTTTTTTCTCCCTCATTTTTACACACAAAAATCTTTTTAAAATACGAAGTTAAAAATGAAAACATATGAGAAATTTTTCTACGGCATTTTAGATCTCCTGGGCTGAATAATACTTTGCTGTCCCTCAGTTTGTGAGGGGTATCACTGTTTGCAATCATTAAATGCTTTTCATAACCTTAAAAAATAATGCCTTGATTGTTCAATCTCATTCCTACAATAGATGATTTGTGCCAGCTTGTGTGCAAAATGAGACTATTAAATCTTTGATATAAAAAATTAACTTTAAAGGGGATGTCGTTAACCACTTAAAATTTTGGCAGTTTGGACTATAGACTTGTGAGACATGGAAATGGTTACAAGAAAATTGAAAATCCTCTTACCTGAACTGAACTTCATGGGGTCTCTTCATTAATTCAATAATCTCATTCAATAATCTCCATTCTGCTTGATGTTGTATGTATTACACCTCTACCTGACCTTGGTACAGGACTCCGTTCTTGCAGAGTTCCTCATGATAATTATCAGCTTCCTAAGTCTTTAACTAGTATTTAAATAAAGAATTGTCCACAGTAAATCATATGTCCCACCATGTTTTTCAAGTGTCAGTAAAACATACATACAACTACATGATCTAGGTCTGTGGAAGAAGACTCAGCAGTCCTTGACATGTTCTTCCCTTTTCTACATTTTACCATGATTCTACGGTGTTTCTCATGAGAGAACAGTTATTTTACTTTAGTTCAAAAGTGTTTGCACTCAGTCCTAACCGTGGCTTTCCATATTCTGAATGTAAACCTGTTCTGATGGATATATGTATGTTTTATGGAACGAAAATGTCAGTGGCCTTTGGTCCAAGCAATAAAATCAGCTCTTACACAGAAACAAGCAGTACTGTTAAGGCTTTAAACATCATCGTAAACTATCATGAGTCACTCAGTACATCATCTTCAGGTACAAGATCTTTTGGTCTGTTCTTACCAGTATCCATCAATCAAAGTTTATAGGCTCACAAATTGCTTGGCCAACACTCAGTAGTAATATTTTAGCCATATCTACACTGCAAATAAAATCCATAGCAAAAATATAAGGTGAATGCCTGATGTTTGGTTTAGTTTGCTTTCTTAATTTATCAAGAAAATTTATGCATTTCCTTCTTAGTGAAATTGCTCTCTTGTTGGATGTAGGTGTCTGTCCCAGATGCATCCATATCTATAGCCAAGGCTACACTGTTGTGTCTCCCTCTCACATTGAAGTCACAACTGAAAATAGATAAATGACATATTAATTCTGCTCCTTTCACTTCATAAGTTTTGTACATTTTAAATTTAGCAATTTTTTTTCAAACAGTGTGTTATTATAGTATAGCAAGAGTTACAGAAAAGGCAAAATTTTCTGCCTTCTTTGGCCAGTATAGCCTCAAGTCAGCCTTGTTACACAAACAAGTGTTTTCCAAAAAAAATAAACCCCTTGTCCATTATAGACAGACACATGGCTGAAAACTTAAAGTGAATTTCATGTTATAACCATTATAAGACTTCAGATTCTGAATCTAAGAAAGCACACACAAGGTCAAGGGCAATGCATCAGAAGAGATGTTACTGCCATGCTTACGGTCCAGGTTCAAGGCTATTGGACTCTTTGGAAAGGAAAGTTACTGCTGTAATTGTGTGAAGACTATGATATCAAACACACAACGCTGGAAATTGCTCCAAACTTCTTGGAGTTTGGTGTGACTGTTGTAATATCCCTCGGTCTGTAATAAACTGCAACAGATTTTTTTATTTTGCTTCATTCATCACAAGAGTTTGGAGGGGGGGGGTTCTCAAAACCTTCCCCATATGTGTATTCCTCTGTGGTTTAGTGTGTATGTTAATAAAGAATGTACATCATCCCAGCACTGTCATATAATACATACACCATCAATTACTCACATACTTAGAGTGAGCAATGCCCTTTAATAAGCTGCTCTGAAGTAAAATAGCCTTTTAATTAGCTTATAAATGTGATCGGCATCAGAGCACAAGGTACATCAAACTCTTTCTTTCAAGTCACCAACCCAACACTGTCTCAACTTTGAGGGATAATCAAACAGAAAAAGTGGTACTTGGAACACAGTCCTTAGGTCAAGTTTAGAAGATTTCTGTTCTTAAAAAGTCAATATATATCAAACGCCTCTGTGCCTCAGATTTCAAAAGTAATGATTTGCTCTATTAAGACTGGTATATACAGGTTTTTACATTAGTGTTTTCTGTGTCATAACTAAGTGCCATGCCCGTGCTCTTAAAATTACCTTGCTGTGGAATAGTCTTTTTTCACCTTGGATTCCCAAACTAACTTTTCATTTGACATTTAGGTCTGAAAAATCAATATCAACAGGTATTGGTCTCCATGCTACAACCAGAAAGAAGTATGCTGGGAAAGAGTGTCAGCAACCCCTACAGCAATGGTAACGCTGAGGCACTCAGATAAAAAAGGGGTAAGGGCAGTTCTGCAGTTTGTGGCTTCTAGCATTAATACAATGGGAATATTTATTTAAAATAAATTGAAGGGGAGGAGATGTGCAAAAAGGTAGATGATCTGTGATTTCTGTTTCATCAAAAAGAAATTCTGAAGTAAAGGGGAGGAAAGTAATTATTTAATATTTTTTTACATTCTCTTCAGAAATTATAACGTAAAACAGAAGTTGGTCTTTGGAAAACTGTTTAGCACTTAAATATGTTTCATTTGTGCTTTGTGGGTCAGCATAAGTCAGAATGGTTCGGATTAGAGCTAAAGCGGCATGAACTACGATTAGAGCGTTAATGTTCCTCCTCAACTCAGCAGACAGGAGAAAAAAAAGCACTTATTTCTATAAAGTGCTTAAGCATCTGCTTAACATTGCATGCATGATTCATCAAAAGGACAGGCAAGTTTAAAGCTAAAATGCATCATTAGGTCATCTAATTCGGTCTCCTGGCTAAAAAACAACTTTGCCAGATAGTGGCAATGAAAATATGGTTGCAGACTTCAAAGTCTCCCTAAAGCACCAAAAAGGGCCTTTCTTTTCTTCATGGGACATGCAGTGGGTTTAAGTTTTCAGGACTGCGAGGAATCTTAAGAAAATTCAAGTGAACAGCTACTGATCTGGCACAACTGCAAGTAAATTTATAGAGCTGTCTCTTTTCAAATTGTTCCGGATTTATATTTAGTTTAATATTATAAATAATTGGAATTTTAAACTGATTGGCATGCTGACTAGTGCCCTGTCATTTAATTTCATATAGATTTATATAAATATATACATCTCATAATTTGGCTCATTATGATAAATGATTTGCACTAAAAATTGGGTGGTCTAAATACTTTTTTAATAAAATGAAATTAGAGTGAAAACAGTTCATTTAGAGCAAATAATACGTACAATACTATTTTATAACTTTTTAGTAAATAGATTTGAAAATACTTTAAGCCTAGTTTGCTCATTTAACAAAATGTATGATAACTGAAATGCTAAGCTACCAGACAGTTTAGCAATTCTTTTTGCCTTAAAAAATGTCTTTAATGAGAAGAATGGGCAACCAAAATATTTTGCCATTTCTTATGGTATACAAAATGTACAAACCAAATATTTTACTATGGATCCCTACGTGCAAATAAGGCTATTTATAATGTATTTCATAAATGCTAATTTGCTTTGTAAGTCTCTCAGACTGATTAAGCACTGACTTTGGAGTGACTTATTGTATGCTTAAGTTAATTACATCCACAAATATTTGCAAAATCCAGGGAAGAGGTTTGGCCTGACATTAGTAAAGGCAGCAGAATCTAACCCATTGTCAACTTTACTTAATAAAACTACATCCATTGTGTCATTGTTTTTATTTTACTGACAGGCAATGGGCCATAAGATAAAACTGTACTAGCGGTATGTGAACAAAATTAACCTTTTAATAGATAAGCCTTGAAATACCATCAAAAAAACCTACTGTGATTTTTGGCCATTCTATTCATGTGTCAAATAAGCTAATTCTATCACAGCAAATAGACAAAAATTGTGTGCTTTAGAAACAGTATTCACTCTTTTGTGGAATCTCTATTTTAAAAATCACTAGCACTTTTTATTGTTTTTGAAGTCTGTAAATATCAACTTTGCAAATCATATCCTTAGGAAGGTCTCAGATTGTAAAGATTACAAATACCTTTGCATTAGCTTTGAAAGGTCAGTGCATGTGAGTACCTTGTGTTAACAAAAGTGCCTGTCACTCGAATATTGTCCATTCTTTTGAAAACTATTCTCCAAAGCAGGAAAAGCAGCATCTTTTCATTTTCTTTTCTGTTTTTGTTTTTAATCTTCTCTTTGTCTTTCCTACTGCTTTATACATATTTTAGAAAACAAAAGAGATTTTAGCTCTTTACTCAGTATTCAATTATAGTAACATTTAAGTGTAAGGTTCACCATACAGATTAATTTCATTCCCGATCATATAAACATAGCTTATCAATAAAGAGATAGCCAAGTCTAAACTTCTCCCAGTACTACAAGACCAGACACTCATTGGGACATGAGTAGTGTGAGTGTGTGTTGAGTCGAGCAGCAGAGGAGTTTGTGATTGATGATCGCTGGACTCTCTAGGAGCTATCACTGCATTGGAAATGATACCACAGCATATGGGAGATAAAAGGATAATCACCATAGCAAAAAAAAAAAAAGTGCAAACAGTTACAAATAACTTCAAACTTAATAAATAAATAAATAAGCCCTCTGTGCTTGGGTTTTGAACAGAAAAAGAGACTGTTCCTGGATTTCACCTCTGCAAATGAAGCA
The DNA here is from genome assembly GCA_022605575.1 of Laterallus jamaicensis coturniculus. Classification (NCBI taxonomy): domain Eukaryota; kingdom Metazoa; phylum Chordata; class Aves; order Gruiformes; family Rallidae; genus Laterallus; species Laterallus jamaicensis. The sequence continues at coordinate 2,314,400 of JAKCOX010000027.1, forward strand.
GAGGTATGTGATCATTTTGCCAAAATGTCTATCTACTGTACTGCCATTGACCATTGTATGGTGAGGCAGCCTTCAAACCCTGTACATATCCAGTCTTAATTCTCATTCTAAAATGATTAAAGAGAGTATTTGATAAAAGCTGTGATTTTGAGTAGGTAGATAATGGCCACAAAATTACACACAGTAGTTGAAATATTTTTCAGAACTCACCAAGTAAGAAAGTTACAAAACATTATCTCCCAGTTCTCGGTCTCTACATTTCTCCCTTCCACTTTCAGAAAATAACAGAGCTGGAGCGTTGTTCTTTTCTCCATGATACCATCTGCAGCAGACCTCATTTATGGAGGGATGCAGGGTGGTCTAAGCAGCCACTGCCCAAACACTTTCCTTTCCTGAAAAAGATGGTCCTGGAGTATTTAATCTTAATTTTTACAGTTCCTGTAAAGACAGATTCTCATGTGGAGTGGTAAGTTAGGAATCTATTCAATTTCTATCTTTTATTTATTTCAGGCTACAGAAAAAGAGAAGGAGCTGACAGCATGACTTGAACCAACGGTTCAGTAACTCTTTCATGTCTTTTATGCTGTCTCCTGCAGGTCTTAGAGTCCATTGTCATGATAGAGCGAAAAGAATAAAATAATAAAAAACTTAGAAGAGTTTTTATGCCCTTTCATTTGACAGTAATATGACTGGGGCTTAAAAGTTAAAAATATTACCAAGAGGATGACAAACTTGCTGGTCACTCTTTGTCCCCCAGTTGGATTTCAAGTGCTTAGGGAATCCTCAAAACCAGAGAAGAAAGGAGCAGGGTGGAACAGGTATGAAGTTAAACACCACACAGACACTTGTTCACCAGCCTCCCAGCAGAACATGGGAAAGAGTAGAAAGACCTAAAGCAAGAAAACTCCTGGGTCAAGATAAAGAAAGCTTAATAAGCGAAGGGAAAAAAAGAAAAAAACCCACCCAAAAATATAGAAAAACTTTTCAACTTCCATGAGTAGACTGATGTCCAGCCAGTCTCCATGCAATTGCTACCTCCCAAAAATGTCCTTCCAGTCATTACTCAGTTTTTATTCTGAGCATGACATTATATAGTATAGAGTATCCCCTTGGTCAATCTGAGTCTGTTGACCAGGCTGCATCCTCTCATGGTTTCTTGCCCACTCCAACTGGCCTACTCCCTTCAGGGGGTCAGAGCAGAAAGCCTTGATGTCACGCAATTACTCTTCAACTATAGCCAGAACATTGGTGTTTATCAACACTGCTTTAGTCACAAATACAGAACACAGCACCATACAGGCCGCTCTGAAGAAAATTAACTTCATCTAAACCAGACCTAATCCAAATTCAGAGCAAGAGTTTAGAAAGTAGATGGACAAGGTTGGTAACAAAGTGTTTAAAAAGAAAGAAAATAGCACATAATCTTAGATTTTTTTTGTAAAAGTACTGACATATTAAACTGGGAAATAAAGAAGGTATTTACAGGTCACGGTACAGGGATATTTTGATCTGCTTCACCTATTTAAGTGAATAAATTAATACATAGAGAAATAGATAAGCTTGATAAGTTGATTCAACAGCCTAAGAAAGAGGTCCAAAGAACATTACTCTATGGAGGAAAATGAAGGAGACTTCATAAATTTTCTAGTATTAACACCATCTGAAAAAAATCACACTAACAAGCATCTGAAAAATTTCTTAGGTCTGATGAGACTTAAAACCTTTCTTGCTGTGCTCTTGGGGTAATACATCAGTATGCTATCCCTTGCAACAAACTATTTGTAGCACAGACTTTACCCTACATTTCTATTAGAAATCGACAAGAAAGAGTTAGAAACCACTGTTCTTCAAAAGTCAGATCAAACTTTGCTCTGCTGAAAACAAGCAAATGGCAAACTGCTAAGATTTCACAGGCAATTCAATTATTCCTTCTCAGTTGTAGCATTTATTATTGAACTAATCATGTCCTAATGCTTGCAGCCTTTAACTCTACATATTGCTATCAAAACATATATGTATTGTAACTAAGCAGCTATTTTTGACTCAAGTTGATCGAGTATTCTCAAGTGAAGTTGGTTTTGTGTGTACAGAATATGCTTTCTTGAAGTCCGAGGATTTCACACCAATGTGATGGATTTTTGTGGCATTATTTTTGGCCCAGGATAGAAGTTGAGGCAGGAAGGAGGGCCAAGCAGAAGCAGAAACTCAGTGTCCCAAATTTCCCAGAATAACCGGTCAGGTCTGTTTTGGAATTAAGTCTCTGATACAGAACAGGATGAATCCCTGGTGAATGTCTTACACACCAGGCTCTAACAAAGCAGGTGCTTGCACCATCTTCTCCAGAATCCTTCCAACAATTTAACGTATTTTCCAGATACTTACAGGAACTATAGTTAGTACTATGGCAGCCACCTGCCCTGTACTCAACTTGAAATTAGACTCGTGGTAACTAAGTCATTGTGGTGGTTCAGCCCCAAACAGTGGCTGAGCACCACAGGCTGCTCATTCACTCCCCAAGGAAACAAACAGTACCCAGTGGGTTGGGATAAGGATAGTTTACTGACAAAAGCACCATGAAAGAGGAACGGCAGCTCATAGCAAATTTCATTCATACCCAGTGATAACGCAGAGTACCTTGACAACCCAAGGATAACAGAGTACTGCACAACACAATGACCAACCCAACACTGCAGCTGTACTTAGATTGCATCCTCTTTTATGGAGGAGTGATGTCAGGTGGTGTGGAAAACAGCCCAGACTGACTCAGCTCACCTGTGCTGACTGATTTGGGAGGTTAACTCTAGCCTGGCCAGAACCAGAACCGTCATTTTTGTCATTCACCTTTGGAGGCAGTTGCCCTAGCTGCCTTCTGGTGGAAGCCCATAGGGAACCCAGGGAGAACACAGGACTAACCTTAGTAATGGTGTGAGTGCATCAGCTTTGAGTTTCAGAATGTCCTTGCTACTGGCCTCTTGGCTGTTTTAGGCCAGAGCTTTTCTTTCTTCATCAGGCTGTTGGGCTTCTGAAACCTATTTTCCAAAGTGTTCCCCAATGTTGCCTACTGTCAGCTATTACACCCACTGATGCCCCCACCTTATACTGTAGCCTCCAGACTTAAAGCCCTGGTACTTAGTCCACGTTACAAAGGTGCTTCTGAAAAAATATCCTCTCCCTTGCACCCATAATGCTGTTGGTGATATCTCTCTGTGAAACCTTCCATAATGCAAAAAGGGTGAAAATAACTTTTGTTTTAAACTTTAACAAACAAATTTTTTAAGCCTGATAATTATTCTGGCTCTCAACTTTTCTTATTCTACCCTGCCTCATTTTAGCTTTTTGTTTGTATAGAAGTTAATTTGTACAGCGGGGAAGTAAAGAATTTTAAAATTGCTTTTTAAATTAATTTGCTGTGACATTTTCTTCTTCTAAAAGACTTAATTTCAGAAGAAAATGTTTAGTTTAAAAAAAAAGTCACAGCTTTGTGATTTTGGAAGTAAAGCAAAGAAAATGTAGGAATGGACTTCTCGGATTCTATGAGCTCACTGTTTTGATTCCACCCAAAGACTTGCTAAACTGGTGACAGTGCACTTGGAAACCTCAACTGCATCTTTTCTCCAAGCTATTTCTTCTCATACATTTCATCTGAAGGTCTCTTAACTCTTTCTACCTGAGCAGAAAACAACAGAGACTTCTCTTACTCGGTCAGAATGAACAGGCTGCACATACAGGATTGAGTCAGCACAACTTTTTTGGTGTTTTAATGCAGATTCCTGCACTTGCTAATAGCTTGGGTCAACAGATGAGCCCTGCATTCCTATGCAGGGGCATAGATCGTACTATCCTGATACAAATGTCAAATAAATTACCAAGCCGTTAGTTCCTTGGCCATACTGTTCGGGGAAATAAATAAGATGGTGACCTAAGCTATTGTTTATGAGTCAGGTCTTCATCATGTGGTAGACATTATTGTACATGAGAAATAACAGCACAAAGCAGAAAGATCCCAACATTTCGCTGTGTGGTTACACTTACCACATGGTATATTAAAATATAATGAAAATATATTATGTTACAAGATATAAAATAATGTCAAATGGAGGAAAATGCAAGCAGGCTCCTGACTGAATAAATCAGGGAGAATAAGCAAAGCAATAAATTCCAGTCAGTTTCCTCGCTGTGTGGGCAAAAGGGGATTAAACAAGGCAGTGGCTTAAATTTATAGTAGCTCTTATTTATGAGTCAGGCCTCAATCATGTATCAGAGACACTAGGCCTATAATAACGGCACAAGCAAAACAGAACTGATTCTCAGAGGGCAGATGCCTTTAGGACATGGAAGTGTGCTACTGCACAATGTAGAAACAGAAAATGAAGGCAGAGAGGGAGATTTGAACAACACCCTCACCATATTTCCCTGCTGCAGAGGACAATAAACCCAGGATTTTCCTCCTCTGCTGCCTGGTTTCCTTACCTCCTCCTCTGCCAGTTCTTCCCTTTCCCCACTGCCACGTTTTTATTTTCTTCATATAATGTGAATTGGGAAAATAAGAGGAGGGCTTTCTGCCAAGTCCGGAGCGTACAGGGAGCTGGAGTTGCTCCTTTTGTCAGCTGTCTCAGCAGAACAGCTCTCTTTCTCCCTATCTTCTACATACTTGTGACAATCTTATATAATTGGGCAAAGTATCTGAAAAAAAGCCTGTCATTTGCTTGTAAAACACAGGGATACACATGTAGAGCAGCTATGCCTCACAAAAGAGTTGGGATGATAGTAGCTACCAAATTAAACATGAGCTTGCTTTGTGATCCGAGCTGAAAAATCCACTACAATTTTTGGCGGTGTATGCAGAGTCATCGTATCGGATTGGCAACACACGACTCTCTGCGAGCCACCGAGTGAGCTCCAGCCACTTTGGTACAAGGGAGATGTCAAAACAAACTGGTGGGAATTCGAAGCGGAACACTCCTTTCCCCTCTCCTCCCTTCACGCCTACCCGCCTCCGAACATCTGACGAGGCTGGAAGAACTGCTACATCCGGAGCCTTTTAAATATAGAACTTGTGAATGGTTTGTACTGATTCATATATGCATCACTGACACGGTGCTGGCAGTAGCACAGGGATGAGTGCAGCATAAAATCTATGTGAAACAGAAGAGGATATAACTTTTTGTTTATGTCAGTCAGACTTTGGTTCAGTAGATATTGGCTGGTTTAAACAAATTTGTATGTGGGACATATAGCGATGCTATATTAGGAGTGTTTTGTCCAAAGAGGTATTACCAAAGGAAGAAGCAGTCTGTCAAGGGTGACACGCACTGTTGGTGCATACCAGTTTGGCAAAAATCTATCTGTTCAGAAGAGGTGTCTAGGGTGCAGCAGAGTAGCTCATAGTGTATTGGTCCTGCTCATTTTGGATGTAAGGGAGGCCAAATCCAGTCCCCCTGTCTCATGGTTCATGCTGGGGGCTTCTATTCAACCTTCCACGTTAAAGGTGAGTGCTCTGACCACCAGTATATTTCCTGTTTGAGAACTGCTCGGCAGAAATAAACACAAGTGCAGTATCTAGCCAAACAGCTTTTGATTATTTACTGGGATGTACGAGACCCAAGTTTGAATTCTTGGGACAATAAATGCTAATTTATGCAGAAGTTTGAGTCCCTCTTGAGAGAGAGCCATCTAAAAATAGCAAAGAACAGTGGTTGAGGCATACAAGAGAGAGCACAAGAGAGAAACAGAAGTGAAGTGAGGTGAAGTGAATCTGGTTTCCCCTACAACATACATGGGAGCTTGAACTATTCAGGGGCATTTCTCATACTTATCTTCCTTCTTATTAAATCTTCAAAAGGTCTTAATTTTTATCCTAAATGGAAAGGAAATTTGACAAAATCTCAATATGGTTACATAAGAGAAAAGGACCACGGGACTCTGCCACCACTCTGGTTGATAGAAGTATTAAAAGTATCCACAAATATTGCATAAAGAAGAGGAATACCAATAGCCAGAAAAGATGTAACTACAGTAACTCTCAAGAAAAGCATATGCCACTTGGGTTACTGACGCAATCAAACCTCTTTGCAATTAGGCTGTGTAGGCTGGCCAGAAGGGTGAGGGGCAAAGCTGAGGAGAACAGGACTTTACTGATGGAGGATAGGCAAGAAGCATTGCAATTATTTTTCTTAATTCCTTTTGTTTTGTTTAAGAGTCCACATCTCTAGCAACATATAAGCAGTCTATCTTCATTCCTCCAGCTGAAATATTTGTTGAGCATAATCTCAGAAGAAAGCAGGTTTTAAATTGAAAGGAGAAAGAAGTAAATATTTTACATTCTGTAGCATTCCATAGAGATAGAAATGCATCATGGCCAGGTTTTTCTCAGATTATGTGTTATTTTCTAGTGCTGTTATATGTTTTACAAGACACAATATTGATTTAATGCAGTAGTTGGTTCTCTTGTTGTGCCTTCCAGGCACTATTCATTAAAAAAACCCAAACCAAACAAACAACAAAACCCTCACACTTAGCAAAAAACCACTATATACTGTACTGCCCTGTTTGTAACATTAGACAGTGGCTTTTATAACACTAATACAAGTGAGGTGCAAGCTGAGACAAAAAATACTCCAAAATCTGCAAAATGCCCCTCTCAAGTCTGTTCAGTTCATGAGTTATTCCATTAGTTATTTGGGATTTACTGGTAAGTACTGAAAGCCTAATAGGAGAAATTACTTAAATGTGTGGAAATTATGCTTCTCTTGATACTTATCATCATGTGATCTGTTTTTCTGTTCATTCCTAATGGTTTGGGGATCACATTCTTCATGATTATGCCTCCTCTGCCATGGATCCTCTGAATTCCAATTTCCCCTTTTCATCTGTGAGGCAACAGTGTTGCCTGCAAGTAGGTTGTTTTGTGCCCTTCTGAACTAAGATCTCCTTCACAACCTTCTCAAATAGCTCAAAGCTTAAAGGAGCAAAAGTAAATATATTTTTCTTACTCTTTAACTGTATTTATTTTACGTTGTCTGCTACCCTGCCTGCAGCACTGCTAGTGTCTCCCAGAGCTCATGAACCTATTTACTTTCCATCCTCTGCTTTCTGCAGAAGGTTTTGTTCCTGTCTATCACAGTGGGGAAAATTGTTCACAGCTTTCCAGGTCTTATCATAGCAGTTGCAGCTAGACAAGAAATATAAACAGGCTCAGGAGATCTAGGTCTGAGGGCAAAAGAAGGAGATTCCTGAGGTAATTTTAACTTTCAGGGTGGAACACTTGGACAGGGCTTCTCTAGGACCTGTTGAGGCAGTTGGGAGATGTTGAAAAAGAGGAAAAGCCTGTTTACATCTTCTTCCTTTAAAGGAGTGCATCTTGTCCCTATCCTGTTGTGGACAGCTTAGCATTAAAATGACAAAAACAACTGAGATAAGAAATTCTGAAGTTGTGGTTAGATGAGCCTTGACTACTGCTCCACAATTTACAGACTAATTATGCGAATTTCTCAGGATTGGGTTTTTTTGGTGTTGGTTTGGTGGGTGGGTTTTTTTAAAGACTGGAAAAGGAATAAGGCTCTTTGCAGAGAGGAAAGGGAAAATTTGAGGTTTTTTCAGATTTCTGTTAAGAATCTATGTACTGCCATGTGAGATGCTCACTGTAACCTCTTGGGCAGTTTACAATACATTAATTTTACTGTGTTTAGTCTGAGAAATTCAATGAAGATACTAGAATGAACTTCCGAAGTGGCCAGGGAAACCCAGGAGCAGTCTTTCCCGAGGAAAAGGGGGTAACTAAGGAGTCATTCTGAAGTCTGTGGGCAATCTTTCTGAGCTTCATCTGTCACAAATGTTGCATGTCTGATATCATCTTCTGTCACTTTTTATTTCATTTGTTTACAAACTGGATTTTTTTCCCCCTCAAAAATATGTCCAGGGAATATCCTTCCAAGTGTGCTATCAAACAGTTGACCTTGAAAATGGAATAACTTGCAAATGAACAGAGAACAAGCACAGACAATAAAAGAATTTTTAAAATATTCTTTTTTTCCTCTTTTCTTACTCATTCAAGCCCTGATGCCAATACTGTCACTAAGTAGCAGAAATGGTCTGTTTCTACATTTGCAGGAAGAATGATAAATGAAATGAGTTTCATACATTTTTTTTCTAGAGGAAAAAAGAATCATACACCTAATGACCAAAAGAAGTGTTTGCCTTCTAGTCTTTATTCTGTTTGTTTAATGAAGACAGGAAGTTACTTTGAGGAATGGGCTTTTCCTCTGTGTTTCTGCAGAGTACAGCATCACAGGAACAGTAGCAGTTCACAACTAAGGCATTGGCATCACTTTATCACATACAATTAATAACCCATCATTACTTACCTCCACAGTTTAAAGATCACACACTCATGAAGTACTACCAAAAATATCTTTCATCCACGTGATGTAGAAAAGTCTTCTTGCCATCTTTGCCCATTAAAGAAACTATAGCAGCAACCACATATGATTTGCAAACTTCATCTTCCAGTTGGTCGTTTCATACCTTATACTTTTATTTGGAAGCTCAAACCATTTGGGCTAGCCATTTTGGCACGACTGCAACTAACTCACACTCCTCACCACAGCATGAGGGCAACATCAGCTGAAAGGACTTTCTTCTCCTGGGCCTGCTGCCTCTATGACCTAGTCTAGTAGCTAGGGGACAGGAAGGAGAGGAGCTTGAGACCAACGAAGGAAGATTTCAGCAAGGAAGGGAGCCTGGCTGTGTAAGGCAAGTCCGCATATTTCCTTACAGAACAGGCTCCCTGCACGATCACACAGCGTAGTAAATCTTGATCTCATGTGCTGTTTGAATGGGGTCAGGGTTTGCTGAGGGTAGTATACCCACATCTAAAATTAACTCAGAAGTCTTCCCCAAGTGTCCCACATTCTCATTCCACTAGACACATTTTGACAGTCCGTGCTCAGTGTTAACTAATTTTATGCACAGCAGTAATTTTGAAGAAATTTATTCCATTGCACAGAGTTGCTAATCTATGTAGAATTCAAAAGACAATTCTGTAGTTGTTGCAATGGTGATCTGAGCAAATGAAAATTTTTGCCCTGCCTATATTAGATCATTTCTGTTTCAGAGGATGAAGGCAGTCTTAAAAAGAATAGCTTTCTCTTCTGTACATTTTCTGTATTAGTCAGTGAAGAAGTACGCAGAAGCTGGTCTAAATTTGCTTTGTTTATATGCAACATGTACATATTTATGTGTGCTTCATGTATTTTTTCATTTAAATTTCTCTCTTTTCCCCTCACTAACTCCTTTCATCATAGTGTGTCCTAAGTGAAAGGCAAACTCAATTAATCATCAACTAGCTTGTATTTCCATGGCATCTGTCTCCCTGATATCTAAGCATTATTTAAGCTTGTGTTGAATTTTGTGTTCAAATTTGCCCATCCTTGCTAGAAAGAGGCATGAGGCGATTTCAAGAGCAATTTACAAGGAGCTTTTTCCCTCCTCTGTATGAGAGCAGCAATTCCTCTGATTCACAGGTTGACAGGAGCACATCACTCTGGTGCTCAGATCAGTGCACGAGCTGCCCATCGAATAGCAGATCAAGTTTAAAGTCCTAAGGGCAAATTCTGCTGTCAGTTACACAGGTGAACATGTAACTATAAGAGCAGAATTTGGCCCCTAGTCTTGATCTTCACGCCTCTCGGTGGGAAACTTGATTACTGTGTTTAGGACAAAGTGTAAGAATGCTTTGTAAAGAACTTGATACACACATACCATGAGACACAAGTCTCTTTTTCTGGTTACTTTTGATAGCGTTTGGGAAGTTCTTGAATTACAGCTACTCTTAGGCTGCATGTTGTACTACTCTATTCATTTAAAGAAAAATCATTTTCCTTGAGCCCAAATATGCAGGTCAGTAAATATAGTATTGATCAAAGCTTCATTGCCATATTTTCATGAAAACATTAGCTAGGAAAATTGAAGTTGTGGATAAAAACCCAGACTTTTATCTAATATGCAGTTCTTTCAGCCCTCTTCCTTATCCTTTCACTGGATTTCCCAAATGGTGTCTGGTTTTCTTTAGCACTTGAAATATTCTGGATTGCAGAATCCCTTCATGTCTCGTGCCTGTAGACGCTTCAGTCAGAAGATGAATTCCACAAATATGGACACTTTTTAATGTAATTTAAAATTTCCCTAAACGTATCATTCTCCGAGGTTTGATTTAGGTTTATCTAGGTGCTTGACTGTTTGTTAGGTACTTCCTCTTAGGATGCATTTTCCCATAGGAGCAGCTCTCTGACCTACCAAGTGTGCCAGAAGACCACCCACAAGGAGGATGTGTTCAGAGTGCTACAATTTCTCAATTCCAGTGTTGCTCTACTGCAGTGGGGGGTTTTATTGGGGATTTTTTTTTTTCATTTTTTTGTTTGCCTGTTTGCTTTTGATGGTGTGAAAGACAGGCTTTTCTTCATGCTTTTCCCAAGGGGCTCAGGAAAATAAGCCAACAGTTTCTGGATCTGTTGCCTACACTGCGGTCACAAGGACGTGTGTGGGGGGGGGAATCTCAAGTTTTGCAGAGATGGTTTCCTTACAGTGTGAAGACTGGAGCTGTATCCAGGCTCTTCTATAGGGGACCCCTAAACTCTACGCACCCCTTTGTTTCCTTGCCCCACCTCTTTGCAGCTCTGGCCAAACGATAGATTAGAGCAATGTCCACCAGATGGCAGCATGCCATATAGAAAATCAGTCACTTAAATCAATATTTAGGCATTAGAATAGGCAATTAGAATTTTTTTTTTTTTCAAGATGCATCATCAAAGCTAATAAAAACTCGTGACCTCAGAATTTCAGGCGATGAACTTCGGGCACATAAGGGGCTGCCAGTCCTCAGAGGAGACTGTGGGTGGGAGGATGGCATCTCAATGTGATGCCAACATTCTCCAGCCCACTTTTGGATGGTGGAGAAAATGAAAGACACAACACAGCAACAGTCCCTCCTCAAGGATTTCAGGGGATGTGCTTGAATGTCACAAGTGCAAGGACTTAATGAGTGAGAGCAGGGTATAAAAGCTTGGTGGATCAGAAGTGCTACCAAGACCTCCATCTAAGGGACCTTTCCCACCACTTGGTGACCTAGTAAGCAAGAGGGAATGGCAGCACCTCCTTGCAGCTTCTGCTGGCCTGCAGGACCCACATCTGAGAGTCAGGTTGCTGCGAGAAGGAAAGGTCCAAAATCCTTCTACTGCAGATGGGAGGTACGCAGAACTGGAAGAGAATCTCAGAGCACATTAGTGGGAAGGGGAGGAGTAGACAATCCCCATGTGTGTTGATATGTACCTGCATGTTTGCAAGACAAGGAAGCCCACCCACCACACATTAAAATCTGCCATTAGAAAAGTTAAGAAAATGACCACGTTTGCATAGGCTTTGACATGGCCATGGTGTTCACAATACCACCAAATTGTAGGTATGTAAAGTCATGAAAGTGGTCATTTTTATCATGAACATTGATTCATAGTTGCATAACTAATCATGACAACTTTATTAATTGCTTATTACCAAGGGTTTTCTCTTTTATTAGAGAACAAGTGACTTCCTTCCCTTGTAGTGGTGTATATTTCTCTCTGTGATAGAGATTAATGCATGAAGCTTTGCAGGAAACTGCCTCATTGATTTTGTTGCCTTTGTATTTGTCTTCCTTAGGTGACTTCCAGTAACATAGATAGAGGGGATGCAAAGAATTTCACTGGGACATCAAATACCATGCTTACGGCAACTCAAGTTTTGGGCTTCATTTGGAAACCCATAAGCAGCAGGTCCATTTTTCTCTCGTAATTTTGCCTTCATTTTTATTGACTTATTAGAAAATGTGTTGTTAATTCAGATCTAACAGTACATAATTGCAAGGTTTTTTGACCTGTATTGGTTTTGCATAATGTATAAATACCATAATGCACTCAAGAACACCTTCTATAGCTTTTGCAAAACAACGTTTAGTATGCATATAGGTGATTGGATGTACTTTTGCATGAGACTTTTAATGTTTTGCTTTTATATATGTCTCTCTGTGTATGTATGTACATATTTTAGAATCATTTTAGACATACTCTGGAAAATTGAAAATTTCTGTTGTTAGTGTTTAACCTTATGACTCTGCTGTGTGTTGAATGAACAATTATTATAGGACCATTTCACCCTGCACATTAGTAGCGTATATTGCATTCACTGAACCTAAGAAGAAACTTGACTTTAGATCCGAAAACCTTCAGTAAGGAAAAGTCTTATATCCGTACTTTCGAAAGCCTATAGCTTGGGGATAGTGTACATGAAAGAATGCAAGAGAGCTGATGGGGTACTTTTAAAAAATGTCCTGACAGAGTCAAGGTGATGGCCATTTTTAGCTGCCCTGCTATCCATCACCTCTTTCAGCCAGGCATACTCCATCATATGCAACAGCCTCATGAATTTATGCATCAAGCTGTGCAGCCAGTCGTGCCGAGGGCTCTGGTGACAAGTGAAATTGCTGTGCGCCTCATTTAGCTGTTTATTGCGCCTGAGTACGTGTTGCAGCTGTCATCTTACGATGGGATGATAGTGCTCGTTAATAGACAAGACAGGCAAATAATGATGGAGACTATAGCAAGAGATGCTCATCTGCCAATAGGCTCTCAGCAATATCACAAACATTCACAAAGTTTTCAATCAAAAACAACACTGCAAGAAAATACTGAGGCCAGCATCTGGGGTTTTTATGTGGCTAGCAGTACAGATTAAACTTCTGAGAAACTGCAGTCTATAACATAACGTAACTTCTTGACATTTTACCTTTTTTCTTCTTCTTCTCCTTCTTTCTGTATTTTTTAATGCCTTTTGAAAGGAATTATTAGTTCATGGTAAAATAACCCTGTGTGTTCTTTCCATTTTTCTTGCTCTGTAGGCACAGCTCTGCCTGCTGTAACTAGAGCAGTTCCTCCTTGTTTAAGTGGTGTGACTGCAGCACGCCAGGAACTTGCAAGCATCACTTCAAGATTCTGGCAAAAGTTTTGTTAATGAATTTCAGTTGTCCAGTTACATTATTTTCCATTAGCCTGCTTGCATACCTCCACTGGAAAAACAAACAAACGAACCACAAACCACACCTCTGCTTTAGTGGCACAGTGAGTATTTTCAATACGAAAAAAAAAACCTCACCTGTGAAGTCTATGATTCTTTCCATGAAGTAGCAAAAAATGATGAAGGCTAATTCGCCTTGATAAAACTCTCTCAGTAAAGATGGTGCCATGTTCTGCCTTTTCTTTTCTACGTTAAAATTTGTGACGTGCTGCAATTTGCATCTTTTCCAAGGTCTGCAAAATTCTTTGCCCAGAGCAAAGGCTTTACAGACTGTAGTATAACTTTTCTGGCTTATTTACAAGGAAAACAATCTTGCAATTAAATCCTTCCATTAGAATGGGAGGTAAAGAGTTAAGCATTTTATGTAATTAGATGAAGTATTATTTGGGCATGTTAGCTAAAGAAACTTTATGTAAATCCTCCTGGAATTTTCTGGGAAAGGTACTTTTAAACATTTTGCATGTGTACTTGCCAGACACTTTACTGAATATTAAGTCAAAGTTAACACTTAAAATAATACAACATTAAATAATACAAAACTCTCTCACATTTGCACACACTCAAAAAACCCCACTAAACATATGACTGCAATAAAATGCATTTTGTATAATAAGCAATAACACTACAAAGCAGTTGTGCAGGAATACAATACCACAAGAAAAAAAAAATCAAAGCGAATGCATGGTAGTTATTCATATGATAAGTATTTTCCACATGCAACTGACATGTTTGCCCATATTATTATTGCATAATAAAAATTTTAAATAGGAAAAAAACCCTGGAAAAGCAACCACAGTTTGTAATGTAATTTATGTGTCTATTCAGTTGCTATCACTGTAACACTGAGTAGGCAAAAATGAATCTATGGGAGGTTTATGACACTTTCAAACCGTATATGTCACGGGATGATCTAAAACTGCTTTGCAAAAGGATAAACATTATCCTCATTTTACAGGTGAAGAAACTGAGGGAAGAGAAATTTCCTGTTCCGAATCAACATTAAATAAAATATGTGTTACAAGACTCGTTCTTGCAAAGGTCTAAGTAAGATGAGCAATCTATTGTGCATTGAACCTAAAGCCAAGCTAAGACTAGCAAGCGTAGGGCAGGTTTCCTCTGAGCAAGCATTAGCCACCCGACATCCCCAAAATAGCTGCACGATCTATGTGAGTTGCCCGGAGTCTCTCTGTGGAGACCAAATAAAAGACACCAAAGTCGAAGCCCTGTGCATCCTGCTCTGATGGGAGTGTAAATGAAGAGGCCCTCATGCAGTGTCTGGCTCTTGACAAGCGCTTTGATTTTAGAGAAACCCGGGGTTTTCTTGAGAACTAAAGTGAAATCAGATATCCCCACCTTTACAGTCTAACCAATATATCTCTATTTTACTAATGAAAATCTGAGGCACAGAGCGATGATGTGATCTGGCAGAGATCATACAAAAAGTTTGTGTAAGACCTGGCTGTTTCCCACCAGTGCTTTCATTGCTATGAATAAACTCCATATCATCTTTCAGAGGCTGGTCCCTCGCTGTGAGATGAATGAGTCATTTTCCTCCTTCATAAGGGAGCATTAAAATAAATATCAAAAATATCTGTAACACCAACTGTACACTAACCAGCCAGGGTTGTGGAGTTCTTTTTGTATGGAACGAAGTTACCACGAGGAGAAAAAAAGGCATGTAGTCGTGTGGCTCTGATGCCTGTGTGTATGTGGGCAGAGTTAAGGTTGAGCAGGCGGTCTTAATGTCAGAAAACTCTTGGCATTTGAGCACTTCGCTTCATGGTCTTTATTGTTACACATGTTTTGTCTGCAACTGTATGTTTGTATATATGTAAATAAATATACATATAAATATATAGGTAAATATAAACATGTGTGTATTTCCACATATGAGTTTCTCTGTCTATTTGTTATGATAGGAGACTGACTTTGAGGCAGCATTTAAATGAGGTAGTCAACAAAGAAACAGATTTTGTAACCAAATGAGAACATGTTTTTGTGACATGTCTTTCCTGACTGCAAAATGTATTTTTCTCTGGTTAAAGAGGTGTCAGTATTTTTTTGAAGACGGTATTTTTGTTGAAAAAAATGCTTGGCTGCTTTTCTAAAGCAAAAAGGTAGTGAGAAATTCTGATCTAGAGAAAAGGGGAATATTACCCCAACAGAAAACTAGAAAATTTAATGTTAGTGCAACTTTTCTTTCTCTTTTTCCATGCTTTTTCTCTTTCACAGTTCCCTTTTTATGGTCACATCTCTCTCTGGTTGTAAACCATATTGAAGAAATAAAAAGGAGAGAAAGACAAGGAGTCAGAATGACAGGACAGAAAGAAGGAAACAGTGAAAAATAAAAGGGAAATTAATTTTTTCCTCTACTTTTTTTGGTAAATCCTTGTATACTTGCCAGGTAGATCTCTAATGGAAATTTTCAAAATTTTCACATTTTTCACATGATACTTACATGTTCAATGCTGATGATAGCTGACTACAGGCATTAAGCTCCATGCATGCATTCCACTGTCCCAAGTAGGTAACCGCATTTATTCTCTCTTCTCTTCATTTACAGCAGTTTTAGGTTGATATTAATTCCAAATTAATTCTGTAATTTATACCAGTAAAAGCAAGAGAAGAATCAATTCCAATGAGGCATATATCATTACTAACTATAATTACATATAAAAGTAGTATATGTGCATACATGCACAGACATAGTAGTCTACTCTGATTTATGAGATGACATTGCAGTACAATATGGCAAATCCATGTACAGTTTGTTTGTCTCTTCCAATTTGCGCTGAAATTATTGTGAAGCCACATAAAATCTACCCACCACGGTGGTACTGCATTAAAAATAATCTTTCATTTGTTTTTGTCATTTACAGAGCTAATGGTCAGCAAATTTGTACATCCTGCTTTTTTTTTTTTTTCTTAATGAAATGGAAAAGGGATGTGTGCTACATAAAAAAGAAGTTTTATTAATGTTTCATAAAATGGTTGCTACAATCAAAGGAACTGCTATGAAAATTAAATTACTGGGCTGACTCTGAAAATCAGCATAATATGCTCTGTTTAATTCAGTCATGCTAAGATGTTAGATTCTCCTTCATTCTCTCAGCTTTCTCTCTCCTTCACCTGGGGGCATCTGCTGATGAGTCTCTTCTAGAGGTTGTTTAATGACTATTTTACAGCAACTGTCAGCTTTCTAAAGCCCAGTGGCACTGGGCGTCACTGTATTACCAGCCTTTTTACACAATTTGCCTGACTGTAAATCTGAGCTTTAAAAGTACAAGAAAAGCTCTTATTTGATTTAATGACTGGCTGATGGTGGTCGATTAATCTTTTTATACTTAGATGTTTTACTCATAAAGGTCATCTTCTGTTTGTTTACTCTTCCTCTTCTCCTCTCATGGCCAATGAAAACGAGGTGAGAAATTTAAAGAATCAGGCAATGGGGGCTGAGTGGCTTGGAGGACAGGGTGGTTCATGGGCAGGATTGTTATTGTATATAATTGATATCACAGGAAATCCCGAAGGCATTGTTCAGAATCAGGGCCCCATTGTTCTAATCACTGTAAAAATTCCCAGGGATGCATGGTGCCATCTCTGGGATATGGATGATCTAATTTATGAGAAGGCGCGATGGGTGTGCTGTAATAATACAAAGGAGAGCAAGAAGGCAAGGACACCCAGTGAGAGGAACACTCACAGAGTTTCTGCGTAGTTTTTAGGATAACGTGAAATAGATAAAGCTTAAAATAGATTTTCTTCAACCACTGAGGATGATTAACCATGGAATAAAAGGCCATGAATATACCATAGGTAACAGTTCTAGAAGCACTGCGTTTCCATTTTCCGAGTGACTTAGGAGCACAGATTTCATCAAGATGCAAGTACACTTTCCTAAAGTTTCACATGGAATGGAAACACAGGTCTTATTTTTTAAATCAGTGATGATTCTTTGTCACACTGAAAACAAGGGAGACTTGAGTTCCTAAAGGGTACCATTTTTCAAAAGCCTACAAACATGATAACCTAGCACCTGCACAGCAAAAGGATTAAGAGCTGTATCTATGATTCTGCAGCTAAGAAGGGAATGATTACTGGGACAAACTGGGAGAAAAGGCACCTCTTCACACATGAATCTCTCTTCATTTCAACAGTCCTATTTCTCTAATGCCACTAAAAATTTCTTCCGTGTAACAGGCTCAGTTGTACTGTACTTCCTCTTGCTTTTGAAATGGTGTAAGATCCTTTCTGACACTTCAGTGGGTTCCATGAGAATAATAAATAAACAGCTATTTCCTCCTTTAATTTTGTATCTTATCAGCTGTACTGGGTGGATTGTAAACCTTTCTGTCTCATATATAGTATGAAACCCACTCCTGACACTTAACTCATAGCCTTGGTGGCATACACTGTGCAAGTGAGAAAAAGCAGAATTGGCTGATCCTCCTATAGCAACCAAATTTTCATACAACTAGTAACAGAGGTGAATTAAGTTTTTGCACCTTGGTACTTGGAGGGTTTATATAACAATTTGTCATGCTATTTAGAGCAGTAGGTGAACATTACAGGCTGTCTTGATGGCAGCACTGGAAGAGCCCTCAGAACAGGACTTTGTTGTAAGTGGTTAGTTGTGTCATAGTGTCAGTTACATGATTCAATGCAAACAGCCTTTACCATTCAAAAAGTCGTACTTTTTTACATGATGTGTTTAATGAAATTTTGCTTAATCTTTTTTGTTTCCCCCAGATTTGGTGTAGAGATAAAATTGTGAGTGTTGAGGGAAAGATAGATTGCTGCTTTTTTCTGGAATTTTTCTTGATTCGTCACTTCCTTGTACCACTAATCTTCCCCCTGTCTTGTCCTTCCATCCTCCTTTACTTTGTTTCCAGTCCTTTTTCTTTGACTTGACTTGTTTTCTTGTAAAATTTAAGTAGTTTGCATCAGGAAACCAAACTGTGAGTAAAGGGCAAGTAGCAGGGTGATGTAAAAACTAGAACGGAAAGCTGGTAGCATCTGAGGGCATTTGAGGCTTGTTGGCCCTTTTGGAAGTGGGGGGAAGCATACCAGTACTTAACATGCACCAGCACTGTGAGAAGACTAAAGGCAGCAAGAGATAGCACCAGTTCTAGGAGGTGAAAACCACAGAAATAAATTTACTTCAAATCCAACTGGATAAAGGCTGCTCCAACTTATGGAAAACATCACATGTGGAAAATTTTGCTTCTGCTTTGCTAAAGAAGGAGAAGCAACACCTGCCAGTACCAATCTCAACCAAAAGTCTCATCATCTGGGTACAAGCGAGACCTGGAAACCTCTAGTTCCTGTTCACTGCTAAGACTGACAAGAGCTGGGATGTGACTGGGGCTTTTTAAGGTTGCCACACATCTAAGCATGTGTGGCAACACCATGTGTGTCTGCCTCCATCATTACTCTCTGTTCCCTTACATCTATGTAAAATGAAACACATGTAGCAGAAGTGAGGTATTTTTCTGCATAAACTTGTACTTGAGACATTAGGCATGACATTTTAGCTATTCTGCACTGGAAAGTCTTTTCTTTGTCTCCCTCTGTTTTTAATCAGAAGTTTCATTCAAGACTTGAGAGCCTTTCCCAGTCAAAGTTCTGTTGAACTTGATAAGCTCCAATAATCGTTTAGTTCAATGCATCAGCATTTTTTAGTGAAAAACTCCTCATCAGTAAAATCCTGCTCAGCTTCAGCATCCTTGTCTGTCTCGTTTATGCTGAGATGATTCTGTATCAGAAGAGAGAAATCACTGAACTAATTTAAGATTTGCAAAATTAATTTGAATGCAAACAACTTTTGGCCTATAATTTTAAAAGGCTGTATTTATAGTGGCTAAATTATTTTTGTAATAGTAGGGGAAGCTTATAGAACAATTTAGATTTGGAATAAATCCCCGGATCTTCTCTCTGGCCAGAAATTTCTGACATCTATTCAGTTTATCCTGGTATTCAACATATTCCTTCTTGAGCTAAAATCTTCTTCTATATACATATCTTCCTGTGTCTTCTCTCTTTTTTTAGTCTTCCACAAAAAGTAAAGAAATATTTTCTTTCTCTTCATTGTCCCCCTCAAATTTTGGTCAGTTTCATCTTCTCTCTCTTTCAGTGCTGCTTTTTTTTATTAACATTTCTTAAGGTCAGTGAACATTTCACTAATACCTGACTTTTAAATTCATATGGGGAGAGAAATCAAGCAGTGCTAAATTCAATTTTCAACTTAATTCCTTCTATTGGGCAACTGTTGGATGGTCAGATCAGTGTATCAAAGTTCCTTAATAGGTGGTAATGGATATATCTGGAGACTGGAGGACAAGAGATTCAAGGAATGTGAGCAAAAAAAATAAGCTTTTCTATGTTAAACAGTGAGCTTATTGATGGAAACTTACCGAGTATGAACCCTGTGAAGGCCTGCAGTCAAAAGCCTGTGCTGCCTGTCTGAAACACCAAATATGTCTTTTTTTGTTCATAACATGAGGCACTAAGAGTTGTTTGCTGGTTTTTTGTGGGTTTTTTTTTAATCTGGCTCTACACCCTTATGGTTACCCTGGAATTAGAGAACCTGTCACAGCCATGGCGCAGAAAAGTAGGAGGTGAGTCTGACTGATCTGCATGGTCAGAGAGGATATATTGCTGCGTAAAGTGTAACCAAGAACCGTGGAGATCTGACACATGCCTGTCTTACTATTTTGCCTTGCTTTGGGCCACATTCTGCCATACATCATATGCTAACTGCTAACTAGTAAACCTGATTTCCTGTCTTTTGTATTGATAAGTGGTCACATGGAAGCACTGATTTAGCAACATAAAAAAATAGCCTATAAAGTTTCCAAATAACCCTGTGAGAAATCACATTTCTTTGAGAAGCCTGATGCTTCCAGTTACTTTTGCAACTGTACTTTCACTCTGCAGGCAAATTAATCTGAAGTGAATCTCTAAATCTCTGACGAAAGGGTAAGAGATGTTTAGGCTTGATAATTTGACATGTTGTTGTCAGTACCAGAGCTGGGACTTGACTTTAACAGGAGGATGGTGGTCATACTTCCCTTTCATTATTCTAGTGGTCTTCCCTTTTAAAGACTGCTTCACTAACTAAATACAGTTCTGGATCTCTACCCTTCTGTTTGTAGATATATGTTCTGATTTCTCACACAAATATGATTTAATCTTGTGATCCTTATAATTTTGCAGACTGGAGATACCAGAACTGTGTAGGTTCCTGTTTTTCTTGTAACCATTTTGGCAGGCATGTGTCAGTTTGATCAATAATGATGTCTGGATTAGGCAGTCCCAGTGGCAAAAATGGACTCTTCTTAGGCTTAGTGCCAGATTTTGAAAGCCGCTATAATGACATTCTGCCAAGCAAGCAAGATCTGAATGCTGATTGAACCCCTTTAAAAAAAGTGCAGACTAATAGGCGTTATTGCGTGAATAATAATTAGCACAATTAAGTGCCTGGCGCTTTGCCTGTGAAATTTTCAGAGCACACAATTAAAAAGCTCCACACAGTTTTGTTGACTATTGTGGAGTATAAAATAATGGAAAGAAGGAATTACCAAGAATGATGCAATCTTGAAGATCATTCATCTACATAGCATCGGAGAAATAGTTAAGGAGAAAGTTTCAACAGAACACATTTGAAGGCTAGGCAGTAGACACAAATCTTGGAAGGAAGTGTCCTGTAAATCCTCTGATGCGTAGTTTTTTCAAAGAAGATGAAATCTTGCAGATGCAAATTTTGCAGTCCTCAAAGGTTTCCCTCACATTCTGAAGATGTACTTGTTGGGTTCTTTTAACCTTCTTAAAGTTCTTGCAGAGAGTGAAGAAGTTAGATTTAGGACAGTGAAAAGAGCTAATTACTCTTTGTTCTCCCAGAAGTTTACAGGCTGAAGGAATGATATAGCTCCTAAGTTGCTTTTGACTTCACAGAATCACCTCTGAAGGACTAGGTTAGGCATAAGCACAGAGTACATTCTCTATCTACCTAAAAATACAAATGGCCCCTCTAGCTCCACAGATACTTTCGTGACTAGCTATCAAGCAAAGACAATTTTTGTACCAAGTCCTCTAGTTCAACCTTATTTGATATATGTATAGTTTGGTATGAGTTATACATACCATGGTAATATATTAGCTTAACATCAGCTCAGGCAAAATACTGTTAAAATTTATATGGGATTTAATAATAAGGAATTAATAGATATGAATGGTTTTATAGGAAATAAAGTCTATCAAACAAATGAAACTAAAAAATAAAATTATGTTACCTTGTAAAAATAAATGTAGACTTTGATAAGGCTTTTGGCTTAGATACACATGATCTTCTGGCTGAACTTTCTACAAAACATCAGTAATGTGTGTTACAAGGATTAAAAACCGGGAAGCTGGTGAATCTCTAAAGGTAGCTGTCAATGAGATTGTCGTTTTGAAGGGAGTGGTTTTAACAGGGTGCCTCAGAGATCAGTACTTCCCCCAGCACTATTCAATATTTTCATCAGGGGTTGGGAAGTAAGTGTAAAATTGCTGCTGATAAAATTGGCAGGTGACACAAAGATTGGCAAAGTGGTACATAATGATGAAGATGTCAGTCATACCAACTGAACTGAATTGCATAGTAAACTGTGACTTATTCAAACAAACTACTACTTAACGTTGGGAAGTACGAAGTTACAGTCCTAGGAACAAGGCACATAAGAACATATATGCAGGCTGAAGAGCTATGCTATTCAGGTAATGACTCAAAGATTTATGGTTAATTGTAGATAACAACTCATATCAAGCTCCCCCGTGCAATGTGGTGGTTAAAAGGACTGGTCCAATAGGTAGACTCATGAACAGGGAAGTGTTAGAGAGGTATGGCATTGGTACTTTTCTATAAGGAAACAGGAAGACGGACATCAGACTACTACAGAAGTTAATATAATCCATCTTTAAATCTTTGAGTTTTTGAAATAAAACTTTCCAGGAGGAAACTGGAGGAATTCATTGGTACTTCCACATGAAGTAAATAGTGGGTGTCGCAGGGTTCTAAAACTCACTAAAAATGGTATGAGATGAACTTGTGGCTGCTAACAGAAGACATATGAATCCAAATAAAAAACTGGCCACATTTTCTTTTATTATCATTTTTTTATATATCATGGACAGTTAACCAGCATAACCAAATGCCAGTGAAAAATCATAGCCTCTCCGTCTCTGGTATTTTCCTAATATGGAAGTAGAGTGCCTACTGGGGGGACAGAATTTAGCCAAGCATGTCACTGGCCTTAGTTCTGAGTTAAAGGGTAAAAAAATTGCACAAATTTTGGGACCACATGAACCAGCTCTCCTATTTTGCACCATGCAGTTGCGACTTTTAGTAATATTCCTTTTTTTCAAACTTCCAGACGCTTTGAAGAACTGAGAAGAAATGGAAGCACACTAAGAAATTCCTAAATGTTTGACATGATTTAGCTATTTACCGCTAGCTAGTAATGTTTCCTTTTTTGTCTTGATGGACATTCATAACTGCCTCATGCTAATTGAAAAATGCACATGAAATTGTATCCTTCTACTCCACGGCACTTTTGTTACTGTTGAAAAATAAGACCTTCAAAGCAGATATAACTTAAAAGTGAAAAATGGGTGTTTACATTTTTTTGCTGTTGCTGTTGTAGCTGTGGCTGTAAATCTGCTACTTAGTTTAATGGAAGATCATAAGGAGACCATATGGTTTTCCATGAGCTGATTCTGCTTCTGTTTAAAAATTTCAATTTGGCTCAGTCCATGAGAGAGTGTCATGCTTCGTTTACATACATAGAAGTGATTGACTGAAAATATGCTAAAACAGATACTCTTCACCTAGTTTAATTTAATAGAACAGATATACTGAAAAGCTGCTAATTATTTTTTAACATTTCGTAGAGGTCTAAATGTCCATTGGAACAGATTAAAGATTTCCGTCTAAAAACAGGCGATTCTTTTGCTTACATAAGGCAATGACTGATGATCATATGATAGATGCTGACATCTTAATGGTGGCTACTATATTTTCTGTAACTACTGGTTTCTCTGCCGTTGAAGTGGGCTTTTTCAAGGGTGATTCTATTTGGAACCAAAGCCAAGCTTACTAAATTAATTAACGGGAACCCACTCCTTATGAGATATATGCAAATTTCCAAAGTGCATATTTGGTTAATAAATGTGAAAAGAGTTTGCTCCCTGTTATTTACTCTTAGCCCTTGAAGACATGCCCCCACCTGCAAACAATTTAGGGGATGGAGATACTGGAAAATCAAAAAGATGTCACTGGAATAGTAATAAAAACAATGCAACTGACAGACAGTGACAGAGCATTAAATGGCAGATATAGAGTAGTGAAAAACAAATTTATGCAAAATAAGAAAAGAATATCAAAGAGAGAAACCTCTCACAAAGTTAAAGGCAATGAGTCACTTCATGATGAAAGAGCTAGTTAAAAGTATGAATGCAGTTTATGAAACATTAGCAATCCCCCCACTAAGATGCAATCAAATCTTGAGTATGCAGTATATGTTTGTAGTGGTAGTAAGAAAATATTCTGAAATCTTTTGACATATACACAAGTCATAAGCATTAAGTAATCTACTTCAGAAAGCTTTAAATTTGAAGAACCATGTAAAAACTCCTTGTGCCTTACCTTCATTATATAGTGTGCATGTACTAGTCTCATAGGAATTTCAGAAGCTCATCAATATTTGTTAATCTGCAAGTTCCTGATGAAAAGTGGTATGCAGTATTTCAGCACACCTGAAGTAGCAGAAGCATTAAGTACCACTTAAAAAGTTCAAGATTATAATATTTTCCCTCACACACAGAAATAAGAAAATATTATGAAAGCTGGGAGGGGGGGGAGGGAAAAAAATAGCCCTTTGGATCTACTATTATTACCTTTTCTCTTTTACCTGCCTATCATAAACTTGGAATAGTTAAAAAACCCCAAAAATCACAGTGTGTTGATCTACATTTGTAATTAATACAAGCAGAAATTTTAACCACTTGTGAAATGGAAGAACTTTAATCATCATACCCAATCACAAATGAAAGAAATTCGCAACTCAGTCATTAGAAGAGAAAATAAACCACAGGACCAGAAATGTTTGCACACGATGTACATCTTTCTCAAGAGAAAGCTTTTTCCATGTCCTAGCATGGTAAAAATCCAAAACAATGTTTCACCTCGGCAGGATGGAAGATATAAAGATAAAATTGTT
The DNA here is from genome assembly GCA_022605575.1 of Laterallus jamaicensis coturniculus. Taxonomy (NCBI): domain Eukaryota; kingdom Metazoa; phylum Chordata; class Aves; order Gruiformes; family Rallidae; genus Laterallus; species Laterallus jamaicensis. The sequence continues at coordinate 2,338,756 of JAKCOX010000027.1, forward strand.
CCTAGAAAGGGGTAGAAGACTAAGCAGAACAATGCCTGTAAGGTTTCAGATGTAAATTGGCCAAGGGGTAAAAAAAGATGATGGAAACATAAAGGGAAATGCAAAGTTCTGGGTACTCCCAAGAGATTTAATCATAGCAAATCAAAAAAAAATGTGATGCTAAACATCATGTCCCAGTTTCATTCCACTTTGCTTTAAAAAAGAAAATTAGCCATCTCATTTAAGGAAGGCTCCCTCTCCAAACTTGGCGTAAAGGGGGAAGGGAATTTTTTTGTCAGACGCCCATCTCAGATAAGGGAAATCCCCTCTTGGGACTTTGTTTCTCTCTAGCAGCTATAGAGGGAGCTTGAATGATTGGTTTAAGCTTGATTACAGTTCAACTTTTAGACAGCTCAAGTCAGGTGAGATGTATCCTGCACTTTGTTTTCAGCCCATCACCTCCAGCTGCTTGGAGGGAAGAGGAATATCTGCCTATGTATATACAGTGGAATCCAGACCCTGGCTGGATGACCTCGTGCTAGAAATGAGATGCCTACAAAAGACTCGTGTCCTGGACACAGCAGACTGAATAATACTGTCAAGTGTTGCACTTGGTTTCCGTTTTTTTTAATGTTTGAATCTTATTTTTTCCCATTATTCATCTAGTAGCAGCCAGAAATCTCTGTAAAGGTGGGAATGGCTTGTCCTGAAGCTACAAAGCAGCTCTCCTGAATCATTTTCACCTCTCAACTCTGCTTTAATGTGGCTCTGTCAGGGAGACATGCGAAGCTCCCCCTACCCTATAGTAACATTTCAAACTATGCCTGGGGGTATTCTTCACTTTTGAGCAGGGGTTGGCGGTAATAAAGCATTACTCATTTCCCTGCTTGCTTTCTCTGAGCCACAAGAGCAAACATATAGTCAGTGATAGCTCTGCTCAAATGTTACTCTACAAAATAAATGAGCATGGCTTGCATACATTATCCCATCACGGAGAAAGGGAATAATTTGCTTGGGCATTCTAAGAATATAAATTAAATGCAGAATTTGCTTTTACATGCTTAATACAATTAGAAATAAACTATTATTTGGTTATGATGTTTTCATACTTTTTTAAAATATAGAATCAGAATTTTGCATCCTGCAATATATGCACAAATATAACTCATAAATATATACTTATAAATGTATAATATACATACATAAACACACACATATATGCCCATAATACCCTCTCTTCAAGCATTTTGTTCTTACAAGATAATAAACCAAATTTTACAGGGGAGTTATTTGTTTCCCTAATCCAGTGTCTCCCGTGAGAAAAGAGAGTTAAAAAAATCACAGCCATAACACTATGAACATTGCGATTTCTCCCGATGAGTAAAATTGGAGAAATTTCTCCTTGAGAGCAAAAAGGCAAGCTGATTAAGTCAAAGAGGTGTTATAAACCCCAAGGGAAAACAACGTGCTTTATTTTTGAAGTATTCCCAGCAGAAGTCTGGGAAATCTTACATGTCCTCTCACCACGATCCATCATTATAACTTAGCTGTTTGCAAATCCTCAGCAGGTCATCATATTTTACACTTGCTAACCATGTAAACACAACTGGGGACTCCTAATTACTGCAGATAATCTCAAAAACTTTCCACTTCCATAAAGCATACAGAAAAGGCTGGGAATAGACCGTTTCCCATGTCGTCCTGTTTTGCTCATGTATATTTGTATAGCTGTCACTTTTCTGGATCTCTGACTGCAAGTGTAAAGCATCTTTTTCATACACATATAATAGCTCATAACAACCTTGGAGATGCTGAGTTCTTTTTCTGCATACAGCAGGTGGGTTTGCTGTGCTTTTGCTAAATTGTTTAATCAAAGTGCTTCATACTGAAGGGTCCATGAATAAATATTGTAAACATCATCAGGGGAAGTGATTTATATTTACTTCAATTTCGCCAGGAGAAAACCTAGATTATCTTGAATTAGCAGCTGAAGTTTTTGTATATTAGAGTTTGTCAAGTATATTAGGGAGAGCGTCATGTGCAAAAAAGACAGCGGGTTCTCAGGTCTGGAAGTACATACCTTCCAATCCCTAATAAAAATTACAATTAATTACTCTTCTATTTAGGTGAAATTTATGTCAGTGTGGCTTATGACTCTGGCCTGTTAATGCATGTTCAGATGAGTCTCCAAGTTACCACTTAAAAATGTTGCTGTCCCAAAGATGAGAACCTGGCACGACACCAAAGCAGGCTACTCTTTCCCCAGTGAGGGAGAGGGCATGGGCAGACCCAGAGCAAAGATCCTCAGAGAGGCCCCACAGGGTCCTCCAAACTGGATGGAATGAAGGGGATGAGGTCAGCCACTGCATCTCAGCAGTAACCTCTGGTGCACAAATACCAGGGCCTTGCAGGAGCGCAGACCAGCATGGAGAAAATTAATGGGAGGGTGAGGGGTCATGACTGCTCTCCTGCTCCTCACCTGCCTGCTGTCATAGGCAGCTGCCTACTGCACTTCTGCCTAAAGTTTGCCTGCTGCAGAGCAGGTTTCACATGCAGAGGGGTCCCTAGTTGTGGTTATTACTTATTTCTGTACTAGGTAGCTGAATCAAGGGTATGGTAATTATCACTTCTTATACCAATGTTTTAGGGGAACAGATGAATATACATTTATTATACGCACATGCCTTACTAGGGTAATAGTTTAGTCCGCTCAAACCTGAGGTGTGAAGCATGGTGCGTGTTAGGACAAGAAGGAAGAGTTTACTACTGGCAAATCAAATTTATTTTGCTAGGGTGTTGAATGCATTCTTGTAGGTAGAGCATGGCTCAGCATAGAATATTGCTATGCTATTCCTTAAGTAACTGAGCTGCAGAATCACATTTTTAATGGCAATTATTATGCTAATAGTTATATTATAGTTATTCTCAAATTATTTTCATGAGGTTAAGAAAAAGCTATATGCAAGCATCTACTCATCTGTGGCTTCACCTTATGAATTTTGTGGCATCAGAGCTTTAGATGTGCTTCCACCCTCTGGACCACGGAATTGCTGCTGCTGATTGTTCACACGTTACCCCCACTGAAGGTTACTGCTACCTCGGCTGTATTCATTACATACACATAAAAATGCACACGGAAACACAAATATACACACACATGTAGTCATACACACTTACAAGTGTGTGCATAAGTATACAGACATAAATGAGTGTTTGTATATATATGCATACCTCTGTGTGTGGCTGTTTCTATGTTTGTCTTGCTTGCTTGCTTGTTTCCGATGGACAGAAAAGAAAGGTTGGTAGCTTCCATAGAGGAGACAGGGGGGGTAGGACTTTAGGACATTAGGCTATGGGAGCTCAGAGGCCAGGAAGGATGAGAGATCTGTTCAACTGATTTTGGGGCTGGATGATTGATAATATGGCCTTTGTGAGGCAGGGTTTGTACAGCATGTAGCACATGCAGCAATCACATATGAGCTTAGAGGATAACTGTAAGTTTTACAAAGAGTGTGCATGTTATAATACATGCCTGTATTCCTGGCCAGATTCTTCTTTTCAAATATCTATCTTTCTACAGTGATTCAAGAGAGCTATTTCTATGAGTGGTACTGGCAGAATAAGAACCTCTGCATCTTCATCTGCCTTTCTTTTCAGCTTGGTAACAGAAACTTCACTGCTAAGGTTTTGCTGTGTTCAAACCTGCCTGTGATGAGAAGATTTATATTTGCGTTTAGAAATCCAGAGACATATGGTGAATGTGAGAGCTGGTCAGCAATCAAGAGTGATTGATTCAGGTTTGGCCCATCAATTAAGTGACAGAGCAGTTTTAATCTTTTTTTTATTATTTTATTTTAAGCTTGGGACTTTGCTGGAATATTATAAGTCCCTTAACCATGCCCATGACAGCTGACTTGTACCCATAAACTTTGGTGCATTGATCTAATAGTTCAACTACTTCAATACATCTTCTTTTCCATAAATATGTCTGAGCAGTGACTTTTTTCCAACCTCACCAGAGGTATCCTTATTTGGAGTGACCTAATATGTACAGTGCTATCTGCACATGAAGTCTAATATCTGCTTCAAATCACCATACCTAATTCACAGAGAGCAGTATGGCTGTACAGTAACCTACAGTTAAGTGACAGTGCTGAAGCATCTCCCTACTCACAGTAGAAAGAGACACTGTTTAATAAGAGTTCCCCTCTTTTATTTTTTTTCCCAGAGGAAGGGGGATGGGAGGGAGCAGCAGAGGAGGTCTGGTTAGCTAGATCAAAAAGCAAAAACAAAACCAAGAAAAAAAAAACCCCACCCCAACAACAACAACAACAAAAAAAAGCCAAAGCGGGGTGGGGGCAGGGGGAAGGAGAAGAAAAGCTTCTTCCTTGTTCACATTTTTAGCTTATGTTTTTTGGATTCATTCCCTACCTTGTGTCAGTTTTCTATACTGACAGCAATTCTTGTACACAGTCGCATGGCAAGACTAACTTCAAATCCTCCCCTCCTCCTTCCCCCTCCAGCCCCTGCCTGTCATTGTCTGCTCTTGAGCAAGCAAAGTGAATGTGGTCAGAGCAGTGTGGGACTGTGTTTTTCCATTCTCAAGGGCAGCCACCCTTCTCATCAGCAAATCCATGCTAGCTGCTAGAGCTTCATATATTAAACTGATTTTCAGTCGTGAGGTTAGTTTCTCACTGGTGAAGCACTCAGCATAATAATACTTTACACCTTGTACTTCAGCAGTCCTTTCTAAACACTAATTTAGCCTCACATCCCTCTCTGAGGTAGGTCAGTATTATCCCACCGTATGAATGGGGAAGCAGAAGCCCACAGAGGTTAAGTGACCTATCCGGAGTCATGCAAGAAGCGAGTAGCAATGCAGAGAACAGAAAACAAAGCCCTCCTGGCTTGCATGGAGCAGTTGGAAAAACTATCAGGTGTTCAAACAAGGTTTGTTGCAAAAGAAAATAGAATAAAAATTAAAAATAAAACCTCTTGGGGGAAAAGGGAGCACTTTATACTCACTGTTTTCAGATGAGGGAACTGAGGTGAGAGAAGAGTTAAGCGATTTGCTTGAGATCCCATAGGCAATTCTTACCAAACATAGAAATTATGTGTGTAGTGAAGGCAAGGGGAGAGACTGTAATTAAATAAGTGACTTCTCTGATTGTGTTATTAAACACAAAGAAACAAGAAGACAAAAGGAGTGTAACGCTCTGTGTCAAACTTTTAGAAATCCAAAGTCAGCTGCCATTTTTATTTGATCACAGTTCCTTTGTTTGATTTGACTTTTACTTTACTCATTTATTTTCTTTCACTTGTCCTTTTGTTTTCTTTTGACAGTAGATATTTTAATTATTAAATTCCTTGTTTTCTTTAAGCATGTCAATTCTCTTAATCATTCTGTTTTGTTGCTTCTCTCTTTTTATCTGCTTGCTATTCCTCATCAATACCCAATTTCTGATTTTAAAATGCCTCATATATTTATTCATATTTTCTGCCTCTCTAATTCATCATCGTGTATTGATTCTCAGCTCTGGTCTCTACAATTGGTTGTTGAATTCTGGAGAATTATCCCTCTTCAGTATACTTTAACTTAATTATGTTTGTTGTTTCCAGTCTCTGCCAATTTGGACTGATATTACTGAAAGTTTAAAAAATGTAACTCTGAGATTATATCTGTACAGAAGATGAACCTTCCTTAAAATACCCTATTTGACTTTTCTCTCTCACAGGAACTTTTGGAATACTCATGCAAGACTTGTATGTTATAGTATATTACTATTATTACATTGTGTTTGTAGTATTTTGTGTTCTTTTTGACACAAAGCCTGAACACCATTCCTAGGAAAATGGCATAAAAATTCTATTATTAGCTGTCATGTCTTAAAAGAAAGTTTTACATGAGTCTATGGGTTTTAGCGGCTCATCAAAATGCATTTAAGCATTGTTACAAATCTGAAATCACATTCATGCTTCTCCAATTTGGCTAACACTTTGATTCAGTAATATCCCACAGGAGTTCCACAACAGAACTTTTTATTACAGGTAAAAGTATTCCTTTTCACTGACTTAAAATTTTTCAGTTTCATTTTTTACTTTTGATGCCAGAGAGAAAAGCAAGAGTTGTTTCTTTCACAGCTATATACCTTTTTTATTTTCACCGTTCTTTTCATATGATGGTCTACTCCTGCCTTAAACACATTGCCCAAACATTCTCAAATTCTCCTAAAATTAGTTTTTTCCAAGACCTTTCATCATTTTGCTACTTTAATAAACAGGTAACAACATGAATAACTGTATGAGTGTAAGCTTGTAATGACATTACATAAACCAATACTTCCAATAGCAATCAGTCTCTTAATACAACTGAAAAACCTGTTTGCTTCTTTGACCCTAAGAGAAAACCAAGTGCAGAGCCAAGCTTAGATTGCCAATATTCCTGTCCTAGTCTCTACTTATCTCATTAGGTCATGACTCATATGATAACTAAAATCTCAAAGAGCTAGTCATTAGTTCCAGCTGGTACCTAAATATAACAAACTGTTTTAATGCAACAGAATGATGAGTTTATGGCAGATCTGTGGGGTGCGTTGTACCATTAGCTCCCAAACACAAAACTCCCCATTGACTGTGTGTGGAGCATCCTTCAGCAGACTGTTGGCACGTTATGGCTCCCCAGTGATTCCACAGTGGAAGAAATTCAAGGAATTTGTCTCTGACCACAGAATTTATGAGGCCACGCAGAAGTCCTTCATGAACGGCAGGGAGCAGGGAAACAATTCAGAGCCTGTTGGGTTTCTTCCTTTCTTCTTGTTTTGCTTGTTCTCTTTTGGGACTTCACATGGGAAGAATACAGAGTTGAGAGGGAATTCTGGAAGGTTTTCAGCTCTGGCCTACCTCGGCTTCCACTGAAATATAGGACTAAACTCCTGCTATCCTCAATGGGAACAAATGTTGAGTATTTTCTCACTGTTACAGAGGGTTTGGGGTTTTTTTGCATGTTCAGGTATGTTAATGCTCAATTCACTAGAATTTTTAATAATACATTTCTTAAACGTACTTTGTGCTGCTATAAAAGAGCATTTTGTTCAAGACTGAAACATTGCTTTTATGCCAAAGAAGAAAGGTTGTTGCTGCCTACAGGGTGCGAATTCATAGCCAAAGCACACAGGATGTTTGCAGCGATCTTCTTTGGTGGTAGTATTACTTTGCTCCTATATATTACTTCCATCAAAAGATCTCGAAATGTTTTCAAGCACTGTTTCTCCAACTGTAATCTGTAGAGTATTTTTGATCCAAGAAACATTGGAAAGTAGACCAGAAAAAAACCAGTAATCCTCCTCCTCTGCATTACTGTATGATTGCAGAACAAATGCTATGTACACTTAATCTTACATACCTGAGGTGGAAAACAAAATGGGGTGAAAAATATAAGAAAGGGGAACTTCAAGTTTAATCATCCTTTTATATGATTGTGAATAAAAATCATTGCAGTCACATTAGTCGAGATGGGGCTTATATCTATTTTTATGGGGTTTTTTTTCCCCTTTTCTAGGGAAGCTTTAGTCCAGCAGAGGAATAAAAATATTGAGGAGCAGTTCTCTTAAGGAAATCAGTGTTATCCCAATTTTACAGGTGGCAATAATGAAATTCAATGAAAAATGAATGTTGTTATTAGGATGTGAACCTGAACTGTAACTGCTTTCAACATACCTCTTAAATAGAAATGGGACAGTCTCACAGTTAAAACTTGTAGTGGAAGCCGTGTTATGAGGATAAACAAACATGTGCATTTCAGGACTATGTTTACAGTCAGGCACTATGTTTTATAACTTCAGGCTCATAATTTATTCCACTTAACCTCAGGCACTCTCGCTGCATGAGGAGCAGAGCCACCGCAGCGTATGGGGTTGCTGCACCCAGCAAGCCGATAGGCGAGAGGTGATCTCTGTGCCCCCAGGTCCAGCCAGTAGCTAACCTGAGCATGCATTCTCAGAAGGTACACATGCACACACCCGATGCATATATACATGCACACACGGCTGGCCACGTGGATCACCCTAGACAGAAAACAGAGCACTGATGCAAACGGAAACAGCACTGGTGGCCTCACCCTGTTCCTCTCTCTGGCTGTGCAGAGTGAAAGGCAGTGGAAAATGTATATGAATATATGCAATATGGCATGCTCCAGCAGACAGTCCATCCAGTAACTGCGACTGGATGCCAGTCTCCTGACTTGCTGGCATCTGGACATATTAGCCTGCCTGAGTCCACAGTCCCACTCCAGTAACTAGTATAGATGCCCTCACTCACAGATACACACACACACACACATATAAATACACACAGAGATATACACACACACAGAGAATGCCTGTAGCAACTGGCCTTTAACAGCTGGTTGAAAGAGTAGTTGGTACCTGGACCTTGTGGTGTTCCAGTTGCCTCACATTCAGAACCACACTCCTGGAAACAGATCACCCTGGTCACTGGCTTTGGTCACATACTGCTCTTGACCATCTATGCCCACTTCTCTATACCATAGACTCACAGAATCACAGAATCACAGAATCACAGAATCTTAGGGGTTGGAAGGGACCTCAAGAGATCTTCGGGTCCAACCCCCCTGCCAAAGCAGGCTCCCTATCTCATATTACATAGATAGGCGTCCAGACGAGACTTGAATATCTCCAGAGAAGGAGACTCCACCACCTCCCTGGGCAGCCTATTCCACTGCTCTGTCACCCTCACTGTGAAAAAGTTCTTCCGCATGTTGGTGCGGAACTTCCTGTGCTCCAGCTTACAGCCATTGCCCCTAGTCCTGTCCCCACTGACCACTGAAAAGGGGCTGGCCAATTCCCCCTGCCACCCATGTCTAAGATACTTGTAAACACTAATTAGGTCCCCCCTAAGTCTTCTTTTTTCCAGGCTGAACAGACCCAGCTCACTCAACCTTTCCTCATAGGGGAGATGTTCCAGACCCCTAATCATCTTTGTCGCCCTTCTCTGGACTCTCTCCAGAAGGTCCCTGTCTTTTCTATACCAGGGAGCCCAGAACTGGACACAGTATTCCAGGTGGGGCCTGACCAATGCAGAGTAGAGGGGGAGGATCACCTCCTTCGACCTGCTGGACACACTCTTCCTGATGCATCCCAGGATCCCATTGGCTCTCTTGGCCACCAGGGCACACTGCTGGCTCATAGCCAACCTGTCATCAACCAGGACCCCTAGGTCCTTCTCCATAGAGCTCTTCTCCAACAGGTCATCCCCCAGCCTGTACTGATACAGTCGGTTATTCCTCCCCAGGTGCAAGACTTTACACTTGCTTTTGTTGAATTTCATTAGATTTCTCCCTGCCCAGCTCTCCAGTCTGTCCAGGTCTCGCTGGATGGCAGCGCAGTGTTCCTGCGTGTCAGCCACTCCTCCCAGTTTTGTATCATCGGCATACTTGCTGAGGGTGGATGCTATTCCCTCATCAAGGTCGTCAATGAAGATATTAAACAGGACTGGACCCAACACTGAGCCCTGGGGAACACCGCTAGTCACAGGCCTCCATTCAGATTCTACTCCACTGATCACGACCCTCTGAGCCCGGTCTGACAGCCAGTTCTCAACCCACCTCACTGTCCACTCGTCTATCCCTTGTTTCCTCAGCTTCTCTATCAGGATGTTGTGGGAGACAGTATAGAAAGCCTTGCTAAAGTCGAGGTAGATGACATCCACTGCTCTCCCTCCATCCACCCAGTTGGTAATAACATCATAGAAGGCTATGAGATTGGTCGAGCACGATCTCCCCTTGGTGAATCCATGCTGACTATTCCTCATGACCTTCTTCTCTTCCAGTTGTTTGGAGATGGCATCCAAAACAAGCTGTTCCATCACCTTTCCAGGGACAGAGGTGAGGCTGACTGGCCTATAGTTACTGGGATCCTCCTTCTTGCCTTTTTTAAAGACTGGAGTGACATTGGCTATCCTCCAATCTTCAGGCACTTCTCCTGTAGTCCAGGATCTGTCAAAGATGATAGAGAGCGGCTCCGCAATCACCTCCGCCAGCTCTCTCAGCACACGTGGGTGTATCCCATCCGGGCCCATGGATTTGTGTGCATCCATTCCTTTGAGTCGCTCCTGGACCACCCCTACCTCTACTAGAGGGGAGCCATTCGTTCCCCAACCACTCGTTCCCCAACCACTCCTACTTACATCTGGGATATGTGAGTCCTGAGAAGCCTTCGGAGTAAAGACCGAGGCAAAGAAGGCATTAAGTATCTCCACCTTCTCATCATCTCCCGTCACCAAGACACCCGCCTCATTCAACAAGGGACCTACATTATCCCTGGTCATCCTTTTACTATTTACATACCTGAAAAAGCTCTTTTTGTTGTCCTTTATGTCCCTTGCCAGCTTAATTTCTAAGCAGGCCTTAGCCCTCCTAGTTGCATCCCTACAGGCCCTGGCCACATCCTTATATTCATCCCATGATCTCAGACCCTGTTTCCACAGTTTATAGGTTTTCTGCTTCCCTTTGAGTTTACTCATGAGTTCCCTGCTTATCCACGCAGGTCTTCTACCTCTCTTTCCCGATTTCTTACTCAAAGGGATGCACCTATTCTGCGCTTGGAAGAAGTGCTGTTTGAATGTTAGCCAGCACTCGCAGGCTCCCATTCCTTCAAACAGAGCAGCCCATGGGATAGCCCCTATTTGATTTCGGAGGAGATCAAAGTTAGCTCTTCCAAAATTCAGGGTAGCTATCCTACTTTTTGGCTTGCCTCTTCCACTCAGGATCTTAAACTCGACCATTTCATGGTCGCTTTGTCCTAAGCTGCCCCCGACCTTCACTTCACTGACGAGCCCGTCCTTGTTAGTAAAAACAAGGTCAAGTACCCGCCCTCCCCTAGTAGGTTCCTGCACCATCTGTATCAGGAAGTTGTCTTCCATATACTGCAGAAATTGTCTGGACTGCATACGACTGGCCGTATTGCTTGCCCAGCAAATATCTGGGTAGTTGAAGTCCCCCATAAGGACCAGCGCCTGCGATCTTGAGGCTACTTCCAATTGCTTATAAAATTCATTATCAACCCGCTCCTCTTGATCAGGGGGCCTGTAGTACACGCCCACGACTATGTCACCCAAACTGGCCTGCCTTTTAATTCTTACCCACAAGCTCTCGACAAACGGTTCATCCCTACCCAGGTGGAGCTCAATACATTCTAGGTGCTCTCTAACATAAAGAGCAACTCCTCCACCTCGTCTCCCTAGTCTATCTTTCCTAAAAAGCACGTAGCCATCCATGGTAGCGTGCCAGTCATCCAGGCTGTCCCACCACGTCTCAGTGATCGCAATGAGATCGTGGCCCTGTGACCGCACAAAGATCTCTAATTCTTCTTGTTTGTTCCCCATGCTACGTGCGTTTGTGTATAGGCATTTTGACTGCAGTTCAGATGCTTCACATCTGCAAATGCTGCTCCTATATATTTTAATTTCTTTCATATCTGTCGCTAATGCTTTAACAAAACCCAGAATAAACATGATGCACATCTAAAAATCAAAAGTGCCATCTGCTTTGGTGCTGTGTTGCTTTTTGATGTGTCAAGAAGGTGATTTTCTTTTCTTCTGAAAGATCAATGATATTGGGATGTGCACTTAAATATGTTATAGGTTTGGCAAGCCTAAACAGAGAACTTTTCACAGTTCAGTGTTTTATTTGAAACATTATATATGGGATGCTAGACAAGTCTGCATGGATTTCAAGAGGATTAGTGTAATCACTGTTATATTTTATAGTTTTGCTACTTAAGATCGTGTCTTCAGACAGCTCATATCCAGGCAAGAAGATGCATGCATTTGTTCTCAAAGCTGGAGAGGGACTTTAGGGCATTTAGTGATAGGACAAGGGGTAATGGTTCTAATCTGAAGTAGGATAGATTTAGAGAAGAAATTAGAAATAAATTCTTCCCTGTGAGGGCAGCGAAGCCCTGGCACAGGCTGCCCAGAGAAGCTGTGACTGCCCCCTCCCTGGCAGTTTTCAAGGCCAGGTTGGATGGGGCTTTGGGAATCCTGGTCTAGTGGAGGGTGTCCCTGCCCATAGCAGGGGGTTGGAACTAGTTGATCTTTAAGGTCCCTTCCAACCCAAACCAGTCTATGATTCTAAATAAGAATCCAGTTTATTTTTCTTCTTATGCAATGATATGGACCAGCAAGTTTGAATCCATTTCTCACACCTGTGAGAAGCCACTTGTGCAGGTAGTCCCAAGGGGGTGGAAGAGGGGGAAGAATGAGATGTCTTTTGAAAGTAGATGTTACAGAATCACACAGAATCACATAACGGTTTGGGGTTGGAAGGGGCCCACGATTATAAAAGATTCCACTGTATTACTTGATTCAGTTACAAATCAGAAGATGAAATCCAAGGGGTATTTTGTTTTTCAAATTCATTTCAATTTCTATTCTTTCTCCATTGTCTCTGGCTTTTGTTTTAATTCAACCACTCTTTTCCTCTCATTTAATTCTCGTTTACTTTCATTGTTTCTATTTGCTTGGGTTTTGCTTTCTTTTGACATAGAATACATCTACCAGATATAATTGTTAAATATGAATTCAAAAGTGATTGAAACCAAGTGTGTCAAGGCCGCAGGAATTATCTGCGGGATTTTCAGTGCAGTATCAAAGGAAATCCACATAGTGTGAAAAGAAAATTCTCTGCATCCTGAACCTGAGGTTCATATAAATGCCAACCAGAGCTGTTTCTGTCATTATTATATACTTTCCTTTAGCACAGGCCTTGTTTTCATAGTAATGACAGCCTTGTCATTACAGGACAGACCAGGAAATAACAAGGTTTGAATTCCACTGTTTTCTTTTCCATACATCCTTGAGTGAGTCGCTAAGACCTATTTTATAATGTGGTCAAGAGGCATATGGTTACTTTCGTTTGTGAATTCAAAATGAAATCCTACTACTTCATTATCCAAAATTCATGAACACTTTTGAAAAAGCCTAAGCTTTTTTTTTTCTCATTATTATTATTATATTCTTGTCTGAAATAAAAAAGGTGATGGTAATAAATACAGGAAGGACTGAAAGCAGGCATGCTCTGGGTTGTAACTAGGTTGAACTGCTGATATATTTTTCTGGAAATGAATTCAATGGTATTATGTTCATTTTCAAAGATTTTGTTCTAAATCTATATTTTTGCTCAAATGTTTTCTAAATACAGACTACTGTATTACCTAAACCACATTTTTGTCCTTGTCTAAAATAAGGTCACTGTTGATCAATACTTGCTGGTTAATTTCAGAAATTAAAAAGATTTAATCTTCTTAAAACTGCTATAGAAACATTCTGTCAGAGCTTTTATAATGCTGGTATCAATTAATAGTTTCATCCCAAGAAACAATTTGTAGCACAATTTGGTCTCATAATTGCTTCTTCCATAGGCAAAAAAGTAAAGAAATTTAAAGAATCTGTACAAATCTTTCCATTAGATGATGGTAAATTCCAGCTCAGTTCTACTATACTGTGTCAGAAGCCCAAGGTTAATTTCTCTCTCATGGCTTGACCGAAGAAGGTGGACATATTCTGTTCGATGTCAGAAACACAAATTAGCATGACTGGGCACAATCAATAATTTGTGCTAAGAAAAGCTCAAGGCAAGGATAACAAGACTGAAGGTATGTTGGCAGAATGAAGTGGGAATCTTAGCTTGTCAGTCCTCACTGTTCAACTTCTAACACCAGCATAATAAAAACCATAACATACTCTAATAGAGCATACTGTTTAACCAGATACTACAGACTCCAGAGACCAAAAAATGGGAAATATTGCGAATAGCAGAGTGGACAAAGAGAGACTGGTTCTCGTGTGATCAGGTACTAAAATACTCCTAATTTTGTACAGTAAAAAACAGACACTGGCAAGGGTCAAGCACTTGAATAGTGTGCAGGCAGGCTGCTGTTGAGATTTGGAAGACCTTTACAGGTTATGCTCTTCTTATCATATCCATTAATCATGAGAAATATGTGAACTTATCTTGATCAGGTAAAGTTCTTTTCCCTGTTTGTTTCTAAAACGCAACTTTTACATTTTACAGATGTAAACTTGACTCCTGTAAATCCATCCATACTGTCTCTTGTTCAGAATGTCCATCTCTGCTGTCCCTAATTCCCCCCAACAGATCAGCGATGAAGTGTTTTGCTCTCAGTGGTGAGTCAGACCATCCAAACTGATGTCACATGGGTTACAAAATCACATGGACAGCCCTACACAGCTGCAGGGACTGATGCCAATTTTATCCTCTTTCACAGTAATCTCATTAGTACCTAGCTATGAGAACATACAACTCAGACATGGAGTGTGGAACATGGGTAACTAGGCAAGAAAATTACTAAGAATTTATCTTGGTAGATGACATGTCAAGCATAGTCAAACTAATGTTAACTTCCACTTGCTTCTACTGTTTGAGAAGAAAGAAAAGTGAATAATGAGCTTTTAAAAATGTTAATTGAGATTCGCATGGAAGCAGAGAAGGAATCAATGGACAAATTCAGAGTAAATTTGGCTTTTGAAACACTGTGTTTGATTTTAATTTTGAAGCTTTTTATGGAATGTGATTGGTAGGAATTGGATCTGAAGCATTGATATGTTAGCAACATGTCAGTATACAAGGATCACCTGTTTTCTCCAGACATCTACCTACAAAAAATCAATTCTTCCTAAAGGTCCAGTGGGTTTTGGCTTTTCGTGGGTGTTATGTGGGTTTCTTCACCCCAGTCATATTATTTTCTAAGAATACAGTCTAAAGGTTTCGAACTGTTATTTGAAATGATCCCCCGCTTTTGTGGTCTATCCTTCACTAAAAAGCCACTTCAGAAAATGGATAACTGGAAATATCATAAAACTAGAATAAACTCTCACTAGACCAAAGCCTCAAGCAACTACTTAAGTCCTTCCTCAATATAGCCACAAGCAGAAACTTAAAGTTTTTCACATCTTTAATTTAATGGATTTCCGTCCTGTGAAAGCTGAACTTAATCTGGTATTTTACCTGCATCTGATCCTATAGGATGAGGCAAGAAGGAAAGATTTTTGTCTTGAAAATTAAACTTATGGAGATTCTCCAGGAAACCTTATCTTTTGAAAGCATCAGACTAGACAGCTCTGAAGAGACTGGTTTTGTTTACAAGTTTTTACACAGTTCTATACTTTAAAAGCACATCTACTTGCATTCTACTATTATTTACATGTTCCCTGTGTTCCTATCCTTGTATACATGTCATACGTCCAAAGAGGAACATGTCAGGAGCTAGCACCATGTCTACAGACACATATGTATGTTCTAATACACTGCAGAGCCCTTAAAAAGTGTAAATACCTGGGACAGACTAGCCTCCCTGCTGTGTGTAAATACTAAATAGTGTCAGTAAGTTCAGCTTGCTGGAGGGATTTATTCTGTTTCACCAGATCAAGATTGACTAAAAATATCACTTCAATGACTGGAAAAAATAACCTTTCATAGCTAGAATATTTCATAAAGACAAGTGTTTGTTTTGTGTTGTTTTGTGAAAGTCCAAGACCCAGAAAACCATCTGGAAACATTTGTCCAAATATATATATTATAAATATAGAGTGAGGTTTTGCTGCCAAATGTTCCTCTTTCACAAAATGTTTCCATAATAACCAACCAAAGAGCCCCTTTATCCAGAAAAAACAGTAAATAAACAAAAAGCTCTCACAAACAAAAACACTCAAATTCTTTTTCCTGGACGTGCAAATCTCACCATACAGTCTTCACCATCCAGATTCTAGTGAGGGTAATTATTTCTCACAGAATCACAGAACATTAGGGGTTGAAAGGGACCTTGAAAGACCGTCTAGTCCAACCCCCCCCCGCCAGACCTAGATTAGGTCACAAGAACATGTCCAGGCGGGTTTTGAATGCCTCCAGAGGAGGAAACTCCACAACCTCTCTGGGCAGTCTGTCCCAGTGCACTGTCACCCTCACAGTGGAAAAGTTTTTTCTTATAGGCACAATACAAAACCTTTAAATAAATAATGAATGACTACTTTTTATATGGAAATACATTTATATTCACTTTAATACTTTGTTTCTCTTTTTGATTAAGGTAGTTTTCATCCCCCATCCAGAAGGACCTTAACAGGCTTGAGAAGTGCATCCATGGAAACTGTCCCTCCACTCTTGTGACACCCACCTGGAGTACTGCATCCATCTCTGGGGTTCTCGGTACAAGAAAGACGAGAGGCTCTTGGAGCAAGTCCAGAGGAGGGACACAAACATGACCAGAGTGCTGGAGCACCTCTCCTGTGAAAACAGGCTGAAAGAGTTGAGCTACTCCGCCTGGAGAAGAGAAGGATCTGGGGACACCTTATTGCGGTCTTCCAGTACCTAAAGAGGCCTCAAAGAAATTTGGAAAAAGACAAGTAACAGAATCACAGAATCGTAGGGGCTGGAAGGGCTCTCGAGAGATCATCGGTTCCAACCTCTGGAACTAAGTCATAAATGTATGAGGGGTAATAGCTTTAAAATGAAAGAGGGTATAATTAGACAAGATATTAGGAAGAAATTCTTTACCCTGAGGGTGGTGAGGCACTGGAATGGGTTGCCCAGAGAAGCTGTGGCTGCTCCCTCCCTGGCAGTGTTTAAGGCCAGGTTGGATGGGGCTTTGGGCAACCTGGTCTAGTGGAGGGTGCCACTGCCCATGGCAGGGGGTTGAAACTAGATGATATATGAGATTCCTTCCAACCCAAAGCATTCAATGATTCTATGAAAAAGGAAAGTGAAACCATGCCTTGTAAAAATTAAAATTAAAACATGTCTATAAATTAGCCTTTGTAGACCAAGATTTAAACATATTTTTAATGAAATGGAGGAATTCTGAGACTCTCCTCTTGGTACTCCAGCCTACAGGTTAATTCAGTTAGAATAACCATCCTTTAAAAGTTAACTCCTTCCCATATACCTTACAGCATTATGATTCAAAGCTTTTCATGAAAGCTGTTATTTAAATCTGTTCAATTTGAAAAAGAAATTTTGCAATGATATTTTATACCTTCATGAAATACTGTGAATGTGAAGATACTGATCAAAATTATGGTACCTCTTTTTCTCAATAAATTTATTACTCTAATTTAGAAGAAAAGGAAAAAAGTTGTAGCCTGACTAATCTTGAAAAGTAAATTCAATGTACACACTTCAGGAACATAGTCAAAATAATTTTTTCACAGTCAAAAAACAATTCCATTTTCATTCTAAACTTTCAAGGATTTTCAATGTCCTTAGAAAGACTTAAAGAATCAATGACTTTTATATCATTTAAGATAAATTAAATACTATTATTATTAGCAAATTAGCTAATTTAAATTCTAAAATAAAACTTGGGACATTTTTTCACTTTACAGAGGTAGTAGCACTGTTTTGTATTTCCACAGAATATTTATTCTTATAATTTTTAATATTCTATACATCAAAAACCTCAGCATTACTTAACATATTTCTGACTACATCTATAGGATCTCTGGTCACCCAAGTTTTGTCTGTATTTATTCCTCTATGCAATTGGTCCAGAAATTCACTGGAAGTCTTTGATATATTCCTGGGCAGAATCACATTTTAAGTGTTTTAAATACAACTTTGACTGCATTTCAATTTTACAACAAAGACTAAAAAAATGCAACCACAATGCAACCAGAGCTTGGATACCATTTTAATTCAAAGTTCTAAGGATGAAATTTGGTCTTTCTCAGCAGTAAAGAAGGGAAAAGATTCATATTACCTAATTTTCAGATGTCTAAAAATCAGTTGGTTTAGTTATTTACTTCATGCTCCCATTTATAATCAATGGAGAGAAGCAGGTAACTCTAAAGAGCAATTAATCTTCTTCTAAGATAGGAAGGATGAATGCCTTTTAGGTGTGCCTATTTCTCTCTGCTAACTTTGAGGGTAGTCAGGGATGACTAACTCAGATGAATAATTTTTAGATGTCTAAAGTTAAGTGAGATGAATCCCACACAATAAGTGTACACATTCTTTTCTCCCTGTTTCATCTCTTTTCCACAGACTTAATGGTAATGTCTCTCTTAGACAGAATTTAGTAATTAGGGGTGGGTGGGTGTAGGTGTGTGTGTTTGAGAAATAAGAATGTTCTTGACACACTTATACAGGTAGATTGTCCCTCTCCTTCTTACACTGTCAGGCCATCAGCTCTTTACAACATCACGTCGCTTAATGGGCCTGCAGTCCCCACAAAGCATTCATTCCTCATCCAACAGGACATTCTGAACCTTGAGAGAGGTTGTAAACCCAAGGCATGGAAGATATCTCCTGGTCAGGACCAAGCTGAGTCATAATGGCTATGTGAGGCAGCCCCCTGAGTTTTTTCAGACATGTGTACATAAGTTGAGGGAAATTGAAGGATTCTTCTCTACTTAGTCTCTTCCAGATGTAAACACAGCTTTTAAAATAATCCAATAACTAATGGCAGTAATAACACATAATGTATGTTCCAATTATTTTATCCATATTTAAATACTTTACTAAATCTTAAATAGGTACAAAAAGTAGAATAAACAATAAACTTCATACTGTTGCAGATATACCATTAATATGTTCATTTAATAACCTGAGTTATTTGGCATTAAAAGTCTAATGGTCTGTTTGCTTCAAATATGGCAATTTAAAAAAGAAATTGTAATAGCATTTAGCTTGTTGCCAAAGGATGGAATTTATAGAATAAAAGTGTATGATTAATTCCTTCTTTTTGCTGTTTTCATAGGAGCAGTAATTCCCTATTAATGTTTTTAATAAAATGTAAAATCACTATTATTATAAAGACATTATCATTATGCCAATAGTACTATAAAAGAATCACATCTCTGATATGTATGTTAAATAAGCCCAGTGGGAAAAGAAATGAAGGCCGAATTGCTGCCATATGTCAAAGGAAATCACCTGGGTGACCTTGTAAGAATGGCTAAGACCATGTTCCAGACCCTGTGACTTGCTGAGTAGTAGGGCTGAATTTAGGTACTATTAATACAAGGTTTTAATAAAGTTGCCTGAGCATGGTCAATTTGCTCTTTTGAGTCTTTAAAAAAAAATTTCCATAATTACCAAAGCTCATAGGCCCTGGGGCTTAAAAATGACCTCTTGTTTGTTTTCAGTGAAAAACAGTAGAGGCAGGGAATCAATTTAAATCAATATTTTCAGTAGAATTAAATAGAGAATTTGCCAGAACACCTTGCCTTTTTATATCTGGGGCCACAAGCACACTTGCATATATACAAACCCACCTCCTTTAGAAAGGTGTTCCAATTAAATCTAAGCTTGCCATCAGGAGTCTAACTACCCTCCTAATCAACTTGAGGAAAGTTTTTTCATGGACCGCTTTGATGACAATAGTAGTTCTACATTGCACAAACTGCTTGCCAACTCCAAAATTTGACAAAGCACTGAGCAGCTCCCCCCCCCCCAAAAAAAAACCCCAAGTGCTCTTTTTCATAATTAACCCAGCTACACTGTTACACTGTAGCTTTCAGGACCTAGACCAAAACTCTTAGTTCTCTTAGATACTATTTCTCTTAAATTTATTTAGAGCTCACTGAGACCAGGGAAAAGGAAAGGTAGGAAAAGGGGTGGAGCAGTAGCAGACAGCTGGTCCAGTCTTTAACAACAATATTTCCTGTCCTTAAAATGGTAGTCTTTTATGTTTTCATCTTTTTTTTAATGGTCTGCTGCTATATACAAAAATAAGTTGTTGTGAATGGTGGAAAAAAAAGTGTGCAGCTAATTGAAATGGTGTTCAACATTTAAAAGTAATTGTCATATTCAGTACTGAGAAATAACTAACAAATACTCAACTTAATTACTCAGTATTCTAAAATGTCCTTTGAATAATGATAGTGCTCTAGGGCCTTGAGTTTAGGCCATTAAAGTGCCCTTTTTGCCCAACTACCCAATGAATGCTTTAGGGAGACTCCAATTTTTACTGATTAGCAAACCTCTATAATCTATTTGAGAATACAAGTGACATCTTTCTTTGAGTATCCAGGACCCATGACCTCAGGGAGATGTGCTGTGTCACAGGCTTGACTGATAGAAAGGCAATATTCCTCCTTCAGACTCTAATTGGAACTACTCAGTGCAGCTGAAGAATTGAGCAACTCCTTATTATTCCATTTAATGGCCTTTTTGCATTTACAAATCATTTATCAGAATCATCCCCAAATGAAAAATGATAATAATAGCAAAGATATTTGGCACAATATGTTTGGCTTGTTATCCAAAGGCTTTGTACAGAGGCATCGAAGTACAGGGGATGATGTCATACCCTGGAGCGGGTGCAAAAGGGGAATCATTCTTAATTTCTGGCTGACTTCCCAGGCTTTCTCTTGGTCCTCTTCTACCGGAATCTGTCACAGCGCTTTCTGTCACAGTTGTAAAATACTTTCGGAGAAACATAAAGTTTTTATGAGAAGAATGATAAAAGAGATGACTTATTCTAGGGCCGGGGGTTAATATTTGCACTTGTGGTCTGACTTTGAGAATTAAAAATAAAAAGAGATTGAGGAAGAAAGTCAGAGTCCTTTATTTCCCCTTGCAGTTATTCAGAAGACATAGCAGTAGCTGCAGAAATACTCCTATACAAAATTTAAGATACTGAACCACCATTATGGGATTCTTAGTATGGTTGGTTTATTGGTGGATAGATTCCACTGATGATGATTTCCCTTTGAAAATTTTAAGAAGAGCAGAAGGAGACAGAGGATAAAAGAGAGGTGAGGCGGAAGGAAGGAAGGAAGGAAGGAAGGAAGGAAGGAAGGAAGGAAGGAAGGAAGGAAGGAAGGAAGGAAGGAAGGAAGGAAGGAAGGAAGGAAGGAAGGAAGGAAGGAAGGAAGGAAGGAAGGAAGGAAGGAAGGAAGGAAGGAAGGAAGGAAGGAAGGAAGGAAGGAAGGAAGGAAGGAAGGAAGGAAGGAAGGAAGGAAGGAAGGAAGGAAGGAAGGAAGGAAGGAAGGAAGGAAGGAAGGAAGGAAGGAAGGAAGGAAGGAAGGAAGGAAGGAAGGAAGGAAGGAAGGAAGGAAGGAAGGAAGGAAGGAAGGAAGGAAGGAAGGAAG
Source organism: Laterallus jamaicensis coturniculus (assembly GCA_022605575.1). Taxonomy (NCBI): domain Eukaryota; kingdom Metazoa; phylum Chordata; class Aves; order Gruiformes; family Rallidae; genus Laterallus; species Laterallus jamaicensis. Next base: position 2,359,861 of record JAKCOX010000027.1, read on the forward strand.
GAAGGAAGGAAGGTAGGTTGGCTGTGTTTAAAATTGCAATGTATTTGATTTCAAATTCAAATATTGATGCTGAGATATCCTGGCCCTGCTCACACAGCAGCCTGTACAGAACTACTTACTCTTTTTAACAAACAGGTCTGTCTTAGAGATAGAATACTTTCCCTCCATGTGTTTGCCCTTTTCTTATAATATTTACTTAGAGCCACATAATGGAAAATGTCATTGAGGTTTTGAGTATCTTCTGAAGAATGGGAACATTAAGATACTAAAACTGCATGCTGTCAAAAACTGTCTTAAGTGGTCTGGTTCATCAAGTAATACAGTAAGTAGAATTGAATCTAGAAGACTTTTTATGTTACAATAAATAAGGAAAGACTTTAATACCTGGGATGTACTTGGTGCTGGTTTTTTGTTTTGGGGGTTTTATTGTGTGTGGTTTGTTGGGTGTTTTTAAGAAGGACAGTCTCCTAGTTCTTGAAGTTTATTAAATCTTTAAGCTGTCAGGTTATTACTGTCAGTTTCAAGAAAGGAAAGAGCTACTGATGTAAAATTAATTTATTGAATAGAATTGTTTTGCCCCAGGGGAATAACATCACCATTTAATTTAATTTGCCCATCATATTGTCTCATTTGCAGAGGAAAAAAAATAACTTTCCTTTTTAACAGAGCAAAGTACGTTAGGCTGAATGGCGAATTTGTCCTTACAGTGTTTCCTCATCTATATTATCAGTTTTCATAAGAATATTTTAGACTCCCTTTAGCTTCCTCTTACTGCATTTTTGAAAATACTGAATTTTAAAAGTTCTCTCAGAGGTCCAGTCCTGAGCCTTCTGGCTGATGGATGGACTTCCATTCACGTATTTTGGTTTGAATCAAGCCAAAGGGGAGGAGAAAATAGAAAACAGAATGTATTAAATATTAGAAAATACATCTGTACCATTTACCAGTCTGTACAGGATGCCTTCAGTATCCCAGGCAACCTGACCTTGTTCATCTGTAATGAAATTAGTACGCCCAGGTGGGAGATTGCTGCTGAACAGTTCAGTGGGATGGGATTTATTTATCACAATTTTAGAGCTACTCTGTCAAATCAATACATTGCCTGGTCCAACCTCAATGGAGGTAGAGGGCTCGTAGTTACAATCTTTCTACCACCTGTTTGGTTGAAGTACCATCTCACACATTTCAGGCAGTTAAATTGTCTGAATGTCCTCAGAAGACATAAAATGGTTACTGTCTTTACTCAATTTATTGAAAGAAAAATGCTTTGCATTTCAGTTAACTTCCCCTATGAAAAGTAAAACTGTGAAAATAATGTAGAGCAGATTTTGGTTGAGCAATATCTTAGCATTGTTCCAGTCTCCTCAACTCCTTCCTTCTCTCCAACAGCATCACTGTAACTTGCAGAGGCTGTTAAAAGAAGAACACGACAGCTGTGACGTATTACAGTGTCTTCAGTAGTTACCACTCACAAAGAAAAGAAAATGCAACAGAGTGGGAGGTTTGTGATATAATCCTGTGTACACTGTGTGAACCTGATATTTTGTGTTATAAAATTTATATTCTTTCTTTGGTACCTGATCCACGTGAACTTCAAAGGTAGAATCCAGAAAGTCTTTTACCACAGATCAAAAGGGCCAGACAGTTTTTGGGCACAAAACAATTCGGGCCACAAAGATGATTAAGGACCTGTAGCATCTCCTCTATGGGGAAAGGCTGAATGAACTGGAGCTGTTCAGCCTTGAGGAAAGAAGGCTAAGAGGGGATCTGATTAATGTTTATAAATATCTCAGGTATGGGATACAAGGGGAAATGGCCAACCTCTTCTCAGTAGTCTGAGGGGACAAGACAAGGGGCAATGGCCTCAAGGTGGAACGCAGGAAGTTCTGCACCAACATGCGGAAGAACTTTTTCACAGTGAGGGTGACAGAGCCCTGGGACAGGCTGCCCAAGGGGTTGTGTAGTCTCCATCTCTGGAGATAATCAAGACCTGTCTGGACACCTACCTGTGCAATATAATCTAGGGAGCCTGCTTTGGCAGGGGGGGTGGACTTGATGAACTCTGGGGGGTCCCTTTCAACCCCTACAATTCTGTGAACCTTTGAATCATGCCTCATGACTGCAGAGGGTTACAGTAAAATTAAGGTGAAGCACCAACTGCCAAGATAAAGTAATAAAGCCTCAGGAGTTGAACTTTAAGAGAATTCATTCACAGTAGAGTCAAAAGGTAATATATCTACTGAGAAGACTAATTGCTGTACAGACTTTGTGTGTCTAATAGCTGCAGATTCAAAGGTACCTATGTGAGAACTTGCTGATCTGCAAATGTATGCAGTGGGACAAGGAATGGTCACTGTGCTCTGTAATATTCCTCCCATACACTCTCAAGACTGGAATTTAGACATGAGCAGAGATAAACTAAGGGGACTTAAGACCTTGGAGATATCCTTGTGTCAGTTGGAGAAGTTGAGAGCAAAAAGAGGAGTCCCTTTGGGAGTCTGGTTTCCTGTAACAAAGGCAACTGTGCCACCTTTCAGTGACGGTGCTAACAAGCAGAGGTCAACCTCTCTCAGAAAAGTGGCTTCCAAAGAAAAGATCTCTCTTCTAGAAAAAAAAAAAGCAGCTTTAGAAATCTTTAGGGTGAAACAGAAAGCCAGCCTCTGACATTTGGGTTGTTCCTGTTTATTAGCTCTCCATTATGGTTATTTCAAGTCACAGAGTCAATGATTACAGTCTGTCAGTATAATCATTATTTTTGCAAAAACCATGCCAAACGATAGAGACTTTTTTAAGAATCTTTGGATCTGTTGGGATTTTTTTATTTTAACAACCAACCTCTGGTGGTTTTTAATAGTAAAACTGGAATCCGGGTACTGAGCCACTCACAAACCCTTTGCATTCATTAGAGCTCAACTAAATTTTTTCCATGTCTATCTCCTTATGTCACATAAATAGGAACCTCTTCATTTCTACTATTTACTAGCAAATTACACTCTTGTGAAGCCCTCCCAGGAGGAGCGGCATCAGGGGCCGGCACTCCCACCACAATGGGGAAAGGTGCTGTGTGTTGCTGAGACCCTGGCTGTTCAGTAGCCCAGATTACCTGTGTGTGCCCTAAGCAGCGGTGATGGAATGACACCCATTTTGGTTGACATCAAGCACCTTCAGAGGTAAAAGCTTGAGAATAACATTTTCAGAAGCACCTAAATAAACTCCAGGACAGTTTTTGAGCAGTGTCTAAGGGCAATGCTAAAGGATAAGAATCTGTTGGCTGGCATTATACATATTTGATTTGGTTGAACACAGAAAGTGTGCATGTCACACCCATCAACAGGGTACAACTTATTGCACAGCTTATGTCACTTTTACCTTCAGGATGGGCAGGAAGGAGGACCAAGGGAACTACAGGCCAGTCACCTTAATCCTGAGGAAGCTGATGCAGCAACTAGTTCTGAAAAACATTGTGAGGTATGTGAAGGAGGAAGTGGTGATTGGAAGCATATATTTACAAAGAAAAAATAATGCCTGATGGACTTGATACCCTTCTACAATTATCTGGCTGGTTTAGCCCGTCAGGAAAGAGAGAATTATAATGTTTATTTTTACTTCAGCAAGGCTTTTGACACTGTCTCCCATAGCATCCTCATAAACAAACTGAAGAAGTATCATCTGATAAGGGAGGCAGATTGAAAGCTGGCTGAATGACTGAGCTGATCAGCACCACAAAGCCCTGGTGGACATCAATCACTAAGACTCATATATTCCAAAAGCTGATACCTGGCCATTACTGATTAAAATCTTTCTAATGACCCAGATAGGGGGACAGAGTTCAACCTCAGTAAGTTTGCAGGTGATACAAAACTGCATGGCTGTGTTGCTAGTCAGAAGGACCTGGACAGGCTGGAGAAGTGGGCTGATTAAGATCTCGTGAAATTCAAAAAAGGAAAATGCAAAATCCTGCCCCTGGGGAAGCTTCATGCTATTGAGAAAGTGGCTTTGCAGAAAAAGACTTGGAGGTCCTTGTAGGCAAGTTGAACATGATCCAGCAATACACTCTTACATCAAAGAGGGCAAACATCCTCATAGGCTGCAGTATTGTCAGCAGGTCATGGGCAGTGATCTTTCCCCTCTAGTCAGCCCTGGTGAGACACATCAGGAGTACTGGTCCAGGTCTGGGCTCACTGATACCAGGGAGAAAGGGGACATGCTGCAGCATAGGCAAGGATGGATGGGGCTTTGGACAACCTGGTCTAGTGAAGGTGCCCATGGTAGGAGGGGTGGAATTAGATGATCTTTGAGGTCCCTTCCAATCCAAAGTATTCTATGACCCAGACCATTCTATGATTTTATGTCCAGAGAAGAGTCACAGAAGCATTGAAGGGACAGAAGAACTTGAGATAATAAGGAATGAGAGAGCTGGACTTGTTCAGCATGGAGAAAAGAAGGCTTAGAGGAATCTAATCAGTATGTATAAACATCTGATGGAATGATGTAAGAAGGCAAAGTTGGACTTTCTTCAGTGAAATCCCATAACAGGATTCAATGGGGACATATTGAAAGACAGGAAATTCCATTTAAACAAACATATACATGTATTATGAAGGTAGCTGAGCACAGAAACATGTTGCCCAGAGAGTCTCCATCCTTGGAGAGTTAAAATCTGATGGGACGGAGGTCTAAGAAACCTGCTAGAGGTGACCCATCTTTGAGTATGGAGATCAGCAAGAAATCTCCAGAGGTCACTTCCCATCTCAGCCATTTATTATTTTCTCACAGGTGCTTCATTTGTCTACAGCAACTTGAATTTCTTAAGCTTATAAGTAAATGCAACTGATAAGATATACATAGATGTCTCTCAAGGGATACTGGTAATGCTATATTAATGACAGAGTTAGTTTCATTCCTTGCTCCCCCTGTTGCAGTCTGAAACACCTCTGCATAGGTACTAAAAGTAGTGGGAGATATTGAACAGCTCCTGTCACTGGTAAAATACAACCATTACCACTGACAAGGTTTCCCAAGAGTCTTTGGATATGATATACAGATACTTCATGTATAACCTTCTGTCTGCCCTCTCATGGATGGTGGCTGCTTCTTCTGTTAGGAGCTACCCTTTGTACACACATGGGCAACTTGTGTCTATGGAAGCATCCACTGTGTCTAAGTGTTTTGAATAGAGAATGTGCTTGAAGAAGTAGGAGTATAGTGAAGAGAAGTTGGTGCAGATCCTATTCAGCAATAAAGCAAAGCTTTGTCACCTGAGCTGCAAAGTAAACTTTTCAACAAAGTAAAAAGAGGACCTTCAAAGCAGTTATTAGCATCTGAAATAGGAAGGAGCAAAGCTCTGGAGCACTTTGAGTGAAAGTATTTATCCTAGAAATGTACTTCAGGGGAAAAGAAAAAAAGTCAGAATCTTGAACTTATAAACACCAAAGCTAAATACTTAATGCACTCTGTGTGTGTGTCTGTGCGTGCACGCGGGTGGGTGAAGTTAATACAACATCTTTTTAAAAGTTAAGCTGAAAATTTTTGAGGGATAGGCAGTGGGAGTTCTTCCCCTTTGGGAGACAGCAGGGAAAATTGTTTCCGAAGTACAGTGGGGCTAGTCGCTGGTTATTGCTGAAATGAAATGGCTCTTAAGCAGTGCTAAGAACTTCAGTTAAAAATTTCATTGTGTTTAAATGGACAACTAAAGATTCAGAGAAATTGGATTCACATAAATGGAGAGGTTCCCAGCTGCGTTCTCTGGCAGATCACCAGCGTCAGAAAGAAGGGAAAGATTACCGTTTGTACATTGCATTAAATTGCATAATGTCAAATTGTCCTGATCATATCCCAAATGAAAGATGTTGAAGAGAGCCAGAGCAGAGGTTTTATCATGGAATCTAGTTTAAGGAGTAAAGATATGATTCATACAGACCAGAAAGGTGGGGGAAAGGTAATGCATTATGCATTTAATATGGAGGTTGCTAGTCCACTGAGGTGACGTTAGTCATATACATTAATAAAATGATGCATGCACCTTGCCCAGTTGTGTGGAGTGAAATTCCTTCTAGAAATATTATCAGATAAGAATGCAGGCTGCAAGGTAAACTTTCTGTAAAGGCTTTGGTTTGCACAGGAAGAGCTCTACATTCTGCAAGACACAGAATTCTGATCATCAGTGGAACTGCCATTGAAATTGCTGTTCCAGTTTTGCTTATTTTTTGGTTTATCAGCCAAGGTGAAGGTGCTTTCATTACAAACCCTTTCTCTTTTTTTGGTTGGGATTTTTTGCACTGATATAAATGAATGAATGCAACTACTTTCTGTGAGGCTGTTTTAAAACTAGCAGGGATATCAGTCTAACTCACAATATATGAGAGAGAAAACATTTTAACTAAAGGAAAAGATGCATCATATAAGAAAACATTATGGCAGCAAAGATCCAGAAAGATCTTGCTCTTCTTTCTCTTTCTTGGAAGAATGACTTGTCTCAGTAGCACTAGTTTAGCACTGTAATGTAACCAGTAAGATTTCCTCTGCTGTGTCCCCATTTTTCTAATTCACTAATCAGGGAGGCTAAGAGCTATGATCGAACTGGTTTCATCTCATCTCTAAAAAGACTGAGCTGGAAGTATCCTGTAGTTCTATGATGGAGAACACGAATTGCATACTATATCAAGTTTTTATGCTTTCCCCCGTTAAAATTTACACGTCCTTTTGAATCAGGCAGGACTGAACTAAACCATTCCTATTTCTCAGGGAAAAAAAAGCTCAATTAGTCTTCTCACTAAACAAAGAAAAGAAAATGCTGAACTTTTTCTGTTTCCTTGCCTGGGAAGCAAAGTGCAGTACAGATATTGTCAGCAAGGCACCCCAGCAAGGTCTAATTTGCATATTTAAATGCAACAGAGACAAGTAGTGATATTCACCCTATTCAGAATGGGTATGGATGCCAAATCAAAATAGCAGTGTTAATTCCACATTTTCTAGCTCTGCATCCCTCTGCATAGCTCTGAACGTCCAACGTTACAGAGATAAGTGCATATTTATTGAAGAAAAGGTATGGCTGAAGGACTGGGGAGCAATCTTTTGCCCAGCCTACACTCCCATTTGCAAGTGGAACATGCCTGCAAAGAGTTCTTTCAATTAAGAACAGCTTTAGCGTTATAAGCCTGGAGTGCTCTCATGCTAAACCCAGCATGGGACACACAGGACAGTGCTCCACCCTCGCAAGACAAAAAACCTGGCATGCTTGTAGGTCTAAACCAAGTTTCATGCATCATAACTGTCTCATATGGCCAAAATTAGGCTACGTCTTTCAAAAATCAGTGAATTTGTATATAAATTTGAGAGATTTTATGCATATGTATCCATGTGTATGTTCAGAGAAAATTCTTTAATGAGAGTAAATCTGCTCTCTCAGGCAGGATAATCTTGGGGATTTTTAAAAATTTTCCAGTCTGTGTATTGTAATTATTATCAAACAATTGAGGAGCCAGTAGTTCCCAATGGTGGGGTTTGTGAGCGTTTGACAGCAACTGCTTCCACTGTTACTTAGAGATTAAAAAATAATTCCTTCCAGACTCTGGAGCTATCATTGCACCTTGGCAAATATTAAATCACAGAAAAGTTAATGCGCAATAGCCACTTTCACTGTATCACATGTTTTTCACATATTTTTCCCTTTATTCAAAAGCATTATTATTTCAGTACCTAGGGTATTAAATTACTGTATTAATTCATTTCTTAATTTGTATATATTTGATATAGTATCTATTTTTAATTATCAGAAGTCTTATTTAATTTTGACTTCATTAAAAATTACATATGGAACTGTACACACACTCATCTCTCCTACGTGTGAGAAGATGCAATATTCCGTTAGCTGGAAATAGTCAATTAAAATGTTCAGCACATAAACACAAAAATGTTTTTCCCTTATCAAAGATAATGCAGAAGAAGGATGGTCTTGTGGTTAAAATGTTCAGTGCATAAATACAAAACCCTGCTTCTCAACAAATATAATAGAGAAACTGTATGATTAAACAGAGAGATTGAGCCATTGCAGCTGCGCTCCTGGCTCTGCTAGAAACTTCTGATACCACTTGTGGCACGTTATGCACAGAAGGTTTTCAAGCAGTGGTGGTACAGGTGCCACGCTGGGAATGTGTTACTATTTTTCCAGAAGCACTGAAGTATGGGGAAATTTTCCAGGTTGCTCTGCTGTCTGTCTTGGTGCCCTGATGTCACCTGTACAAGTGGTTCAGGGGCATTTGGGAAGGTAGCAGGAAGTCCCCTGCTGATTGCCATACATATCCCTCCACACTGCTTAGCAGCTCTGAGTGCTAAGGAGGATGGGATTGGTCTTTGTGATCCTTGAGATAAAAAAGGAATTCTATCAGTAGTTACTGAGCTAATGGCTTCACACAACAATAAATTACTCTTGCCCTGTACTGATGACTGCAAAAACCCTGTTCCATGCTCTGGCACTCTGAGGAGCCCTTGCCTTCCATAAACATATGGACAAAGTGTTCTCATAGGGCCCAGGGTGCCTTTGAGGTATTTCAGCTCCCACTTTTTCCCTGGTGAGAGGTATCACGTACTACTCTTGGTCCCAGACTTGTGGGGCAGTAGGCCATGTGTGACAGTAACAGCTGAGCTCAGTGGTTCCCACTCCTGAATTTCACAGGACTTACAGGGATTTCATTTTTTTTTCAAGTTATTTTGTAAAGTAAAAATAAATAAAGGAATAAAAGATCAAACAGAGGACTTTGTGCCCTCAATTCCCTAATGTTAGACTTTAAGTGAGGTATAGGCAATGAAGTAGTCAAATGTTCAAAGTCCGTTTTTTCTCATGTAGAAACAACCCTTAACTTTTTAGGAAAATGTATAGACAAAGAGGTACTTTGAGGTCAGTTTAATCACCTCTAATCCCAAAGAAAGGTTTTGGATAGTAATCTCATATTGATATGACTCAGTCAAACTTCAGGTACCCAAGTCCTCTAATGGATCTAGTGATAGGTTCTAGCCACTTTCTTTTGGCTGTCTATGGTCATATGACAATTCTGTGCTTAGATTAGTCTCACCCCAAAGTGAAATTGTCAGAGTTAGAAATCTACAATGAGTTCCTCAATGCAGAGGTACCTGGCATCAGGCTGCCTGCAGATTCACATGCTGCTTATTGTATAATTTGGTTTGGCTAATTTTTTTCTTTAAGTACAATGATTTGAGGGTTAGATGCTTTTGATTAAAATGAACCTGAGTGTCCAGAGAAGAGAACTGTATATTTTAGTTGTTTCTTCCAATTTTTATTTTTTTTTTACTGTAATTGGTTAACATAGAATTGAAGAATCATGGAATGGTTTGGGTTGGAAGGGACCAACCTCCCTGCCATGGTCAGGGACCCTTCCCTAGACCAGGTTGCCCAAAGCCCTATCCAACCTGGCCTTGAATACTGCCAGGGAGGGGTAGCCACAGCTTCCCTGGGCAACCTGTTCTAGTGTATCACCACCCTCAGAGTAAAGGCTTTCTTCCTAATGTCTAATCTAAATTTACCTTCCTTTAGATTACGTCTTGTCCTATTGCTCCCTGTCCTTGCAAACAGTTTCTCTCCACTTTCCTGTAGGCCCCTTCAGGTACTGGAAGGCTGCAATACGGTCTCCCCAAAGCCTTTTCTTCTTCAGCCTAAACAAGCCATACTCTCATCCTGTCTTCATAGGAGAAGTGTTTCAACCCTTGGATCATCTTTGTGGCCCTCCTCAGGACTCACTTCAAGAGCTCCATGTGTTTCTTGTACTGAGGACTCCAGAGCTGGATGCATAACTCCAGGTGGGGTGTCACAAGAGTGGAATAGAGGGAGAAAATCACCTACCTTCATGCTTCTTTTGATGCAGCCCAGGACATGGTTAGCTTTCTGGGCTACAGACATGCATTTCTGGATCATTTTGAGCTTTACCTGAATAAACACTCCCAAGTCCTTCTTCTCAGGGTTGCTCTCAATCCATTCTCTACCCCACCTGTGGTTGTACTTGGAATTGCCCCAACCCAAGTGCAGCCATCCTTGCTGAACCTTGTGCTGTTTGCATGGGCCTACCTCTCGAGCCTGTCACTGTCACACCACTTATCCCTGATCTCCAATTGGACATTGAGCCATTGACCACAACTGTCTGAGTGTGATCATCCAGCCAATTTTTAATCCACTGAGTGGTCCATCCATCAAATCTGTGTTTCTCCCATTTAGAGACAAGGATGTCACGTGGAACAATGTCAAATATTTTGCACACATCCAAGTAGATTATGTCAGTTGCTCTTCTTTTATTCACCAATACTGTAACCCCATAGTTAAAGGACACCAAATTTGTCGGTATCAGTTTTCCCTTAGTGGAACCATGTTGGCTGTCACCAACCTGTTACTCAGTTTTCATGTTCCTGAGCATAGCTTCCAGGAAGATCTGCTCCATGATCCTTCAAGGATGCATAGACATGTAGGATGTGATCTCAGAAGTGCATATGCAGGTACTTCCCTCTCTCACAATGTGACTGCTTATACTAGCTGTAAGAGAAGTTGTGAAAAAAGGACAATAAGAAAATTATTGCTATAGCACATTTTGACATTGCCAATAAGCATGTCCGATCTTATCAAAAACTGTAAATTCCACAGCATCACAGTGAGGTGAACATGAGACAGAACCAGGGGACAGACGTAGCTACCTTAAGATGACTCCAAGTTTGCAATCTGCAAATTTCTCATTGTAATGAGAAATAATTTTGATTTTTTTCAGGAAAGAGAAAACTTCCTGAATAACATTTGATAGGACCAAAATTTTTCAATTTACAATGAATTCAAAGAGGGATTTTGACAAATAAAAGAACTTCTCTCCTTTTTTTTTTTTTCAAAACTGTTGAAAGATTTCATCTTTCTCATGGAAATATATGTTTCAGCTACTCCTTTTGGAATACAATTTTTCATTTCAAAGTTGACCTTAAAAAAGGGGGGAGAAAAAAAAGACAAAGGACTTTGAATCTGAACAACAAGTCAAAATATTGAATTTTAGACCAGATGATGTTTTTGGGGAAATCCCAAATCACTCCTTTATTTCCCCAAAGATAATCTGGCTTGGTTTGTTCAAACTACTTGGATTTTCCCTTCTGCTTTTTCCCAGTTTAATACAGCAAATTTTTTTTTCAGCTTTATTGTGGACCTTTTTTGAAAAGAGAGAAAGGGATTTCCAAAATTTGCTTTGATAGTAAATAAAGATCTGAATCTGGTGTGTTGATGGTAACATTCATTTCTTTGACAGAAGAATAACCAAAAGCTTTAAAACTTGACAAAGTACAATTGTAAAAGTCTCTTTATCTATTGCTGATATTTATCTAAGATAAACCTAGTTAGTTTTTTATATTGATCAAGACTGGAAACACCTGTTTTTTAAATGTGTTCATTTTTCTAACTAATTAAAATTACTATAGGAAATACTGCATGTTTGCACAGGCAGATTGATATGTGTTGAACGGAGTTTTTTCCTAATCATGGAGTATGCATTCTAACAAAACCAAATCCTTAGCAGTTCTTATAACCTTGCTGTGGCCAGGCAGAAACACTCCAAGAGTGATGTTATAGATCTCTTTTCAGAACCATTTCTTTCCATTCTACATGGATAGAGTTTTACCCCTAAAGCAAGGCCTTCCCGATATAGAGGATCATTGAATCGTTTGGGTTTGGTGGGATCTTAAAGGTCACCTAGTTCCAAACCCCTGCCATGGGCAGGGACACCCTCCACTAGACCAGGTTGCCCAAAGCCCCATCCAACTGTCTTGAACGCTGTCAGAGAGGGAGAAGGCAGGGCTGGACCACAGCTTCAATCTGTTCCAGGGCCTCACCACTCTCAGAGTAAATTTTTTCATAGTATCTGATCTAAATCTCCCTCCTTCAGTTAAAACCCATTGCCTCCTGTCCTATCACTAGACCCCCTGATAACCAGTCCCTCTCCATCTTTCCTGTAGGCCCCTTTAGGTACTGGAAGGCTGCTATAAGGGCTCACCGGAGCCTTCTCTTCTTCAGTCTGAACAAGCCCAACTCTTTCAGAGTGTCTTCACAGGAGAGGTGCTCCAGCTCTACCCTGTAAGCTGTACCTCATGGTCTGCCTCTGGATTAATATCACACTTAAGGGATGTTGCTTGAAGCATGCTGTTGAAGACTAGCTTTGAAAATATTTTGGAGAAGATGCTTGTGTTTAGGACTACCTGAGTGCAAAAATATCTCTGTTAGCTACATTTCAACTGATACTTAAATGCATTCCAGGGTTAATTGCTCTGATTACTGCATTAACTTGAAGTGTGACTTTTCATACATTAAAGGAAACTGTTACATACTTGTTTTCTTATCTCCAAGGCCCAAATACTGTATGATCTGTCATAGAAATTTACAAATATTAAGCAAGTTCAATCAAAGGTATAACTAGTTTTTATTCTATACTTATTGCAAAGAGCCTGCTGTACACACAAAAAATACAGCAAAGTCAACAAAGACTGTCTTAAGCTGATAAAGGTACAAAAATTTCCCAGCTAATGCTGGAGCTGTCATTTTGTCAGCTTGATGAATCTAAACTTCAGATGTAATTCTGACAAAATGTAGATTTAGTTATTTTTTCATACATTCCTATGGATTCTTTCACATTATTGAAAACCCAGTAAACAGCAAAGTACTGCTAAGATTCACTCTACTAATTAAGACGTAATAAATTCCACATAGTAAATGCTGCTCCTCATACAGTATTAATCTATACATACCAGTGATAGAGCTGTGCTGAGTGAGGAGGCTGTTCGAAGCATGAGCTGGATGAAGAAGGAATTCTTTTCAGAAAGTAATTGCATTTTATATAACAGTTCCTTTGGTATTAATTTGGGTTTTTCTTTTCCTTACCAGGGCATATCAGTGTTTGCAGTGTATTTCAAAACTGAGCACTACAGAAAAGCTACAAATTTTGTTTGAAACACTGGAAATTTTTCTGACAAAAAGCACAAGCTTCTTGATTCAAGTCTGAGGCTGATAAAAAGAGTCAGAGGTCCTTGTACTAAAGACAATGATGTCTTGATACTCGAATGCGTCACACAGGTTATCTTTCCCTGGAGCACAGGCTAGAATTTTCTATCCAGTTGCACATAGCTTAAAAATAAATACATTAATACCATTTAAATAGAAAGATAAAATTCTATTAAAGAACCTGGCTGAAGTCAATGTCTTAAATCTCTTTTTTCTCTGCATTCATAATTACCACCAGCACTAGTGAATGAAGATCGCTAAAATTGGGCACAGATGTTCTTATGGCTTAATTCTGCTTCTAACTGCAAGAAGAAGCAATACAGAGTTTGAAGGAAGTGTCTGTGAAGTATCTTCCTATCCAAGATGTTCAGCTGTTAACAACAATTCTGTGACCTTAAGGACAGGCACTAGATCCTCCAAATCTTCCTATTTGTTAGATACTGATCAACAATATGTGCTGAGATTTTTTTCTGAGCTTCCAGAAGGTTGTATTACCGTCTCCATGTCATTACAGTGGCAGTAACTATCTTGCATGAGGTGACCCAATAACTTAATTGTGGGCTGTTTATAAATATTGGCCAAAGTGTAACTAGGTTCTCCAGGAGAACCAGCAAGGATTATTCATCTATTTAGAGGTTAAACATTACGTTTCACTCCATTAATATCTGTAATTTTTGAGGGAAGAATATAAAAGATGAGCAGCAAATTATATGCTGTAGTTTATGGTTTAACAACAGGTTAAGGAGTAGTAATGGATAAACATAAAAAATCAACATCATTCATTGGTTTAAAGAAATCTTAACTTTCAGAAGTAAAATTATGAAAAAGCTGAAGTTAGGGAAAAATCTTTTACAGACTGCAGTGAAGCAAAATGAGGGGAGAAACATGAGATTTTTCAGTTTAACAGCCCTTGCATTGCACATTGTTTTCCAGGCAGTGGCATACTTCCAAAAAATAGACCAGGATAGACATAGCACAAAATCCAGGGTGATGAACTCTGTTGGACTTGTTCTGGAGAAAAAACAGAGGTCTGAGAGTTCAGAAGCAAGGAGCAGGATGGGCATAGAAACAGTTATTCAATGTGAGATGAGGACGACAAGCAATCCTGGGTGACAAAGTGAAATGGAAAAAACAAGAGTAACTGCAAAGAATGAAAGATTTGATATCACTTCCTTTTCATTAGCTTTGAAAGTCTGAAGCATCAATTAAAAATTTTCAAATCTGAGTTAGATTGACTCGTCTATCCATGCTTGTGCTATAGTCAGATAGTCTCTGGTAAGTGATGAATATGTAGCTTATGTTAGAGTAGGTGACTATAAAGCTTCTGTGTCAGCATCCCCTGAACCAAGGAGACCCTTCTACATATAATATAGCCTGCTTTGATTATTTCCTAATTCTGCCTAGATTAGCCTAAGGAAACAGTTTGTGTGCAAGGTCATGTAACACTTCAGTAACTGTCTACAGAGAAAGAAATGTAAAATCGTAGTTTAAACCCAGGATCCTGGCACACAGTAATTAAATAAAGAAACAGTGAAATGCAAGTAGGTGAAAGCTGATTAAATTGAGAAAAAATGTGTCATGGAGTTCACTTTCTTGTGTATGTAAGGGATTGCAAAATAGCACTTAACCAAGTTGTTTAACCTACAGACATTAATTAGATATTTATATTTTTTGAATCTCTTATGATTGTATTTATGTAAAACATTGCTGGGAAGATTTAAAACTTAAAATTTAATACTCCCTTCCCTTCCCTTCCCTTCCCTTCCCTTCCCTTCCCTTCCCTTCCCTTCCCTTCCCTTCCCTTCCCTTCCCTTCCCTTCCCTTCCCTTCCCTTCCCTTCCCTTCCCTTCCCTTCCCTTCCCTTCCCTTCCCTTCCCTTCCCTTCCCTTCCCTTCCCTTCCCTTCCCTTCCCTTCCCTTCCCTTCCCTTCCCTTCCCTTCCCTTCCCTTCCCTTCCCTTCCCTTCCCTTCCCTTCCCTTCCCTTCCCTTCCCTCTTTCCCCTTTGAAAAAGCAGGTGCAGATTTAAGAAAAAAGGCTAAATGAGCAACTGAAGTGAGGAGATCAATACTAAGGAATTCAATTAAATTTCCCTCACAAGGGGTTTGCTCCAAATCTCATTGAAGTCAACAGAAAGATTCCCACTGGCTTCACTGGGGTTTTGATGAGACCCAGGGGACAAGATAGAGAGGGCCCATTAGTGTTTTGCTGACTTAAGAGCCCTTCCTCTGAGTCACCTTCTTTTTTGCTTTTTCTTTTTTATCCTTTTTTCTTTTTTTCTTTTTTTCTTTTCTTCTTTTCTTCTTTTTTTCTTTTTTTCTTTTTTTTCCAAGAGAACCCATTTTTTCCCTTTTCACAGACTTGAAATTTGGGTCTGCAGAGAGTGCCCCAAGTCTCTTTTCTTCAATAAAACCTCCTCAAATCTTCTGGGTAGAGCTGGACAAACAGTGCAAAAATTTTTCTTAATCCCCTTCCTTGTTTCTCATGTGTCCTGGTCTGTTCTAGCCCCAAACAAGATTCGTGTGTTTATGCAAAATATTAGCTGGCTTTATTTTTATTATGGGCATGCTTTATTAATCTTAATAAATCAGTTTGTCGCTTTCTTTCTGACTGCCTCTCAAGTAAAACGGGGATTGACTGTGCGGTAACACTGTTTATGTCATGCCTGAATAGTTTAAGGTGAGGCTTTGAGTAGTTTTATTGCTTTTGTTTATATAGGTAAACCCAATCTGCACGTTTGAAATGATTGATGAAGTGCAGTCCCACTTGGAGTGTTTGTCATCATTCATGTGCTGAAGTGACATTTCTTTATGTATTTTGGCATAAACATATGCAACGACTGGCAAAGCATTTGACCCTGGAGTCTGACTATTTGTCATTCTAATCTTTTTTTTTTCTACCCCAAAGTCAGGCAAGTTACTGTATATTCTATCTGCATTCATGTTGCTAATTATTCAAGAGACAGTAAAACAGTCCTGTGGCTGGAATTGTGTAAGTTGCTGAATGTGCATTCCTCTTTTCACAAGTTAGGTACTTTGCTGCAATATAAATAAACTTGGGATGTGTGTAAATGTCAAGAGCAACAGTCATATTGAGCTGCGGTAGCTTTTCAGTAAATTCTGAAGCCTATGCTCTGTCAATAGAATAAGGCAAAACACTACGCGTGGAATTCAGCAAATCAAATGTGAGCAGAGATTAAGTAAAATACATTAAATAAATCCTGCAATATAATTTTCCAATAACACAGTTACAATGAAAAGCAAGTAACCAATAATTCACATTATGTGGACAGAGATAAATGGATGGTGCCTTAACCTCCAGGCTCAGGGTTCAGACCGTGTGTTGTCTTGTTGGAAAACAGCTGATTATTTATTGGGGAAAATGTCAGAAAAAAAAATTAAACTGTAAAGTAATTTCCCCTGGAAAGCAATCACATGTCATTTATAAGATATATTAACTTTTCTTAACCAAGAGTCATAAAAATGTGATACCTCCTCAAAACTTCCTTGTCTAAATAATAATTCTGAATATGGCATATGTATCTACAATAGCTGAGATAGATTTAGATATTTGGATATGGAAAGCAAATGATGAATATGATTTATATAAAACCATTCCCAATCCTTAGATTAAAGAATGTGTGTTACAAAATGACATATTTAAATTACTTTCATTCTAAACTTGGATAATACTTTCTAAATTTGCACTAACATAATGTGTAATCATATCTTTTTTAAATAAAGTAATATAAGTATGAATTCTTCTGGGTTTGCTCCAAATTTCCACACATTTATATGCAAAGAAGCATCACACAAATTCTTCAGAAAGGCAGCGTACTGATGAAAGTTTACATCTTGGTTTCAAACATTCACTTAGAAGGACAGAAGACAAATGGGAGCAAGGCAGGAGACCATGCTGTGCATGAGATGACACAAGACATCTATGCATAGTTGAGTCCATATTTAGGAGGTGGCTAACTCTAGAGTGGCTGAAGAGCTCTCTAGTTTCCACTGATATGTTTGGCAAAGTGTCAGTTCATTTGCCCACATAAACATCTCAATTGCCTTGAGATCTCCACCTGACTCCAGCTATGAGGGAGCATTAGTTCTTCTGTGTAAAAAAAGCTGCTAAAAAGGCATTCAGACTTAGTCTTGAACCAAATTCCATGCTCATACAGGAAAAACAAAAACATCAGTAAGGTAAGTACCTAACTTTGCTCTATATCTCTCAATTCACATCAGGTGACTAATTCAGATTCTATTCATACATAGGGTAGTAATAAAATGTCATTACAAATGTAACATAGTGTATTATATTGTCACCAGTACGTTTACACAAGAGTTCTGCATAAAACCTTATTATTTGGGGTGGGGGGTGGTGGGGTGGTGGTGGTGGTGTTCTGATACTCTCCAGAAGTTTCTGAGAGACAGGAAAGCTAAGTATTTAGAGCTACATCCATTCTTCGTGCTCTGAGACTAATAACTACGGCCATCTGCATTTTCCTTCCCTTCTTTTTTCTATAGAAAGATAGCTGTACATAATTCTTTTCGTATTATACTTGTCAAGGACTTTGATTTCCTCATAGTTTCTCTATTAAAATCTTACTATGTTTCACTCACAGTGTTAAATGGAAGCTATTTTGAGCATTTTTTGACTACCAAATAAAAAAAAGCCAGAGAAAGGTTACCATCGTGGTCACAGAAACACTTTATTCTCCTTTCCCCCCTCAAAACTAAAAATAACCTTGGCATAAAAAAAGGAGAAAAGATGAGATGTAGTTTGGATTCTTTTTCATGGGGAATACTTGCCCTTTCAATGATGATACATTTCTTTGTACTTTTTGTTATAGGAAATGACATATAGTTGGAAAAATCTCCGAGAAATGCTTCTCATTATCAAATCATTGCATGCAGTAAATGTATCATGGCACTGCTAAAGCCCATGATACAAACGAACCGTTTCTGAAAAGGAAGATTATGAAACAATACTCTGCAGGTGCACTGTTGTCTTACCTCTGGCTTTTTTTTTTCCTGGAATAGAGCTCACATAAATGATGCATCAAAATATTTGTGGGCTGAGGAGGAAAGAGTGGGTTACATGCCAGGCTTGTCTCTATTTCTGTATGGCTTTTTTCTCAAGTTTGACTCTTTCTGGGATGTCGCTGTTTTGGAATATGTGATAATATGTTGCATTAGCTATGCAACAAGTCATGTGTAAAGGAAGTACAATACCACTTTAAGTGAATGTCTCTCTTGATAAAAGAATGTATTCCAATTACATTAATCCATTAATGGTTCATTTCCTCAGATAATTGGCTACTTACGTGCATCTTTATTTGCATCCACTAAATACACAGCCTCGAGTTACCAGTATCTGTGTTAAGGCTAATGATTTCATCCTAGGTTAGTACTTCCAAGCTAGGGCCAGTTAAAACAACAGAACTTCAATGAATAGACTCACCAAAAAAGTACATTTTGTTCCTTGATTGATTTCCTGCTTTCCAGTTACAGTTTATAGCTAATTCTGCAGGCTTTTGAAGTCCTCTGTAAGAACAGCTTGTAAAGAAAATGCAATGTCCCGTTTAAGCTACTGCATTAAAAGCACAACCCTAAACTATAATTTCTCATTAACACTTGCTGCTGCTAAATAAATGTTGAAACTAATAAAAATCATTGTTTTGCCATTTCAATATTGAATTTTGTACTTATTACTAGGGAAAAAAAGTTTTTTCATCAAAATATTAGAGCTATTCCATTCTGAGAAAAATCCCTCGCACTTGCTTTTTCACAAACATATGATCAAGTATATTAGAAATAAACTTCAAGTCTCACTTTTTGGAAACCTGAGTTTCAACTTATATGGAGTTTTCAAATCTTGGTTCATATTGGTCTATCAGTAGCTGATCACAACACATAGGTGCACTGATAATTGTTGATTCATTATTTCTTGACAGAAGCTTAGATATTAAAAAATATTTGAATAAAGAGGGAAAAGTTCCCTTACTCTGCAATGCAAGAATCCCCAAGTTTCCTCCCCCTTTCATCTCCTTTTTGCCCCCCTCTGTCTCACTTATACCTTTATTTTGTTTTATTTTTCATCCTTTTGGCAAAGTTGTCAACTGTCCCAAACCAAGCCTCCTGAAACTCTGGCAATGTCCTTCTCCTGGAGCTCCATGGGCAATGTCCAGAATTCCAGAGACATGGTCCTCCAATCCTCTAAAAAGATCAAGGAGTGTTTCTTTTGCTTACATTGAGATATGCAACATGGGTTGAATTTGAAGTTGAGCTGTCCCTGTTAAAACTGAAAAAAAAAGTAATTCTTCATTTAAAAAACCAAAACAAAATACCTAGACCATTTTTCTGTAGAATACTGTACTATGTGGGTACTGTTCATTTGCTTTTTGTATAAAAGCAATGACTCAAGTCTCAGAATGTTTCAGCTCTTTGTGAACTTCAGGGAAGGAATTAAAGCGGGTCCTGAGACTAATATTGTGGAGGCCATCAAATCAGGTAATCACAGTCACCCCCTCTGTCCTTAGAAATCTGTGGAACACCGAGTGCTCCGGTGCTTAGTAGTCTCTTATAGGAGTTCAGATTCAACGGCTGCTTCTTGTTTCAGGCACCGACTCACTTCTGAAGAATGAAAGGTCTACCAAGTCATACTTTCTGTTGTGAGACAAAGAAAAGAGATGCAACATTTGATCTCAAAATTTCTGCCTGCCCAGAAAAATGGAACTGCTGATGACAATTGAATCTCTCTTCCTGAGTATATAATGTTTTTCTTGCACAGTTACATGAACCTAATAACCATATCAATCAGGGTTCTTGAAAGTAAAGCAATATATTCTACTGAAGTGTATGAGGAGATGTTGAGGTTAAGAATGTGTTTGAATTTCTGGATGGATGACAAGGTTGTTTTTGTTTCAAAGTTAACTGGGAATATGAAGAAGCTGAGAAATACTAGGCAAAGTATACTCAGAAGAGGAATTGAAGTTTGTAAAGAGAAGGAAAAATCACTTACATGGAAGACCTTATGTTTCAAGTGCTCCTGGATTTACACATACATAGATAAATCTATGTAGATTTGTATCAAGGGTGGTATGAGTGCAGCAATTGCGCTCATTTGGTATATTTGGAATTGAAAATGCAGCAGTGGCAGGAACACTGTGAAGTTTCAGGATGTTCATGAGCTATGGGCAAAGTTCTGGTATGCCATTCCCTCAAAACCAGAAAAAAACCTACACTCTGGTAAGAAAAGAGCCAGAAAGATAGAACTACAAGGAAACCGGGTACAGAATGACAAATTGATGTCCAGCCCTTGGCTTCACAGGGGCTCACAATGACTCCTCGATAATAAACAAAACCAAAACCAACAACAATGAAACAATCCTCAAAACTCCAAATTAAATGTAGCCTTTGGCCTCAGGTTGTTCAAACTAACCCTGTGACTACTTGAGACATTACTATTTCATGGTCCTGATTTCCCCCTCACTGTTAACATTGAGCTGCCCTGTTCTTCTGGATTTTAAGCTTCTTTGGTGAATTTACTCTTCCCATTTTAATTCCCTGAACAGAGGGGATCATTGTCCCTGAAAATCTTATTGGAAAAGTCTAAAATGAATATAGAGTCTGCCTCAGCTCTCTTCAGGGTAAGGCTTCACAAGAATGTTGAATATTTTCAGACAGAAGAATAGGAGCATTTTGGGTTCAGTCTCCAAACTGTCAAAGCAACAGGTTGCCCAAGGATTAAAGTTATTAAAGTGCTCAAATTATTTGCAGCTCACACTGCCTCAATTCCCACCTGCAGCAATTCTCAAAAGTATCTCCCTAAGAGCAGGTGTTAGTTTGATATAAAACTGCAGAGAGAAGAGGATCGCTTTGCAGAGTAGAAGGAACTGAAAGTTGCTCGTTTTTACTGAAGTATATTCACTTCTCTGCCATTGCTTAGATAACAGCTACTGATACACCAACAGGAAGCATTTATCATTCAGAATTCAGAAAAGACTGTGGAAATTCACCACTGATGACTCTTTCTGAAAAGATAGGTGGGAAACCATGTAGAGGTGTTTTTCAGGACATGTTAGCCCAAGGATGAATAAAAAGGATGAAAAGTAAGGCCAAATTTGAGAACACAAGATCCAAAAAGTTGTTTTGCATTAACTGCCACAAGCAAAGAGAATCAAAAGCTGGTATCTAATTTGGAGGATGAATACCTGTAGAAAGCAGAGACATTGGACATCAAACTTCAGGTAATTACAGAATGCGGAGATACTGCAACAGAAAACACTCTGTGTTTGTCCCTTCTGTTGAGACATGTCATGAAGATCTCATCCTTGATTTTTCAGCCAAATGTATTTGGACTGGTTCACGGCTCCCTTATGGGATAAAGCAACTGTGTTTTCTTTCTGTGGGAACCTCATGTTATTCTAGACTTCACAATGACACACAGGGAAGGAAGAGGTTGAACAAAGATAGGCAGATGTGGGCAGAGGGAAGTGCTTCTGAATGTTGCAGTACAGACAAGGACTGAAATAGTCTTGGACTTGCCATGGCCCTGGTTTAACACTGCAAAAATGCTAAACTGAATTAAAATCACTGCTTCAGATCAATCACAAGAGAAAGCAATCCTCTTTCATCAACCATGAGGTTATTAGGTGCATGCCTCTTGATTTTCATCAAAAGCTCCAGACATGAGTTTATCTTACATATGTCAAAAATGTCTCTGAAATGGTAAGTCTTCTCACTGCAGTTTCAGGTAAGATTCCTGTGTTAGAACACTTTGCATGTTTTTCGTATTAAACCAAGTAAAAAACAAATATTCTGTTTTCTTTATATAAGTGACTACTGGACTTCCTATCTGTTCTATTCCTTGCCAACCTCTCCCAATCTCTAATATGAACAGAACCGATATCTTAAAATAGCGGTCAGTGACTGTGTCTGCATTTGCAAGTGATATAGCAGACAGGAGTAGATCAGTAGGCCAGAGCAGGTGATGATGAGGTCCTCATACTTGTCACATGCATTTCAGGAGCTCTACTTCACATGACATTTAACCTCGTCCCTTGGAATGAACATCCCTACTATGCATATAGCCTAATGCTGCTCAGAGAAACAGTGCCAGGTGTTTCTCTCAGTGGCTGGATCACACTTGGTGCATACGTGAGTTCTCCAGAAGGAAACCAGTTCATTCATCAAGATGAATGATCTGTGAAGCAAAACAGCCTTCAGTTAGTGGAGATGCTGCTCAAACCAAAACATTAATGCAGACGCACCCTGCATGACTTTATGAAGAAGCTGAATATTTGAGAATGTGAGTGTGAATCTTGAATTAAACATCACCACTGAACATGATTCAAAACTTCCTGTACTTGAAAGTGTACATAAAGAATTAGAATGTATTTTTAAAACATTAAAGAAGCAACAAAATGCTTCAGCACGCTGCATACAAAGTGTTTGTTGGTGATTAATAAAATATTTGGCAAGTGTAAAAAAATGAAAATCTGTCCGTGTTACCCAACTCATTTTGAGAGAAAATTTGCAACATTTCTGAAGAGGTTCTTTTATCATCCTCTGACAGGTGTTAAGAGGGCATTGACTTTTCATAACATTTTTGCCTAAGGTTGAGTAAGACCTTTGTGTTTTGAGATCAGATTCACATTGAAAAAACACCAAAAAGTTCAAATGTGTGTTTGGAACTCCAGAAAACCTTTCACCAAACACTTCTCTTTCTTCCCCATCCAAACAGACCCCTGACTTTCATTTATCCTCCAGCAGTTCAAATTTAAATTACGTCTCATGTCATCTTTGGAGAGATTGCATAGAGTGATTAGCTTACCAGTTCATTGAGAGATGGGCAGCTTACTTTTTCTTCCCAATGCTTCTTGGTAAGTCTCTGACACCACCTCTCTCTCTCTCTCTCTCCAGACCCTCCTTTCTCTCCTCTCACACGTACCTGCATGTGGCGTTTTCTTCTTAGTGTGCCCGTAATTACTCCTCTGGGTCTCGCTATCATTACTTCCAGCCTTTAAAGTGGCCTGGGACACAATAAGGTGTGCTAAAATTACCTTTTCCTACAAGACTGTAGAAAGAAATGTCTAAACATTTCAAACCAGAAAAAATTAACCTGATCTAAACCAAACATTTTTAAGGTTGTTCAAAGTTTTTAAAGAATAGAGGGCAAATAGTCTGATCCTTTCCAGACATAGAACAGAAGTCCATTAAAATCCCTGATTCTGTTCAAGAAGCTGCTGGAAACCTCAGTTGAGAACCTGAGCTGGAAACAAAACAAGCTTTAAGCTTCTGAACAGAAGGGGAAGTTTGGGGGGGTTTTCCCCTAACGGAAACAAGGGACTTAGTGGTCTTCTGTTCAGTATCTGGAAAAGAAAAATCTGCCTGTCTTCTATCTTTTAACCGCTTTGAAGCAGGAATTTGAGTTTTTCAAAGTGCAATTAGTTTTTAGGGCAAGGAACTTCTTGTAATATATTAGTAACTTTCACTGGCTTTTTTACAGTGGTCCCTAAACATTTTAAAGCACCTCTTCCTTTTGGCAGCTCGGCAGAGCTGAATTGTCTATTTCAAGTTTATCTGCTCCATTTCTTATATTCAAATGGCACAAGTTCACTGTCATTGTTATTGTAACAATCCCAACCAAACCTTATGAGCATATAGTTGTCATTTAATGTCACAATTGTTTTCACTTGAAGGCCACCAAAGGACCCATTATTCACATCAGTCTTCAGCATGAGTAGTGACATGACTGTTGTGTACATTAAGGCACTACTGACTAATTTTTGTAACAGAAGACACAGGTGGAGGTTATACCACATCTGCTAATTGTTTATAGTGTTATATTTTTCTTTCCTGTTTAGAGACTTTTGTTCAAACAAGAGACTCAAGAACTAATGTTTTGCTCTCTATATCTCTCTTCAAAAAGTATTGTATTTGCAAGTTCTTTCTACCAATCTCTGTCTTCATTAATATTTCTTTAGCAGATGCTGAGAAGTGGTGGTCACTCTTTTACTGCCTACATTAGAAACAGAAAAATCATGCAGGATTCTAAAAACTGAGAATCTGAATCTTTATTCTAACACTTAACTATATTTTCTAACACTTAACTCATATTTTCCTGAAATAAATCAGATATCCTTTTTTGCTTAGGTTTCTATACTTCCTTTGGATGTTTAATAAGAAGCAAAAGAAACATACTATTTATTTCTGCCAAATTTGCTGCAGGCTGAACTTGGTCCTGATAAAACAAATGTGGAGTTTCTAAGGAGTAGCATTGAATCACTGAAAGCTTCCACTACAGATGCATAAAGAAAAGGACAGGAAAAAACAAAGCTCTTGATGTGATTCTGTGTGGCCCTAAAATTCTCATGTCTAGCCTTTAGCTTGCTGTGATTTGATTTTCAGATGCTGTTCTTTATGTGTCTACCTCAATTCGGCAATATGAAGACTATTTCATTTAACACAAAATTTGAAAGATATGGCCCTCTAGCACAACACTACATTTGAGATGTTCAGAACATTTTCTGTTTAAATTATCCTTTGCCAAAAGAATGCAACCTGCACACATTTGCACATGCACGTACACCCTCGCACACCCCTTAGAAAATCTGAATGTAGCTTCAGCAGTACCTTAAGGGGTGAAATCAGGGGGGGTTTCAGACTATGGTCCTACCATCATTTCCTTCGGTGACATAATAGCGATCAACTGAACTGCTTCAGACACCGACGTCTGTGTTGCTGGGAGAAGGCGGTACAGTCTCGGTCTGGGGAAGTTTTCAAGACATGACAGGACACAGCCCTGAGTAATGTGGAGCTGACCATGCTGTGAGTAAGAGGGCAGACTAGAGATACCTTCGAACTTGAATTATCCTATGAGTTAATATCCACTATTCTTCTTTCTTTGCTTCAGATTATCCCAACTACTTCTGTTTTTCTAAACTTCTAAGTACTTCTTTATTAGGGGGTTAGGGGGGAAACAAACAAAAAACCCATGCTTGCATGTCTTTCTAGATCTTCCATTGCAGCAGAGAGGTTACAGAGTTAATTCACCTTCACTTAAAGTGAACACCCTAGAGCACAGAGATGACAAAGCCTCACATGTCAAGGAGCTGCTCTTTTACTGCATGCTACCCCTAACCCAACCAGTATGCCAAATCACCAGCCCTCATTTTCCCCACAAGGTTCCTCTCCGTCTACCTCAAAGACTTTACCTCATAGCTCCAAGTTACTAATTCTGTGTACTCAGACTCCGCCTCTCTTGGCACAGCTCTACTCTCTTAGTTGAGGTGGCCATCCCTCCTGCGTTATTGCACCTTGTACTGTGAACAAAGCCAGGAGAGGAGAAGGGACAACCCTGTAGCCCAAGGCAGCAAGCTACCACTGATCACCTGGCTGTGACTGTAAGGTGAGAACTGCCTGTAGCAACTCTTACCCCACAGCTCAGAAAATACAGCTAGAGAGGGTTTGGAAAATTTTTATTACCAGGTTTTTTTAACCATTATTCTAATCCTCAGTAGATACCTTTTCCTGCATTAATGGTTCTTTCTATTTATATATTCTATTTCATAATAGCAATAAAAACTCTAGGACAGTGTGCTTCTGAAGACATGCTACTTTTTCAATTTTACCTTTCAAGAGCTGGTAGTCACTTGGCCTTCGGTTTCATGTCTTATAATACCATCCAAGGCTTTCTCTAATTGCCCCAACACAATGCTCTGTGGGTCAATTAAATGATACGTTAGGGAGTAACCAAACCATAGTGCTAAATACTGCTCACAGCAGCATTATTGCCTTGAACTGAGGTGGTGTGGCTCTTTTGTGGAAGATGTGTATTATGTACATGTTGGTGCTGTGAGTCCTGAGACTTCTTGCAGCCTACTGCACTGCCAGGTTGCTCGGCCTGGAATTGAAACCCAACTATTGTTGGATTGTTTCAAAGGAATTTGAGATAAGTGGGAAGCTGCTGCTAAAGATGTTCGTTTTGTTCTGCCCTTTTGTAAATTTCTTGTGATGTTATTCTTGTTCAAATACCTTCTCTGGGCTGTAGCTAATGGAGGAATAAAAGGAACTTTCCTTGGCTTTTTGATTGGTCTTCCTAGTTTTCATTCATGGATATCTTTATGATTCTCCTGTATTCATTCTTCAAGGTTGTCTCTGCAATTATGACACATTATTGAGGCAATTCAAAATAATATATAGACTTTTTAGCATTTCCTCTCTACTGATGGCTTCCTTGTCCTTTCTCTTTTTTTTTTTTTTTCTGATGATGAAACAGAGTTAAAAGTGGACTGTGCTTATTCAATTGTGTTCACATTTTCTGACATACCATCTCAGTATCATTCTTCATTTAGTGAGGTATAGGATGCAAGGCTGTTTATGAATATTTCTTTTCATGGTACACAAAAAGGAACAAATATCAAACCAGCAAAAGCACAGGCTGAGGTACAGAAGAAGGCTGGGTTTCTTTTTTCCTCTCTATTCTTATGAAACAGAAGGAACCAGCTCAGCTGGGTATCACTCATCACAAGACTCCGGTTTGATTTCTGCAGGTGGCAGAGGTAAAAGGTTTAGCTATGCAGGGCCTGGGGATTCAAAGGAAGAAATTGGTCAGAACTTCTTTCACTTCATCAAATTTTAATGGGGAATGAGAAAAATTTTACCAGATTTATTTGTTATCTGATTCTTTTTGTCATTCTTTTGCAACCTAGAGTACTATCAGATAATAGGAAAACACTGACCAAAGTATACAGTCTGTAATGTTTCATGTTGAACACCTATATCCTTACAAGGGATGCTTATGGCCTGAAAATCCTGATTTGTTTTTTTTTTTGCAAGAACTACAGGATGTTCATCATCTCTGAAGATGTCCTCACTGATCATAAGTGGATATAGACAATTTTAAGGGACCATTAAACTTTTTATCTACAAGAACAAGAAACCTGACTTACAATAAGATCAGGACAGGCAGAATTAAAATATAACCTTAAAGATAAATATTTCTACTTCCCATGAGACACAGTCTTAGAGTTCTGGAATTCTAACAAGCATATACAATGTTTTCTGATAATAATAAAATTGGAGACATGATAAAGCAAAACCAATATAATTGTGAACCATCTATCTCAGAAGCTGCAAAATAAGAATATTACCTGTGGTATGGGAAACTAAGAGGAATTAAACTGATTTTCTAATTATTATTTTTGAAAAAATCTTCATGAAATATAAATAAATATGCAAGGGATTCTGCAACAAATATAATCAATTAATGCAAAGGAAAAAATTCACAAAAGGTGTTATTTCTCCAACAAACAGCACATGTCAGTAAACAAGGATTAAGTTATGTGCCTTGTATCTTACTTTTTATGCATATCACTGCACTTTTACACCCAGTTTCAATTCATAAGCTACAAATAATCTGAATTTTCTTTTTTAAAAATGAAACTTGATTAATCATTACCTAATGTTTAGACTGACTTTTGAAAATACCTTCTGTCTTAAAATCAAATAATGAAACAGAAGAGTAAGACAAACAGGAGAAAAGTGATTCTGAATCTTATTAGAATCATCTCTATTATAAATCAATTTTTTTGTTGATACTTGCTTCGCATAAAAAAGACAATATGGACAATTGTTGAAAACTGTAGTGATTGATAAGTATCAACATTGTTTAGCAGAGTTAAAAGCTCAAATCTATTTTATTATTCACCTCTCTGATGTTAGACCCTGGTTTCTGAGGTGGAAGTGCAACAACTTAGAGTGATACCTAGCACCTTCAGAATGAAAACTGGGGCTGTTACCCCTGTCTCTCTCTGTATTAGCTCCCAGAAAACCTTCAGAGATGTATGTAACTCAACAGACCCTAGCATTATAAGATGGAATAGATAGTCCATTAGCCATGTGTTAGAAAAGCAAGAGTCTCTTAAGCCCGTAGTTCCTTGTTGACCTTCAAAAGCTTTGTGGAAGAATGTGAAAGGCAGAGAGAGGCCTGAACATTGTATTTAATGTATATTCTTTCACTGCCTTATCCTATCTTTCCCTGTAAAGAATTTTCTGTTGTTGTCTAGCCAACAATATTATAACTAGGATCTGGCAAGGACATGTCTGAACTCTTCACTTAGTCACTTTTCATAAAATGTGATCTTAAAACTGTAATGATTTGTATTTATATATATATATATTTAATATTTATTTTCAGAATATCCTTGTATTGTTCCAGTATGGTTTTTGTGCATTGTAACCATCTCTTGCACTCAAAGGGAACTGTATTCTGTTTCTAAACACAGCATTTATGTACTGCCTCAGTGCAATGCTTCTGGCTTTAGCTGCTTCAGGTTTGTTGAAATATGTTTTTAGTAGCTGAAAAAGAAATATAGTTGTACCAAGATTTAGCAAACATTTTAAAATCAGTAATGTTTTCTTAGAGATATCAATGATCAAATGCTTTGGCCTTATGGAAAAATGACTTATCTTAATGAATCCTCATACACAAACATTCAAACTATTTCATTTCCTGGTTTCTACCCTTACTGAAAATCAGGATTTAGCTCCTAAAGGATATCACAGTTAATGGTACTTGAGTCTGGTGTTTTTCTCAACTGAAGAATAACTGATTTTTTCCTTTCTCACCTGCTTCTCATCTGTTGCATGTTTTTGCAACTTCTTTCCTCATAAAATATTGAAATAACATATGTTAGGACAGATTTCCTTGATGCTGTTGGGGTTTTTTTATTTTTCAGGACATTCTGAGATTCTATCCAGCTTTACTAGCATATTATGTTCTTAATTTATGCATCGAACTCCAATTAGTGTAACTGGAAGTTGCATACTAAGTACAAGAGAGAAAAGAAAGACCATTACAACACCAGTGACATGAACATTGGAGGATACGAAATAAAACATTACTCTTCAGAGAGAACTTCTCCTGATTACGTGCAAATTTGCTTTATTTGTTTACTAAATCAGTCAAGTTTTAGTTATTTAGTTATAGTTTGGATGCCATGTCCAACAACCTTGCTGTGGAGAGGGACTTCTTTCAGTAGACAAGGCTGCTCAAAGCCCCGTGTAACCTGACCTTGAACACTTCCAATGATGGAGCATCTACAACTTCCCTGGGCAACTTGTTCCAGTGTCTCACCACCCTCATTGTAAAAAATTTCTTCCTTATGTCCAATCTAAATCAACGCTCTTTCAGTTTGTCTTGTCACTACAGGTCTTCGTAAAAAGAAGAAGGAAAAGGAAAGTAGGAGAAGCTCACTCCTGCCTCATACCAAGAGTACAGCACCATCGTCTGTTCTGCCTGGCATTGGGAAACAGGGACCTGAGGAGTCTCCTCACCCAGGTGTGGGCTGCATTAGGATTTACACTCTCTTCATAGCCACTCCCCACCCACACTTAGCTACATTTTTAGAAGTGCGAAATCCTTTGAGGAAAGCAGGACTAAAGAACATTGACTTTTATAACCTTCGTAACAGAGATTATATGTAGTACCTATTCTTAGCTATAATAGATGGTAGCATGCATTTGCTTGTTTCTGCATACTGTGCAAGATTAAAGTCATACAGGGCTAAATCATAATAAACAAAGGGACCTGCAATGGAAACCAGTGGTCTGTGTGAGATTTTTAAGACAGGAAATCCTGAATTACGGTTCTTGCTCTGCATAACTTTCTCCATCCCTCTGGTCAAGTCAATTTGCATTCACTCCACGTCATATCAAGGGCACAAATTTTTAGAAGCTTGCTCTTTTTGAAAAAGCAAGGAGACAAAACAACCTAGAGACAATTGAGATGGTCTCCTAGAAAATGGGAATGCTCAGCAAAACAGATCCCACGATTCAGGTTTCTGTTTTCCATTCATGTTGAATAATTTTGTTGTTATGAAAATGAATTCCCTGGCAAAAAATTGCTTGGTGGTTTAGAGGTACCATCCTATATTTGTTTCCTCTTCACTCGGGTATCCAGACTGGAAGATAAGTCTGCTAAGCAGGTGCAGTAGCAACTCTGTTTTGATAAACATGGGCTACCTGACCTAGTAAGGTATTACAATTAGCTATATTTTCATAGACATGTATTTAAGCAGCTTGCATGGAAGTATGTAAATAAACAGAAATATTTTGTTCTCATACCTTCATTCTACAGAATAAAGATACAGAAGCACCCTGTTACGAGAAGAGAGCTGGGTGGATATACTTAAAGGCACTAGGAAATTTCAAAGTGGTAGCAACACAACCGAGGGTTGTCACCTGCTCAAATTTTATCCAACGCAAATGGTAACAGAGATGTTATTCAACACAGATGGCAACAGAGAGTCTGTACTGTGAGAAGCTGATGTCAGAGACTTTATCAGATTTATAAATAAATAAATATGAAAAGGAAATTTGGTACGATTTGAATATTGCCCTACGCATATCCAGAATGGTAACAATGGTCAAAAGCAACAGTAGGGTCAGAAGATTAATTTGTGACAACAGTCCCAAATCCTGGTAGGCACAGAAGCAGTGAACATTAATTCAACCGCATTTTTTTGGTAAGGTGTCAGACAAAAGATACCAAGCAAGCCTGGACTGTCCATGCCTCAAGATGTAGCACAACCAGAAACACCACCAATATCTGTCAGTATTTTATGTGTTTATGAGGGTACTGGTAGGTCTACATAATGACACCAGGAATTGCAGGTGTTAGTTGAAATTCACTTTTAGCTTACTTATTACGATGTTTCAAAGCATCTCCAAGTCTGTGTTATGCTGATATTGATTCTTACTTCTGAAGTTTATTTAGGAAAGGAGGATGTGAGGAAGTGAACCTGTAGGATACCCTCTCTAAGGCAATTAGGCTGGTTATTTCCCTGTGTAGAAGCTGCTGTTTCACAGAATCTCAGTTGGCTGGAACTAGATAAAGCAGAACTGATGACTAAATAATATATATTAATTTAGTATATATGGAAATATATAGTCACAGTGTGCAGACAAGGTAGAACCCGAAAGCAGCCATTGAGCTTTTATAGGTACTTGAATCTTAATTCAACTGCAGATCCTCACTTTAGTAACTATAACACCCTGTGATAGTTCACAGCATGGTTTACATCTGCATTTTCAGTGCAATGCTAGGTATTCGCAGCTATGTTTTATTTGTACAATTGAAATGTGCATAACTGTGACCATGTATGTGAAACATCAGGCCACAACTCTCTTCCTCAGTCTCTTTTATTTGTATCGTCAACAAATAGTATTTCCTTACATAATTCACAACCATTTTATAAACCTCAGCAAAAAGATGAAAAAACACAGAGGATGAAAGTCACCACTAATTCTAACCTGCATCAATTGCAAGTGTGAAATGAGTACAGTTTGCAAAAAAAGAATTAAATAATTAAATATTCCTGAAATTAATATAAATGTATGACTACACAGAAAAATAGTGGCTCTTTGTTTAATAACAGGCATGTTCTTTGCCCAAGTTCTTTCTCACTGGTGATTCAGCTAACATCTTTGTAAAACTGCTTCCCAGTGTGTTCTAAAAATATGTGACTATAATAACCAAGAATGAAATTAGTGCAGGAAAAAGTCTAACTTATAATTAAGTAGGAAAAGAATCATAATAAAATCTGAACACTTTTCTACTTCTCAGATTTTTGTTAACCCAACAATGCTGAAAGATTTTTCAAAAGAAAAACAAACACTCATTCTGATTTAACAGTGCAATTTTATTGACTACCAAAGAGCTACTCGTGATTTATACCACAGAGATCAAAATCAGACGCAGTTCCTCGTAATATGCTTCCTAACATATCCTGTATGGATAAAAACCTAAGAAGTAAGATTACAAGGGTTTATTCAGGCGTATTTGGCAGCCTTTTCGTATTTATTGGTCTAGCAGATATAATTTGAATTAGGTGCCTTTTTGCTGAAGAGTCAAATAAGTTATTTGCTGTATAAATAAGTATGTTATATCAGATCAGACAAAGATAAGGCATGAGGCATGAGTTTGCAGATGCAATAAAATTACTAAAAGGCCAATTTACCCCCCATGTAACATCGCTGAAGTCAATGAATTTGATCTTTACGTTGAAAATCCAATTTCACACTTAAATAGATTATTTATATCAGAATTGTTTGAGTTTTGTTTAGTACTACCTCTTGTAAGAATACCCTGTAGGATGAGAACAATTAGATATTCGTTAGTAATTTTGACACATGCAACACACAGTTTTATCCAAATACATCACCACAACTTATGTCAAGGAAATTCCAATGTACTTGCACAGTACATATAATTAGTGATCATTAGTCAATTAATGAACATTAGGAATTTAGATGAGATATGACACTCGAAGTAGAGAGAATCCAGAGAAATCAAAAAGCTGCACTGACATCAGGAACTGTGCAGCAATATAGTTCTGAAAATGACAAAAACTACAGGATGGCTAAAATGAAGTAGGTGACTAAGCCAAAAGCTAGAGGAAAACCTCTCTGAGGAACAAACAGCAAGCTGTTCCGTAATATAAAACAATGAGTAGCATAAGACAGGGAGGTCAATATGGGTCAGCATGATTCAGGGAACAAGGATGTGCAAGTAGACAGAAGCCAAAAGCAAGTAGGGAAATGAGTACAGAAAGAAAGTAATCAGTCTTCCCATCCTCTGGGCCTAGGCTACAAGTCACAGCGGAAGCTTTGACCAGCTAAAGATCACTGTTCCCATCTCTAGATTCTGAGTCTCAAACACACTCATCAATAAAGTCTTTGGTTTCTTTCTTTATTAAATAACTGCATATGCTTCACCCTGATGTTCACACTGCTCACGTTTCTATTCCATCTTGAACATCCTCAGACCGTTTTCCCCCCAGCTGCTTTCAGTCCTTGTAGCACAACAGGCAAAACACGTGGTTCAAATTGGCTCCAACTCTTCTAGAGATGCAGGATTTAGAGGCAACATCACCTATAGGAATACATATCTCTTCTAATGCTTATGCATTTTAATCAGAGGTGGCTGAAACTTTTCAACTGAAGAGTGAAGAACTAGGGCTCCAGTACTGATATTTATATACACTCCAATTTTTTCTGCCATTCTTCATCCTCCACAATTCTTTTTCAAATCTGGTTTGGATTGGTCTTGCATCTAAAGAGTAACCTGTGTGCTAGGACATTATTCAGAAGTAAGGCCTCTGGAGTGCAGGTAGGTTTTTCTTGTTGTGCAAAGGAAATTGCTTGTCCTGTGTAATCTGTATTTGTAAAAAGATACCATATTAAAACCCTCCACTGTCCACTGAAGTAACAAGCAAGCAATTTCCTGGAAAATTTTGTAAAATTCCAGGAAATAAAGTTAGGTTCATCCTGCTTTGCGATGTTTGAAAGCTTACCACCCAACAAATAAGTTGCTTGAAGTTTCATTTCTTGATATAGAATTCTTATTCCTATTGAGCATTTTGCATTTCCTCCTTGCTTCCGTAGATGATGTCATTCTCATTAGAAACCAAAACTTTTATTTAATTTTGGGGCATTACCTGGATTGTTCTTAACCCTGACTATATCCCAATTAATTACAAATGCCGTTATCTCCATTACATGCTCTCTTTTTATGTGTCTACACATGAAATATTTGCTTTAACTTCCAAATTAGGCAACAGTGCAAAGAATTTTGAAAAGCTTTATTTTATCCCTTTTCTTAAAGACTCAGCTGGCTTTTTCCAGTGAACTCCTTCTACTCTCCCTGAGATGACTGTATCTTCCCAACATCCTATTATAGGTCACTGCTTCGAAAACATTGTCTTGCACACTGCAATGCCAGAATTTGGGAGCAGAATTTTTTGGAGCAGACATGACTGTGTCTCCACCTTTGAGGTAAAGCATTCAGGTTGGTGATGTCTGCACAAGTAGCCCAGTTTCTCAAGACTTAAATTTCTGTACGTCTAAAGGATTATCTAAAGGTGGCCTGGCAGGAAAATTACCTTTTGCCTGAGAGTACACCTATCTGCAAATGGTATTCCCTTCACACTGTTCCAATTGCTTTGACATCCACGTAAAACCTGATGTCATCTCGAAAGCAGAAAACCGAGAGACAGAGGGTATGAAAAACATGTATAATTAGCAGGGAATTAACTTAATGCTGAGAGGCAACAGGTGCCTAATCGAGCATCCAAGCAATCTCCTCATTTTTGTATCTTTTGGGGTTTTTAACTTGTTAACTGACAGATGAAAGGTAATGATGATACTGATAAGAAAGAACCGGTTAAAAAACCTGAGGAAATCCCATGAATACGCAAGGAAGAGCCAAAAGACTGGCAAGTCTGCTCTCAGCAGCAATCAGAGAGGGATCTACATTCATAAGCAACAAAAAAAAAAAGGAAAAAAATAGAAAGGCACCATCTGGCTATACCCTTCCCACAGAAAGGTCAGATTCTTCTTTTTCTCTAAATACACAGGCAGCCACGCACCAGGGCTAGGAGACACCAGTCTGAGAGTCCTGGGAAATGGCATGTCTGGCCAAGCAGCTTTCCAAGGTAAGGCATTTTCCCTTCATTATCTCCAATGTTTTAGGGCCAAATTCACATTTAAAAGAACAGTGTCTGTAGAGACGGTGCTCTGGTCCTGTGGCAGTATTAGGAAGAGAGCACTTTGTCCGGTCTTTCAATTTTCTTCTCCCTTTTCATACTCCTGCTTCCCAAACACCTGGAAAACACAAGCATTCTGAGGAGGTAGAGACTTCTTGATTTCAGGAAAAGTGCAGCAATGTTGCTAATAGACTGGAAACAAAGTGGATTTTTTTCAAGCCATTCAAAACATTTATAGCCAGGGCACTTCTTCCACACCTCAAGTTCTGCATTCTTTGAAGAGTATCCTTATTTGGCACGTAATGATTTCGGAGCTGTTAAATCTTTACATTATCCCAACAACATGTCAATTAAGGGAGGCATTTTATACAGATTACAAAGATTTGTCTGAGGTGGCCACAGCTTTGTTAAAGCTGTTTTGTGGACATCTTCATAATTAATGGAAAAATCATTAGGAATTCAGTCTTTAT
Source organism: Laterallus jamaicensis coturniculus (assembly GCA_022605575.1). Taxonomy (NCBI): domain Eukaryota; kingdom Metazoa; phylum Chordata; class Aves; order Gruiformes; family Rallidae; genus Laterallus; species Laterallus jamaicensis. The sequence continues at coordinate 2,394,905 of JAKCOX010000027.1, forward strand.
TAACCCCTGTAGCTGCAGGGGCCCATTTCATCTTAATTGCATTCATTTGGCACTGGCAGTATTATACAGCATAATCACTAATAAATGATCTTTTAATTTGTACCAATCAAGAGAGCTTGCTTTCATGCCAATATTCCTGTTTCTTTGATGTTGACCTGTCTTGATTTTTGATCATTTGAACTTAAGATGATTTACTGGAAAATCAATATCAATACCAAATCTGCCGTATTCATACATCTGTGGTTAAGTTCAATTTGACTGTATTTTGATTGAAATAAGTAGTTCTTGATTATCCATTCAGATTTTATGAAATAATCAGGTTGGGAAATCTAGTCCTGTATTCTTATTCAAAGGCAAATAATTAGAAACTGTAGGAAAACTGCAGAGCTGGGACAGCATTAGAAGTAACACTTCAGATCCCACTAATTAACCAACTTTGTAATCTCCTAAAGGCCTCCACCGCTAGAGTAATATGCTATTACCCAGTTAGCGGGGCCAACGGGGGCTTTGGCTACACTTGTTAATAAGAAAATCTGAGACTGTTTCTCTCATTATACCCCCTGTCAGCACTGTCTCTGCAGCATAAAATAGCCATCATTGTTCTGTTGGTCAGTTAGCCAGAAACCAGACTACTGTAAGAAAAAAAATACTTTACAGCTAATTGAAAATGATTGAAACATTCCCCTATCAACCAGTTGCTTTGTGCCATTTGAAGAAAATATAAATGTTGGTGAGGGAGGGCAAACACAAAGTTCAGTCTTTTTAATTAATACCCTCTATTTAAACTAGAATTACTGACTTAGCTGAAGACAAAAAGCCCTCACAGCTATTACTCCAACCTCTTGGTTATGAATTAAAAGGGGGAAAAAAACATGCTATCTTTCCTAATATTATAGCACTTACTCCCTAAGTACTGAATTAATTTGTTGAGAATTTACAAGTAAATCTGTTAATTACTATGAGCAATACGAGGCTTCCTCTAAACTGTTACTGCACTGTTACGCTGTGATACAGCTCCACTACTGGATGTGAAATAAATAAATAACATGAAAAGGAAAGAGCTGGACCACTACGGCTGCATCACGGTGGGGTCTGTAAGGGTTCCTCCCACCCTGCAGTGTCACCGCACAGGAGACTCTCCAAGTTTGGGGCGGGACAGTGAGTGACACAGAAAATACTTTAATCTGAGGCTTCAAGAATGAAATTGCTTCCCTTAAGCTTGACTTCCTGATTATTGTGCAGTGTTATCAAAAGGTACACTTAGGGCTGTTTTGGTGCCCTAAATATACATTACCATACCTAAACCATTTTAAAATAAATAGTGACTGAGCTTGAGGTATAATGCCCGTTTAGTTACTGTGGGATTTCCTTTTTTTTTACAGTTTTGTGAAGTCATCTATCCTAAAAGATAGATTGGTGTTCTTACCTCTAAAATCATTATATCGGAGCTATTTATTTGGGAATTTCAATGGGCAGATATTTCTAATAGCACCTTAGACTTCTTACAACCTGCTTCTGGCAATTTCAGCTGCCAAGGGGACTGCCTGAGACCTCTGCAAAGTAAGCTTTATGTATAGCTTCCAGAAAAACCTCTTGCTTCTCACAGCAAGGAAGAGAGTGTTCACTCCATTGATCAATTATTCACCTTCCTGTATATTGACAGAAACACACCAAACTTATTAAACTAAAATAATGGGAAGGAGAGGAAATCACCTTTAATAATAAGTGTCAGAGCTTACAATTGCTAACATGTTTGGGCAGTTTTTCAGATTCCTAATTCTTCAAGTTTTCCTACTTCTTTTACCCCAAAACCTGTAATTTACCTTTAATGGTGGGGTGCACAGCGTGGGGGACTTTTTATTTTATGACCATGCCTTTTCAAAATTAGAGCTTTATTGCCTCTAACCCAGTCCATCTTTAAGCACTAATCTTTATCCAGATGCTTATATTTATCTTGTTTGGATTCTGAAGAACTGATTTCTCCAGATGAGATCAAATGTACTGAGTTTCTTTGCTTTTTTGGTCTAAAAGTTACAGTTTGTCACTCCTGTCTTTCAATGCTGACCTTAGTGGAAATCCCAGAGTCTTATTAATATTTTAATACATTATTTTAATAGTATGGATTAAAAGAACTTTCCTTGCTTGCTAAGAGTCTTTCAGGCAAACAATGGCACATAAATAAATAGAGTGTATCACCACGTATTTTATATTTTCATATATAATCTCATGGCAAGGACTATATATGCATACATTTCTTGGTTACTATGACATTTATTACCATCTGTTATGTGATTGGATATATTTTATTCTGATTAAGCCTATTAATGGTTTTCTTACAGATTTTTTCCAGCAACAAATATACACATATACAAAATTCCCTTGAAATCTTAACTTTTTTATCAATCAGAGAAGTCTCTAATACCTCTATAAAAAAATGTGTAGGGTATATATTGCCTTTTATGGTCACTCAAGAGAAAAAAAGTCTCAGTCCTATAGAATCACATGCTACTTATTGTATAGTTCTACATAGAATTTTGTTTGACTTGGTTTTACATGGTATAAAGTCCTTCCCAGTAAAGGCATAACAAAGAGTCAAGGGGGAATTTGAAGTACTGAATGAAAAGATCTTCCATGCCACTCTCTGCATGAAGGTGGCCTGTAGTTTTCAGGCTGAGCTTTGGTCATCACAGGACTAAACCCTAAAAAATTAACTTGACAGAAATAAGAGCAATGAAAGACTTTTGAATTCTAGGAATGTTTACAAGTTGGATTTAATTTTCACAAGATGGAAAGTTAAAGAGAGAACCATAGTGGTTCTATTAACTGACATATGTCTCTACTACTTGACTGCAGAACAATCGCTGCACATCCCATCACAGTGACACCAGCCCTTTTGCCTCAAATCCTTGCTAGCCATGCCAATTTTTTGTGTGTTTATTATTCTCATCATGGATGGGTACTTATGTCTGTTCTGAATTTGTTCTCCTTTAATTTCCATTTATGTTCCTCTTGTCCTACCTTCTTGTGCTGCTCTGAAAATAGCAGCTCATGTTGACATTATCTGTTCCATTTAAAATTTTAAATACTTCAATTAAATCACCTCTTAAGTGATTTTTCTTTCTAAACTTCATAGATTTAGATGTTCAGTCTGTCCTCAGAACTTATACTTTCAACCTTGCCACCTTTTCAAGAACAGCAATATCACATCTATAATATATATCAAAGGTAACATTGTGCAGCTTGAATGTTGTCTCTAACTTTCTTTAAAAATATATGTTCTGCTGCCTTGGCTAACTGTCCTAGATAGCATGTCTTTGGAATCACTTTCTAAAGGTTCTTGTCAAAGTTAGCTGCATTAGTTACATTCCATTCCTCTATGAAAGTGCTTTATATTTCCAAGACCCGAGCTCGGCAATTTTTTTTTTTAATAACATTATTTCTTATAATCATGTAAATACCCATTTAGTGGATGGAGCAAATTTTTTTAAATTTAACTTTAATGTTATTCATTAGTATTTATCCTCTATATTTGGAATTGCTTTTCTTTATGTGCTTTATTTTTATAGAAACCTACCAATTTTTAATTTCTGGTTCTTGTAGTCACGCATCTTCACATTCTTTCCATGCTATTTTCAATTCAGATACCAGTTCCCCAATAAAGTAGTGCTACAGGCACATTTTCAGATTTTACAGCAAATAGTTTATGCAGAACATAATTTGTAAAAATACTGTAATAAATTAGAGGGCTTATTACAGAGTGCTATTTCCATTTCAATATCCAACCACCAGAGGACTGCTTAATTTCCATAGTGAAGGAAAGATTCAGAAAGAGCATGGAAATTATGCAAGGACAGCAACTTGGCTGTGGAGAAAACCCTGAGTAGCAGGTAACTCAAGTGAAGTCTTCTTTCTTTGCTGTGCTGCAGTCATGAGCATGTGCCTCAGATGCCTGTATCTTTTTTTCTGTAAGCCCTACTGAAAAGAAAAAATATCTAAAAACCCTACCTTAAGTGTGTACATATCCTTGCAGACTAAGGACTAGAACATGAAACACCCATTGTCTAGAGCCTCTATAGTGCTTGCTTATGGCTTCCTACTACATTGATGTGGGCAAATACCCAAGGTGCTGGTGCCCTCCAGCTCTCGGGGAAAAGAGCTCTCTGGTAGGGACTTGTACCTAAGAAATAGTTAATGGAAAGGAATCGCTGGGATAGATGAGGAAGGAAGATAAAAAGCTGGGAGATGGGAATTTTGCATTAGGTCAGCCCCAGACTTTCTGTATGACTTTGGCAAGTCACTACAGCGAGATGGAGCATAGCAAATCATGGAAGCTTTACCACTGACTTCAATGAAAGAAGGATCTGGTTTAGTTACAGCCAACTCCTCATTTTCTCATCTATCTAACAGGATAATTATCTTTACTTGATTCTCCAGGGTGCTGCAAAAAGCATGGTGAACTTCTCCGATAGGAGTTGTTATAAAACACAGCACCTTGGAAAGGTACCTGAACTGGCTCTGAGCAAAGCAGCTCTTGAGCTGGCAGCATAGCGGACCGTCAGCTGATACACGAGGTTCATTAGTGCAGATGGAATGCCTTGCTAATTATTTCGACTGTTTCCTTGAGCTCAGCTGGTTTCTTTAGACAGACATACCAGCTTGCTGAGACAGAGTGTATGACCCGTTGCAGAGAGCTGAGCCTCAAGATGTAGGCATATATGTCCTATCCTCTCGTCTGGTCATGGCCTGGGTGAAACAGAGTCTGAGGCAGGGCAAAAAGGCTTAGTCACCTTCACTCACTCACGGTGAACCTCCAACTCACTTCCCATTTTAGAGGAATCCTGAGTTTTGGTAACTTCTTCTTGGCAGACTTGGTTGGTAGGTAACCTGGTCCAGTAACTTTCCTTTCATAACATCCCACTCACTCCATAAGCTAGGGAAGGCACAGCACAGGGACATTCAGGCAGTTCCATCACCACAATTTCTGCACATAGAAGCAAAATACTCCATTTCTCAAGCTGGAATTGCTCAGTAAAGCAGAATGAATAGAGCCCAGAATCTGTCCCCTAAAATGTCAGGTTAGTCTCTTCATCATTTAAATCAAATATGAAAATAGCCATATTTACATGATAGTGAATTTTAGAAAGAGAAACAGTGTTCAAAAAGGAAAGTAGCATTGTCATATAGTTTTGTTGCCTGCAAAGTGGGTGAGAGATTTTGTTTCACATTTCTCTTCTGGCGTTACAGAAGACACAAGGAATGTATTGGATTTGTTTAAAAGTTACAACCATATGATTTAGAAAACTCTTTAAAACTGGGTGGGTTGTTTTTGGTTTTTTTTAAAGGAATCCCATCTTACAACTAGCCTTCACAGTGTGCTCTTGGGCACCCTTTTTGGCATTGTGCTGTCAGTACATTTGATTTGCTATCTGCATGTGATGTTATGTGCCATATTGTCACAACTTAGGAAGAAGCAGTAAATTGAAGTCGAGTCCTCATTGGAATGAAACTCCCATTTTAAGGAGAAATTCAGATCTATTCAGTTTGACCTTGGAACTTGAATTAAATCTTTAGAAACTCAACTTTCTCGAGGGAAGTATGAGGTTTGTATTAGACTGGATGTATTAAAAGCTCGTACAGCTCCAGCACAGTGTATGTGCCAGGGTGGTTAATTTTTAATTTAGAGGACAATGAGAAAATCAAAGGGTTTCACCTGAACTAATTTTCACTGAGTTAATTTGTAATACTCAAAGCTAGTTTATAAGCATTTAACAATCCATTAAAAGCAGTATTAAAAGCTCAGTTGTGATTTTTACTGAAACATTTTTGTATGTTTAACCTGATTTCTGAATGGAATTTTTATAGTTTGGGGTGGTATCATAAAAATGCACATAAGTCTAGGCTGGATTCCAATTTTGTATTGTAATAAGCAGCATTTTATGTATGGGTCTCTATGCACATTCAACAAATCATTCAGAAAGAAAAATCAAGTGGATGTGGTTATTGAAGATGAGGATAGCATTTACCTGCTTGAAATTTGATGCATATAATACATAAGGGGATGTCCTTGCTTCAGTCATAAAACTAATCCATTTAGATTGTCAAGTCAGGGAGTTGGACACAATAGGTTTTTGCAAGACTACAGCACGTCACCACCTGACTGTGGCAGAGCAGCACCCACACTGGAAAGCAAAGCCAGAACCCTTGCTTCTGCCCTGCCTGAAACAGAGCAAGACAATTACTCAATCCCTTCTCAGGATTGGGAAAATAATTTTGTCCTGCTCCCATGCAGAGACAGCACCTGAGATTTCTAAAATGGCCAAATGTTTTGCTCCTTCTTGCGATCATTGCTGAGTAAATGCTGACTTATCTTCATTAAATCTGCATGCAGCAAATCAATAAGAAGTTGAGGCGCTTGTTTGTAGAAGTAACGGAATCATTTTGGCGTGCTGTTAAAATCTTGACGACTCATTTTAGTGTGACTTCAGGAGTTGCCAAGAAATCTTGCTAAGCCAATCTAAGCCTGGGTAATGCAGAAATGATAGGTACGCTGCGTCCTATGTGTCAGAGTGAAAGGGAAGGGAAATAAAAATCCCCTGGTGCCCACAGTTCCTTGCATTACAGTTAGATGTGGGGTTTGGGCTTAACTGCGTTTTATGTCTGTGCTTTTCCAAGGGAAGAAAAAATAGACCAGAGTAGTTTTCTTGCAGTAAGGAATGTGGAAATTTAACCCCAGAAGTTCCTCCATTTCTACAATGCAGCAGACGGTAAATGTACCATTTGTGATGCACAGTGCTCTGCAGGTGTTGCACTTTTGTGCTCTGGAGCGTAGGAACATGGTGGAGGATAGAAACTACCCATGAGGACTGAGGAGGTGGGGCAAGGTGGAATGATCACCTCTCCTGGACACAGAAGGAGTTACACACTGGCAACCTCTCTTGCCTGGATATCAAAGGACCATCAGTGTACACTAATTAGTAGGGGTTTTGTCTTATGCAGAATTTTTTCCATCATACTCAAAGATAAAGCATCAGAGAGGTAATACTGAAACAGGGACTTGGGAGCTGAAGTCTCTGAATGCTCTCAAACTAAACTGTACTCCTGAGGTGCTTTCCCTCTTAAAGGAGAGACAATATATACACAAACAGGCAAATTAACATATGTGGGGTACCCTGGGACAAAAGAATTACTGTAAAAAAATTCGTGACCTTTGAAGTTCACAATAATAGCCACAGGAACAGAGTATTTTTAAAAGTACTACAGAACTCCAGTAATTTATGCACCTCTCTTCTGAGAAGTTGTTTTTATATGATCATTTACCATACGTAATTAGCTTTTTCTTTTACTCTTTAGAGGGGTTTTTTTACCAATTCACCCATTTCCTCTTAAACCTTTCATGCGTATGATTGAAAAGTGTCAACCTCCACATGGGGAAGGGGGAAAAGATATAACCAAGTTATAAATCTGATCTATAAGTCTGATCTTTTAGTCAATAAAGGCAGTTTCTGGTCTTTGTCACTCAGAGAGGAAGGGGGGGGGGAAATCCACTGAAAAAAACAATGATTTTTTTTTTTTTTTTGAAGGAAGAAAATCAGAAGGGGGTGGGGAAGGACACTGAGAATAGGAGCCTTTGTTCAGTGAAACAAATGCTAACACCAGAATACAGATAAAACTTTATGTATTATTAAAGAATACATTTTGCTGTTGGAAAAATGTAATGCAACCTGGAATCATTTATTCAAACTGGTAATTCTTTTCATGTTGTCACATTACAAAAAGTCTTGATGTGTCTTATGTCTGACTGAAAATATAAAACACTGTGGTAAAGGCAACTAATAAGAAGGACTACATTTTCTTTAGCCTGAAAGCCACTGCAGAAAGAAATTACGGAGAGGGGAAAAAAAACCCCACCACATAATTTGATGGGAAAGGAGAATGGGGGGGGGGGGGGAAAGCAAAGATATTCTGATAGGTCATTTTTTTTTTTTCATACATGAGCATTTAGTCTACAGTAATCTACCAGGACTGTCAAATTTGATTGAAAGATAATGCAAGATTTTTTTTCTTGCCACAATTTATAGCATGTATCCATTAGGAATAATTATGGTTGCATGATTTTGCTAGCTGTTATCTCTACAAGTGTTACTAATGGTTTTATCAATTACTCCCTGTCCAATAACTGCATGGTTGTAACCTAATTTAAAGACACTCTATCACTAGGCTGATTTGTGTAGTAGTAAATGACAGCATTTGAGACACCAGCCAAACGACTCACTTCAGTGACTTAGTTAGTCTCTAATAATTAACAATTAGTAGGTACATCGGAAAAACTCAAGAGACTAGAGCTCCCGTGTTTCCTTTTCTTATCTAAACACAAGAAGTTGCCCAGACTAACTGTAAATATAAACCCTGTAAATAAAAATCTCCTTCTGTGGCTGTTACAAAATGCACTTTAATAAAGGGTTACATCTAAGGAGTAAAACAAAACTGAACTTTGGGATCCACAGTTGTAAGACACACTAGCAACCAAAGGAGGAAAGACAGGATTATACTTTGTGGTTTTGCTATTAGTGCTATAGTTCAAAAGCGAAGCCGGTCTGCTAAAAGGGGAATAGTCTGGCAAGATTGTGCTATTTTCTTGAACTTTAGAGCAAAAATGCTGGATGTGCAAAAAGAAGCACTTCATTACAGATCATTAGTGAGTTTTTACGTAGAGCTCAGAAAGGTACTGCCTGCTCAGAACAGGCTGGAAAGAAGTATGAAATCTATTTTAAATGAGTGTAAAAGATGGTATTCCTCCAAGGATGTTATCTCTGAGGATTTTAAAGAATTTTTCCATTAAAAAATCTCTCTTCCTAAATAAGACTTTGAACTTTAGGTTTAAAGCAGGATCCTGTACTCTGCAAGTAACTATTTCTTTGTAGGCACAAAGACATTTAAAATAACAGTGAGTGAACAGGGGTTGAGGTTTTTACAGTGCACAGTCCTTTGCACAGTCCATTAGTATATTTGAATTTAGCTTGATGGGGCAAAATTGCCTGGAATAATTCATCATTTGGGTTATTGTGTCAGATCTCAGTACATCATCTCTTTCAGATTATCCAAGATCCCAAAGTAACAATCTTTCCCTAGGAGCCTTGAGGGTTGTATGTTTATAAAATGCTTCACTTTACCCACTCAACAGTCTGATGACATTTTCAGGCTTACATGCAAAACCAATATCTGCTATGAAGCTTGCACACTCTTCGTAGGAACATAGGAGCTGCCACACTGGATTAGATCAGTGATCCATCTAGCGTGGTCCCCTGTCTCTGACAGATGCCAAATCCCGGCTGCTTTAGAGGAAGGTGCGAGAAACCTTGTCAGGAAAAAACTGTAGAAACACCTGCCTGTAAAGGGAGTTGCTTCTTAAACCCTTAGTAAGTTTATGCCCTAAAGCATGACTGCATATATGCTTTAAAAAGTACAGGGGTTGTGTTATAATTACAGGAGCTGTCACTATCCTTATAATACTTGTACTACATTCTCGCTCTCAAGGCTATGTCTCGATTGCCCAGCACAGTCCCACTTCCCTGATCATTATTCAGGTTGAGGGCTGACCCAGACATGCTGCGGTTCGCTTTTGGGCAATCTGGCCAAGTTTCTTTCTCCTGGGAACCAAGTCCATGGCAGGAAGGGATGGAGAATGTCTACCTCCCATCCTGACATGGGCTCTTGCACCACACACTTTAAACACAGTCAGTCACAAAAAACCCAAGTTGCAATTAATAATTCCAATTGGGTTAGATGCAGGATTTTTCAAGTCTCTTTTGTCACATTTTCTTCCTTTATCGTTGACCTTATGCATCCCATTCTTAGAAAGAGTAAATAGATAGCCTCCTTTTTTCCCACTATACTTTTGTTATCTTCAATACTCATCATTACCATTTTCTGCTATTCACCCCAGCTTTAAAGCAGGCAATTACAGTCCTTTTATTTATTCTTTTTTCTTAACCTACATTCTTTCATCTAAGCATTTCATTGCCATTTTGGAAGCTCTTTATTTTTTGGAGATGCACGACACACAGTGTGCTGGCTGAGGGTGTACCGTTCATTTCTCTAATGTCATTAAAATAACTTTGGTTTTATCCTCTGCCTCCAAATGTTCTTCTATTATATATGCTCCTCTAAATTTTATTTAATAATGCTAAATGGAAAAATTCAAGCCTCTGATTTTGGTTTAATCTGTTGTTGATATTCATCAGATAACAGAGTCCATTCAGTGAGCTGATAAAACAATCTCAAGTCCAGGTTACTAAAGCCACAGATGATCTTCAAAATGTAGTTTTAACCTCACCCACCCTCCCTGGTTCATCTGCATATTCTTTTGAAAACCACTCATTGAGTATCTGTAGCCCAAATGATGTCATCAGGCACAGCATGCAGCCACTACAAGTGGGACAATTATAATTTTTGTAGCTGATTAATCATCATGAAAAAGTAACAGTCAATTGACTCAATCATACATCCATGGTGATTAATCACACTTCACTTGTGTTTTTTACAAGTATTTTACCGACAGTGCAGATGTTGGATGATTTTTCTCCTTGAGCCTTTTCCTTGGTCACAGATGTTAAGTAATCACCTTGTCCTGATACTTGACTTACCTATTTTTTTTTCTGCATGCCCTCAAAACAAATGTGTTCCTTATGCAGAAAGAAAATGTTAAACTAGTTATTAATTTTTTTACAGGTTAATAGCTGAAATCACCCCAGTTGTCATCTGTAGTCATCGGGGTTTTCAGTAGGCACATTACTCTTAAATGCACTCTCTGTTATATATGATAGCAGGAGCACTAGCACTCACAGGGGCAGGCTGCTGAGTCCATCTTACACTTAGATCGCAGTTAGAGCTTCCAATCCAAGTCCATGAAAAGACTTATCTGATTGAAGCTAATTGGTGTACAGGCATACAAACAAGCAAACAAGAATCTTCTGACTCCAAAATATTGAGCTTCATAGATACTCTCAGGGGCTGGTAGACTTCAGTCTTAACAGGAACTGCTGAGACGTCACAACAGAAGAAAATGTCTTTGTGTAATGTTAAAAACCTGGTAATGATATTTTCTATGGAGTTACATCTATGCTGATGAAGCCATGAGCACCTACAACTGCTGTCTGTCCCATAACTATTACATTCTACTGCTTCATATCATATGTGCCTATGCAGAGATGATTTTGTAAATGGTTTTAGGAATGTGAGGTGATTTCTAGGCATTTTTCAAAGGCTTACTTCAGAGGACCCCTTACAGATAAATTCTGTATAATATTTCCCAGGCTGCCCTCAATATTGCAAATGGAAATGGTTCGCTGTGTAGGGCAAGTAAGGTATTTACCTCAAATGATACAAGCCTCACTGACTCCAACCATGTTTCATCCTTCAGAAAAAGCCAAAGATCCCCGTTTTATATAGCAAAAGGATTGTACCAACCTCTTTTCCCATCCTTAGATCACTGCTAAGATCAATGCATACACTGGAAATTGCTTTCATGAAAAGATGACACAGCTGCATTGAATTCTGCACTAGACTCCAGTCTTGATACTGTTAATAAAGAGCCTAAGGTTGGGTATAATTGTTAATACACTAATTCTAAAAATCCACTCAAATGTCACTTATAATCAGGATTTTCTACTGTGCTAGGACCCCTGGGGAAACCTTTGAAGCTGCGAATGGTGTACACGATGACAGGGATGAACATAAGAAGGTAGAAGGCCACCGATGCCGTTTAGCTTAGTTGTATAAAACTATCACGTATATAGAAGCTTAGAAATACTGGCAGCTAGGAAGATGGGAAAGCAAAGTGTGAGATGGAGAAAACACCCAGATCCAGAAGGAAAAGCTTTATGCTAAACCAGTGATTTCAAAGCATTAGGGGAAGAGGTGAAGAAACTGTATGGCTTGTAATTTACACCAGAAGTACCAAGGCAGAAAAGACATTATAAAGCATTTCATCAAGAAGACATCCATGACAGGAAACTATTTAAAACAATAAATCAAACAACCTTAGTTATTTCATTAGTAGTACAGATGAACCTTACATCAGATGTGAAAAAGAGGGATGTTTATGAAACCTCTAAAAGAAAGCAACAAAGTAGCTTAATATGCCGTATCAGAAAACCTCTGAATGTGAGTAAATTATTATACATTAATTGAGTTTTAAGTTTATTAAACCAGTGCACACTTATTGTCTCATTTTAACATCTCTTTGATATTATTATGCATAACATTTTGAAATGTAACTTTTGTGTGCTTCCTCGCAGTGCTAGTTGCACTTTATTTATGATTAGTGCTTGGGCTGGTGTGAAGTGAATGCATATGCCTCAATAATGAAGTACAAAAGAGTTGGGTGGATTTTCACCCAAGTCACAAGGCCTGCCGTAAAAAATCCCTCATGAATCTTTTACCACTATAAGTAGCCTGGCATTGGTAATAGCTCTACTACTAGAGGAAGTTTGGTAGAAAACGTTTTTTAAAAGCTCCTGATAAAGAGAAGATGTCAGGATTTATGTGTGGTGGTGCTGGGAGCAGTTGTTTTCATCAGGGGTAAGTTTTCTCAGTTTCCATTTCGGATAACTGACTGCCACAGATAATAGCAGCTTGTTCTGCTTCCTACTTGTAGCCAACACGGAGTTTTCTCACACTCCCACCTGACTCTATTTTGTGCACATCAGAGTATTTAATCTGAGCTGCAGGTTGCTCTCTCATTACTCACTTGCATGGATTTCTTTAATTATTCACGCTAAGTTTAATCATATGCTAAACACAGACAATTCTTCTTTTGGCCTGTATTTCTCTTAGAGACGAGGACAGTAGTCTTTGTGAAAAAGGATGTGTCTTTTCCAGTGCCTGTGAGTGTGAACCCAAATTTGATAAAAAACAAAATTTGATAAAAACAAACCAAAACAAAACATAAAAAAAAGAACCAAGAGAAGAAAGCACACGCATGATATAGAAAGCGGCTAGGATCCCACACTACCAGTACTTCTCCTGATTGGACGTAGAAGCAGCTTTCTGGAAGGGTTTCCACAGAGGGACCAGGGAGAGACTGGTCCCTTCTCTCCTAAGCTGCTTCTTCACCTAGAGTAGCTCACACAGGGGATTTCAAACCATTTTGTTGGTAACAAAAGATGGAGACAGCAGGAAGAGGAAGTAACTGATGCTGAAATTGCAGTTAGAGGAGGAATAGGTGTTGTCCTACTCTACAAAGGTAGAGGAAGAAAGGAGATTGAGAAAAAACAGGAGAGATAAAGTGAAGACTTGTGAGTCGAGAAGATTAGGACAGGGATGAGACACTTAGACAGTCAGCTAGGACTAGCAAAATTAGGATAATGGGGCTTGGAAAGGATGAGGAACAAAACATGGTGGCAGGAAAAGCCCTTGAGGTTGAGGAGAAGTTGAGCCCACAAGAGCCTATCTTCTTCTAAGACTGAAATGCAAATGACATTTCCTCAGTGTCATTTCTCCCCTACTCTTGGTAAGTATAGCTGTGAAACTTGCTGCCCCTGCAAGCTATCCTACTACAAGTGGTGCCCTACTGAGCCAGGTCACAGTCAGTGGCCACCCTTTGGCTCCCAAAGCAATGGGCTGTGTGGTGGGTCACTTTCCAGCCCTCCTAACATCGGCACGATACCCAGCAGTCTGACCTGTGGCTGTAGGCTAAAAGGGGAGCAGGATACAGTTCATTCCTAAGCAACAAAACAAAAAAGCAGCAGGTGAGCTCAGGAAATTAAGGAAGGACATACAAGCCTTCCAGCTAGGTAAAATTCTACCTTTTCCCTCCTTCCTAGTCATATCTCATAACTTTGGGGGTGCTGCAACATGCCTGAGGAGCAAGCCTTGGAGCCAGGACCTCTAAGTCCTATGCAGTAGTCCAGAGCCTACCTTGTAAGCGGGTGAGTGAATTAGCAGTACCCAGGCCTCCTGTTTAGCAACTGTGTGTTGGTTAAAATCCTCACGTCCATCCAGACTGTTTTCACTTTCAACAGTACAGCATTTTCCAAAAATGTGCTGATCAGCTCTAATTATCAAGGTTACAAACTGAATCACTCAAAAGGTAAGAAATGCCAAAATCTGTGATGCCTGGGTAACCTTAATGCTCGCACGCCCACCCCCTTGTAGATGTTTTATGCTACAGTCTTTAATTATCTGATTGCTTGTTATTTTTTCTCCTGTATCATCGGAGGCATGGGATGCACCTGCAGCAGGGATGAATCAGAGTTAAGTAATGAAGGTGGTTGCTCTCCTTAGACTTCTTGTTTTGGTTGGTGTGAAGATGTGTAGGCTGAACTAGAGACAGCAGGAAAAGAAAGGGTAAGGCACAAATTATGACAAAAAGTGCTGACCAGAAGACCTATTTCTATCCAGGTCTCTTCCACAGGATTCCTCTAAGGTGTCAATCAAGTCACTTAAGCTAAACTTCGGACAGGTTATCCTTAGGGGACACCCAAATTGCTCTGAAAAGCAATGTCTCAGAGGGAGGTGAGGGAGATTTGTGAAACTGAGGGTCACCTTTATTTTATGCTTTCTGGGTACCTCCATTTAGACCTTGAGTTTTGATTTACAGAGCTTTGGAGCAGTCACACCTGCAACCAAAATCAATTACAGGACCCGTACTTTGACTGCATAAAACATTGTACAGTGCAATGCTAACATCTCTGTGGGTGGGAGTGGGGGAACCAAACACAGATCCTAAACACTGCTAGCTGGGAACAGAGTTGATGGAAAAACTGGACCTTCATCTCCCTGTACCCTGGTTCTCCACATAGACAATGTGAATAATAATCATGCCCTTCACACGCCAAGGATAATGAAAACAAATTTAATGTATATCTGAGAAGCATTCAGATTGTAAAATAAAAAGCCTCAAGGAAATTATTAGTTTTGTCTTCAGAGCAGAGGTTTTGAAGCAAGTGGTAAATAAGGCACAAAGCCAAGACAAACAACGAGGAGGTACCAGCTAGCTAGTGAGGTGCTCTGCCCCGGAGGAGGAAGGGGTCCAAGGGAAAAAATAATAGTATATTTTTATCTAAGTGAAGATTTTATCAGAAGACATGGATAGAGATGTGATGACCGGTGTTTGATGACAGAGTAAATCCAGGTTAAGGTTTCTTAGAGCTGTGAAATAAGCAGAGCACCATGATGAAAATGCTGACTCAGTTTAAAATCTGTCTGCAAACCAAAATGTTAATAAATGTGGGGGAAATAAATTGTCACAAATTTTCAGTTCAAGCACTCAGGCTTTAGTTCTACCCAAGTGTTATTTCCCTGAAGGCAACATGGACACCTAGGGCTGGCACAAGTTTGGCACTGGATGTTCTGCCTAGTTTAATACTACTCTTGATTTGGATCCTGTTTGAATTGCTGGGTGCAAATATATTCCAGTGCTAGTGCCTCTGGAGGTAAAATACAACACAGGCTCTACGTTACCTTTTCTTTGTGTACTTGATTTTGCAACTCCACACTTCTCTGTTACATGGTGTTTGTGTAGAACACCTTGCAAGAGCACACAAGAAGCAAAATTTATGAACTTGCACCAACAGAGTCAGCAGACAGCTTCTTTCGCCATCTATTAAAAAACATGTATACATGTGATTTATATTCTCAAACATAAATTCAACTTCTTTATAGTATTTCAATTGTATTACTATTTGATGTCTAAAATAAGACCATAAGTTTAACAAATTTGCCATATATAAACCGAATCCATGTTTACTCTAGCTTTAAAAAGATTTGGATTATGCAAAATAGACTACAACATTACAAAATAACTTTACTGTGCTGCAGCTGCAGTTATGTAATTATTTTTCCTAGTAGAAAAAAAATTAAAACTTTCAAGATAAGATCTCTCTGCTGATGGCTCTTTGGAGACTTGGATCTGTCAGGTTTTTTTTTTTCTTTGCCTGCTGAGAACATCCTTATTCTGAATATTCTTTTTGATCAGGAACAACTTGAATGTGGGGTGTCTTTTTTCCAGAAATACTAACACATTTTCTTTAATTTTCACTTTTGCAGATTACCAGGTTTAGAGCAGTTAAAATCTGAAAACAACATTCATTGTTATTTTTAATGAAAATCTTCAGAGCTTTCTCTTTTTGCCAAGTTCGAAATTTTCAACAACAAAAATTCATTTTACAGCTTGAAATGCTTTCTGGTCCTTTCTTTCCTCATTCAGTATAGAATTTCTCTTTGCCAAAAATGAATTTAATCTCCCAAAAGCCAAAACTTTGAATCAGTTTTTAACCACATTGCACATTCAAGCCCTGAAACAGCAAAGACAGAAACAGAACAGCATTTCAGTAGGCAGTTACCATCAGGACGTTGTGGCACACTCAAGTTTGTTGAAAAAATATGATATAAAGCTGAGGAAAAATCTGTTCAGCTCCTTGGCTACACAAACTGCCAGATTAGACAATGCAAGAGGGTTGGAGGTTTTTCTAACTCTCCTCATTGCTTAGATTGATTCGCTTGTACCTGTGAATTAGTTAAAAATGAGATGCAATTATCTAAACTTTTTCCTTCTCCCAGCTAACATAATTTTGACAGAGAAACTGAGTGCTAGAATGGTCTATTGCACAAAAGAAGGCAGCCATTAGATCTTCTTGTAACACTAGGAAGTGTTCTTTAAAGGTACTTAACTTCAATCTATACCTACTTTATAGCCATTTTCACCACCAATGAGCCAACAAAATCTTCCATACTAAGAAAAAACACACCTAGAGTGTTCCCCAGTAATGTCTAGAGCCATAAACTGGTAATGTTTTTACTGGCCTTCCTGAACACAAAGAGAAGGCACCCGCCTTCACTGAAGGCTTGCTGCCACTCGTTGGGGAACAAACCAGGAAGCCCAAGCTCTGCCCAAAAGAATGGCCATGGCTCCAGGAGATCCAGAAGCAGGACATGAGGAGAGAGGCAGCGCTCAGTTTTTGTGCGGGCAAAATGTCAACAGGATGGTCTACAAAGAGCAATTTGTGTTCCCTTTTTCTTCCTTTTTTCTTCTGGGCATGTTGACCCAAAACACATCAGACAGACCTTTCTTCTGACAAAGGCCTTTCCAAATGTGGTGATCTGTACAACAGTTTGGGTTTGTTTTCATTGTGTTGATGATTTCAGTTTAAAACTGTATTTAGTTGAAAAGCAATTAAAAGCACTTGGCAATGGCCCCATTCAAGATCCTCCCACACCATGTTAGCATCAGTTTCTTTCAGGATGCAAAAGAAAGGACTGTTCTTTCAAATAATTTGGTTTTCTGCAAAATACTTTCATACATTTTCAGCTAAAAAAGGGTCTCAGTGGAGTAATTTATCAATTTGACACTACTCATATACCTAAAATCAAGCACAGATGTTTTTAAAGTATCTAAAACGTTGACTTCATGGAACTCCCTGGTAAAAAGCTGGGGAAAAGACTCTCTGACAGTGCAGTTTAAAGCCTTAAAGTGATCAGCACAAAGAATCAACCTCAAGGCCTGAACTGGAAGAAGTTACAGGAAGTAAACATCATGGATCTTGCAGTTGTAGGTTCCTTCCAACTTTCCCATTCTATCTTTCTCACCAGAAAAATCTCCCCAGAGAAGATTCAGACAGAAATTATCTCTCTCAGATGTCATTAAATAGCTTTCCTAGTTTACTTTTCATTCTTTCATGTTCTTTATCACCGAATTTTATTTTGCACATCTTATCACATGCACTAAATTCTTATAATCAAGTGTTAATACGTGCCACAAGTGCCTTTTACCTCCCTTAGGCTTTTGGTTCTGGAAACTCAGCAAGAAAGAAAACAGAACTTTATCAGTTGGCTAATTTACTGGCATTAATATTCCCTTGTATGTATGTGGATTTATACTTTGTGTGTTTCATTTTTTGCTTTGTTGTTTTGCTGTGTTGGCTGGAAGGGCTGTGCTAAAAATTCACCTGCCACTCAGTTTAATTTCTTGTGTTTAGGGGTGTACAACATTCCATGTAAAGCTAATCAATACAAGGATTTATGAAGCATCGAAACAGAACAGTCTAAAGCAGGAAATTATAGTCAGTTCTGGTTATTAAAGATTTCCTATACTAAATTTAGTATAAGAGAATCCTTATACATCTTCTTGTAGGGTATTTGTCAAGTGCATAGACTGAAGAAACAATTGTGGTTGGTTCCACTGCAATGTGTCTTTATTTGTTCGTTGCTATTTAATGCTAGCTGGAAGGAAGCAAAGCATGTCATGCAGAGGTGAAATACTGATTCCATTTTAGTCACTAGCAGCTCTTCCATTAATTTCTTCTGAAATTTTACCTGATGTGCAAAACACTGTGCAATGGAAAAAGAAACAGCAAATTTTTTAAGATGCTAGGATGAAACCATAGGTGACTCAGTTATCATTCCTCTATTCAGCTCTCTCACATTGCAAGCTAGATTAAATACACATGTACATATGTATTCATGCATATAGGCATACATATGCACTTAGATAAGATACATAGATAATAAAAGGAAAGAGAGAGTGAAAGAGATCATCTTATATCATTATCTCATTTAAACACAGGATTTGTAGTTGAATATATTTGTTTCATTTCCTGGATAAGCAACACCTTTTCTAACCTTCCTTCATCTGCAACACATACCAAGGACTTTTTGCCTCTACTTTAATTCTTTCTCGTGACTAATTATAAGGTTTTACAGTGACAGCAAATTTTATGAACATGTGAGTCTCAGAGTCAGCCCTCTGACTACCTAAAACTTACAGTGAGACTCCCAAATACTTATTTTCAGGAACACTTGAAGATACTCCCTGTTTTGTTTTTTGTCTTATAGTTGATGGATGAGCAATTTGATTTTTTAAAAAAATAAAATTACTTCGAGATGATGAGTTGTCTGTCAACATTACATACATGTATGCATATACACATATACTGATACATATATCTATATGCATACATGCACAAGGACACACACGCATACTCAATGAAGTTTGGGTACCTAATAATATAATAACATTAAACATAGCTATAACAAAACATTCATCTGTCACAATATACACAATTTATAAATTAACATAACTAATACTTTAATACAGAAAAATGGATATATCTTTTAAAAACTTAAAGCAAGAAAATCGCTTGCATATGCCAGCAAAAGTCCAGTTACTTGGCTAACTAGTCCATTTTTGTAGGCACTGACCTGCCGTTTTTCAGAGCGCAGTTTAATTTTTGTTTCTTTCTTTCTTTCTTTCTTTCTTCAAGCATGATTTGAGATCTTGGTGAGGTTTTGTTTTCTTTTGGTCTTGAGAACAATGTCTCAAACCAAAAAACTTTTTTGCTTCTATTGTTTCCCTCATAGTTGCCAAATATTTCTCTGGTACTTCGTGGCACAGTTGTAAGGAAGTGAGTTGCTTCTGAGTCATTCGTGATTTAAAATACTTTCCTCTTAGGCTCTGAAGTACACACAGATCCCCTTGTTCTTTGTCCTTCCTACATTTACAAACTGTAACATAATGGGTCCTGCAAAGACCAAATAATGAGCAATAAAAAGCTTATTTCGTTTGGCTATAGACCGCCTAGAAAATTAGCTTATACAAAAGGCACCAAGCACAAACCATACAATTTCTTTTCAGCATGGCAAAAAACAATTTACAGTCTAATTTTTAACCAAAAAAAAAGTTAAAAGCAGTGAGTATGATAACAGACCACAAAGAAACAGGAGAACAAGGTTTAGTTCAGTTCTGTTGCCTCTTGTTTCCACCAGGCATTGATCAGCAGGCGAAAGGTGAGATTTCAAGGGTTCCAGTTCATTCACTTCAGCACTCCCCTTGCTCCTTCAAATGACTCCTTGCTTTACAGGAAGTTTCCTTGGAAACAATTTTCAGCTGCATGGTGAAGATTAACTTGTTTTTTAAAAATGACCAAGATAGACAGTTTCTTTCTGCAATTCATATACATCTACAAATGTTATCTACTATTAATTGCATCAAACAGCTTATGACAATAAAATATTGACTGTAGGGTAGTTTGCTTGTGAAAAATAAGTCATTTTAGGGCGAAGTAACAATACACACATTTCAGTTCTCATTCAAAAAAATTAAAAGTATGGTTTTTTACCTTGTAAGTCTCTATTTTCAATTCTTTACATTTCCCTTCCCAGGACATTTGATATGGGAACCTGAGATAAACAAAATAAGAATAGGAAGAAAAAGATGATATAGCAGCAAACATTTCCAGAGAGTGAAACCTCAGAGTAAGATGACCAAGATGTTATGAAACCTGTTTCTAATGACATAAGAAATAAGCTGAGAAGTACTTAAAACTGTTAATAGGGATGAGACCCTGTCTTTATAGATGGACAGGATCAGGCTCCTTTTTGGGCTCACTCAGTACGTGCCATAAGTATTCAATGCCAATATTCAAGACACAACCCTGTAATGTCATTACAAGGTCCCATCACAGTCACTTGCACATTTCCTTTGGCACAGCAGATTTTTTTTTGATGGGGGACAGGGTCAACAGTCAAGAAATCTCTGCCCTCTAATAAGACAGCAGGAGAAGAAAAATACTTGCTAAGCACTTCAGCTGTTCTCAGATTCATAAAAAATATCATGTTGTGGAGATTATAATGTTTCATTTGGCTGTTGGTCAGCTACTAGAAAACCTTTGGGAATTCACTAGGTAAAAGCTCCAGAAACTGCAGCACTTCCTGCTCTCACCTTAGCAGAGTAGCTATGGCAGAACTTCTGGTGCCTTGTATACTCCACCTTGGGAAATGTTTCCCATCATGCTGGAGGGCTCTAGAGGTAGGGCAGGAGCAGTAATCCTCTCCCAAAAATTAGAACTCATAAAAACAATAAAAGAAGCTCTTCAAATATTAAGAATGCTGATGGAGACAACAAAGTAGAATGGCAAGATACCAATGCCTCTAAGAAAGGGAAGGAATGTGGCACCAGAAGAGAGAAAGTATCTGGATTATTTGCTCTGGAAGTTTGGGTTGGACTTCAACTCATGCTCAAAACCACCGCCACTTGGAATGAGCAGAACACGTTTCTGTTTGAGCATTACACCATCAAAATCTCTCAGTTCTGCTTTTTCCCTAATTTTGCACCCTTCACACTGCAGGAGAGTCTTTTTATCAATCTTAGTCTGTATCCCAACCTTCTTGCGCAAAGGTTAAAAAGAATGTATTGATTATACTGTGAAGTGTGCCAATGACATTTCTAATGCTGTGTAGTACAAATCTATAGATAGCTAGGGAGTGTTCATGCTTGATCAAGTTCTTGTTATTACTGGGAGAAACTCAAACCTTAACAGATGAAAGATGTTTCTCAAATTACCTAGCTCTCTAAAATATTTTCCCTGATTCAGAGCATTTTAACTTCCCTTTGCTATTAACGTAACACAAATCACAGATGAGTCTACAGAAAAAAAAACAGGATGAAATCCTGGTATTGGGAGATCTGTCACCAATTTCAAAGTCCCTGGTATTTCACTTCAGGTTCTTGATATAAATAAGGAATATAAATTTCTGTTTGTAAGCAAACATCGATCAAGGTAGCTGTGTCAGATCTGCTTTTGTGCCTTTTTTCTGTCTGTTTTAGAATCATAGAATGGTCTGGGTTGGAAGGGACCCCAAAGATCATAGAGTTCCAACCTCCCTGCCACAGGCAGGGCCACCAACTTCCAGGCCTGGATATACGCAAGGTTGCCCAGGGCCACATGCAACCTGGCCATGAACACCTGCAGGGATGGGGCATCCACCACCTCTCTGGGAAGCCTGTTCCAGCACTTCACCACTCTCTCTGTAAAGAACTTCCCTCTAATATACAATCTAAACCTTCCCTTCTTTAGTTTTAATCCATTCCCCCTTGTCCTGCCATTGTCTACCCTTTTAAAAAGTTGATTCCCCTCCTGTTTGTACGCTCCCTTCAGGTACTGGAAGGCTGCAATGAGGTCCCCCCGCAGCCTTCTCTTCTCCAGGCTGAACAAGCCCAGCTCCTTCAGCCTCTCTTATTTTAATTTTTTTTTTGCCTTGGTGATATCACCCCTCAAGCTATTCTCATTGCTTCCACAACAGTACAAGATATTCTGGAGCTTAGCACCCTGTTGCTATCTTACTGTGCAGTAGTAGGTACAGAAAAAGGGGCACCAGTGAAACAGCTTCTCCTGGATTCATGTGCTGTGGTCAGATCTTCCAGTGCCTCACTAGAAGAGGAGGAACTGTGACTGATGCTCTTTGTGCTGTTGGGGCATCACAGCGCTTGTCATCCTGGGCCAGTTCTCTGGTTTGACAAGGATTTTGGTGACGCTGAAATTTTTCCCTCAGGCTGAGACAAGAGGTGTCCTCTCTCCCAGAATATCATTTTCATGAACTTTTTAGGAATCTTATGACTGTTAAAACTGCCAGCAAGCTCCAAGTCTTCTTTGAAACTTGTCTCATCAGATAGATTAATGTACACAGCCTGGCAGACACAAATGCTTAAGACTTTCTGCAGAAAGACAAGTTAAAAAGAATTAGAGTTCAAGCACATTTCTGACAGGATTACTCTATAGGTATACAGGCTGTAGTCAGAAAATCTCAGAAACTTTCATCAGCTCTATTTGCCCAGGAACTGCTCCATTCCACAGAGTTTTTGTTGCTGTTACAAATCATATGGGAGCCTACTGACAAAAGGAGAGAAAACATGTAGCAAACCTTCAAGGGAATAAACAAACCAGCCTCTGAGTCTCAACTGAGTGCTGAGACACAGGTCTCAGGGCTGACACTTGAGCTCCAGACTTTAAAATCTGCTTTGTCCATGTGTCAGCCATGGCTGTGAATACCGAAAGGCTAAATGGCTTGCCAACAAGAATCACATGTGCCAGGGAACAGTTGAGCTCATGAGTCATTAGCTAAGCAGATTATCAGAAAGCATGGTATCTAAAGTTGGTTTCTGATGGAAGTATCAAAGGAGGTGCCTCTAATGCTGAAGTCACTTCTCAGTGATGGCTTGCTACTGGTTCATAACCACTTTCTGCTCTGCATCCATCTCCCATGAAACCTTGTGTCTGTGCTCAGAACCAGACTAGATCTTTTTAAACTAACTGTATAAGCTAGTCACCCAGACAAAACTGACCTGTAGGTTTTGGGCAGAACTAGTGTGATGAAACTACCCATATTACTATCCCTTCATCATGGGCTAAATACAAGAGTTTGGAAATATAAAATGCACTTTATGTGTAGGAGGAGAACTTGTGCTGTAAGATCTCTTCCTAGAAGTGATTCTCTCCACAAGGTCCTGAGCAATTTCTAGGATAAAGCATTACTCTACAAACACAAATTTGGCCTTTTTCCCAGACCCCCATCTCAAAACATGACAGCACAGACTCAAGTTCACTAGGGGCCTGCTGTTTATGAGTGGTTCAAGGGACTTTGGTCCAGGACAAAAAGATGTCTTCAAGATTTGTGTATAAAGGAAGTGGGCTTTTAATTCCTGTCTATTCAGAAGTACATTCAATCTTCTGATCTTTTGCCCTCGATTTTTAATTTTTTTCTGTCAAATAACTAGGTATTATCTCTGAAATATCTCAATCAGTTCAAGTAATAATAATAGTAATGATAATAATGATGATGATAATAATAATAATAATAATAATAATAATGTCATGCTTTGATATTGTCCCTTTTATTTTGAGATCTTGAAACACTTCATAAAAAAAAATCATTATTATTAGCTTCCTTTTATACATTTGGAGACCAAAGCATAGAACATTAAAGTAACTTTCCCAAAGAGACTCTACAGAGCTAAGAATGGAATCAAATTTGCTTTTGTCCTGGTTCCATGTGCCACCCTAATTCCACAAAATATTGACAAGTTATATGATAAAGCATACACATATCCCATATTCAAAAGAAGATAGGAGTAAACAAGCTGAAATAATTGAGAAATGCTCTTCAGTAAATTCTATGGAACGTGCTAGGATCAGTGTCAGCTCTACTAGACTGCATTTTTCTCTGCTTCACCATATGCAAATTTCTTTTCAAAAATTGATATATTTTTATCTGTTCTGTCTGGAATTTAATATTGTGGTGTTTTTCAAAGCCACACTTGCAGTAGTTATCACTTCATCTTGCAGAATTTGCAAAATGCAGGCTTTGGTAGGTCCCTCATAAAATATTCCTCGTGGTCCAGAACTTTTTTTTTGTTTCAGGTTTTTATTCAAATAAGTTTATACATTTACCAATATTTTTCCCAAGCTTCATGACTCTCCCACAGAGACTAAACTTCATACACTCGATGTTCTTAGAGCTATGTCCTTTCATCTTTCCAGAACAAAGCCATTTTGAAAATCTCTCAGGCTTTTTGTAGCTTTTGGTAATAAATCCAGGGGGATTTTTTTTTCCTTCCCAGAAGCACTCAAAGGGGTTTCAAATTGTGTGAGGGTCTCACATGCATTGAACAAACTGTACCTCCCCTCTCAATTAAGGCTCACTCTAGTGAGGCTCAGACAACATCTGTACCTTGTTTTAGGGGAATCCCTAAAATCTTCTGCTCTGCACAGGACAGCTACTTGGAGTTCAGTTCATATGCTCACCCAACATTGCTCCAGGATAAGAACTTCTAGTTGAGGTCCCCTAGAGTTGTTAATTAGACAAACTTCTAATGGCTTCTTGTGAGGTAATTCATAGTTGCCTACAGAGGGATATAAGTGGACCACTGCTTGAGGAAGAGAGGTTATTTTATGTTAATTAACGTTCTCTGGGATGCATTTGGGTAGATAGATCCCATGTTGCCTTTCCTTCCCCACTGGTGCAGAGTCCTTTAGCCAATATCACTAGGAAACTGAGGCTACTTTGCCTTTTATATACTGTGCTATGATGTGCTAACATTTATAACCCTGGTAGATACACCTAGATTAAAAGGAAAGGGTATGTATTTGTGAGGTATACACACAAGTATGTAGTGAGATCATGTGGACAAAGGCATTACAAAGATAACTTGAGATCCATGCCATAGTCATGCTACCAGTAAACCAGTTCCTGGTGACCTCCAGCAATATGGCTCCTATGTTCTGTTTCAGTGATTTTGTTGCTGCTTTTTATTTTTCTACAAAATGGAGCTATGGGGAGAATCAGAATACATTGTCTGTTTCCTAACATGTACCCAGATTTGAGGTCTGCACATCAGTTGGATGACTTGTTCATTGTGGGGTGTGTTGAGTTCTTCATTTAAGTGCTTGCATTTGCCCCTTTACTGTTCCTCTAACCTTCATTTATTTATGACCAGCTTAGTGCTCAACATCATGTAGTATTTAATGTGTTAAAGACTGAGCTTTAGAACAGGTGTATCATCATGGCCAAAATGGCTGGATCCCTAAAGAGGATGTGAGGGATGAGATTAAGACTTTGCTTTATGCAGGAAATTACTGAATTTGACCAACTCCACTATATGCAGTAAAGAACAAAACTGTGTTTCAAGTCTGCTTGCTCCCAAAGTCTCTGCAAATTTTTAGTGGTGAATATATACATATATATATATATATATATATATATATACACTCTTATAACTTTAACACGCTTTTTGCATTCATCCAGGGACTGTGTCTTCTAAGCCAAAAGTGTGACAGGATCAACTGTTATGCAAGTATTTTTATCTAAAATTATATGTAACAGTTCTAGACCTTTTTGAGAGACTCTAATTTCAGGAAATTTCCTCCTCATCAAAGGAATGAGCAATCTGAATACTCATATGAATTCTATATCTATATCTGAGCTAAACTAAACATTGAATAAGAACATCTTAATGTCGATTTGTGAGACTGGGCAGCAGGTGATTTGGAGATAAATATGAGACTTAAATGAGCATGAAATGGCTGAAAGAGGGTGAATTTCCTTACACAAGCATCTGAGTACACTTTTCATGAAGAAAACGTACTTTTTTTTGGTAAGATCAGGTGCCTAGTGTTGCTATATACTCTGTTTACATCTTGGTCAGCAAGGCACAGCTGAAGGTTCTCTAAAAGCCTCTCCTCTCCCCCAAGTCCTAATCAATATAACAGGTTCAGTGCCAGAGAAGAAAAAAGCTCCCAAAAAGAACGGTGTAATTTCTGGAGGAGAAAGATTGTTGTGGCACTGATCACTGTGAGATCCTTCCGACAGGGCTGTGCTTTTTGGTCTTCATGTATGGGTAGGAAAAAAAAGCTGAGTCAGGTATCTGTGTTCCAAAATTATTTAGTGAACAAAATCACAGATTCAGAAAGAATACCATGGCGTGGAGCATTTTTTGCAGTGCAATGTATCTGACATACATCTTGACCATTAATTATAAAGAGGTTCTTTCCATTGCAGTTGATTTACAGGATGTAAACATTAATATAGTTGAGAAGTCAGAGGTGGAAACGATCTGGTGAATTGTCAGCTTCTTGCCCACGCAAGATGCTTCAGAGCTAAAGGATGTAACTGATAATGGATAACCTTTTCTAGGTTTTATTCTTATTTGCCAAATTACAGACAAGGAATAGGAAATAAGACTTGAGATGACATTTGAGTTGTGAGTCTTAAAAAAAAAAAAAAAGATTATTAAAGACAACAACTGTGTCGTGTGGGAAAGGTCATGATTTAATTGCAAGATTGTGAAATCAGGATGCTAAACACTGAGGTAACATGTTCGAGAGACACAGTCAGCTAAGTGGCTCAGTAGAATAGAGGATGTTCCTTTTCATTTTCTGGATAACATTCCAAAACTCTTGATTAAAAAAAAAAGTCTGATTTAGTTTAGTAAATCTGATGGGCTTTTGAATGATAAATTATATTTATAGGACCCTTTAGAAAAAAAACTCCTTTTACTTAAAATAACTCTCACATTATCAAGCCTTCAAAATGTGATCCCAAAATACTTACCTTACCTTGATTTTTATCAGGAAAGAGTGATCGGCAGAACCCAAGTATTTTTAGCAACAGTAGCTGAGGTGAAATAACTGAGTAGCATGGAGACAGCCATTCTTGACAAACATACTGTTAATCACAAAGACAATGCTACACCTGTAATTATGAAACAATATTATATTCTGAAGAAGATAATATTTACAGTATGTCAAAATTAAGACAAAGGAAAAGTACCCAAGGCAGTCTCTGCATTTAGATAGCTTAGAAATTTAAATGGTTTGTATAGTATCAGCCAGGTGCTTTACTATAACTCACAGCAACGAATTTTTATCTTCCAAAAATTGATTTCAGTCTTGTAAAAGAAGCTAGATTGGCATCATATGGGACTGAACTCCTCAATTTATCCAAATTACAGATATGTTGCAGGCAGTGCAATTTTCCATGAGCTATCTTGTCAACATCTCTCAACCCTGACCTACTTATGGCACCTCGAAAGATGAACACATTTTTCAGTCTCCCTGTTCATTCAGGTCTTGGTGTCTTAGCTGAGCTTGCCAATTAGTGTCCCTGAAGAAGAGGGAAAGGGGATATGTTTGATGTGGACACCAGGTTTTGGACTACCAAGTCATACCTCAGAGCTGTTCCCATTAACAAGCCAACACTTACTAATGGTTTCTCACCTTGATGTCTGATACCAGATTTGTCTCTACCTATGCTTATGGTATGAAATAACTGAGCTGCTTCACATTCTAGCACATTAAAAATGTAGGCAAGTGTTGACATATTTTTTCTTAATTCTGACCACTGTACACCTCCAATTAACCATTACATAATACCAAGTAATTTGTTCAATATCTGATCTGAACTAACAGATTCTACTCTTTTGGACATATATAAGCCCCTAGAAAGTCAGATAGGCCCAGCGCCATGGAGATGATAGACTCTACACTCCAACTCTGTGTCATTCAGTCTCCTGTTGAGTGTAAATTTAAGTCACTTAAATCCTGAACATTTCTGTCCTTTGAATATTATAAAATTTAAATCCTTTAAGAATTCCTTTGGAAAAAAAAAACCAACCCATGAATCAAGAACAAATGATAAGATTAAGAAACCAATTGTTCTCTTGGATTAAAAAATCCGTCATGAATTTTCTAAATCTCAAACTGTTTAGTTAGGTTTTAGTTTTCACATTTGATGTGCTTGATCTTAAATCGTTCAGTAATAAAACAGAAAAATTACAAACCAGCCTGGCTAAATTAGTATATTCATAATGTGAGGTGCTGCAAGAAAGTCATTTAGTATCTTAGAAAGTTCACTTACATAGTTCAAACAGATGAAAAATACTCCTCAGTAAAATACAGCATATATATCAGGATCAACACCAACCCTTTTCAGCATCCAAGAGACTTCCTGCATCTCTTGGTATTGAGAATAAACCTCTAATATCAAATTCCTTGGAAGTTTCCTAGGCTTCTGGACATGGTAACTGAGGGAATGGCTGTTCCTCGTCCAGTCCAAGCCAGAAGAGGATCTGAGAAGGCATCTAACTGCAAGCCTAAAATTAGAGTGAGGCATGCCACCATCTGTCATTCTCACCTTACCTTATGGATGTTATGATGATTGACTCTTAGAAAGTAAGTACTGGTCCTGAGTAGGACTAGACTTGGGAATATTTTAGATATTTTTACCTTTTAGTTTTCCGGCTTTACTTGTTCATGGATAGATGTAGGACAGAGTATAAAATAATGTAAGAAAATGTCAGGAAATGGCAGAAACAAATGCTCTCTTATCTTCAATAAAAGCGGGATGGAAGAAAGTGGTGAAAAGCTCAGGGAGTCAGAAGATCCATTACATCAGTTTAATGAGAAAGCTGAACCTCTGGGACTTGTTCACATACTCCCTTTGAAAGGCTTTTCACAAGAGCCAGATATGTGAAGGACCTTGCTCACACATCTGGCCTTTTTACATGACTCTTATTTGGAAGGCGAGAAAGATGCAAAATGGTTTTATAGTGTTTGGTGCTCTTTGGCAGTTCATTTGTTTTTCATGATGAACAGTGACTTGAAATTTTTTGATGTATAAAATATGCATGGGTACATTTAATGTTTGTAAACAAGGAAAGGACTTCAAATAGTTCCAATTAATAGAGAATCCTTAGTCCAAATGATGACCGCAACTCTGCTCAGTCTTATCCATTGCCCTCAAAGCATTCAGAGACACCTGACTCATCAGCAGCCTTTGCCATGAGAGCATCATCTGAAAACAGTGGGCTGCAGGTGCGTTATAGCAGACTTGGTTTGTCCTTCAGAATCATTGCTTCAAACAAGAATACACAAACTGGTTTGACATGGACTGACTATGGTTTGTCAAAGTGAATGTGAAGCTTTCCCCCAAACACACCTTTTTTTTTATTTTCCTCTTTCAGAATTTTGCTGAAATGTAAGATTCAGTGATAGTGGAGTCAGGAGGAGGGCAACTTTTACATCTTACATCAAAATAACTTGAACTCCATTTTAAAGTGTTCACACTACAAAAGTTCAAGCTTCTAGTTATTGGCAAGACAAACCTTGAAAGTCTTGACTATC
Source organism: Laterallus jamaicensis coturniculus (assembly GCA_022605575.1). NCBI lineage: Eukaryota > Metazoa > Chordata > Aves > Gruiformes > Rallidae > Laterallus > Laterallus jamaicensis. The sequence goes on from JAKCOX010000027.1 coordinate 2,424,355, forward strand.
TAAACTGAACTTTTTTGAGTTCAAACTGTTTATCGAGACCTTTTTTTTCTCAGATCTTTTTCCAAACCATTACGGGTTCAAAAAACAAACATGTACATCAGTATGGTGCAGATTTTGTGATCAGATTTTTTTTTTTCCTTTTTCCTCAGACTGCTCTGTGCCCAAATCACCAAACTTACATTATAACAGAAATGTAGATTCACGGAAAAACTACTTACCATGGTTTCATAGCTTCCCACTTTGGACACCTTTGCAGCTTACTGAATATTCAGTTTGTTTAAGCTTGTGTGTTCATTTGAGCTTTCCCAATTTCAGAAAGGCAGTTAAGAAAAGTGAAAGGATTGGAAGTAACTTTCCATCATTTTCAAGAATTTGTCTGCATCCTGATATCAGACAGTCTGCCCCTTTCTAATCCCACCCCATCTACAAATGTGCATTTAATTTTCATGTGTCATACATTTTGGAAGATCTAAAAGCCTGATTTTGAAAGAGTTTGTTGTTTCTAGGAATCCAACAGAAGTAATAAGGAAGTCAACATATGTCCTAGGGCTGTATAAGAGCTATTCACTGAGTATGCTCATCGGGGGTATTTAATCACTGTCTGAAGTGTAGCAAGGAACATGAAGCTAGTGCTTAATGAAGATGCTATTACCTTTTGGGTTATGGTTTTGTAATTGGAATTTAAACCAGACACCCATAAACAAATAACTAAAAGAGAGGATAAAAATGTATCAGAGTAGTTCATTTCTCCAGTTTAACATTCAAACACGAATCCAAACCTTAGACTGAGTTTGCAGGGTAAGGAGCAGAGATACTTCCATGCATTATGTGAAACTTGACATCATGCTTTTAACATGTCATGAATTCATTTCTCCAGTTTTTACAATTATCCTTTTCATTATTAAGAGTATCTTCAGAAACATTTTAGATCATTAGAATGCTCCCAGAAAGGGTGTGCAATTATTTCTGAAAAGGTACTTCTAATATTTTTTATTGCTTATCACCCACATGTAGCTGAAGACTGTATACATAAAGCCAGAATGGTAAAGAAGGAATCTCCCTCTCTCTGGCTCACACACACACACACTCTCTCACACACAGGCATATACAAAAGGAAGTTTTTGTCCCCCCAGCTTCCCAAATTGTTCAAATGTGTTGGGTCTTTTTTTCCATCAGAAATGCCAATAAACCAAAAAATCCCTGCAACCACAAAAGGACGCAACAGCAGGAAAAGGGAGAGGTGAAAAGAGAAGTAGCTGCGCTGTGACACCATACCTGGGAACTCTGGGGTGCAAAATGCCGTCTCACACTGTGAAAAGCAGATCATCAAAGCAGACTCGCTAAATCACCTTCCACTGGTAAGTACACAGGCCAAGTACCCTCGCCCCATCGCAGCCAATAAGCGCCTACCTATTTGTAATGCTGCAAACACAGTTAGCAACATATTTGTTAGCAGGTGTCACTGTGATGAGAAGAGCAGACGGCAGTCAGGCTGCAATTATTGTGTGAACCCAATAGGCGTTACATGCTTCATTTTGGAACACATCACAGAATTCTTTAATAGCTGGCCTGATTATTAGGATCTTACGTTAATTTGTGCAGAATGTTATAAAAGTTAAGCAAGAAGATATTAACATTATACAAATGAGTGTGGTTCTGCCTGTTAGCTTGAACATACGGCAAGAAACAGAATGACACTATCCAACACTGCAAATTTACATTTAACAAAATCGCTAAGTAACAATTTTACAGTCATCTTAATTTGCATCACTAAAACCTGGCAGCATTTCACCCAAAATGCATTAGCAGGAACTATTTATAAGATCAGTATCAAGGTTTTCATGTAAAGCCAGTGAATTAATACGTTTGTTAGAACAGTCCTTGCAACAGTGATGCCTGACTTCCTAGGAAAGATGCAGTCCAGGATCACCATCACTGTTCCATGAACACTTGTTAAAACAATTCATAGCAAAATAACTGTGAAAAGGTAAATTGGGGTCAAAGGTGGAAAAAATATAATCCAACTTCTCGGGGCAATCAAATACCATCCTTTTGTGTACTGTCTAGGGTGCGAGCATCAGCACTTCACAGTGGGGATGTTTTTAATCTATATTTGTCCAACACAACACAGAGGAGCCACAACTTGCATTGATTTTGTCATTGTGTTTATGCAGCAGGTGTGAAATAATGGAGGCAGGGTCCCGATTCCCCCTAGTTTCCACGTCAGGAACCAGCCTCCCTTCCTGAGCAAGTCTTGCTTTTCTCCCTGGTGCGGTGGGAAAAGAGGCAAGGAAAGATGGTGCAGACCTGAATCTTAGCAGAGAGCCAGACCTCGGCAGAACCAAAATGTCTTCTCCAGGTCTTACAGTTTAAGAAATATATTAGAACCAATAATTGATTTAATTATAGAAATTTAATTAACCTCACTTGCTTTTGAAAGCATGATATATTCCTACAAGGCCAAAATTTCCTCTTGGATCTGCTCTATAGTTCTTAATTACATTGATCTACTGTACTGACATACATATTACCCTTTATACCGTTTGGAAATCTGCACATAGAAGGAGTCCAGAACACCGAGGCAAACTGCTGTCACGTGGATTTGAAAATAATTTTGCCCTCAGATTAAATTAAAAAAAAATAAAATATACACAACAAAAAAGGCTGGGATTCTGACAGAATACACCACTTGTATGCTGCATTATATAATATGAATAATTTATATTGCTAAAAGTGCTTCCTCTGAAATATGGGTAGAAGCGGGTAATTGCCCATGGATAATACTTTATATATTTTGTAGGAGGAACATATCTCAACCCAAGAAAATACACTGGTGCTAGGGCACAACTTTCAGATATGAATGACTCAATGAATCATGAATGACTATGATTTTCTTGGGATCTAATGGTTTAACACACACTTAAATACATAACAAATGCATGGAAAACCCTATGCAATCCAAATTGTGTAGCACGGAGTGGGCTGTGTACTCTTCTGAGCACTTAAACTGTTTGAGGTTTAAACAATAAATGAATATATACGTATGGGGGCAGCTTTTACCTGGCTGATAGTGAGATCCATCTCCACTAGAAATTTAGAAATCTTCCTGAAATCTTTCACTATTGTTCTGTCTTAATACTGACATGCAGTGGCTGCATGGTGCAACAGAGGTTTAAGAGAACAATACTGCACAAATAAAAACAGCATTTAACACATGACAGTAGACCTGAGCTTGTTATACTCCACAGTAACTTTCCACAGACGTTTTTACTCGTACTTGAACATGTCATAGAGATACTGTTCATTCATGTATCTACGCAGTTGCCTTCAGAGGGAATTTTAATCAAAAAATGCCACTCTGAGGCTTTGGTGAGCTCCATAATAGGGTTGGCTGTACTGCAGGATCTAGACCAACACCAAAGAAAGAGACAGGTAAGAAATCTTCCAGAAAATACAGACTAGTTTTGTGTTTTGAACATTGGCCTTCAGCTCAGATGATTACAATTGGGCAGATGGTGAAGTTAGTCCAGTGGCATCAGTGGGTTTCTCTTTCACACTTGTGCCATGTACGCCTGTTGTTATCACTGGAGCTGTCCATCCCTTGCCTCTGGTCTTCATCCACTCATCTTGGTAAACTGTCTGGAATTTCATTTTACAAAAGTTTCCGTGTCTCCTGTGGGTTGGTGATTTAGCCCAATAAGTCAATGAAATTGATTGTGGCAGAACTAACATTTTTTTAAAAAGGAATGCATAAGGCAAGCCTGTTCTCTCTGTTTTAGGTACCAAAATTTGACTAAAACATGGAGCTCAACCTATCTCTGTTATTCACTCTTGGTGGGTATCCTTTCCTCTCTAGTTAACTTCCCATAATGTATGGCATATGACCATCTGACCTTCTTCTGGAGACCGTGTTCCTTCCAATATAAAATGATATTTTGATATTTCTGCAAAATTTCACCTGTCTGCCCGGAGCAAAACGAGGGAGGACATGAGCTGCTTCCTTCTACAAATAAAATAACTATTAAAAGTCTGAGGAAAACAGAGGCCAATGCATTGGTTATGATCCCTAGGAATTTGGAGTTACAGCAAAGGGACTTAATTAGAGGACACGGTCCAGCTAAGTCCACTTTCCAGCAACATGAGAGAGGAAAAACGCAATGCTGTCTTAACAAATCATTGTCAGCTTTACTGAAATTAGAAGTGTTATTATCTGATAGTCTTGTCTGTGTGCACAGTGACACTGCAGGGCATAGCTAAGGTGCTCTTTCTCTGTTTTTTCTGTATCTTAATTTCTCGGCACCATTTTAAAATGCAAATGTGAATTCCAACATTCCCGTGGCTGTAATGAAAATGCACCCCTTGCTCTCCTCAACCTTTTATTTCCGCTGCGTATCTCCAGGCATAATTTTTTTTTCAGGTTAAATTGGGCAAAGGTTGTTTTTGTTTTCTGTGAAGAAAATATATATTCCAGGAGCAGAACTGTCTTGATTGATACGTTATGCATCCATCAGTTGGGTTACATGGACTATGAGTCAGGGTATAATTCTGCCCTATGTCAGCATTTTCCTTTCCAAGTGCTTGAGACTGTGCATTGCAGAAACACGCTTCTGGGGAGAATACTTCAGAAAATTGTGCTAACTCCTTGGTTCCTTCCATCACCACAATGTCATATTAGGAGGCACAAAGTGACATCTTGATATATTGCTTATAGCCTCATATAAGGTAAAGTCTTATTAGAAAGTAATAAAAGTGACCTCCTGCTTTTTTGTCCATAATCTTGTATTACGTTAAGATGGAAAATCAGAGCTAGTTATGTTTGCCATTATTTTGTTGTACTTAAAATAATATTGTGCAACACCAAGGTTGGAGTTTGAAAAATGCTAAGAAATAATACTGTCTGGAGCAATGTATAAAATATTGATGAAAATGGAAAAGACAAACATACTTCCCTGTGCTTCATTTTGGGTGTGTCTGATGAACAAAGCAACTAAAATATCTGCCTTCGTTTGCAGTGTGTTTTCAACTAAAGTGGTCACAATACCCAAAATGTTGTAGCTTTAAAAAAAACCCTGGAAACATTGCAAAAATCACTTTAGTTGAGAGTGAAGCGTGACATGCACATACATTGCTCTCATGACCTGGATTAGACCATTATGGGTAAATGCATTTAGTTAATAAGTGAGGAAAACATAGTGCTACCTTAAATGAGGTTTGTTTGCTGGAAAGAACGAGTTGCTTCTTTGAAGGAAGGGTTAGACTTGGAAACCCATCAGGAAATGCGACTTACAGTGGAATTTAAATGAAATAATTTTGACATATTTAACTTCAGAAATGTCTACTGTTCCATCTATATAGGCCAAAAAAATCATAATATAGATTTAATTTAATGCAATTAAAGTTTAGCTTGTCCTATGTTAGGGATGGTACTCTAGGGGGAACAAAACTGGTTGCAATAGTGAAATTATAAAAGTTGTTTTATGTCACATTAGTTAACATATGCAAGCTTATTTAACATGTGGACCACAAATAAGTTTAATTATATTAAAACAAGGATCTGTAGCTCAGAAGCAATAAAAATAGACTAGGTTGTATTATTAATTCTTGTGTTAAGGGTTTTGAGCCATGTTGATTGGCCTGAATTTTTTGATTTTGTTATGGTACAAAGGGATTGTTTGAAGTAATTTGTCCCCGAGAGAGGCTCACAATCCCAAGCGGGTTTCAATTCAGCAAAGCAAATCTAATTTTGTTTGCTTTATGCAAACCAGAAGGGGCTGTGGTTCATTCTGTTTTCACTGGAGGGGAAAGGCGCACTAATGGGACCTGCTGAAATGCATGCATTGCAAACATCATACCCCTGCATATATTAAATTTAGCTATGTGATGCACTGTGTTCATCATCTCATTGTGTACACAGATACGCTTTAGAACAAAGCCTTTAATAGTACAGGAACCTTACTACATTATGCCAACACACTATTGTATTTATATTTAATGCTACAACTGGAATTTCTTCCCTTGGATAGAGTCTATCAATATGTCGTCTTTTTTTCCCCTCCTGTTACTTGTTATAGTAGACAGTATACCGAGGACATTACATGCTTAAGCTTCAAGCCATGTGAAGATTAATTATATGGAGGTCTCATAATGGTTTTTAATTTTCCCTTTTTTACAGCCCAGAGTTAAATAGGAGACATGTTCAGGATCTGATTGCCAAAAGAGCAATAATCCCCAATCCATCAGATCGAGGCTGGAAGATAAATGAAGGGGAATAGCACCTGCAAGACAGGTAATGCTCCAGACAATAACCACCGCTTTGACAGATTGCTGCCCTCTCTTCCGAGTGGCTCCCTTTTAGGCTTTACAAATGTGGTGTTTGTATTGCCTAAAAAGTGCACGGGATCTGAATAAGTGCTGGGCAAGGGAGGAAATTAGCTTCTCCAAAAGCCAAAGGAAACATTGCCACTTGTTTCTCTGGGAGTCACAGTGGGCCACTAAAAAAAAAAAAAGAAAAAAAAAAATGTTTGATGGCAAAGTTGAAGGATAGATACATTTATTTGCATATAAGTCACATTATTTATTTATTGAATTTTCATAATAGTGCTGTGGTTCACGTGGCGTTGCTCAATTTTTTTCCAGGGTGCTTCTGTTTTGAAAACAATTTCGATATTGCACAGAGAGAGACACATCTCAAAACCCTTCAATTTGTCATTAGACATTTGGCTGCTTGCCTATTTTACTGATAATATTGCAAAACTATATTAATTTACTGAATGATTTTTGTGAATCAGTTCACACAGAATTCAGAATGATACTTGTCATGCATCAGATGATTAACTATTAAAAGCATAGGTTTACTTGTTATGCTTATTGTGTGGTACAGTTCAAAGTTTGCTTAAGTGTGCAATTTAAATTCAAAGATGGGTTAGGAATAATGATTCTTCTGCTTTTAAAGTTCCTTCATGAAACACCACAGGAATATTCTTCCCAATGGTGTTCTGTATTGCCATTTCCCTTTCTCTTCAGCAAGCATTCTTCCTCTATTTCTCATGACATTCAAGAATCAATTTCTTTTTTATACTGTAACACAAGTGTTTTGTCTAAATACCCAAAACCCTGATCACAGAGGCAGCTTGGATGGGTCGACAGGGTCTTCTTGTGCAGTAGGTCTCCTCATAAGTGAGCCCAACTGCAGTGCAGGGGATGGGAGCCCTCCTCCATGCTGTTCCTGCACCTCAAAGGTTGTGACTGTGCTCTTGATACAGAGAAAACACATCCTAATATTTTCCAATCTTTTAAGGCCACTCAGAAGTAATGCTAAATGGTAAGACGTTGGTTGTGTGTTACCTTAGAAGGGATATTTGAAGATAATTATCTTCTCTGTCACTGCATGATGGCTGCACATTCTTTAACATCTGGAAGTCAGCAGGCACAAAGTTTTGATGCATTCTATTTTGCTAGAGTTAGGCAAAAATTTAGATTTTTTTATTTAAAATCAGACACCAGGCAAGCTTACATTTTTTTTGGGAGTGCTCCTTCACTCAAAATGTTAATTGCTTAGGTAATAAAGTAAATGTTCAAATTAAAATGAAATACCTAACTATCTAAACAAATAAAAATTGAAAGGGTCCAATAGCTGAGAGATTTTTTGAGAAGATAAACCCTTTTGAAATTGTAGGAAAGAACAGTGGTGAGATCTGCTGTAATGTTATGTTTTATATGAACTTCAGTGAGACGGTCTGGGCCAAGAGCTTTCCATGGTGTAAAGGAAGACAGAAGATCCAAGTCAGCATGAATCAATACCTGCAGGTCAATATCACTCTTGATAGAGCTCTCATCAGAGCTTTACTCTATGACAGAGCTATTTTGAAACTATTTTCATTTGCACCAGGATCTGGCCCACAAAGAAAGGATGAGTACATTTGAATAAGTTTGAAGTACGCTGATCAAAGTACTTTTATTAGCTAAGGTTATTGAACGAAAATGATCTGAAATAGAGTATTGAATGAAGGAAAAATGTTTGTCAGAAGAGTTTAAATTGAGATAATTTTACAGAGGGGGACTGGGGAAATTACCACCAATTGCAGTCATAAAGTATTTTCACAGCTAAATATGATTTATTACTTGCTTTTATTTTTATCATCCCTCATTTATATAGTGTTAACCACTTGACAAAAATTAATAAAGTAGCACGTGTTTTTAGAACCTGAAAGGCTAACTTGGACGAACATAAAGAGAAACGAAGGGAAGAGATACAGTGTCACTTCAATAATGCAATACATACAGCAAGAGACAATCCTTGCTCCAAGGGGTCTTCTGTATGAATAGACAAGGCAGATAAAGGAGCTAATATTAATTCCTCAGTTTATGGATGGAGAGCTGAGGCACTGAAAAATCAAGGGATTTACCCAAATTGACAAAGATACTCTGCTTGAGCTAGACACTGAATCCATTTTCTTCATGTTTGACTTCAATACTTCCCCCTCCCGAAAGTCTGATGTATATTAAAGTAACAGACTTTATACAGTCTGGACTATTCAGCAAGAATGTGGGGCAGAGCCTATTACAACTTATTCTTAGCTGAGGGTCTGGCAGAATAAGGGGCCCTATTAACCCCTACAGTGAACTGATCCTGACTATAGCGAACATTGAGTCCAGTTCTGCAACCGATTGTGTAATTTAAAATATATAGATAGCCTTGCTGACATTATTGGATCTATGAACAGGCTTACAATTAAATACTTACAAGTGTTGTATTGATTAGCAACTAGTCTTTAAGAAATTATAATTTATTACTAACAGAGGTCGCATGCAAAATGTGGTGATACAAAAAAAATTTATATCCTTTAGAGGAGTTTGAAATAAAGGATGAGTAAAAGCTAAGTTTCATGGATTTATTAATTACACAAAATTCCAAAAAGATAAATATTTATCTGAATAAAGTAGAAAGACCTGATTATCTGCTGGACTTCAGGAGTTAACCTTAATCAACTTAAAGAATGGCTGGAAAGAGTTAGAGAAAAATAATTAATTTGCTTTCAGCATATTTTTCATACAATACGAATTTAAGCTGGAAAGTTTTTCTAAGACAAAATAAAAGTAAAAGGATTCCAACTTCCTCTATTCAGATAAAAGGACTTCTGGTTTGTGGGTACATCTCAGTATCAGATCTGGTAATAATTTACAATATACTTTCATTCAAATATAAACAAGCTATAGAAAGCCATAAAGGGTCTAGCTATGTAGAAACAACTACTCATAAACAAAACTAAAAATAAAACCCTCTGTGTATATGAATTGTATTCTGCTAGATCCTCTTTTTGTAAAACAAATATTTTTTCCATCTTTTACTATTTATGATACTTGTTCTGATTCTGTAGGAAAAGATTTTGTTATTGAAGCCAAAGCAAAACACAGATCTTCTCTGTATTAATATTTTGTAATGCCTATTCTTGATGTTCTCTTTGGGAATTCTGCTGCAGAAAGTCCTTCAGAGTAAAACCTTTAGATTTTATGCAGAAAGGCTTCATTGATGCCCTAACCTTACAAATGGGAAAAAAACCTCTCTAATACAGTGTTGCATAAGGAGTTGGATCAATATTTGGCTTTTTTTCTCAGGCTTTTAATTTAAGAGATTTTGGGTGACATTCAACAAAGTATTGCTTCTGCGATACCTATATATTGAGAACAATAAAATCATAAAAGTTGGAGACAAGAAGACACTAGCTCAGTCCAAATACATGCTCGCTCCCTGTGTGACAGTTCCTATATTTAAATGTAAGACAAAACCAAAGAGGCTTATCCAAAAAAATTGTAGTCTAACTGCATCCTGGGCTGCATCCAAAGAAGTGTGGCCAGCAGATCGAGAGAGGTGATTCTGCCCCTCTATTCTGCTCTAGTGAGACCTCACCTGGAGTACTGTGTCCAGCTTTGAAGCCCTCAATACAAGAAGGGCATGGACCTGTTGGAGCGCATCCAGAGGAGGGCCACAAAATGTTCAAAGGGTTGGAGCATCTCTCCTATGAAGACAGGATGAGAGAGTTGGGCTTCTTCAGCTTGGAGAAGAGAAGGCTCCGGGGGGACCATATAGTGGCCTTCCAGTACCTGAAAAGTGCCTATAAGAAAGCTGGGGAAGAACTGTTCACAAGGTCATGTAGCAACATGACAGGGGGTAATGGTTTAAACTAGAGAAGGGGAGATTTAGGTTGGATATTAGGAAAAAGTTCTTCAATATGAAGGTGGTAGATCACTGGAACAGGTTACCTGAAAGAGGTACCGGAGGCTCATCCCTGGAGATAGTCAAGGTCAGGCTTGATGGGGCTCTGAGTGACCTGATCTAGTGAAGGCTTACTGTAGAGGGCTTGGACTAGATGACATTCAAAGGTCCCTTCCAACCTAACACATTCTATGATTTTGTGATTTTATAGGCACTAGTTGATGCAGCTAAATACACATGTATTCCTTTATGTGTGTGTATGTATATATATTTGGATGGATGGATGGATGGATGGATGGATGGATGGATGGATGGATGGATGGATGGAGCAAGCAATAAAACATGACTCTAGATGTACATTTCCTATACCTGGTACTTGCTCAGCTCAGGAATAGCTGCCTTGGGGTCACAAAGTTTATAGTTTGAATAACACGGATGCCTGATGCAATGTAATCTCTTAAATTTCTGAATAAATTAGATTAGTTAGATATTTTGTTTGTTTATTTTTCTTGCAAGAAAGATACTAAACTATTCTGTGGAATCTCTGCACATTGTTGGCACTACCCAAGGGCTGGTGGTGTTTGTGCTCTTATGTACAGCGCACTGCACAGAGTTTTATTGTAGCAATTATTGTTGTTCATTAACTTTATTGCAGCTGGATTAGAATAAAACACAGCATAACAAACTCTAGACTGATAAACTTGAATTGTTTATTCAAAATGATAACAATCTGAGAGTCAACTGTTGGGACAATTTAAAAGGACTGATAGGGTGAGTTGAAGTTCAGGATAAGCTAGTCTGCAAGAAATGCAAGAAAACACCTTCCTCAAAGGGAAGCCACATTGCCTGATGTTGTAGCATGCTACCTTGTTCATGCAAGCATTATGTTCCTGGCTTGATTCTGTCTCCAGCTTAGTACTCAAGGACTCTGGTCTGCCTTTTGGCAACGATATAACATACTTGCACATCTGTGCTAGTTAGAAAGTTACGTCCAGGCACCCTGATGACAAAGGCAGTCTTGAGCAACCACCGAGTGACCTGCAGACAGAGTCAGATCTAAGTGCAAAATGTGTGGCAGCTGACAGGAAAACACATCTGTATTTTTCCCTTCAGACGTGTCATTTAAATGCTTGCTTTTATAGGTTAGAGAAATGTGCTTGGAGGGTGAGCAGACTTAGACTTAATGCCAAGTCCCTCACTTGGTGCTTGTCTCCTTAGGGCTGTCAACATTCTGCTGAGGCTCAGCCATGGAGCCCCACAGGTTCCTCTAGGCCTAATCACTTCCACTTACGTAAGTGTTTGGGTCAACTGAAAATGCTACCAATACCTTTTCCAGAGGCTTTTGAATGGATACATAAGAGCAGTGGTTTGAGTGAAGAATACCTAGAATAAGTACCCAGCACCACCCTGGGAAAGCTGCGGAAAAGGTAGCCAGTCACTTCATATAAATATTGGAAGCATCAGATAACATCTGGAAGTTCAGAGTGTCAGAAACTAGAACGATGTTCCAGAAGTTTTAAGCTAAAAGAGGGCAGGTTTAGATTAGATGTTGGGAAGAAATTCTTTACTATGGCGATGGTGAGGCACTGGAACAGCTTGCCCAGAGAGGTTGTGGAAGCCCCACCTTTAGAAGTGTTCAAAGCCAGGTTTGATGAGGCTCTGGATGATCCTCTGGATGAGGATCTAGCGGGGGGTTCCCTGCCCATGGCAGGGGTTTAGAACTAGATAATCTTTCCAGGTCCTTTCCAACCCAAACCAGTCAGTGATTCGATGATTCTAAATTCGAGAAGTTGTTTCATCCAAGTGCTGGTAGTATCTCCTCTGAGTACATTTGGGGTTGCCATGAAACAGGTAAGTACAAAATGAGGATCATAAGATGATGCATTTCTGACAGAGGTTCAAACCTCTGGATACCTTTATATAAAGTTCTATTCCTTACCTGGAATATTATTTAAGTATCAACTCACCCACATTCAGCTTGTCTGAAACTGCAGGTTTTATACAACTGCTCGTATATTTGGAGTACTGACAGGAAAATACTGTGAGGGCCAGGGAGCCCAGAGTCTGTCATATCAGAAGGAAATCTAAGATCTCAGTAAGTTTAGTAGAACGGAGCCCAGGTGACTGGCTATATATGCATCAGGCTGGAAAATACCTGGGAGAGTGAAAAGCTATTTACCCAGGTATAAAGCTATTTTGAGAAGACTGACATGAGAACAAATAGGTATAAACTGCCCATGACTAGCTTCAGTGTGGAAACCAGAGGATTTATAACCAGGAATGAGGTAAACATCTGGAAGAGCCATCCACTGTTGTGTGAAGACAAAAACGTTATAACTACTTCTAAGCAGCAGCAGCTTGAAATATGTCTTGTCTTCCCAGCAGATACAGGGTAGATTTAAGAAGCAGAGAGTTTACTTTGCTGACCTGCAGATCTGACACTCTGATGTTATCTGAATCTTGGAGGCGTTGCTGCCGATATCAGCTCTGATAGAGAGATATTTTTTTAGCATTTGTGGCCACTGGCAATGAATGGCATTTGATCTGAAACTTTTTTTTAAAAAAAACAGTCAGGAGAAAATGTTTTGCTGACCTGAAGGTGTGTGGCAAGCACATCTCACTAAAGCCAAAAGATCCTCTAAATGTCTTTCCTGCACTGTGCAATTAAATCTGCATACAAGTTGCCCCTAATATAATTTGTTGCATGCAAACACTGGATCCAATTCTGCCAGCCTTACTTATGTTAAGTAACCCTCAAACAAATAGTTTCTGAGAATTCCCGGTGGGACAACTTGCTTGAGTAAGTGCTGCCACACATGATGGGAGATGGCAAAGCTCAGCTTGGAATGAACAGGCACAATGCTGCTTTTTTCTTATTTTCAGGCCCCAGAGTGATGCTACCCAAACATCATTTATTAGCTGATTGCCAAAAGTTTTTTACCCTCAGATATGGGCCACACCAGGAGAGAGAAACCCCTCAAATGCATGCATCTATTATTGAGCAACTTTAAGCCTTATTGCTTGATTTTCACTCTCAGTGTGGGCAGCTGTAGGTCCAGTGGTGGGACAAAGGTGATAAAGGTAGACCAAGTAACAAATTTTTGAAGCTGGCTAATAGTACTTTTCAAAATCTCTCAGCACCAACAGAGTTACCTGATCTCAGCATATGCTCAAAGCCAGCTCTGGCACCACCAATCATCGATGCATTTTGAAAGGCATCATAGCCCTCTAGCAGTGAATTATGGATCGCACACCACCTTCCTCGGCAGCTTGTTGAACCAGAGTCATTTATTCAGTTGGTATTGAGAGTCTGGGGGCATGACAGTACATCTGACCCCTTTTGGGTAAAATTTGATCTGGCATTTCATTTCACAGGCTCAGCCACCAGTCTGTCAAATCTTCATTTTGCTGGTGCCCACTAGAACTGCTGACGCTTGTCTCTAACTCCTGGTGCTTTCATCTTTCAGTGGCAATAAACATGTCACACTGCTGAGGTGAAACACAATCTGGAATTAAATTTACTGCATATAAAATATGGTGCCCTCTTTATTGGTTCAAATACTTGTCACTCATAATTTATTTGAAAGTGTATGGCATTCATGAGGCGAGAGAGCTGCTGGAAATGGGGGTGTGGGGGGGAAGCTGCAGAACTCTGAAGCACAGCAGTTTGCAAAAGCTCTTCTTCTCCTTTAACACCCATTTCCCCATCCCTTGCCAGTCCTGACTGATATAAACACATCAAATATGATATCAATGCCTCAGCCAATAAACAGTATTCATCTCAGGAAAACCAGGCTCGAGTACGTTTGGCCGTGCAGCTGCACGTTAGCTGCAAAGCGGCTGAAGGAAGATAACCAGCATCGCTCTCAGAAGAACAAGTGTGTGGATATTTGTATGCGTGCACCCAGGAGAGGGAACAGTGGGAAGGATGGGAAGGAGCCGGATTTAGCCCTAGTCCATTTCAAACTCACTTGCCATGCCTTTCCTCCTGGCACTCAACTTTTTCATGATTTATTCCAAATACTGTCGATCAGCTTTAACTAATACAGTTCTTGTATGAAGCACCTCTCTAATCTCTTCAAACACAGATGTGGAAGTGCGGCTTAGAGCATGGAGGCCAACAAAAGCACTTTGCCTGTACCAGTGATTAGCTTTGATTGACATAGTACACTTCTGCTTTCACAGGCATACTTTAACACCCATAAATGATTGTTTTAAAATGAGAAGCACTGGGTAGTGCAGCTCTGGCTTTAGTAAATATGCAGTACAAATGTAGTAGCAGATAACTGAGAGAATGAAAAACACTTGATATTCTTTTCTGTCTTTTCTTCTCCTTTCTCAATTTTTTTTTTTTAATCTAGCATTTATTCCTAATTGTCAAAGAAAAATTATGACAATATGTAGTCTGCTTAAGCCTGAACTTTCAGTCTGGTCTTAGGCATGCTTCATAGTTTTTGTAATAAGAGGCAACAGGAAGAGTGGTCTGGCTTGAGAAAAAAAAACCACATAAGCTAATGTGGAAGTTGAAGGGTTTTCCTCCTTGAAACACAGACCTTTACTTGAAGTAAATTGATAAAAATAAGGAAAGAATAAAAAGAGGAAGTTTCAGGATGTGTCAAGACATCCAGGCTACAAAAGCACAGGGTGCCAGCCAGAGAATGTCAAATATGTGCAGAAAAATGCATTTGCAGATTCAAGTTCTGTAGCTAATTGCTTAATTGCAATTTTTTTCTGGAATCCACTTGATGTATTTAAGAATATAGCCATGTGATGCTTGAATACACAATCAGAAATGAAGTTCTAAATTAGAGATAGTATCCAAAAAACCTAAAATAACTTCCACTTCCACCCATCAAGCATTTCTAGCCCCCTTATCAATCAATCAATCAATACAGCCCATTCTTTCTTTTCCCTTCGAAGTAAAGCCAGGCTTTGCTCTATGACCTATCAACCAGCTAGCCCACATTCTGATGGCACAGCTTGGGAAGCAGGTTACAATTTTCATCCCCTTCTGTTGATCTCAGCCTCCTGGTCACACATGAAGAGAGAGGTGTTTTCTCTGAGTATCAAGGAACCAAACAAATTAAAGGCACATGAACTTGAACCAGCGTATAACACTACACTTGAAAACTAACTGGAAGTGAGGGCAGACCACAGGGCACAGATGTAATGAGATCCTGGTGAGAAACACCCATCAACAAGTGAATAGCCACTGTATGCCACAGGTGAAATTTCCAAGTGATCTTAAAATGCAGATTTGTGTAAGGTGTGTTACCAGTAATCAGTAACCCAATAAGGGAGATACTGCTGGAAAAATGGACTCCAAAGCATTTCTGTAATTAGACTATCATATAAAGACCTGAATGTCCATTTTAGTTATACAGTCTCTTGAAATGATGGGACAAACAGGCTTCTTTCCTCCCACTGAGTAGGATCTAGTGTCAAACCCAGTTGTGAGGCTCCTACCCTGGTCTGTAAGAGCGAAAAGGGCACTACATGTAAATACTGACACTATACATAGCCACAGTGAAGTAAAACGGAAAGAGAGTTGACTGCAGTACCTCTGCATCCCAAGCTATATCCAGAATTCCTTCTACCCTCTCAAAGGAGAAATTTCAAGTAGTATGCCCAAGCTGGGAAGTCATATATTTGTTTTAATAATTTTATGAGTCTAGATTTTTTTGCCTCAGTTGATAACCTGGCATCTTTGCTATAGCATCGACTGAGTAATATAATCCGCAGAGTTTACTAAATTGGTGCAATTATTTGGGTAGTAAAGTTTGTATTTGAAGTTTGTGTGTGTGCACGTGTCTGTACCACATGTACACACATGTGCACATGTGTGTGCACATTTGTATTCATGGCATAAAAGAAAAAAAAATCAACACACAAGTAACTTCTCCTGAATCCAGCAATTTTAATCTCAGTGAGCAAAGGCTAAATAAATGCTGGTAGTGGGCATGTCTAGTTCCCTTCCTTGTTGAAGAGTTCCACTGCGTTTTGGTTTTTAGTATGCAGTATCGCACATAAGGAGAAATGAAAATCTGTATCTAAACTAGCATAGAAGCTGGCTATTCATGGTCTAGTTGAATAGTTTTCATAGGAATGATCTACACTTCCACGAGGACTTAGCAGGTTTTATACAGATTTACACACTTTTCTTGTGTTGAGAATATAGTCAATACGTTTCAACAAAAACAGGAACAGGACTGAGCTTCCATCCTGCAGAAAACAAACATGAATTCTGCTCTTGCAAGGTTCACAGGATGAAAATCACAATGAAAAATTTTGCAAGAATAAATATCAACATTTTTGCATTTGAAAATGTTTCTGTTCATTCTTTAGCCTCCTCGTCAGGCTCCAAGGATACTCTGGACTCACTGCTCTTTGCACTTTGTCCAGAAGCTGTTTGGTTACCAACGCCCTTCAGAAAGTGAAGTCTTCTCCGTGAAAACTACATACAATTTGGCTGGGGAGAGAACAGAGGCCTGAACAGCTCTTTCCTGAACAAAGGATTTCTTAAGTGGAAGAAATTCTCTTCGTCTCGCCTGAGTGGCTGGGCTGACATCCGGGGAAAAAGAAAATCCTATTCCCATTGTACGCTGCTGATGGAGAGCCTTGTGCAGTCTTAATTGTTCTCTGTCTGTCTGCTATCTGACACCTTATACAGAATGGTACATTTCAAGTCCTCTTCCAATTTTTGTTTTCTGACAGGGATCAAAAATGCCTTTTCATATATGCTCTTCTACATTTAAAACCCATGGCGACCCACTTTTCAGGAAAATCAGTAAGGTCTCTTCCTCCAAATCCCATGCAGATGCCCACAGCCCTGACCGTCTCCCAGTTGGATTCAGGATCATTTCCCCTTAGGTCAGGGCTTTGTGCTGTCCATGAGTGGCAAGAGTCCCTGGGTGGATTTTCTTCAGTCATTGCCTTCTCTTCACTGCAGCCCATCCAATTTTCCTCCAACTTTTTCTTTCATAATCTGTGCTTGCACCCTTCTCTTTCTCTTTTCTCTTCCCAGTTCACAGTCCCCAACATGCAATTTCCCCCTTTTCACATGCTTTTCACTCTTGCCCAAACCCTTCACTTCTCTCTCCCTTTTCCTCTGCATGTTCATTTTCTTCCCGCTCTTCTGCCCTTCTACCTGCAGCAGATTGTTAAGAGCTGAAGCTGCAGTGACAAGCTCTGCCTGATTACACAACCTGAAATGATAGTTGATGTATTTTTTAAACAAAGTAAATCCTTGGCTTTATGTGAAAGTAACAGAAACTAGGTGTATTCACCACCACCTCCTATTTACAGGCCTTTGTACATTTTCAGGAGCTTAATGTTTGCTTTAAAGGGTTGGTCATTGCCTCTACTGCATGAGGATATTATTGATATGAAGTTTTATATATGTGAGGGTTTTTTTCTTTCATTTGAAATCTCTAAGTGGTCTAACCAATGCTAATGTACATCACAAGTTGAGAAAGAATACTAACTCCATGCAGCAGTCCATGTCAATCTTCAGAGAACAATGGAGGGAACTTCTATGCTGTATATGCTTTATTTTCACACCCACAGATTTCTTAAAGTCCTGTCCTAGATGGATCAAAAACATAACTACGGCAGTAGGTTGCAAGCAAGCCCTTAACTCAGTCACAGTGACTTTCTCCAGCCATCACATATTTTGCCATCATCTACTTTCTCTAACATGACAGGACTCTATGCCGTAAAATGTCCTATCGTTGGTCTCCCTGAGTTTGAGGTCAGCCATGTGAAAGGACATGATTCCTGTCACGCAGAAGAAGAAATGGCCTAATCAACAGTGTAAACTGAAAGCAAGCTGAATACCACCTTGCGAGGGTTTGTTTGAGCTCTTTCAAATTTTAGATTTGCTAAAAATTCTGTCCTGTCACATATCATCTACTTCATCCTCTTTCACAAACTTTTGCACCTTTTTTGAGGCTTGGACTTGATTCCTGCAATCCTCCAGGAGAGGCAATCATCACGTTTCTGTTTCCTTTATTAGCATTTGTCTTAAAGCCACTAGCACATGTCTACTTCTCTCGGGTTTTTTTCAGATTCCCAGATGTCTATATTTGGCTCCAGCAATCTGTGTTGCAGAGTGTTTGTCATGTGTCAAGTTAAGATTATAACTTGGACCATCTAGAACTGAAGAATTTGGATACAGCATTCATGAAGAAGGACAGGATACTGTTTCCTCAGGAGGAGTAAAGCTGGCTGGTACATCCCTGTCCTATCAATTCCCATCTTCCCTACAACCAGGCCAGTAGAAAGACTCCATGCTGGGGTGGCAAAGAAAGGAGATACACTGGCATCGTGTACATACTTGAAGTTTCAGTCATTTCTGGCATGGACACTCCAGGAAAAGAATTGAGTCTAGACAGATCTGGCAAATCTATCTATTGAACCTCATCAGCTGCCAGTATGAAATGAGTGTAATGTGGATCAGAAGATTTGTTGACTAAGCAGAGTAGATTTGTGTGTAGCCTTTGTCGAACATGGACTATGCAATGTATCTAGGCATTCCCTGTGCTTCTGGTGGGCTTTAGCATTATTTAATGTAAACTTCAGCACTAAAAGAAGACGCTCGTGTTCTTTTAACAGATATCTGGCAAATATCTTTTAACAAATATATGGCATTTTATAAGAATATAGATCCCCTTGGCCTCATAATACCCTCATGGATAATATCGAAATATATTGAGCAGCACTGCAGATACAAAGCCACGTGGATACTTTTACTCATACTACCTTCAATGTAGTTTGCACATGTTGTAGTAGTATTCCCAGCACTGTGAAGCGCACTTCATTACAAACTAGCAACGTAAGATCCCACATGCTGATGTGTGCACCATGCAAAAATATAGGCAAACCTTCCTTCACTTGAATTAACCTGAATTAGACAGATTATATCTAGCCAGATTAAGTTTATGCTACTCCATCATGAATCACATTACTTAACTGTAGTGGCTCCTTAGCAGTACTTAAACTAAACATTTGCATGTGTCTGTGTGTGTGTATGTGCGCATAATCATATGTGTCTGTAGGCATGTGTGTATGTATGCACGTACGTGTGTCTGTCTGCATGCATGTGGATACACCGCAGCGAGAATTCAGGGCACTCTGCCCCAAGGACAAGTACTGGAGTGTCTGTGCTGAATCAGGTACAGTGCTGATCACCAGGTTATAGGCGTGTTTTTCAATGCATGGCTGGTTTTTATTATTCACCTCAGCCCAGATTTTAGTTTTTATCTGTGGATTTCCTCCATAGAGGAATGAGATGGATGTAGGGGGGGAAAAAAAAGAAAAAAGATCGATTCAAAAATTGTTGCTTTGCCTACAGTATTCTTATGGCATTTGTGGACATTGATCAAATCTTAAGATTCCATTTTAAAAATGCCATCTTTTTTTTATTTTTTCAGAAAAGGAAATAAATCTTTAAAGAACATGATTGCTTAATTAATCACAGGGAAAAAGTGAGACTAATGCCTAGGAGTTTGGGATTAAGAGAGAACAGAATGCAGGACTGGAGAGCTTCAAAGAGTGCTGGGCAATTTTTGCCTCGGTACAGACTGATAGCGATGGAGAGTCCATGGGGCAAAATTTGACTCATGCCAGCCCATGTTTTCCCTGAATTAGCTGTCATCCTGCTGACTCCCACTTATCACTTCTGGCAAAGCCAGTGATGAGAGACAGTGTGGGAAAACCGCTCAGCATTTATGTCGTGCCCCACCAGCACACAACATCAGCTAAAACTGAGCCTTGAAGTTGGTCTATGTTTTGCAGGGGACTACACCTGGAGACATCTTGGTGGATTGTAACAAGAGTCACAAATGCAGCCTCGTCCATCTCAACCATTGTCTCACAACTGGCCCAACCAAGTTTGTTTACTCCCAAGTCTAGTGCAATATAATCTAATGAGAATCATTAAAGCAAACTGTTTTTCAGACAGGTTCTTAAGGCACGTAGGTAAATTACAAAAATTAAGCCCCATTATTCCAGGTGGTGGTAGTTGTCACCTTCCTTAGCAGAAGTCTGGTCTTACTTAAAAAGATTAATCTGCTCTCCCTTCCCTATGTATGGCTGTCTTGCTTTATCAGGAATGAAACACCAACGCAGAGCAGGAATTACATAGCTGGTACTATAAATGAGACTGTTTTCTTAGAACGTTTTCTAGGGGATGTTCATCAACAGACGTTGTTCTAAGGACAGGAAAAGTTCACCAGGATCTTCTTATACTTAGAGGTCTTCCTGAGCAGAATGTATGGACACAATGCTAGGCACTAATGCCAGCTCCTTGGGAACAGGAACTCCATAGGTCTTATGTTGGTCCTCAGCCTGGGACCATATGTCATCCCATGATGTCCACTCTGGCATAATTTAGGCTTTTTTTTCTTAAACATTTGCTCCTGTAGCCATGTTTTACAAATAGATCTCCACCTTCAGTTTAGAAAAAGCTTCCCAGCCCCTGAAGTATTACAGCCCTAAGGGATCAGAGATCAGTATAATAATTATATTAAATTGTAATATGAAGGAAATCTCATTATTCTGGAGAGGTCTCACACATGATGTTTGAAATATGCAGTGGTCACTGTTACACTAAAACATTTTTGCTCTTATTGCAGCTACTGCTCTTGGATGTACTGAACATAACCAATAAAACTACTCTGATATACCCCTACCTTGATCCAAAAGAGACCAGAGTCTCTTTCTATCTGTGGTGCTTGGCCTTTTGACCATTTATCTGATAAACTAAATGACCCATGCTCCTGGTTTAGGAGGAGCATGCCCCTGTAGCACTCCCATGGGGCCAGTTTGTGCTGCTCCACACCCATCACTTATCCCCAAGTCCCAGCATCCCCATCTGTGTGTTCCTTTGCTAGAGGACTGGGATGTGCTGGTTCCACCTTCTCTTCTCCCAGTCAGTAAGTGCTCTGCCACCCCCAGTTATCCCTGTGGTTCTCCCTATTGTGATCTGTCTCTAGCAACAAGGACTGGAGCTCTAGCTGGCAGAGGATGGAAACTACAGCGAGGTTTTCACTAGGCAACTGTCAACTTATTTACAGGCTGTGTATTAGTTAATATAATTAAGGCATTGATGCTGTAAATTAAACAGTATAGAAGACATTTTGCTGGCATAAGATCTGCCCAGCATTTTCCATACACTTGATTACAAAGCATGAAAAATGAACAAAATGTACAAATTAGAAGTCAAGATGCTCAGAGCTGCTGAAGGGCTTTACCAGCAGTATATTATTTCTGTTCTGAGGAACTTTCAGAACATTTTCATAATGGATAGTTATGAACTTTTCTTCCTTCCTTTCCTTCCCCTTTTTATAAGTGATAGCTGCCAAATTTCATAAGTCCTATAATGTTCTGTGGTCTAATTAGTTTGGAAGCTTATAAATGTTTAAGCATAAGCCAGCAGATAAAGGCTGCCAAACCACTTGAGCAGAAAAGTTGTATTAATGGCTCCATATTATCACTTGCTGATTTATTTAATCTCTTCTCGATCAAATTGTGATTCTCAAACAAACCCAAGAAAAACGCAAGCGGTTGTTTTTCACTGCGAGGAGGAAACGGGCAGAACGGGGACGGACACACACAAACACACAGAGACAAAAGGGCTTTTGTGGCAGAAAGGGTGCATCGACAGGCCTGAAGGTCAGTCATGATTCAAAGGAAAATACTCTGCGGGAAGAGTTATATTCCATAATGGCAGCTACAATTATGCAACATCTGGTTGCAACTGGAAGGCTTCCCCTTGAGTTCCTGTGACGTCGTATCCTGCAACACCTTTCTCACTGTTAAAGATAAAACTGTACCCTACTTTTAGCTATTAGAAGTATACTAATCCACACGGTTCACCGGTTTATACCGTTAACGTCTCCCTTAGCTTGCTCCTACACTTTGTTGGCTGGAGTAGCAAGAGGTTACCCCTACGTGTAAGAAAAGATGGGAAGTGTACTGAAAAAACAACATGTACCTTTGTTGGCATTATTTCCACAGGTTAGAGCAAAGGTCTTTTTTTTAAAAACAATTTTAGAGAAAATATTGCTGGATTTGTATGTTATTAATGCCTTATGTGTTGGTGTGCACCATCACTATAATGCTGCCATTCAGATACTCTGTCATGCCTTCATATCAGACACTCGTACAGTGAGCGTGTGCGGAGAACTGCTCAATACAGAGGCATAGGAAGGAGTCCGGCTGCTTTTACCTCATCTCCAAAGAGTCAATATTGCATGCTGTACATAAAGCTCAGCTCAAATGCATCTACTAAGAAGTCATTTTACTAGTTTTAGAGTAAACACACCCACTTTTTGCAACCACTACTAGATTTTGGTCTTATACCTTGCACCACAGCTCCTTGAATGAAGGTTTCTTGGTTCCAGTGCAACTTAAGTACATGTTTAAACTTAAAAAATATGGCAGTAATCTCATCAATATTAGATTACTTTCTGTGCTTGAATTCAGCATTCAGAAGTTCCTTGATGGATCAAGGCCTCCGTGAGAAGCAAGTTACACTAAAGGTTTGACATCAATACCTCCCAAGGAGATGGTGCTACCTTTGTTGCATACAGGGACAATTATATTCTCTTTGAAATAACTTTTTGGGCATGGTTAGTGACACTCACCAAAGGGAACAGCCTCCTTGTTTTGCCACCAAAGCTAAAGGACCACTTCCTTTTTATGACAATTAATGAGTTTTAACAATATATTTTATTCTGGGTCAGAGTGAAAACAAAATCTTTCTACAATTTTCACATGGAGACAATTGTGCCAAAGTTGACCTTTTCAACAGGAGTTTGGATGTGGGACTGTGACTATAAATTTTAGCCATTAAAATTCTGCAAAATATTTTGTCATTTAATGAATCAAACATGTTCTGCCTGGCTCTTTTTCTTCCACAGTGAATTGGCTCTCTAAAATTTAGAAAAGCAGAGGCACCACCTGCTACATACCATTTCTAGGATCTCCATCTTAACAATAATCATTAGCATAGGCATTTAAGTGACAATTTTAATGCTTAAATGACCTGTGGATATGGTTTTCTGATTCACAGCCAAAATAGCCAGATTAAATTTACTGTGATTTTTAGGGTTTGTGTTTCAAATTTTAAAAAGTATTGTGATTCTGAGGGTTCATGTTTTAATTTGAACCATCACTCTTGAGCCTGGTGAGCAGGCAAACACTGACAGACCTGGAAAATGAATACATTCCAGGAAAATGAATACATTTTTTGATTTGCATTTGTTTCCTAAAGTAATATTCAGACCGCAAAAGCAGTAGTAGTATACATTAGTTGTTAACCAGTAGAAACTGTTTATTATTACTTTAATTTATGTAAGCCTTAATAGATATATTAAATAGAAAAAAGGAGGGGGAAAAAAAATCAAAGGTTTTTGAATATGTAAATGAGTTATACATCCTGTTTGAAAAAGAAGTTTTTAAGTGCTGCTTCTCTGCATCAGGGAAATTGATTTTTTTGTTAAAAGTAAAGGACAAAAGAGTATTCCTTCAGATTTCTGATGTTTCAGACTTTCAGTTACTGATTTTCCACCAAAAAATTATTTCACAATTTTTTTTTTCTCTCCTCTGTGTGACACTTACAATTAGTAAACCTTTGTTTTGATAAAATGCAAATTCCTAAAATACATCTCTTCATCTATGGAAAACATTTTGGTCACATCTTTAGCACAATTCAATATTGCACCTCTGAACAGGTAGAAACATGGAAGTATCTTATTTTGATGACTCAAGACTCACATTGCTAAAGTCCTACCAAAGGGCTGTTTTGAAGACCTTGATACACAGGCCTTGTACAAGGCCTTCTACCACAGCAGAATCTTATTCCTTTGTAAAAATAGGTACATAATGTTGGATTTCACATATACAATCATGTAGAGCTTGGCAAAGTTTATCATATTGCTTATAGGTAGCAAAGTATTACACAAGATTTAATTCATTGCCTGACGTACATGCAACAGAGAAACAATTTAATTAGTTGGTATAAAAAATGAAAAGGGACACATGCAATACAACAGCACATCAGGAGACTTCAATAGGCTCTGTAAATATTTTTCATAATGTCTGATCATAAAGAGATAGTAATGGGCTGAGAGGCAAGGATCTGGTCTTTGCATCTTGAAGTTCCTGGAAAAGAGGGATGGGCTAGAAGTGAGAGCCACGTTCCAAATAAAATCACAAGTACCAAGTTATGGGATCCATGCACTTCTTGTACAAGAGACTGGGATGATGAATGAGTCCAGCCAAGATACTTGCAAAGCATAAAAAGTTAGGGTGAGGGTCTGTATGTTGGAGCAGGTCAACAGCACCTAAGCACTGCACATCTACAAAGGCACAGGAACTTCTGCATGTAGAGCAGACTGTGGAGCTCAGGTCAGGGCAGCTATACATATGCAGGCAAAAGAAAAGGTGTATGTTTGATGACGTCTTTCTTTTTGCCTTCCATTGCAAAATTACTTTTGCTTTGCTATAGCAGCAGCAGGCAGAAGATTCCCAATTGTTTCCCTACTGAAGGAATATCCCATTAGAAATGGAGACAAAGCCTAGACCATCTCCAAGTACCAGCTCTGATGTGAGAATGGCCGTTAATTTAATTATGATTTAATGACATGCACTGAGGTTTGTCTGATATTTAGAGGGTCTCCATTCAAGGAAAAAAATTTCATTAGAAAGACTAAATGAATTAGACAGCATGTGCAAACTAAACTATTCCATTTGTGATTATGTCTAGGTGAGACTTTGTTATTTTACTTGAACGATTACAGCTTCTCCATATGACGCTCCTCTTAGCATTGATTTTTTAGTGCATTTTGTACTGAGCAATTTGAAGAAAACAAATTAAAGCCTTACAAAATCCCAGAGATTATTTTTTTCTCCTTACCAAACTCGGGTGGATCCATGTAAGGTATTAAAAAAGAGGTATTCAGGTATTACAGGTATTCAAAAAAAAAGAGGTGGGGGAAGCCAAAAAGAGAGAGCATCCTCTAAATTCTAGGGAAAAAATAAAAAATTAATTACTAAAATCTTAAAAGCCGCAGGGGAGACATATGCCTGTAATCAAATTCTGGGAAACAAGCCCCTGCAAACTCTCGCATTTCAACTTCCAACTCACTACCATTTCATGTTCATTTTGCGATGAAGTGTGAGTCTTCTAAAGCAAACAAACAAACAAACAAACAAACAAACAAAATCAGCTGCAAAAATCTCCACTTTTCTATGCAACTGAAAAAAATCCCTCGAGTTTGAAACAGCGAAACGAGCTGCCTTCCAAACTCTTCAGAAATGAGGTAATGGCTTTGCGATTTCGTTCCTTTGGTTGGAGCAAAGAATAGAAGCTGGGAAAAGAGAGTCTCAGAAAGCATGCTCTTTATCCCTTCCCCATTGGCTGCCTTCTGCAGCTTTCAGCCCCAGGAATGCAAGGGATGATGTAGTGCAGCCGGTATGTACAGAAGCACTTGCAAACCCATTGTACTTAATGAGACTTGGAAACCAGTCAGAACCAGGGCACTTCTTCTTGTGATGCTTTTCATCAAGGCCACAAAGAGGGACAGCGGAGAGGCGTGAAATGTTACATACTTTTTGTAAATATTTAGGGCAGGATTTTTAAAAAGTAGCCGGCTGATTTCCAAACATCCTCAGCTCCCCAGAAGCTCCTGCTGGAGATCCTGCTGACTTAAAGGATCATCTGTGTCCTGTTTCAGATCTCAGCCTCCGGGACACTGGGCCAGCAGTCAGACAGGCAAAAAGACAGCATCCTTCCCATAGAGAAGAAGGCTGTGCTCTTCTGAAGGGTTTGGATTTTATTTTCCATTTTACACCTAGCTCTCTGTGCTTGTCAATTCTACAAACATTTTAATATTCCTGACTTCATGGTTCTTCACAGTGTAAACTCTAACACTACCAACAAAATATTTAGCCTTAGATTACACCAAAATCCTCCTGTCTGGAGGAAAATGGGTCAGGGGGTTTGCGTGCAGCCTTTGGAAAATGTCAAGTGGCCTGAGCTAAGCCCAAGGTGAAACAGACATAGCGCAGCTGTATGCGAAGTACATAAGCTGCCCACATAGTGATCCGTCTGCATTGTCCAAGAGCGTATCGCCAAGATCCACCAAAGAGATAATTCAGGCTTCACGTGTGCTGCGTTCCATTTACTTAAGGACACGTTTATACCACCGTGTATGTGTTTGTAAATATATGCATCTATAATTTATGAAGCCACCTATTTAAGATTCTTGTCATTTATCAAGATGCTTTTGAGACTTGATTCCTTGTTTTGCAGACCAAATGTTAACATTTGATTGAATTTATTAACTTGATTAAAGGAGAAGCGTTCCACATTAGAAAGCATAATGTCGGAATTAATCCCCCCAAAATGTGGTGATGCTTTAACTAATATCCTGTGACCCCTTGATACCCTCCGACACTGTCCTGATGAGCTCAGTATAAATAATCAGATCAGAGGTATCTCAGGGAAGTCTCTCTAGAGGATATCATATGTCTCCTCAGAGGGGATGTGCCCACCCTTCTCCTAGCCAGAGAGACCTTCTCCCAGCCTGCCCTCCCTCCCTCCACCCCTCACAGTCATTCCTTAGCAGAACAAGGCACTAAACCTATCTGTGGTGACCTTCAGAAAAATCCTCCTTTTGATAACTTTGATACTAGATGGAAGCAGGATGTGGATACTAGAAATTTGAGCCAGATAGTAGATGACCACAATAAGAACAAGTACCTGGGGACAACCGCATGCCTACGACCTAAAAATACCTCTTTGATATTGGTGATCATCCTGGGGTAAAAAAAAAAACCGAAAAAGAATAATTTGATAGCTCCTAGTGATCCAAACAAGTGGCTACTCCTTTGTCAAGAGTTTCCAGATGCAGTCCAACTTTGCCTACCAGCCAAAGCAGCAGCACTGAACTTAGCCTGTATGTGGACAAACTGCCATAGAATCCAACCATGGCAGCACAACCCATCCCTGACTTCACATCACCACACTGTCTGATCTGCTCTGTCCCTCTCCTAGCAACTGCAAGTCAGAAGTGGAACCTTTATCATTAGGGTGATGAAACCTTCTCACAGTCCAGCTTCCCAGCTCCTTCTCCTTGTACACAGCCTGTTCCAATTCCAAATCAACAGGAAACAAACTCATTAAAAGCAATGTATGTGACAGATTTTCTCATCATCACTGCAGTTTGCAACCTGGTAAAACCACAGGTAATTTCTGCTGTGCAGGAAGGAAGGAAGAATCGTTAACTTATTCTCAGACTAGCACAAATACCTTGAACACCTGCACTGGGCAGTGCTAAAGCTCTGAACACCATGCTGGTAGAACAAACTTTCGCCATGGCCAGTCTTTGAATGACATATCAAAGTGTTTGTGGATTCTGTCAAAAACAGGAGAGCAGAGAATTTGAAGCATCTTTCCTCTAAGCCTAGAAAGGAAGATGGAGCATGCAAACACATCTTGACTTTAACCTTAACATAACCTTCACCGAGCTAAAGAAACCAGTTATAAAGGCTACAGAGAATGGGACATATCTGTAACAGACCTCTATAAGTGTCCAAACATGTAAAGCACCCTGAACAGAATATTAACATAGAGATAAGCTGTAGGAAAGGTCGCTTTATAGAATTTAAGGACTAACAGAGTCCTGATTGTATTCTCATTTCTTCTCCCCTTCGGTTATTCCCTAGACATCTGCTAAAGGTACTATTGAAGCCAAACTATTAAATGAAAATTATAGTTCTTTTGCTCATAAATTTTTACAGAATTTGCCACCCTCAAAAAGTATTCTTTAACTCATAATTTGAGATTATTGTAAATACCAAGTTTGTGATTTCTCAGAGAAAGATCTTGCATGCCTTGATGTCTCAGTCCAGTCAAGATGAAAGTAAAAATTTCATATTCCACTACACATTCTAATGGCAATGATAGCTAGAGCACCATATATATATACACATGTTTATACATATAAAGTTTATACATATACATGTTTATATATATAAAGTATATATATGTGTGTTTATATATATTAAGTGTATATATATGTGTTTATATATATATAAAGTATATATGTGTGTTTATATATATAAAGTATATATATGT
The DNA here is from genome assembly GCA_022605575.1 of Laterallus jamaicensis coturniculus. NCBI lineage: Eukaryota > Metazoa > Chordata > Aves > Gruiformes > Rallidae > Laterallus > Laterallus jamaicensis. Next base: position 2,452,713 of record JAKCOX010000027.1, read on the forward strand.
GTTTATATATAAAGTATATATATAAAGTGCATATATATGTATACTCTCAAATATATAGCATATATACATATCCGCTATATATATGATGTATATATAAATCAGTAGACTTAAAATAATTTTTTTATTTTATCTCACATTTTATCTCCTCACATGAAATAGCTTTTTATGATTCCTGAAATATTATTCTCTCCCCATGCACTGCTCCTACTCAGCCAGAAGGAAGTGCTTTAACTTGAAAAAACATGAAAAGGCCTTCTAGAGGATCTTCCCCACTGTCAGCGTGGCTGACTCTGTGATGTTCAAGGGGGGCCCTCTCCTCTGTTGCAGCATAAGTCCCAAACATAGCTGATGTGTTAACTGACTTGGCCATGAGAACTACAAGAGCAGCTCCCGTCAGCTTTCAGTGCGTGTGCCCCTGGGTATTTTGGGCCTAACATGCAGCATAGCACTTAACCCTATTAGACTATGTTTGCATGATGGATACTTACAATGCTTAAAGCATCTTTCCATTGTCATGTCTATGTTCTGACTAGTCTTTGACAGAATCATCTCTTTTGTTGAAGAACGCTCTCAAAATTGCAGAAAAGAAATAAAACCTGACACAATCCACTAAATCTCTCACCTTGCTTTCTTGTTAAGCCTTCTTTTTTCTATTTTTTCTAGTCACCAGCAGTGACTAAAAGTCTCATTGAGTTTTTACCTTTCCTCTGTTTCCTTTGAGAACTATTTACTGGCTTTCAGCTCCAGTAAAAAGAAACTCCCGTTTAGCAAATTCACCATATTCTATAGTCAAATCAATACCAACCCTCTTTACTGATCATTTGGCTTAATTCAGAAGAAAAGATGTCATGCTTCACATAAATCACTTTTTTTTTTTCACTCCAAAGAACCCCTTATTGAATAAACTGTAGTGTCATTTCAGTCAACAAAAACAGAGCACAAAGATCCTAGGCCCCCCTTGGTAGTTTGCATTATTTATCCACCTGTAAAGTGATGCGATTCTGATGCAAATGAAATACATTTTTAACTTACATTTTCTCCTCTAATAGAAAATTACCACAGAAGGCTAGAAATGTCCCTATTTGTGTAAGTGGACTTTCAATTACTGTAATCCCACAAGCGCTGCACATGTATATATATGCCCATGTTCATTCACAGTTCTAGCAAAATTGAACCCATTAGGCGATGCTTCACTTTGTTCTTGTTGGCACTGCTGTTCAGATGCTTTGATTAAACAAGCAGATCGAGTCCTTTTAGAATAACAATTCAAAACTCTTCACTCTAAGCTCTCAGTTTGGATCCAAGTTGCAAATATGACACATTGCAAAATCACACTGAGCCGGATTTATGGCATAATCTAATAGATGATTCACCAATACTGAATTGTGCCAGACTGAGACAACAGACTTCAAATCAGCAATCAGTGTCAGGTTTGTAACTGTATGGTCTATGTTAAAAAAATAACCAGAACGAATTAAATTATCTTTACAGGGCATTTTTTTTTCAGTCGTGGAGACACAGAAGTACCATGACACTGACATTAAGATGGAAACCTTCATTTCCGTATTTGTGTGAGTTATCTACTGTAACTTCAGGAATGTAAACACATGAAGTTTCTATGGAACTGAAATATCAAAAAAAGGGATAAAATGCTACTGTACTTCATTTTTAGGGATCAGAGAAAAAGGTACATTTCTCATGATGACTGCAACTGCTAGATTGTATGGTGCATAAGCATTCAGAGCACTCAGTGCATCTAATTTTAAGCAACTGTGTATTTGAGTTTGCCAATAATATGTTCTGAATTCCTCTACAGATACTGGAAGCGTGTGTGCGCATGCGTGAGTGTGTGTGTGTGTGTGCTGTCATAACCTATCTGCCCAAGCATGGACTGTCTTGAAAGATTAAGTGCACCTATTTTGAACTGGAGGCTGCATGCCATAATTTTTAGCTAACCCGTTTCCTTCTTAGTGAAAACAGAAATAAAAATATATTGTGCACACTTCATTGCTAGAACCTTTGACCTCCACTGCCTGTCTAGCTAAGACTGTGATGAATGCTTTGTGTCTCTTCATTTTTAATTGCTCATAAATTGTTATCCCATGAAACACAAAACTAGCCTTGTCCTCGTTTTAGTAGGGGTTGGAGGTCAGCCTAACAGTAATACAATTAAGGAGTGTCTTTGTGTGGGGGTGTGGGAGTGAGGAGGGCAGGAGGGTTACAGAAGGTTGTGGTAGTGAAAGATGTATTCCTTTCCAAGGAAATACAAAGCAAATTCCACACTTTGAAACAAAAGTCTTTAATGTTTGACAATGTTGAGAAAAGCTCCTGGGAGGACATTTAGAAGGGCAATAAAGTAGACATGATTTTCCATATCTGTACAATCTTTCTTCAACATACATGTACGCGCAGTTGTATATGATAGCACTGATCTTCTCTTTGCGATGGCAGACTTAATCCTATGGGTCAAATTTTACCCAGGCATGCACGTTCTGACTTGCTGATTTCAGAAGAAATGATAGCTTACCTTTGACTCTTCTATAAAATAATCTAAACCACATCTGGGAAGATAGCAGAGCAGAGTTACTTTCCTCTGGTTAATCTTCTCTCAGTTGTCACACGTTTCCTTCCTGTTCTTGAAAAGCTGGACTGCTCTTAATTCAAATAATATATAGTATGCCAAGACACAATGATATCTTTCACCTTCAAAATGTCTGGTAATAAATAACAATAAAATATTAGCTCAGTGACATCAGGGAGCTTAGCATGCCCAGATATAAACTTCTTTTGATTTTGGCGGAATAAATATGCAAATTAAGTAAGCTTGCTGAATTTGCTTTTACCTTGCACCATGCATAATTCTGTTTAAAAAACCTGATATTGGGCTTTCAGTAACTGGGCATGTCTTCAGAGTCCTAGAGACCAAAACATTCTGTTAATAGTGGGATATCATTGGAGTTAGATACTTTGCTCCAAATCTTGTAACAATCCTTGCTCTCTGATTAGCTCTAACAAAATGCAGTCCCTGCAGCAAAGCCACCAAGTTCTAGGAAACTTGTCACAGAGCTTGGAAACAGCCTTCTCCAGCCCATTACACAGGCTGATTTTAACAGCTGTTTAAAAAATAAATAGCTATAAAGAAAAATAGCATTTAGCACCCACTGTTGAGTTATTCCTGGACCATTCCACCACTTAGTCACAGCACAACGGATGCCATCAGTTCATATGGATTCCAGCAGTCCAGATAGCAGAAAGTTTCAGTCTCAGTAAGTGACATGCTGCTGAACTCGGCAGCCTGAGAGTCTATACCTTCTGCATGTTCACCAGTGACCTGTTACCACACTTTCACAAGTCCTACAGCTATGTCAGGTAAGGCATAGAAAACAATGCAACAAGTTACTAAGGGAGGCTGCTACAGTCCCAAGATTCAAATTTTAACTCAATTTCTGGATTATTCAGAAGCTTTCCTTCAGATCTATGTCTGGTTTATGTTTGGGTTTGGCTTTTTTTTTCCTAAACTGAAATTTATCATCTGTCAATTAATTATTAGCATTTTATCATTTTACTTTATAGATTATTAATTCATTTCCCACAAACACTAATGAATTGAATTCTTACCTTACCTTTAGCAGATAAAAAAGCATATTAGCATTTTTAGGACTTGGGATAGAAGAAAAAATTTATCTTTCTAATACATAAGTTTTATCAAATTATACTGCAATGGTTATCATAACTTCTGCAAGATTTACTATTTTACTTCAAAAATCTACTCCTGTGAGTTTCCTAGCTTCCTTGCTTAAAAAGTAAAGGTCTGGTACCAGGCCTTAGGTACCCAGTCCAAGCTGTGATTTAAGAAGCTCCTAAACCACAGATAAAAACCTGGACTGCCTACACCCCAGTGTTACTCAAAGTCTTCTGTGCTAAAACCCGGAATGTCCTTCTACACTCTGTGGAAAGCTCCTGAGCTGCCTTTGGTTAGAGGCTAACGTGTTCAGAAACACTTTTCTTGCTGGATAGGAATCTAGTTCTAAGGAGGAGATTGAGATCTAGATACTGAGTCACCTGCATTCTATCCACTGGAACTGGAAAGTTTAGTTGGGATTTAACATAAAAGTTGAAGAAGAGAACAAAACTAGGTGCTAGTTTCCCCATCTCAAGGCATATGAACCTAAGATCCAGAAAAACACTGCAATCATCAGGCCAGGGCTCTGCTAGATGTACCCCTCTCTACCTGCAAGTCAGACAAATATGAGGAAGCCACAGGAACCTCTAGATTAGGACTTGAACTGAGGAATGGTAGTCCTGGGAGTGTCAGTGTTTTACTGATGACGGTGTAACATCAGACCGATGCTCAATCTGGAACTCCAGTTACACACCACCCCAGGTAGAAGTCAGGATTCTACTTTCCTGCATTCCCTTCAACTCCATAAGGGCTCACATCAGCTATTGGTGTCTTTCCTGCCTCCTGATCGAAATTCTCACATCTGGCACATGGTCATTCAGTCCCCCTTACCTCCTGAATGACCTCATGGTCATTCAGTCCCCCTTACCTCCACATCTGTGCATTGCTGCCAGTGCCTCCATTTATCATTTGCAAAATAACCTTTTCACGGTGAGGGTGACAGAGCACTGGAACAGGCTGCCCAGGGGGGTTGTGGAGTCTCCACCTCTGGAGATATTAAAGACCTGTCTGAATGACTACCTGTGCAGCCTGTCCTATGGAACCTGCTTTGGAACCTGCTTTGGCAGGGGGGTTGGACCTGATGAGCTCTGGACATCCCTTCCAACCCCTACGATTCTGTGATTCTGTGATAAGAGCACCTTGCTCCACAAGATCCTACTTGCATGAGAGACTGGAGAGCTTGCAACTCAAACTGAGAGAGGCACTATGTTGATTTCCTCCACATTCAGTAGAACTGCCAAGACTGATCTCCCAGGATCTTCATAAATGCTCATTCCTCCTCATTCTTCATGCGTATAGATATTTTCAGTTGTTCTCTCAGGATTTCCTACCTAAAATTTAGATATACAATTGTCCCAGACATTTTGGTCAAGCAAAAGCGGAAGCTCAACTTGCAAACTGTGGCAGACCTTAACATTTATACAGTCCTTCTAAAGACTTAACTGGAAAAAGCCTAGTATTAGCCAGATAAAAAAATCAGGGTGTTTGTTTCTGGTATGTTCTCAGTTGAAATTTAACACAGCACAAATGACAAGTCATGGTGTTCTTGTTGAATGATACCATTGCATCACAGCATTCTCCTTGAAAATGGCAGATCAGTTACTTTTAATAAAGTCTACTATTTTGGAGAAGGTTTCTTTCAACATTGTGTACAGGAACTTTCTTAAGACTAGTAGGGCCAGACCAGGTGCTGGCCTGTTGCTGCCAACACCCAGTCAGCCACTCAGCAGGAACTTCCAGCAATGGGCAATCTGCGTAATGAGGATTTGATGGGTTCTCCCTCCTAATTTTTCCTAGAAAATTGTGATTTTGAATACATGTGATATTAAAGACAGTGTTTCCATAACTTGTCATGTGTTCAGTTGTTCGGTTAGAGCAATTCTTCGGAAAGGAAACTGAATCCTTGCTAAATTTGGACTGGATAATGAAAAGCTAAAGGGTGTTTCGAGGCATAGTGCGAGAAGCGTCCTGGGATTAAAACCAGATTGAAAGCAATCTATCTCCCAAAGAAGATCTGAGCTGACTGGTTTTCCCATTGGTGCTGATAAAGAGGCCATCACCTTTATCCTTTTACAAGTCCCTTGCAAAGAGAAGGTATCAGACCCGGCAGCAACGGCCAGCACCCTATGGTGACTGCTGGTGGCAAACCTCCACCAAATGTGTCAGAGAGAAGGGATGGCAAATGTTTGGCTCTCTCTCAGGTACTGCAGATTTCCAACAACAGGAAGGCTGGTCCTGAATGAGTTATTGAAAGACAGTTCCCAGGTGCCACATAATAAAGCAGTGGCTTGCCCAAACTATATTCCTGATGTGCCTATCCTTTTGACTCTGGGGAAGTCCAACACTTTTTTTTTTTTCTTCCCAAAATACCAGTTTTTAGAGGAAATCGCTCTCTCTTTAAGTGAGCCTAGAACTGTGGATTGTAATGAATTCTCTTTTTAAATATATTTGAAGAAACTCATCCCTGAGAAACAGTGCATCACATTCTTTTAAAACCATACATTATGTATTACAAAAGTCTTGAGTTTATGAAGGCAAAGCTAGCAATTCTGCAGATGTCTTCTACAGCTTGTGGCAACTTCTGAAGAGAACCATCCTGGACTACACCCATCTCCTTTGAGGTGGGAAAATAACTCTTACAGAGATGGGAACTGATAATGGACAGAAGTGATGTTTGGAAAGCAGGCTGGGTTTGGTGAAAATGCAAATTTTACAGTCCCATTATCAGAGGGCAAGATCAGCCAGGCTTTCCAGAGCACCTGGCCCTACTTCATTGACAGGAGTACGCTGGTACCTTGTACTTTCTAGTAGGTCTCACGACACGAACCAGGAGAGCAGTGAAAGCTGTTAAACGTAGTTCATAATGCAGCCATATCTTTAGCTGCAATGAGCCCAGACGGGAAATAAGGGTCATTTAGAAACAGAGCACTTCCCACAAACTAGAGATGTAAAACGTACTTACCTACCCATAATTTTCTTTCTCTGAAGTGGATGCTGGGTCCTCTGTGACCCATTAGAGCTGGATTATTCTTCTGCTCTAAACAAAGAAGCTATCTGATTTTTTTTAATTTTTTCTTCTAGCTTCTCAAACTAGTGCCAACTGCCCAAAATGGAAAGACAAACTACAAATCCTGATGAATAAACATTCTGCAAGATTAGCCATCTCCAAGCAGGAGATGTTCACTTTTATCTATTTAATTTATCAAACAAAAAATGGAAATTAAGATGGTAAAGCAAGATACCAAAATGAAGGAATTGCAGGATTTCTCCCTTAGCTCTCAGCAGGAGTGCTTTCTGGGGGACAAAAGGACGATTATAGACATGATGCAAATGAGACAGTGTTCCGGGTGGGGTCTCTCCACAGCCACTGTAGGAAAAGGAAAATTCCAAGCAGGTAACTGCATTTTAACTCTCTCCCTTGTGGGTGTCTGGTGCTCAGTGATGCATCACAGGTGGGACGTATCAAACACTAAAACAAATCTCCAGAAGCGTAAGACACACTTAAGATATCAGGAAAATTGAGCCCAGAGGAGAGAAAACCTTTATTTCAGGGTGGCTGTAAGTTTTATTGTGATGTGGTGGTGTGTCGATTTTTTTCCTTACTGCCTTCCCAAAGCTTAAGAAGTTAGCTTTATTTTTCTTAACAGAATTAACAAACAAGTCCTCTAAATACTGCAGAATTTTGTGGCTATAGGTCAGGGCTGGTTTAAACAGTACATATGGGAAAGCAAAAGTAACAGGTATGGTCACAAGAAGAGGAGCACTGGCCTGGTGTAGCCTTCTCCTTGGCAGCTGCCCAGAAGAATGCCGGTCTTAAATAAACAACCTGATGGACTAGCAAACCTCTGAATTTATACATCAGGAAATAGCAGATGTGGCTGTTTGCCACCTCTTCCTAAAGTTGCCCACATAATCCTAAAATTATACCTGATGTTCTTCAATGATTAATCTTTGCATAAACAGAATTTTTAAGTTCCGACCACATCTCAAGTGCTAATGTGCATAAATGACTGATCTTCTAGAAAGAGTCAAAGCACAGGAAAGTGTTTGGTTCAGATGACAACTTAGGCATGCTAATACAAACTGAGTATCAGTCAAAGAAGATGCACGCTATTATTGGACGTGGAGAGTGGCCTCACATATATTTGTTCTCCTAAAGTGCAGTAAATAAAGTAATAACTCATTTTAAGTAATAAAAAGGGATCTGAATAATAGAAAGTTTTATCAACATGTTTACAAAGAAGTTGTTCTGTGCAGTCTAAAGCTTCCTGGTTTCCAATGAAGCCTTGTTCTCTGTCACCATTCCTCTAATATCGTCACCTGCAAAGAGTCCTGTTCCTGTACACATCCATTCTGACACCACCACTGGGCAAGAGAAAACTTACACTGGGACCAGTTTGTACCTAGCTGAATACCTAACTGGCCAAGCACACAATTGTACTAACACACAATTGCGCTAACACACAGAGCTTACATTTCCTTCAGAAAGTGTGGGTCTGTCATCCAGCTACCACTTTCAATAAAACCTGTGAGAATTCGATTATTCTTGTCTCCTTTTCTTAAATAGACTTGTCTTTTGACAATTTTAACAAATTTAATTGAAAGCAGATCGCAGATTCAAGACACACCTGGGAAAATAAGATCACAAGATTAACAACATAACACCCAAAGTTCAATAAATTAGGAAAAAAAAAACCACTACTAAGTGTTGAATCATACACAAAACTTTCTGTGACATGGCTTCAAAGAACTGGTAAAGATGATGGATCACACAGAAAAAAGAATGTAATGGCCTTATTTTGCTGCAAAATCTGTGTCAATAACACTTGGACCCCAGGAGTAAGATCTAATTAAGTCCCTACCTAACAGGCAGCTCTACTGTATCCTTAACCACGAGATAAAACCCACAGTTGCCCTTCTTAAGGCACCATTAACAGAATTTACAGAACCCTGTGAAACACATGAAGTCCCTTAGCAATCCTGCATATTCACACTGCAGAAGCTGGAAACCATCTCTCATTTTCAAAATTAAAATGATGAGGAAGGTTGAGAAAAATCCAGAAAAGGATTCCTGAATCCATCGATTCAGGACCATTAAATATGTGACTAGAAAACGTAATCTGAAAGATTAGTAATAACTAATGACCACATGCTCAGGAAATCAGTTCACAATTTTCTGTGGAATTCACTTCATCCGGTCACAGGCACCTACAGGTAATATGGTGGTTCTCAGAGCTGAGTCCACAGTCCATGGGCAAGGGGACAAGAACTTCCAGAGAGCAAGTAATTCCAGCCCTTACACTTCCTCTAGCATTGGATTCATTACCTGGAGGTGCTTAACCATTTTCATTGGCAGCACAGGGATCTTAGACATTCATTTGCACCATCTCCTAGCCTCCAGATGATGACAGTTTATCAAAGTAAGCTCTAACAGTAATAGCTAAGTTGTTCTTCTACTCAAATGCAGGTAATCATATTCATCTGGTTTATATTTGAGCTCCTAAGAGTAGAAACAGAAAGAGTAGGCTTGAGAAAGGACTCTGTACTCAGCATTTCTAACATTCACCATTCCCAAAGCACTTTTCCTTTTCTTCATATGTGATTTTTATTACCAACTTTCACTTCTAGATTGTCTTATGAATGGCAATCAAATGTGCATGCAAAGCATCAGAGCCACTAACACTACCCTCTTCAATGTTTGAACCCTGAAGAAATTTTGAGCTTTTGATGTTGTTTATGATGTTACCTTCAATGGCTGGAGACTTTTTATTTAAATTTCTCTGACAGTTCTCTACATGGTCATGTCAGAGGCGTGCTTCCACCGTTTCATCATCTGTTTACTAGATACAAGGGCAAATGGCCAAGGAATTCCCAAGGAGAACAACAAAGAAACAAAAACACAGGGTGCAAAACGCTTCCCTGGGACTAGACTGGCAACTGCGTGAGGACTCTAGCTGGCAAAATTGCAGAATATCAGCAGCTGAAAGGTCCAGTCAGCACATACACAGATCACTTCTATGATGAGCCATCAGCAAGTGATCTTGCTGTCTCCTGCATGTTGGTGTGAAGCCAAAAGGGCTTTGACCAAGTATAGAAATAGGCCCACAATTGTGCAAAGCACCCAAGGTGCTTCTAGTAAAGCCAACAAATTGGCACAGAGCTCTTTCATTACAGGATGCTGCAAGTTTTGAGATTAAATGTCTCTCTAGGCAAAAGCCCTCTGCCCTGCCAGAATGGTAAAAACTTCTTTATCTTATCAAGGATGTTAAAGATACACTGTGTGTACAGGTGATTTTACTCATAATCAGGTAAGTGTCTGCTTGTGGCAAGATGCAGCTGCAGCAGTGCCGGTCATGGGGAGAGGAGAGGTCCTTACCAAAAACCTTTGGGTAGTGTGTTGTTTCTGTACTTCAAGACAGCCTGCATGCAATTTACTGAAAATGAGATCTAACTGCTTCTGAAAGACAGCCCCTCAGCCCTGCTCCACAGTTGTAAAGTTTGTGGTGTTGCTTCGTCTGCAACCTTGTTGCTGCCCCAGCCTGAGAGCTGCTCCTTGATGAGACAGGGAATACCATTTTGAAAAAAAAAAAAGGAAAAAAAAGCATATTTATAGAAGCAAAGCTGACGAGAGAGGGGGGAGTGGAGAACAGGGCATGAGCACTCATGCTTGAAACCCCTTGCTTGTGCAATAATGAGCTTGAAAGCCTTGCTGAAGTGGCTTTACAGCTGTGCAACAAAATGGTGCACTCTCCTCCCTTAATGCTGACATTTTAATGTAGGATCACAGCTATTCAGATTGTCCATTGGAGCTGGCAGGCTGATGGTGTGAGCAACTACGCACTCTCATCAATGTCGCTTGGATGAAAGCTGCTGTCAGGCTCAATAAAATGGCAGGCTAGGCCAATCTGGCACACATGAAAGGAAACTGGAAGAAAGGCTTAATTGCACCTCCAGCAGATCCCAGTTATTCTGCTGGTCTGTTAACAACACACAGCCTGGCATGCCCATCCAGTCCGCTGTGTGGTGATGGTAAGAAAAGCTCCTTGAAGGAATGGCACAAAGGCATTCTGGGTTAGGTCACACCAACCTAAGCCAAGGAGAGAACAAGTCTACCCTCTCAGCTAGCTTAGCAGCAGCCACCTCATCCACCAAAAAAACCCCAAAAACCAGAGAAAGGAACCCTAAAACAGGAGGTTAGTCCACGTTTGAGGGACCAGGGCAGGGTCTGTCACCACTGGGAAGATACCAGATTGGGCTGGACAATATTCTGAGACATCTCAAGGAAGTTCCAATGGGAAGAGTAGGAAAAAAGTAAGTGGCATTAAGCCACAAGAAAGGGAGAAGAGAGGAGGCACAATCACTGAAACCAAATACTGTGGCATTCACTCCGAATGGAGTGGTGGATGGCATCATGGATCAAAAAAACTAAGCAAATGATGTGTTTGTATGAGATTGAAGAAGGGCAGAAGACTGGGTTTTTATTACGCTTCCTCTTTTTTTTCTTCATTGGTCAAGGTGGTTGTAACCTGTTGTTGGAATGTTTGCAAAAAATGTTTTCTGCTGGTGAAGTGGGGTAAGGACACAAGGAAGAAAAACACCAGATACAAAAGTTTTGCCTAGGGATAAGGAGCAACAAGCCCTCTGAACAATCTTTTGCCTCTTAAATGGGAATGAGATAATGGGAAGTAATGAGACACCTCTGGATATCTCCTTGTACTAGCACAGCATTGTGAAACGAAGGAAAGAAATTCTGTAAATTGAAAAACAGAGCCTTCATCCTTGCAAGATGAGGCAGAATTACTCACTTCTAAAATGATCACCACAGTACCAGGTGGCCACAGGGTAAAAGATTTAATCCATCCATTCAGTCTGTCTTGGAAAGTACATGAGGATCACATGATTTCTTAGTATTTTTATTTCTTGCTATTTTAATTTCACTTGCAGGCATGTCCAAGAACCACATAAAACAGATCCAAGACTGCAATTTTATTACTTTTTGAAGCATGATAAAAAGGAATTACTCTGAACAAATATTAACATTTTCTATAGAGTTATTCTTTTGTGGCACAGTCTAAAAATACTCGAGAAAATTATGCACTGTGATAGGCTGAGGAAAAAGAATATATCCCTGTCTTGTGATGAACCCAATTTCAGTTGCACAAACCCTTTCATTTCTAACTCTGATTGGATCACAACCCTCATTGTCAACTATACTTTGTGTTCTTATACTATCTGGGGATGAATAGATCTTGTTCCTGTTAGACACCAGGTACCTACACAACTAGGTAGAGGAGACACTGTGGTCATCGGTATTGAAATTACTCCAATTCTGAGAACTCGAGGCATAGCCCATTTGAGCAAATCCATATAGCGACCTGCCAAAAATTGAGAGCACAGGAACGTCCTATAGGACATGAGTGGCTAGAAAACTAAAAATGCTCCTTATGTCAGCCTGACAAAAATAAAGAGAAATTCTTATTCCTTCCTTAAAGAACAGCCTCTCCATGAGGTAGGAGTCTCCCGTGCTTATATAATAAAGATCCAAGTTGCCTCAGCTTATGGACTCAGCCGATCCTGAGGATCACAGCTGTAGAAGAATTAGACCAAGAAGGTTGCCTGTTGGTTTTCAGCACTCAGTAGCAGAATAGGCTGTTTAAGAGAAATTTGTTTTGTATAAGTAATTCTTGTAGCGAACTAGTAACTCTGCCTTGCCTAATTCCCTTTTTACCCAAAGTACATGATGGTTCCCCAGTTTCACAGTGAAGTCATAAGCATGTGTCTGGTCCTGAGCATGCTGAAGCAATATGTTCATTGCTTGAGAGGACAGAATAGAGGGTTCTACTGCTTCAAAGTGTATCTAGCACTTGAGATAATTTCCCAGAGATTCAGGCTTGGAATCATGTTTCGAGGGCTTGGAAATACACGGACCAAAATTTTTTCACCAGGCTAGTGACTACTAAGGAGTTTAGAGCTTGGCAGTGTTGTAACAGGCATTAAAAATACATGAGCTTCCTTTAATGTCAAGTCCTTTGATGGTAAAGTGGATGGGCATTGAAATGGCCAAAGCCATTCCCTTCAGCAACAGATGAAGTCAGGAAAGAAACACTTCCTTAGCCCAGATGCATACGATGCAGACATTCATCACCCTAAAAATGACACAGGGATCAATAAAAACTGGAAAAACTTCATAGATGCATCCTTTCCTAATTGAAAAGCTTAACATGACTGTTGCAATAAGAATAATATACCCAGTGTTGACCTACTTCAAAATAAAATTTTTAAAAAGTCATTTAATGGCTGCTTGCTTCACTCTGTCTACTTGTTTCCTTGCAGATAGCTTTATATAAAATATAAATATTCCTTGCTAGCATTTTGATCCAACAGAAAAGTTTCATCCTTCAATAGTGCACGTAATAGAATTGGTCAGATTTGAAGCATGGGAGCACTTTTTTATCTTGGATCTTTAATATTTTACAGTTCAGGCAACAGAATTTAACCAAGCCATTGGAGATATAACTACTAAGCTCTCCACACACACAAAAAAAACCCCTTGCACTATAGTCTTCATTTTGTTTCTTGGTCTTTTGATTTACCTGTAGTAAAAGCATGGCTTAAATAAGATATAAAATTTGCGTTCTTATTCAATTATGTCCTGGGACAATTAATGCCCCTGAAAATTTTCACCAGTTTGGACACAAAACAGATTTAATAAGAACAAGGGTGGCAGCACCAAAGTCAGAAGAAAGGTCTATTAAATCAGTAACCCTACTGATTTAAATAGTACGAGGACTGCACCCTGTGACTTTATGGACACTTATCATGCAAATTTTCAGAACACCCTAGTAAGCTTTTCACTCTAAGGCACTTACAAGGTCCTACCCCAACAAACTGTTTCCCAGGGATGAACAAGTCATGCATTTATGCTTGAACTCTGCCCCAAACTCACCAGGTTCTAGAACAAGATGAGAGCTTGGATCATACAATACCACTTCATTTTCCCAAGCCTCTTAAAATTACAAAACAATGCTGCAAATTTTGAGAGAATAGGTTTGTTTGCAATATTTTGACTATATCTTTCACCATTCTTGTGGCTTAAGAATCATTTGTAATTTTTACAGAATATCTGTTCTCATGAAGTTCTTATTGGAATTTTCTATGCCATACATCATCGCTCATGTTTTTCTAACTCACTACAAGTTCAGTGTTCAGAAAGAGACTGAGAATCATACATTGCTTTATCACCTTTTGCTTGAGGAACCTCCCTCACAAATAGCGCTGCCATGATTAATATGAAAGTCCTATAAAAACCAAGATGTCAGCGATAATGAGCATAGCATCTTAATAGTTTAGTTTACAACGTTGCATGTTGTAAGCTTTATTTAAGATAAAGTTAAGAACTGACTAGTCACCAAAGGTAGCAGACAGGGAAGGACAAATGAAATGTAGCACTCCGGGATGGATAATAATTACTAAACTGAGACCAAGTAGGTGGCTGAAAAGTTAGAAATACAGTTTAAGCTAATGTAGATTCCCTCTAGAGTAAACAGAAAAAACGCATTTCAGCAAGCGATTCGTCTCACTCTAAAATAGTTTCCGAAAGAGAGATTGTTTTCTGAAGGTGCCAGTCTCTCACCGGCGACTACTGATGGCATTGAGACATCTAGGTTAGAGTGGACTTCTAACTAATGTCACTAGCTGAGTGACATTAATGCCATCTCCACTCATTAAACTGCCTGGAAAATTAGTAGGAATCCAGTGCAGTAGTAGGAGTATGGATGTACATCATATGTGTATAGAAATGTCTGCACCTCTAGCAGAGCCACAAAGGAATAACAATGCTGAGAGAAGCTCCTGCACAGTTCTGGGAGGCTGTTTTGAAGAGAGATGCTTGCAGTACCTGGCTTATGGCTGACTTCAGTGAGTGGCACGTCAAGGGAGCATCCCAGCTGCAGGTGACAACGGTGCCAGAACCCACAGCTGATCTTTGAGAAACCACATATGTCCCGCAGTGGAATGGGACAGCTAGGAAAACAGAGTTTGGTAAAGGATGGGCAAAGCACCCCGAAGTCGTGCTCTAACCACTTGAGCCTGCCCCTGTTTTTCCTGCCTGGAAAATCAGTTTCTTTTCCTGTAGTTTCCTGCTTCAGTCAGACCTGATTACAATAGAGAGAATGTATACTCCGTATTTAATGACAAGAAGCTGCAGCGCATACTAATGGTGCCATAGCTCCTAATATCATCCAATATCCCCTGCTGGCTTTGCAATTACATACACATGGAGCAAGGAGGTGGCATGTGGCACTCCCGGTGAGGATAAGCAGGTGTCTAGAATTACCTTCTGACATCTCTCGGAGGAGGAAGGTAAGCGTGAGTTAACTGACCCCACACACAGCTCCGAATGCCTCAAGGTCCCTAATGGCAAAGGCTGATTTAGAGTAAGGAGAGTCTGCAAGTCTTCTAAGTGACTATCCTAAAATCCCTCCTCTCTCTCCTGGTAGGGAGAATGCTCCTTAAAGCCAGGCCAACAGGACACGCTTTGTAACACAGTACCACACCCAGTGTAAAGGTATTTAATCAGAGCATATTTAATCAGGGTCTTCACCCCCAAATTTATCCTCATGGTTCAGATTGCTTTTTTGTGGTATTCCCATCCACTGGGTTACACACATAGGAGCATGCAGTTTAGGAGAAAAGGGAGACCTCTCACCTTGGGATTGGAAAGATAGCAATTTTATTTCTCCCCTTTTTTCTTTCACTTGGAGGGGAAAAATGGGAACAAATGGACAAAGGGGCAACATTTTAAGAAGGATTTAATAGTTTCTAGGAGAGACACACCAACAATATTTTGTGTCCCTGCTGTTATTTAACGCTGCAACCTGTACTAGATTAAATTACATGGCAGAGTACTACAGTGTATTGGACAGCAGACAGGGAACAGAGTACGCTCTACTCATTACTGTGCCCTTGATTCAGCATGTGAATTTGAGTGCTCCTCCGTTCCATAGTATCCTATATCCATAAAAAGGATAATGATTCCTGCTTTGAGACTCACCTACAAAGACTAGGCTTCTCCCATTAAATATCTAAGGAAAACAGTTGCTTTGAGTAATTGTTTTTTTCTTTTTGGTTTTCTTTTCAGATTGTGTATTAAAGAAATTATTGGAGAAACTATTTTGGGGGGAAAAATAATCAAAATTATGTTTTTCATATAAAAATTCAGTTTGCACATTCATAACTGAAAATTGCTTCTTCATATATATGTATACATATACATATGTGTGTATGGTGTATTTATATGTGATAGGTATTACTGCTCAGTGTATAGGTGACAGCACGCCTTGGATAGTCATTAACTCCACACCTCTCTTTTCTTCCTATAAGCTTCGCCCTTTACTCCTAAATCCATAAGTTTAGCCAGCAAGCCTCAAATGTAATTAAATCCCATGTTTCAGTGTTGGCATGAGACCAGGAAAACGAAACCATGGACCAAACAAGTTGTTCAGGTACCAGCCAGAGCCATGGGGGGTGTCTGTGAAAGCAGTGAGTGATATGGTTGTTTTCTGTTCTTCAGCTTATAAGGTTGGCTAACTCTGACAGCTTTTTATTTCCTTTTTGGTTGTTGATTTGGTAGGGGTTTGGGGGTTAGTTTTGTTTGGTTTGTTTGGGTTTTATTTTCGGGGGGGGGGGGGGGGGGGGGCTGTCCAGAGAATGTGGAAGGCTTTTGCAGTGACAATCAGCACAAGAATGGCACTGAGGTGAGACGAAAGCCCTTCTTAAAGGCAGGCAACCTGCCCCGGCGTTGCGTGGAAAAGGATGACGGATAAAACACTGCCACCTCTTGGCTGCGACCAAGGCCAGGGCCTTGTGAGGAGGAGGTTTTGCCAGGCTTCCTTGCAAAGCCGGCTGGGCACCTGGCAAAAAGCAGGCTTCCGTGCCAACCCAATGCTGAACCACTTCGGACCGCTGATCTGTAGCGCTGCACGTAGCGAGCACACACCCCACATAGGCACCCCGGAATTTAGGTTTCATCCCTTATCAGTGAGGTCCTCAGAACTGAGAAGATGGGCTAATAATGCGGAGAGCTGTTAGCTTTACTAAGGAGTAAGTGCAATCAGGTTGATGTAAACAGTCACTTCAGCCTGACTGTGGTACACTCTCCCTGCCTCAGGAATACTTGAGAGCATCTCGGATTGTGTTGTGCTGAAATAGTGTTTTCTCAAGCGGTGAATTATATACAGTTCGTACTTCAACCTCTTTTGAGCACTTCGCTGTGAATGTTTGTACCGGTGCCAGTGAGTGTGAGGTGATCTCATTAGAAAGAGAAAGAAAATATTATTAGCCACAGAATTATTTCCCAGTGATTTAATGACTAACTCTTACTCATATGCAACCTCTGCAGTTCTTACATAGGGGGGTAGGGGGAAAAAAAGAAACAAGAAGTCTTTGCTTGCGAGCAAGAGATCGCCATCTGTCCTGCCACCCGGTCAGAGCCTGGGTTCGGCGTGCCCAGCTCTCGGCAGGCTCCGTGGCCGCAGGAGATGCGAAGCCACAGCTGGGTGCCACGACGAAGTGCTCTCAAAGCCTCCTCTCCGCACGCAAACCTCACCCACGGAAGCAGGCACGGCTTGTGGGTTCTTCCCCACTCCCGTACTACCCAGGGGAAGCCCGGTTTGCTCCGGCGCTGAAGGGCTCCTGGTAGGACTGCACTGCTGACATAAACGGCGCGGGGGTTTCACCTCCACTTTGACACCAGACTTTTACTTTTGGGAAACCAGCTTACGCGGCTGCGGGGGTGATTAAGTCGGGAACCCGAGGAGTGGTAGGGGTGTGTGTGCCAAAATATCGAGTGCTTTCCAAAGGCAAGCCGTGCATGCTTGGGCTATCGCTCCCCCTTCCCCGAGGCAGCACTGAAGCCGAGGACCGAGCCGGGACAGGCAGCCCCGCCGCGCTCCTCTCTCCCCTTGCCGGGGTGCTTTTTGCGGCCCATGCTTCCACGGACAGCGCCACCGCCCTCCTCCTACTCGTCCTCTCCATCCTCCCTCGCGACTCCGATGAGAAGAGCAGCCTGCCGAGCCGGCGGCACAGAGGGGAGGGGAGAAGAGACGGGCCGGGCCGGGCAGGGCAGGGCCCGCTGCCGCCTCGCCACCCCGCGCAGCACCGCTGCCCGCCCTCCCGGCTGCCCGCGGCGGCGCGTTGCCCGGCAACAGGGTGAGCCGGCGTGCGCCTGCGCGGCGGCGGGGAGGCGCCCGGCGGCCTCTCGCCCGGTTGCGGAGCGGAGGGGTGCTGCGCTGGGCCGCGCCGGGCCGGGCCCCTCACCCCACCCCGGGACCGAGCCGGAGCGCCGCACGTACCCGCGCTCCCCGGGGGGGCCGTCAACTGTCTCGGCCTCGGGGAGGGAGCGTTGCGCGCTTGCGAATTGCGCGGCAGGTCCGTCAGCCGGAGGAGAGGTCCTGGGCTCCTTCCACCTCCCTGCGTGCGAGGGAGGAAGACAAAGCCCCCTGGCTTCCCTGCCCCTCCTTGGCAGATCCCAGTGTCCCGCTGCTTTCATTTGTTTTTGATCTGCCTCATTAAAAGACTATTGATGGCTTTAACTATTGTCCTTGTTTAGGTGCTGATTTACAAGCGCTAATATCTGACTGTGCCGAGATTAATGGGAGCCCGTGAAGTTTACAATTATCCGCAGGTCCCTTGACCACACATGGAGGGGTTTGGGTTGGGGTCACGCCCTCTTACGAAGAGCTCCAAAGCAGGCTTAAACCTGGGAACGTTTTAATAGGATTGCATTTGTAATAGGATTTGGCAGCTTGGCCTAAACTATATGGTGGGGGGGTGGGGGGGGGGGGAGGGGGCTTGCTCTGGTTTATTTTGGAGTTGAGATTTGGGGGTTTCAGTGCGGTGTCACTGCTGTGCTGCTGTGCGGTGAGGCGTGGGTCGTGTTGCCCGGCGAGTTTAGTTTTCGCAGCAGCAGCCGAAGCACGAACATCTCTGGTAGCAAGTGGTAAAACAAAGAGGGCTCCACCTGAGCGCGCCTTGCAGTCTGCTCGTAGCACAAGTGCAGTCCGATTTTAGGCATTCTCTGAAGCGAATCCCAGTGCTTTATAGGAGCTTAAAAGGTCTCAAATTAGTGACAACATACATGGCATTTATTAAGGGGGCGGGAGGGGGGAGGAAAAAAAAAAAGGCAAGGATGAGCGTGACTTACTTCACTGAAGCAAAAGTTCTGCTGAATAACAAAAGATTCCCATGCCGACTCTTGCCTTATTCAAACAAAGACACGTTGGGAAATAATAACTGGGCAATAAATTAGATTTATTGAAAATGGCACTGCGAACAGAGGGGAAGTTACATGGGAAGGTAGGAGAGAACCTAAAAGTGAATCATATGAGCAATTAGGTCTCACTTAGGAGTTGACAGCAGCGAGTTTCAGCGGTAGCACAGGCTCTATATTAATTCATTTTACATCACGTTGTGCTGTGCAATAATGCTGGCGTGCTACTTAGGTTGCTGTGGAAGAGGATCTTGTGCGTTACCTCATTATTAGCTACCCTCATTTAGTAGTTCTGGGTTTGTGTTGTACTGGGGGGTTTTTGCTGGGTCTTGTTGTGGGGGTTTTTTAGTAACACAGCAAAACTGGAAATGCATGATACTTGTCCTCAGGGTCATGAAAGTACTTTCTTTCCGGACATAAATTGTAAATCTTACAGCACCGAGGAAGTTACAGTGGCTAGGAGGTATCATGAAAAAATAATGGGAAGCTAATACAGATTCAGTTTGCCTGGCTTTAGAAGTTCTAGTACAGCCAACTTTAAGGAAAGGGGAGCTTGCGAGAAAGCAGCAGCAGCAAATCCCACACCAGCATATATCCTATAAAATGCCAGAGAACACCAGTGACCTGGCTGGAGTAGTACCAGGCAAAAGACAGGCAGATTTCTCCCCTGCTCAGAGGCTCAAAGCTCAGGTTTTTTGCAGTCAAGGCTGATGTAGGAAAGTTCTAGTGCCAGGGGTATGGGTACATCTGTATTCTATCTGCCTGATCCTCTGCATTATTGTACCCCGATATGTTGCATGTTTTTCCTGCCTTTGTAGAATCAAGGGCCTGAGTACTCCGTGGCAAGGTTGTGCACATCTGGCTCCACTGGCTAGATTTGTTCCTTTCTATGGCAGTCCCTAACAGTTCCTTGGAAATTCTGAGGCAGGTCCAGATAACAACAACAAGTTTCTAATTAACTTAAATATAATTCTTTCCAAAGGCCATCCATGGTTGTGTTATCTTCTAACTTTATTCTAGTGCGATTTATAACCACTATGTAGAATTTGAGGCAATATTCCATACAGAAAGGGTTTCCTGACGAGCAGGAGTTGTACAGTGCAAAATACCCATCCCAGTGGTCGTACAGCCATAGTTTTTTAGGAAGATTAGCAGCTGAAATAATGTATTGAAGTATTGAAATGTGCATCATCTCTGTTGGGCTTCAGGAGTAACATCAGGAAATGAGTGGGGCAGCCCCAGAAAAATTTTGGGTTATGCTGTTTGCAGGTCCAATTTTGGGTTATGCTGTTTGCAGGGCAAATCTCCTTCAATTTAAATTATTCTGGAAGGTTTAAAAATCCCATCAGAACTAATTTTATTTTGAGCATTTCCAAGAAAACATTGAAGGATCATGATTTTTTAAGTTACCCTGGATTCTGTGGCAAATTCAGTGGTCACAACTTCGCAGGAGGCACGTAGCCCAGTACATAAGGTAATTTTGCAAATGTTTTAACCAGGAAAAATGTTTTCTGCTGTGCTATTTTCTTTGAACTCAGATTATGCTGTCTCATTAGCAGTTCCTCAATGTCTGACTGAAGTAGGAATCTGGATGAAAATGAACTGACAGCAACTTAATCTAAACAAGTAGGACATAGTAATTGCTCACAGAGAGAAGTACTTTAAAACAGTTAGTAAAAGCCTGTGGGGTAGGAAAGGAGGAAAGGGGGGGGGGAGGTGTTGCTTCTGAACTAACCAGGTAGGGCTGACTGCTGGTTTGGAGCTGTGCTAGATACAGAGATACGGCGACTTCTAATATCAGCTGGAGCTTAAGGCTCAAGCCTGGTGCCCTCCTCCTTATTTCTTCCCCCAGCTTTTATCGATGAGAAACTTTCCTGTTTTCAGCATCAGCTGCGGCACTTTGTTCTGGAGCGGAGCAGGGAATAATGCACCCTGACACTGGGAAAGTGAGGCCAGATATGCACACTCTCATTACCACTTAAATGTGCAGCTCCACAGACACTTTACATTTGCTAAAGCCGGCACTACTACCCAAAGAAGCAGTCCTGCCTTCCCCTGGCCCTGAGCGGGCATTTCCATCTGTCCTCCTCATTGCCATCAGCCCACACCATTATACCTGCAACCGCAGGTTGAAGCACCTCTGACGGCTGACCTGTGTAACCCACCCCACGGACGAGCACCAAGTGGAAATGGAAATTGCCCCTGTCGCTTCACTGCAGTCAGTCCCCTGAGCCAGCTGCCTGCAGGGCTGCCCCAGAGGAGCTGGGGATGAGGAACAGGGGGAATAAAAGAGGTGACTGCTACTTTCAGCAGCAAAGACGATGCTGTTCCCTTTGCCTGCACGGTGTAAAGAGCTAGGCACCCCTAAAAGCCTCTCAAGTGTGGCACTGGGGTGCAAAGCAGAGTGCAGAAGGGTGAGGTAGCAAAGGTCAGCTGCTGGCCACCGTAATTGTGCTCAAAACTTACAAGGACCGAACAGTCCAGCCCAAAGAAAGGGAGAGAAGCGTCTTCTGAGTCTGCTGGATGGGACAGGGTGGAAGAAAGATAATAGGCAATCATATGGATTAAATCTATGTATCTATGTAGTCCATAATAAGCAGCGCTGCCTTTCCGTAACAAAGCCAGGTTCTGCAATTGCCACAGGGAGGACTGACTTTCAAAGAGCTGGTGACAATGGCAGCTGCTTTCAAGTGTGTGCCTGTGAGACCTTTAAAAATGCCAGCGTGGAAAAAAACCCAGATTACATGTTTGAACATAGGCAGTTGCCATGTTTCTGCAGTTATTACTTTGTCTTTCTGGTATGACAGAAGTTTAAAAGCAATGCACATGCATTTTAAAATTATGACAGCCACGATAGATGTCTGGGCTGGCGTTGCAATTGTTTCAAGAAAAGATGTTTAAGGTGTAAAAATATTGTGCAATTTGTGATCAAATGACTGAATCCATTTGGGGTGTTTTGTTATTTGCTTATAATGCACAGGATGATTTTGAATTGATTTATAATGATTGATTCTGATTAATAAAGTCTTACATCTCCAACTAGAGGGAAAAAAAGAATCTCCTTACATCTTTTAATGTTTTTAGTGTGACACCAAAATTATAGACAAAAGCCTCATTATGCATGTATGTGAGAAGAAAAGTGGATGAGAAAGAGAGATTACAGTCACTTAATCTGTAACACTTACACTAGTTTAAAATTAGAAAGCTATAGCTAATTATCTCATTTGGAAAGATTGAGTAAAATCTGACCAAATATCCATGACAGAGTCTAATTTATCATGTATCTCATATGATATCTTTTACATAATAGCTAAATCAATGAGACTCAAGTGCCAGTCATTGATCTAATGGACAGATGGTGATTTCCATTTGATAAGGATTAAAGTTTTGGCAACCAGGATGGCTAGAGGTAACAATTTTTCTCATGCTGCAGAGATTGTTGAGAATTGCCTTCAAATCCTCGCAGTGCAAGTGAAGGCTGTATTTTTGTACACAGGGAAGCTGACCCCACTCCTCACACCCGTTGCTGGATGTGCATGTCAAATCACCAAGCCACGGGGCAAACGTTCCACATTCGGCTTCGCTCAGAAAGTACGCAGAGGGGGTTAAGGTGTTCATGGTTTACATGGAGCCACAATTTGCTCTCTGACGTGCTCCACAGGCACGACAACGTAGCTTTGAAAGTTGGCAACATCATGGATAACCCCAAAAGTTTGTGGGTTTGTTTTTTTTCTAAATACACTTTGTTGCTCATCCCCTCGTCTGAAATTTCAGGAGCACTGATGACATCCCAAATGTCCAAGTCCACGTTACACAGTGAGCTGCTGCACACTGAGGAGATCACTGGGTTGCAGAGGTTTTTCAGCCAGTAAAGTCTCTGTCTGGCCCCAAATCTCTGTGGGAAGCCCCTAACAGCAGTTTTCTCAGAGAGAAAAACAAGCCCAAGTGACCCACAGGACACAGATTTTTATCTTCTCCAAGGGCCAAGTGCTTGTTCCTGAAGTCCTTGATATCCTACCTAGCACCTATCTAGAAAATTAAGGAAATCATGACAATTTCCTTGTGTGGCTCCACAGAAGAAGCAACGACAAATAAAAAAGCAACACGAGAAAGCGTTTCACATTGTGTTTGGCTCCCTTCTGCTTACCTTCACATTCCGGCAGCTCTGACTGCCAAAACTTCCCACCATTATTCTGGTCCCAGTCTGATCCTAGAGCTGCAACCACGGACCACTGGAATAGGTTCTGGACAAAAAACTATTTGAAGGGAGTAATTATAGTTATTAATGCCAAAATATTCCTGCCCCAAAGATGTTCCAACCTGAGGAACAAGATGCTGCTTTCTCTTCCAGTGAGCTGCTGGCTAAAGACACTCTTAGCATTGTGCCAGTGTGATTTTCCACGGAGCTACAGTGCAAGCTTTCTCTTTTACTCGAGAAAGTGTTAAGTGTAACCATATGCCAAGCATGAAATAGGAGCTAATAATAGATACACAAAGACAAGGGAGTAGAGTTAAACAATAACCTGATACCTGCTGGGATGGTCAGTCGTGTTCTAAGCACTGTTCTGCATGATAATTAATCTTTAGGCGGCTCTGGTAAAGTCCTGATTTAAATCCAAAGGAGAACAAGCTCAGCAAAGAATCTGTAAGGACTCTCTATTGCACTGGATTAAGGCAGACAAAGAAAAATCACATATATAAAGGCTGGGACAAACAGTGAATTGCAGTTAGTGGAGTCTGCTCTGTCAGAGACTGTGTGGCTGTAATGTCTTCTGAGCCTGGAGGAGCACAGCTAGCTCTGACAGCAGGGTCGAGAGGCACTGGTGTTTATTATGTAGGGAAGCCTGCTTGAAGCGAGCACACAAAGATGCAGTGGAAGAGGTTGGTTAGCAGGAAAGACCACGAGCTGGGGCAAAATTCTGCTTCACTTGGGGCAAGTTGTAGAGAAGCCTGGTCAGACTCTGCCAGGCATGCTGGGGCATGCACAACAACGCCAGTTTGGAGGGGCAGCGTCACCGGGTCGTAAGGATAATTAGACCCTGGCGTTCATGTAAGTGGGGGCAGAAGGTGCAGGCAGGGTATGGAGGACTGTAGCTAGGGAGCAGGGTGGATTTCCCGATCATTCCCTGTTCAGCCTGTTGCTAGTTTTTGTGTTAGCACTCTGGGTTAGGATGAGGAAGAGGAATTTTATTAATTTTTTTTTCTCAAAAAAATGTATAAAAAACCCTCTCCAAACAAAACCCAGTGTCAAATTTTGTTTGTAGAGAGGTTGAATGAAAAAGAAAATTTGACTAAATGATAACTGCCGTTTCTTGTAGATGTATTTCTATGTTGAGAACTCACCACAGCATGCTGCCACCTTCTAGCCTTCACATTTGCTCCTGCTGTCAAGACCTGTTAACCCAGAAGTGTCTTGTTTCCCTCCCACTGCTCCCAAAATTCCCTGGAAAAGGGACTGGACACCCCAGATTTCTTTCACAGACTCACAGAATTGTAGGGGTTGGAAGGGATACCCAGAGATCACCAAGTCCAACCCCCCTGCCAAAGCAGGCTCCCTAGCTCATACTGCACAGATAGGCGTCCAGATGGGTCTTGAATATTTCCAGAGAAGGAGACTCCACAACCTCCCTGGGCAGCCTGTCCCAGTGCTCTGTTGCCCTCACTGTGAAAAAGTTCTTCCATGTGTTGGTGTGGAACTTCCAGTGCTCCAACTTGAAGCCATTGCCCCGTGTCCTGTCTCCTTGTCCTACCTCATCCTGCTCCTTCTGTCTCTTTTGGTGACACTGATGCTGTAAGCTAGTCCTCTGCTCACTGTCACTGTCAGTGAGATTTTTACTGTGTATATTTCCACAATTTGCCTTTAAAAAAATGAGAAGGCTGCACAACAGAGGTTTTTTAACTGATAGAGGAAATGAAGGAAACAAAAAGCATTTGGGTAGGTAAAACTTTACAATGCTTGTAATTTTTTCTTACCAAAAATGAGAAAGAGAACATGTCCTGTGAGTATCACAGTTCATGGAGCCTGGTTTCCTATGGATTTGTATCCCGTTTCCTTCCCTCACTCCCACCACAATAGTTCTGTCTCCTTCTCTAAACCCTCTGACATCTGTCAGGCAAGAAATAACACATACCCTGGCTAATCTGGAGCCATGCATATGCAGATTGGGCAGCTGGCTACTACCAAGCCACATAACATATCACATCCGAGTTCTTCCTGCCCTCTTTTCAATGAGGTTTTCATGCTGGGTCTCTCTCCACTTCCCAGCTGCAGATTTTAAAAAATGCAGTTAATTGTCTCTAAGACTTCTGCTCCTCTTCCAAATTTGGGTTAAATTGCTCAACAGGCTAAAAAGTTATTAAGAATAAGACTGACTGACCGAGAAGTGAAGAGCCAAAAGGACAGAAGCCTAACTTAGCAAAACAGTCTGAAATATTTCACTTAAATTGTTCTCTTTCTGACTAAAGCAGTATTTTGCTTTGCTTTTCTGTGGCACA
This sequence comes from Laterallus jamaicensis coturniculus, assembly GCA_022605575.1. Lineage (NCBI taxonomy): Eukaryota > Metazoa > Chordata > Aves > Gruiformes > Rallidae > Laterallus > Laterallus jamaicensis. The sequence continues at coordinate 2,478,158 of JAKCOX010000027.1, forward strand.
AACAAAAGATAAGAAAGGCTGAATCCAAAGCCAGGTGCAGAAGACGACATCTTTACCCCAGGGGTAAAGTCACTAGATTAATCTTCTGGGAGGTAGGAGGCGCAGTGCTTTCCTCTGTACCAGGAACTGAGCCACAGCCCCTCCAGGGAACACCAGTTATTCTAAGCAGGTTTCCCCCTGGTCCATCACGTTGGTGCTTTGCACCCCAAACTGGCTGAGGCAGCATTGAATGAGGCAAGAACTAATTCTTGGGTGAAGATCCCTGTCACCAGGCCAGAACAGCATAATCACCAGCAGTATCTGTTTCAGTATTGAATACAGAAGGTGGGCAGCACTGGCGAGGGGAGTCTGTTCCCATCATACCCTTTGTTTGAGAGGGGAAGCACCTGGATTTTGTTTCCTTCTTTGCCTGTTAGGGGTTTGAAGTAGAATCCTAAAGATAGTGCCTAACTCTTCGAGTTGTTCCAGCTTTTACATCGAAACCTGAAGCAAAGTTCTTGCCTGTCTGGTGGCAGAGCCATCGTAGAAGGTTTTGATGGCTTTCTTGTTAAGTCTTAATGAAAGTTAAAGTACAGCACATTTAGCTATGAAAACTCCTCGAAGAGGTGTCTAGAGAACAACATGTAACCTGCACAAGGTTTTCTTCAAAGGCTGTAATTTACACAAATTCAAGCAAATTTTTCTCAGGGAGAACAGTAGGTACATTTTTTGTCCCCAAAAACCTGTGTCTGACAAACATCAAGTGCCTGCCTGAAAGCTTGCATCATTGAATTATTTTTTTTGGAGCTGCTAGAATTATTTGACATATGAAAACGCATTTTTCACTAGCCATCTCTTCAGAAGTGATCTGCCACTTTTAACTGGAACCTAGAAAAAATATATCATCTCTCCAGGCACACAAAGTTCAGCAAAGTTTTCAAAAGGGGAAAAAAAGGCAAAGATACAATCAGAACTAATACTGAGATTTTCCCTTACGATTGTGCACCTATATTTAAAAGATTATTTTAAAAATGGATATGATCTAAAAAGTACACTATTGTTGTACATAAGCTTATTAATCTTATACTTTAAATGTATTTGAGCATCTTTTTGCAACTTCTTTGTCCTATCCACAAAAAAATAAAAGGAAAGGCAATCAAATTGGGAGGAGGGGAAGCATAAAGGGGTATCCCAGCTACACTGGAAAGCTGGAAAGGCTTTGACATGGAGGTTTCATTATCACTTCCACTCCCTCCCTGTAGGGATTCATTAAAATGTCAACCGTGTGAAGGTATACCCATAAATATATAAATAATACATAATAATTTCATTTGCAGATTCCACTCGGGAATACTAGCCCCAAACCATGTTAGTCTTGCTTATACCAGGAAAAATCATAAGCATTATTCTGTTTCGGTGTGAATCCACTGGTAGCAATAATGTTGGTACTGCAATACTAAGTGGACACGTGGCTTTTCCTTCAGTATCAGTGAGTGTACCATGGTATGTGAGCTGTCTTGCCTCTGTTGCCTTCTGCATGGCAAGGTTAAAAGCTGTAGTCTTAAATAACACCAGCTCAACTTGACGTACCAGCGGTGGTCTCCAGCTGATCTGTCTCCAGGTGTTGGGACTGGGTGGATGATCTCTCACTTCAGACCCTCTCCCACAGCCAAGAACAAGAAGGCACTGTTACCAAGAGGGTACAGTCACAAGATTGGGCAGGCCACCTTACTTATGGTGTTGCCTAAAATCTGCATGCCTAGCTTTACCCAGCTTTATCAGCACCCATGTGTGTTTATATATTCACCATATGCATTAGGCATATCTATTTATCGCAGTCTGCTTTGCATACGGGCAAAGGAGGCAGAGCTCGAGCTGGCTGCAGTGAGGTGTCATCTAAGAGACAACTGCGACACTCCCTTTTAGGATACCAGTGCTAGCCAGCATGGACAAAACCTGGGGATGACTGCTCCACAGCCTGTGTGAGAGGGGTGGGTGGTCTCAGCCTTGCTCATGGCAGCCTTTTGTCTACATGATGAAAACTCCCATGCAAGTGGCATTAATTGACACCCAGGTTGGCAATATCAGAGAGTTTAGGAGCTGAATGGACACAGAGACTGGATTACCCTCTTGGCCCTCCCAGTGGCCCTCAAAGAATAGGCCTGAAGGGGAAACCCATGGACAGGGCAGCCTGGGAGGCTTTGCCTACTACAATCTGTATAAAACCCGTTCCATGGGATTACACTCTCCAGGGCTGTCAAGTCACTACTTTATAAAACCAGTAAGTTGCCTTTTAAAAGATGTTAAAGGAATCTTAAGAAAAAAAAAAAAGAAAAAAAAAACCCAACCATAATTACTATAAATGCAAGTTTTCCATTGGGTCATACATCTTCATTTAACTTAGTGATTTAGTGATTCCTAAAGGAAATGATTATAGTCCTTTGTTCTTAAACAAATAAGTTGTGTTCTTTATCCTCCGAAAAAGCTGATAATATGATAGGTGCAGCTCTAAGGAATAATTATACTAAATGGCCGTGGATACCTCAAAAGACAGAATACATCTATTATGCAGAATTCCCTACAGAAATCTTAGAAATCTTATATGCATTGATTGCTAGTTAGCATTAGAAAGACTTTTGCAAGTTGACTTTACCAAAGCAGCAACTATTTGCATTAGCAAACAGGCAACATCAGCTAGCTGATAAGAATACAGTGGAGTAATGCAATTAATATAGCTATGTCTGTTAATTAGTGTTTGCTGACTGTCAAAAGAAGATACTGGTAGGAGACAAACTTATTTTCCTGATTAAAGAGTAGGGCCCATCTTGTTGAATTGAGCTGGACCCACTTTTGATCTAATTAAAGCTAGCGGAGTACTGTGCACTGGAAACTTGTGCCACTCTGACATACATTTGCATATTCATAAGTGAGATAGATTGATATTTTGCAATTAACATGGACCAATGAGAATAAAGCCTAATTAGTAAACATGCTCTCTTTATTAACTTTCAGGTCAGGCTTTTGTTGTACTATAAAGTAATAATGGAACAGGAAGTCCTTTTTAAGAAAAAGAGTTATGTCATATATAGTTCATTCCTTTCTCATTCAAGCTCCATCTACTTGTTACTCTACTATTACTCATAGCCATTTAGCTAATGACTAGGACGATGCAAAGGGGAAGGAGACGTAGAGGAGCAAAGAAGGAATGTTAGGTCAAAGTAGGGCTGGAAAAAGTTGGTAAATGCAAAATTCCTGAAGACAAGTTCATCACAATGTGCTGTTTTCCTGATTTGGGTTTGCCCCATTCGAGGCAGATCTGGAGGCTTCCAGTGTTCTCCCAGATCCTCAAATGCTGGCATGAAATCCCATGGAGAAGCTGTGGTACAGTGGTGCGCAAGCAACGGGCTGGAGTATAGGGTGTGCCTGTGGGGTTTAAGAAGCTTGCACAGCTACACAAAATGTAGGAGTTATTAGGTTTGTATGTAAATCATGGTTTTATATATAAACAGTAGTTTTAAAGATCGGATTGTGGAAATAATGATCTGCTCAGAATCAGCTGGCAAAAGACTTAAAAACCAAAATATGGCTCTATGTAGAGCTCGCTACACATGAATTGCAGAAATAAGCCCTACTGCCACATTGCTAACGTATGTCCTCATTATGATTAAGTAAAATTAATTCTGCATGCCAATGTTTACAAATTCACTGATTCTAGCCTTCATTTTTCCCCTATTTAAAATACACAAGGATAAGGTATTTAACTGGATGTAACACATCAGAAAATGGCTCGCAAACAAATAATATTATGCAGTATAAACTCCCATTAACTAATAATGTAGTTGACATTGATTGAAAGTGATTAACTCTAGTGCTCTTTTTCATGTTGTTAGTTAAAATAAATACCAGTGTATAAGGGAAAAGTTGGCATCTTCTCATTTTGCAAATGGATTGAACAAAGCTGACTTCTTCCTCATATTAAGTTAAACGAAAGGATTAGTAGATGCATTAGGGAGACACAGGAATCCAGGTAAAGCAATAATAGTCAATGAGGCAGTCTCACTCCATCATTCACCTTTCCTACTTAAAAGAGGTTAGTTACCTAATGATAAAATTTCATGGTCAATTTGGAATATGTAATTAAATCTGATTGTAAACCTACTGCTATTTCTCTCTTCTTCAGAGGTCAGCCTGGCAGTATAATTCCTGACCCCTGTCCATGAGCATTTTCTTATGACAGGCACCAAATACTATTTTGGGGGAGATGACTCTTTTCTCTTCCCTTCAGTCAGCAGCTTGCTTCTGTCTGGGTTCTGGCAAAGAAGGCACACAGATCCCCATCCCCAAACTTAAGTTTAGGCAGGAGCCCGGGCTCCCCTTCCCATCACAGCCACCCACCCCCCTGGGAGTTTGACGCTGGCTCTGCTGTTCTGCAGGTCATGAACCTGCCTGAATATGAAGGGGCTGAATAGTATTTCCAGGTAGATCTGCCCAGCTTAGTGACGTGCTGTCTGTGCTCCCACGACATGCAGTCAGGCATATGTTGGGGTGATGATGCTCCCTGCACTGCATCCTCAGGGTGCCACGTGGTTAGAAATCATCAGTCTATGATGGGAGCTGTATGTGGAGTCTAACACCACCAACTCTGATCCCATCCCTCAGTTTCCTCCTTCCTCATTCACCTTCTCCTCACTGCCAGATATGCCTCTCAATAAGATGGATGTAGGGCTGATATGGTCCTGAAATTCCTGAGAGAGGGCTTGTTTGCTTTTCTTGCCTTCAGAGTGGAATCCTAGCGGTGATGTCTGGGCAGGTGATGCACCATGGTCTCCTCAATGCTCCTTCAACTTTCCAGCACAGTAGCTTTCCAAACGGCGCTGCGCTTCTTTCACCCTTTGTGCAGAAAAGCTTCTCCTTACTGACCCGGATGCTGGGGTGAGGGACCAGGTATGTACTGTAGATGTCCTGTAGATGTCCAGCCTCCCTTCTGCTTCCTGCCAATGCTGTCCCTGATGCTTCATGAAGTGTATGAACCTTAGTGCCAGCTCCTGGGACTGTGGCTTTACCCACTCCCTGCCTAGCTTTTATCAAAGGCAAAACTTCTGTACTGACAAGGACCAAAAAAGTCCTGAATGTTGTCTGCAATCAACAGAGATTTACTATGTCAGGGCCATAAGAGCAGAAAATGAGGATACTCTGGGAAAAAATAATGCAGTAGCCTATGATGGACTGACTGTGATAAAGTTAAGGCAAATAGTGAAGTCATTACCCTATTTCTGTATCTCCTCAGTCTCAAAGGCTAGAGGGAGGATACCCTACCCTCTGGAGAAGCATACAGTTATCGGTACGGTAAGATTGAATCTCATCAGGCTAAAAAACAGAATTCATGAAGACCTCCTGCATCTGGGAAAAATCCCCAGAAAGAGAAACTTCCCTGGAGATTTACCTTAACCCGATCTCTTAAAGAAAGTGCCCTCCTTCTGGAAGGAGTGCAGTGGGGTATGTTTACCTCACACCTTCCCTGAAGCAAAGAGGAAGAACGTCTCACTTGTGGATGATGATAGGCTTTAGGCATGAGCAAGACATCTGATTGTTCAGCCTTGGCAATACCAACGCACTTGTGAGAAGCAAAAAGGTGACAGTTGGCAGAGACTGTGGTTTCTAGCATTTACCATGCTAGGTGGTATCTCAGCTGAGATTTTTCAGATATGTAACCTTAAGTGTCCTTTAAACACTTAAGTTTTAATACTTGGGGTTTAAAGCAATTTATTTAAAAGTCTTTCTTTTATTAGCAAGCCCTACATCTGCCAGGCACCCATCTGAAAAATCACAGTGTGAAGCCCAAACCATTTAGTATAGCCACCATTCTTTCAGAATGTCTTAGGTGTTCAGATGAATGGCTGAGCCTTAAAACTTGATAAATTCAGATTAGCAAGGAATTATAATTATCTAATATCAAAAGCATCTGACCACTGCAAGAACTTATTAAGAACTGCTTTTAATTCACTATCTCAAGTAGCTTTTGATTCAAGATTAGATTTTCAGAAAAGGAAATGCTCTAGTTCAAACAAGTATTAAATATAAGAAATGGCTATTGTCTGTACTCTTGGTATATCACAGCTCAGATTAGTTACCCACCGTGGTCTCCCTTGAAACCCAAAAGTTAATCACTAATTTAACATAACCCTTAAATTGAAGCAGTTGGGTTAAAAAAAAGCCATTGATCTCTAATAGCTAAACAAGAAAAGTGAACAAGGAATATTTCCATAGGCTTTTAGATACCATAATCATCTTTGTGAGATGATTAAGAAAGAATATGTTCTTCTTGGGCCACCGTGGCCTGAACAGTCCCAGCCTGGACCAGAAGATGTGCATGAACAGTGGATGGAGGTCAGCTGCCTAGCTCTGCAGTGTAGAGGAGAGCACAGAGGAGAAGGTGGTAAGTGAAAATAAAGGGATGACAAAGATCATCTGTCAGGTCATCTTTCCTGCTTTGAATGCTAAATAACTTAGGAACTGGGGAGGAAGCAGCAGCTCCCACATTTTCCCCATCCTTGTTGTAATGGCTCATTTTCACTGGAGGAGAAAAGTAGTTTTGTTCCTCCTCCTCAGAAACATTTAGGCTCCTAATGCCCCTTGAGCACCGATCTCTTATTCATTTTGAATAGAAAAAGTCTAATTTTAAAAAATAAACATAAAAAATTAACATCTCTATTGCCAGACTCTCCTGGGCATGATGACAACGGTGGAACAAAGTCTCTGGGCAAACACGGAAGTATCACAAGCCAAGAATGCAGAGTAAGAAACAAGTGAGACTGCACAGAGACTGAAAATCATGTCCTTGTAGACTGCAGAGACATTGAGGAGTGCCCAAGAATCCTACTTTCAACAGCAATTATGGAAGACTTCTTCTATGACTCCATGAAAAAGAAAACCTCCATGAAAACCTCACCTTTCCTTATGGGACTTCATCCCTCCCTTCACTGACAGTGGAGACCTGTAGTGGAGAATGAAATTTTTCTTCCGCACCTCCTCCTATATACTCCTGAATATTCAGATACCTGTGCTGTAACATACAGTTTGAAAATCAGGGTTATTTTTTTTTTAAGTTCTGTTGTGTCATTTTTGTTGGGGCAGCTCTGCTGGCTCTTTTATAGTGAGAAGGTCCTGGATCTCTGAGTGCTACTAAAGTCCTTCTTTTAAATTGTGGTTTCTGCTCCTACTTACCTCATCAAAAGAAAAATGAAGGGCATTAGGTACATTTCTACTGTGCCACACTATTCATCTTGCGTGAGAAGACAAAGCAAAATGGCTGCCTTGCGTGCAGCAATTTGCACTCTGAATTATTCAAATGCTTTTTCTTTCTTTTTTCATGGTTAGATGGTGCCTGACTCAACTCAAACAAATCAAAGCAGGTAATAAATTGATATAATTTCCCATCAGTCTTGCAGAAAGTCTCATTCAAAATAGCTGCAGGTTTGCCACGCTATGAAGATTTCCAGGGTGGGGTGTCTGATGCCACTGAGTTACCAAACTCTTGTACCAGGGCTTCTTGCGCCACGGTTTTTGTGCAAGCATGCTTCAGGTAATGCCCCAGTCAGCAAGGTGGTCTTCTTCAGAGCATCAGTAGCCCTCCTTGCTGCATATCTTCGTCATTCTTGTGGGTGTAATATTTATTTATGTAAGAGATTTGACATCTCCATGCTGTTGCTGTATGCCATAATTCTCTGTCATAACTTAATTACTGTACTTTGTGGGTTTCGATAATGATTTAAGTGAGAACAGAATACTCTTAAGTTCAGGATGCTTTAGTTTCCACTTGCCATGCCTTAGAATATTCTCTCTGTGTGAGGTATAGTATGTATAAGCATCCTGCATTTTTTCCAAAGCTGACCAAAAAAACAGATGCAAAACTAAATTATGGGCAGGTGGAAATTTCCATGCCTACCAAGCGCTCATCACCTGCTTATGGATCAGAGGTTCTTGGGAAGGACAGCCAGCTGCCTAACCCGCTGGAGATGAATCCAGGTACCAGAGAGTTAAAACACTTGCTCATTGGTTTTCTCAGCTCCTATTTTAATTTGCTTTCTTTTTTTTTGGACAGCTCTGTGAAGGCAGTCTGGTTCGCTGCTTCGCCATACTAATGAGACTCATCCATCTGCCTCTGTCATTGCCAGGCTCTCTTTTCTGCTGGAAGTCAGAGATGAACGCTCAGGACAGGTCCTTTCTAGGCTGCAGTACTTAATCATTTCTAAACACGCTAGATGGCCTCAGGCAGTGAAGGCAACAAGCATTTAACCCAGGCTTGGCAGCTCAGGCTTCCACATAGTCTGGCTCTAAGCCTTGATAATGAAAAGTAGCTGTGCTTTTACTCTCCACTTAACCAGATGCTCTTTGCTTCTTGGGGCAAAAGGTTAAATAGATATAAGAACCCATGCTAGTTTTGAAGCCTTTTATTAGCAGTCCTTATAGAAGTGGAGTAGAGCATTCTGCTCCCCCGACTATGTCTCTCGGGATCCTGCATTTAGGACTGTGTCCACTAACTAGAGGAATGTAACCTCCTCACCCAAAGCTCATTTCTTGTTCAAGTAACAATAAGTAGAGCCTAAAGCCCACTTTGCCACTTAATTATTTAATGTTCTATTTTTGTAGTAAGAATGGATGAAGGAGACATTATCAGTTTTGCTTAATGGTGGCAACACCTTATATTAACAGTGCAGATAAAGCATTTTTTGCACTGTGGCTGGGACAACTGATTTATTTTTCCACTCCATCTACTGCTCCATATGTCTCTGGAATCTGCCTTTTTCCCAGAGCTCATGTTAGTATAAAGCAATTGTCTGGGATGTGTAAGAATTAAGTATCCCATCATTCAGGCTAGACATGCAATTAGAAGAGTTGCACTAATTTCCACTGCTGAGACCCTGTCACTTTAATTTATCCTTACTTTCCTGCATTTAGGTCTTCTCTGGTTTGAGGCCAAGGGTTTTATATAGTTTGAGGCAGTGGTTCTGTAATGCCAGAGGTGGGGGGGGGGAGGAGTTGGTGGATGTGGGTGGGAGGGGGAGAAGAGCAGCTGAGGGGGAAGTGTTAAGGGCAGGGAAAGACTAAGAACTGGCTGAAAGGAACACAACCGACACGTACACACTTTAAAGATCTAAAGTCTGTGCCAAATAATGATGTGTGGAGTGGCTGCAAAGGCAAAGAATGCTTTCAGAGAGAAAGTCTTTAGTGAGTTGCAGGGCTGGTCATGTGTCTCACCCCAGATTATTTTCTTTTTTAGAAAATTATTTTCTTTTTTAGCATTGAATCTCAGTGACAGGGTTGGGTTCAAACAGTTTGGCTGAGAGCACTGCCCAATCTGCCCTCTGCTTTGCTCCAGGTTTCCCAAGGAAGTGCCAGGGTTGCAGAAACGTCATCTTCTGCTCCATCACCATCTCCCCATGCACGCTGGCTCCTGCATCACGCTGGAGCAGGAACCCTCAAAATAGCATAAATCTGCCAGCGCTTCCAGCTCCTGGATAGAAGTCCAGGATGACCCCGGACAAGAGGGTTTTGTTATTCTAGTCTCTATTTGAGCACCATTTCTGCCGCAGCCAGGACAAAGTTATTCCTAGATTTAAATGCTAAAGCTTTGAAGAAAACAAGTCAAACTTCCAAACTTTTCATGCAGTGAAAAACCCTCTAATTACATATCTTTATAGAAAATGGAGAACGGCTTTCTAATTAGGAAGAGGTTTGTATCAGGTTGCTTATATGGGACTGTCTGGATTGATTTGTGTGAGTGTTTGTCAGTCCAGCATAAGGAATTGTACAGAAAATGTCTGCTAATATTGGGTGGTACAGAAGTACAGTTGCCATAACAAGTAGTTTGTCTTGCACAGGTGTTTTTCAAACTGACAGTAAAAGGTACCAATACAATATGCCTGGTAAATGTAAAGAAAAATATAAAGAAAAGTGGTGAAAACACATTTATGCTCATTAAGCCTTTTTTAATGGGGTAAAGAAAAAGAAGATAAAGTCTGCCATTCCGTATTTGCATTTCAGTGATGACATATTTACAGTTCGTGTGCAGGTTTTCTTACTACTGGAGAATGTAGAACACTCTATTAAGTACACTTATTACTAATAAAGCGCTGCAGAGGACTAAATAGTGGTGGTAAACTATTATTCTAACTTAAGTCAGTCGCTTCCTATGATCCACATCCATTTGGATCTTCTTTTCCAATAGGAAAAGGGTCCAAATACAAAAAAGGTACAAATCTCACATCTTAGCAGAGAAGAAAGGTTGCTGTGATGGATTTAAAGTTGCAAAATGGTTCATTTTAGCCCATAATGACTCACATTTTACTGAAAGTTGGTGGAGACCTAAATTTTAAGAGGTCATTTCTAAGCCACGGATGTTACTTGGCACAGTGGAGTTTAACGTGTCAGAGTGGGGATTTGACCACGATCCCAGTGCCAGATTTCTGTGCACAGGCTCTAACTCAACATCTTCTCTGACAGCACCTTGTCACTATAAAAGACTCAAAAATCTGCTAGAAAGAAGCAAATGTCTTAGTTCACTTATTCACCCATTGAGCAGCTAATGATTTAGACATGAGCCTTGAGACTGAATGGAGGCCACACCTGTGGGAGAACAGCCTAAATTCCCATCCATGACATCAGAATGTATTTTAATTTTAAAAAAAAAAAAAAAAAAACTTCACTTGGCTGCAGTCCTGTGGGATAACTGCACTTGTGTGTGTTCACTTTTCTGGCCCACTTGCAAACCCAAAGCTGGGAGTCTGATGCAAGGACAAAATTAGGCATGTCAGAGGAAGAGCTCAGGGGAAATCTAGGTGTGATGTAGATACTGGATCTTGGATATATATTGTACATCCCAGATATTCAGCTCGAAGGTATTTGGCAAAATGAAAGGGGAATTGGGTACCTAAGTGTCATTGAAGCTGTAAGAGATTGTGAGGGAAACTTGTTGTTGGGGTGCCTGATAGTGAAATTGCTCGTAGTTAATATAGCTTTAAGTATTTCAAAATTCTAAGAGAAAATTTAGCTTATACTGCCCGTGTGCACATGAACTGTAGTTGAGCTGTACATTATTATTAATTGGGTTTATACACTTGGACCTGGACATCAGCCAAACACAAGACCCTGCTGTACTGAGTCCCGTTTCTGACTCGAGAGTTTAATTTCTATGGAAAAGATAGAGGAAGGAGAGGGGAACGGAAATGGATGATGTAATCAGATTGAATGTAACGATGGCTTGAAAACACTGTAGGAACATTAAACTTTGAGATTTGCTATCTCAACCCTTGCACTGAGATGAAACCAGAGCAACCTAGATTGCTCACCATACACATGTGGCTTATTTCTATTAACCCTCTAGGGAGAGCAGAGAGGAAAGGGATTGAGAGCAATTAAAAGGAAACTGAGACCAAGAAGCTCTAATGGAGGTAGAAGATGGGTGTAAGAAAGCTATTTCTAGTATCTTCCTAAACCCTGTCCTCCCCAGTGTTTGCAACTTCCCCATGCTCATCCTTCTTCTAAGTTTTATGTTCTCCTCCATCATGGGCATGATGGCTGAAAGACGCTGCTGGCCATTCTTGAAACAGAAGTCTTCAACCATCGGTTGTACCCAACCACATAGCAATTTAGACTTTGTGTCATTCAGGCGTTTGTGTGAAGGTTATATTGCACAACATAAAGATCTTAATAAAGTCAAGCTTGTCTTTTGATGGGTTGTAAGTAATGGCAAGTGCCCTTCCCTTTCTGTCCTCCTGAGGTGACTGTCGCTTAAAGCTGCTTAGATGATCTCATCTGTCATAACAGAGATCAGAAGAAGAGTGTGATTCTAAAGAAGCCAAATCTTTTCTTGTAGAGTCCATTTTCATAAAAAAATCAGTGAAAATAAAATCTGAGCCTCAGAAAAGGTAGGACTGCAAACTTTCAGTATTGTGAAGGTGCCTTACAAAAATATTTAAGGAAATTGTGAGTTTGATTTGTAGTCTGCTCTCCTGCATGTTCCATGCTTGCTGCTTGCATTTACAAGAGCAAGATGAGAATGGTTGCAGACACAAATAAGCAGTATTAGCAGGGCAATTCTTCAGAAGTACACTTGCTCTCTTCCAAAGGCATTTGCATAATAATAAAGGGAGAAAGCTATATAAGGTAAACTACATATCAGCAGAATTGTTTCTAAAAATGAATGCTTTTCAAGATTTTCCAAGAGGCAGTGGGAGCTCTTTGAAATCAATGAGGTAATTAAAAGCTGTGGAAAAACAGAGTAAGAAAAAAGGAAAAAAAAAAAAAGATTATTTCAAAGTTATTAAATGCCCACTGGCCCAGTGATTACAGCATTTACCTGGAGCTTGGGTGAATGTGGTTTGCATCCCTGCGCTGTTACAGTGTCCCCATGGGCAACCTGGACAAATAAATTCCTTTGCTTCACTCATCTCACCTATAACGTAAGAACTGCGGTATTATCCTAATTCTGGGAGGTATAATCAAGGTTGTAGGGGAGTGCAGAATAAGTTCCCTGGAGGGCCTGTAGTTGTTACTCTGTAGTAACAGCTAATTAGTCCCCATCCAGTGGGTTAAACTCGGCAGAATCTAGAAAGGAAAGGAGGAACCAGGAAGATTTGTTCCAGGGAGCATGGCTGTGTTCAGCAGTACCTTGCTATGAAAACGTATATGTAATAAGGACCTTCATGCCCAAATATTACAATGATGGAGACCTTTGGAAGCTCCCAACTTAAAAAAAGATGGTCTTTAAATGTTCCAGAAACCAAAAATAAGTAAAAATAAAGCAAACACTTTGCGTTCTCCCAGAATTCAGTGTATAATGCATAATGTTGGAAAGGCTCTAGAGTTGCAGCATGTATTTAATTTTTGGTAATGCAACAATAAACATCCATTTTCTCTCTAATAATTCTGTGACAAGTGGTCTCACACTGCAGGTATGAATATAATAGCATAATGGAGGGAATTAGCAAAATTATCTGTGTCTTCCCGGTCCTGGCCCTGAAACCAATAGCACTGTTGGCATCTGGAGGCTGCACCTGTCATGAGTTATGGCCTCTGTTTTTACAGGAAGGATAAAACTGGTGTTTCAGTGCCATTCATCATATATAATAAACTCTCTGCCTTAGTACAAATGCATTTATACGCCGGTATCGGAACCGAGTGCAGAAAAATACCAGCAGTTGACTGTATACGCTAGATACACTTTTTGTAATACTTTCTGTGACTAATAAAATAAGTCAGTAGCTCTCTTTTCCATGGGTAGTTTGACAGTCAGAATCGCAGGCTCTGTGTCGTGAAATGGCACAGTACCCTCTTTGCCCTTTAAATCTTGTAACGATGTTAGAGCTTCGGCTATTGTAGGGGCTCTGAATTGCCAGGCCAGAAACGTGGAGCCAGGGTTCATGTTATCCCAAAATATTTAGTCATACAACCAAGCGCATTCTGCTCGCTGGGCTGTCAAGATGTCTGAGTAAGATAAATGTCTTATTTTCTGATGTTTTCTTATGGACGGTAGTGCTTGTGAGCGGCAGGGCCTGATGGGCTGTATTTGATTTTGGTGCTCTCCTGTCAGCGCACAACACTTGCTGGAGCTCGCTTTCATACCAGTGTTTTGTCCCCCCATCTATCTGCTTCTTGACACCCTTTCCCACCAGCAGGTACAAGAAGGTTCAAGTGACCTCCCCAGCTAGCTTCTGTGGTTAAGTCCCAACCCTTCTCAAGCATCATCTTCCACAATGTAGGACAATAAGTTTGCCCAGTGGTTTCTCCTCAGTGGGAGGCTCCTGCCCCCCTTTCCCAGGGATAGGTCCATCCAGAGGGCACAAACATCACATTTTTGGCAAGGACCCTCCTCCTTCCTCCCACGTGTCTGACCACAAAAGCCCAGAGAGCAAGACTGAAGTGAAGCTTGATCCCAGGTTTCCACAGAGCCTCACACTGCACCGCTCTCTCAGATTTGCTTCATGCTATGGATTTATACTCACTGCTACAGAGTACTGAGGAAAACAGGAAATTTTTTTTTGTCTTTTATTTATTTACTGATGGCATAATCTCACATTCTTTTTCAATACATATGAGCTAGAAAGAATAAATCCAGTAGTATTTTGCCAGTGAGATCACAGAATCACAGAATTGTAGGGGTTGGAAGGGACTTCTAGAAATCATTTGAGTCCTACCTCCAAGTTTCAAGGTTTAGAAAAAAGCTGAACAAATAAACAGACAAACAAACAAGCTAACTTTTCTCAGCAGGAAAAGTTACTCTCAGGAGGCTGGTTCTGTGGGTTTTATCATCAGGTTTCAAATAATTAAACACCCCAGAAACGTATTTCCACATTATAACCAGGTTGACTCTACTCTCCAGTTATAAGTCTCAGGAATCAGTAATGCCATTAATTCTTTTTAATACTCCATAATTTCTGTACCAGCAACGGGGAATAACATGAATGCTGTTAAGTGGAGGCTTTCAAAGCCGGAATAGGGCCGTGACAGAACAAATCAGCTTCTCAGTTTTTCTAGTTCCCCTGAAATCAAGGGAGTTATGCTAAGTTACACCACACAAGAAGCTGAGCCGTGTCAAGCCTTGTATGATTTAGTAGCAACTGTGCCAATCCAGGTTATACTTTCATAGGGGTAATAGGAAATAATAAAAATAATACTACGGAAGGGGGAGGTGGGTGGGTTATTTTAACCGTGCATATATGCATTCATCACATGGAGTCGCCAAGCAGACTGTTGAAATAGCTACTTAAATATTGGTTTAATGTTTTAGAAAAATCAACATTTTTAAGAAAATAGCTCAGATTTCTATAGGAATCCATGTACAAACAGCAATGCTATGTAATATTGCCTAATTTTGTCTCCTATCTGTAATATTGTCTGTCTCAACTATTAATAAATAAATAAACAAGTGAGCAAGCAAAAAAACAGCAGTATATTTGCTTGTAAGAATTTTCTAATTTTCAGGGGCTTTCCACCAAAGGTGAAGCTTAGATCCCTTGTTAATTAGGGCAGAAACACCATAAAGGCACATTGGCCAAATGGTAGTGAAACTTTTCTAACACTTTTTTAATTGTTGTTTGCAGAAAGGCACTTTTTTTTTCCCCTCTGGTTGTTGTTTTAGCCTTTCCTCTGCTATTATGAAGGATAAAATATATCATTTTTACTGCAAAGTGCCAGGCAAGCCAGGTTATTCAAATGAACAAACTTGGATTCTTTACAACTTTTACCCTCTTGAAATCAGATCTGAAAAATATAAGACCTAAATATCGATACTGTAAGGTTTTTAGCTTTATATCAGGCATAAATCTTTTACAACCCATACTTAACAATGAGCTCAGATTTAAACTTAATCTTTGGCAGGCTGAGAATGAAACCAGCACATGCCCTGTTTTGTCTTCTCTCCCCAGCAGTGCCTTGAAAAAAGGCCTTGTCTGTGCCAGCCAGCCCAAAAGGTTTTATATTTTGTGAAAAGCGGATACAGTACAGCCTAGGTGGGCTGCAGGCTCCTCCCAAGAGACAAAGAGTTGAGCCTCGCACTCCCGAGCTCTCTTCTGCTTAAATAAAGTTGCTGGTTGCCTAATGAATGTTAGCTGTAATACTCCCTGTGGTCAGTGGGGCTGTTGTTTAATGAATTGCTTAATGTGCTTGATTACTGTTACTATGTGGAATGAGGGAAATAGCCAGAGAGATTTGAAAGACCCACTAGAGAGCACGATGAAAATGAATTGGATCAATAAGAAGTTTTTGCTCATCTCCGAACAACGCATTATGTGCTGCATTGTTGGAGTTGGGGATAATGTAATTTTGTGGCTTGTTGTTGTTCTTTTTATAATTCAGAAATATAAATCTCGTTTGACATTGGGTTTTAGGGCTGGCCTTCCTGGAGTTATAAATGTTCCCCTGACTCCAGTCCCGGTTACTCACATGGACAGATAAATTAATTAGGAAAACTTTTATGCCAATTACTTTATGCCCTTGGCTTTCATATGTTTCTGAAGAGCGGCAGCTAATTAAAGATATGATTCATAATTACTGGTCGATCGAGTAGTTGAGTAATGGAATCAGGAACTGTTCCAAAAAAAATTATCCATCACATCATTACTAATTGTTACATAATACATAAGGATGTAGAATTCAAATAAAAAAATTACTCACATTTGAAAGATTCATTCAATTAGTGGGTTGGGGATATTTTTTATAACAATTATAAACACCAAGATAGTTCTCACATTTTTAAAGATCACAGAGGTTTTATAAATATTTATAATTAAATAGGAGCATAATTTCCAGCAAGTAAAGGACTCAAGGGCCTAGCTGGAGGAGTCGGTTAGTAGTATATTGAATTTATGGAAGCTGGAAATCAAAGCTTTGGGTCAAATTAGGGCTCAAGTGAAATGAGTATGATGGTGTCTCCCTAGTTCTGTTTGCACAAGCCACAAAACTGCTCGAGTTTGGCAAGCATTGCAGGCTAATTTCTAGTGGGTAGAAGAGCTGCTGCGAGTTATAATTTGGCACTGAATGATGCACAGAAATTTGCATGGGTTTTGTCAACACTGATTTTTAACAGCGTGTTCTGTCCCAGCAAGAAGATTGTAACAGATATCACAACCTGGTAAAACTGGTAAAATGGTGAAAAGAAACCCAAACTCCTCCAACATTTCCTTGCTCAGTTTGCAGATGTCCTGCATTGTCACCATTTGCAAGCAGTCATGTCATGTCTGGAAAACTCAAGCATGGGTTCTTTCAGTAGTTTGGATACCCCACAGGTGAGCCTGGGAAACCTCTGGGTTCAGTTTCCCACTGGTTTCTTACAGCCTAAAACGCTCATGTGGTGAAGTCCTGTATCAGTATCTATAGCTGCTAAGCCTTAGGAATAATTCCTAAACCTTACAAAGCAGGGCCAGCAATACTTGCACCTCGAGCTTTTGTAAAAGCTGTGAAGATGCCCCAGCCAATGACTCAAGAAGTTATCAAGAAAGCACCTCAAGTACCCAGAAAAATCTTCACTGACTCAATATTTATTTGAACTTTCTTTAGAGCCTGACCCTGCGTATTCTTCATCTCCTTCATTTATTTAAGTAACTCAGATCTACACTATTCGCTTTTTCACCTACTCCACAATGGTTGTTTTGCTATACTCAGTTGGTTTTATATGATTAACTTAACCTACCACTCATTAGACATATGGCATATGGTTTGGAGGAGGATTAATAAATGTTTTGCTGTATCTGAACGAGAGAGAGAAAATGAGTGAAAACAAACTTCCACTTCTGTTTGCAGCTTTAAATGGCTGTTTAGCTGCCATCCATCTGCAGGTACCATGTGCTGCCCTCCTGAATATTGTCGGGAAACAAAGGAGAATTCAGTGAAACATTTTTATATTCTGATCAACTTGGATTGCTATAGATACCTACAGCAGCATATAGGAAAACCCAACTGAAGGGTAGGTAAGAGCATTTAGCAGAAGAATGTCCCAAAGAGCTCAGTGTCCAGGAGGACAAGGAGACATGAGAGAAGGGGAGAGAGACCATCAGGGTGATGGTGTGGACCCTTCTGAGAGTCAAGTCCGCTGAAGTACCTACCAGCACAGAGCTCTCTGATGAACCTTGCTCTTCTTACCTGTTCAGGGGAAACAGCTGCTTTTTTGTTTTGGTTTGTTTTTAAGAAGCCCTTTTCTAATAGCACTGCATCTTTTTAAAACCATGTTTTTTGTGTTCGAGGAGTTCCATGTTCCTGATGAAGCGAGCGGGAAAGGTTTTCCCTGCACCAGGTCAGCTGAGCACACAGAGGAGAGGAGGGTGACAGTGTGGTGAAGAGGTCTGCAGAGGCATTAAGGACTGCAGCTCTCAAACTAAATGCTTTTAGACCTTCAAAGTTAACATCCCAGGGAATAATAAAGTGCAAAAACAAGTAATATACAATCATGATGTTATATTAGATGGGAAATCAATACCAAACCTGGTAGCCATATTACAGTGTTTTTCTATTGTGATGGTTAGTCAGAAATAACTTTTTAGGATGAATGGTGAGAGCCTCTGAACCCTCAACATCCTGATCAAACACATGCTCGTGCCGGGCAGAGGCACAGATGTCCCTCACCTGCAACAGCACTGCACGGTGAAAGGGTTGCCTGCAAGCCAAATGAGGGCAAAAATTCGCAGCTCAAGAAAAATACCAAGCCCAACACAATATAACCTTAATTTACAAAATCCACAGGGGAAAAAAAAAAAGGCAGGGGCAGGGAAATGGACGCCTTTGAAAAGAATTAAAGCTAATGTCGCTGCAGAAGTTTTATTTTTAAACATTTAAGCTGCTACGCTGCTGGTTTATGAAACATTATAAATGTATTTGCATAAATGGAGCAGGGTGAGGGAAGATATTCAAGTTTGATACGGTTAGGGGGTTTTATGGAAGTTTAATTTCTTCTCATTTTAACAGTAAAATGAAATGATTCAGTTGTCTGGACACTTGTCTGGAACTAGAAACCCTGTGGACATATGTCAGACCTCCTCAAGACGCAGCATGGCACACAAGCTGTGTGGTCAGTGCTGAGTATCTTTGGGAGAAAGTCCTCTTTTTTTCTTTTTTATATATGTTGGGGGTTTTTTTCCATTTTGTTACAAGAGAAGAGAAATTATGTGGTCTATTTTAAGACACTGTAGTCCATATCTGAGCAAAAATTTTTGTCTAGATTACTCAGTGTGTATGTGGTACCCTCTGACTTAAAAGGGAAACATAAAGGTTATTTTCATACTATTTCTTGAATTACTGTACAAATTACTTTAAAGGGATTGAAAAGGAGCAGTTTTGAATTAATGGATGAAAAATTACATTGAATTATTCTCATTATGAAAATAGCCTTATAGCTCTTGGTGAAATGGAGATTTTCATATTTGGGGTAAAATAATCATACTGGTGGCAAATGCTACCTTGTAACAAACTCCTTATATGTTATATATTTTATACAAATACGTGAAAATACAGACTTATACGGCAAAAAAGAAAAACCCCTTCAGCCATGTTTAGTGCTTGAAGAGTCACATGACCAAGACTAATTAATCTCCTGTGGTTTATCAGATCAAATGAGTAGGCGATGGATTTTTCATAAATATTTGGGGTCATTTGATGCATTTTACTGTGATATATTTAAACATTTCATACGGAAAGTTATTTCAAAATGAAAATCTCAAACTATTGCGAGTGTTGAAATGAGAAGCTCTCGATTTTTCCCCAGATTAAAGAAAAAAAAAACTCACAAAAAAAACCCCAAAAAGCCGTGCAAAACCAGCAATGTAGATGGAACTTGATGAAATACAAGTTAATTCAGTTGCAACAGCATGTTTTGATTGGAAAGGTCATGTTTTTTTGGTTTGGTTTGTTGCAAAACAGAAATGTTTTCGGACAGCTTCAAGAACAGCTGATGAGCTTTAAGTCCATGATATTTGGAAGATGCCACAGCTTCCCTGAATTACCCATAAGGATGGAGGTACGCGGAGCTCCAAGGGGGCAGAAGGGAACAGAGAACAGAGGGGAGAGGTGAAATGCACATTAGCTAGAAATTTGCTACCTGCAACCTGTGTTGCTTCGCGCTGAGCGGCACCAACTGCTTACAAAACCATGAAGGCTGTCATTTCTGTCTCTGAAATACTTCAAACTCGAGAATCTCATGCAGTAACTTTCAGGCAAAGCAAATATTTGTCACTTCTTGGATTTCAGCTAATTATATGCTTTCACTGGGAAGGTGCTATTTATTCTGCATGCATGAACTTCTTTGTGGAATAAATATTATTTGCAAAAATGCAAGATAACATGGTTCATGCCTGCCTGTGTCAAATGTAATAGGCACTATTAAACCAGATGTACCCTCAGAGTACATTTCATTATTAGTTTACTACCTTTCTGATGTCAAAGGCAAATGTCTGATGTTGCAACAGATTCCCAATAATGTCCTAATGTGCTTCATATGCCATAAAACTTTCATTACCAGCAACAGCAGCTGGGTTGTGTCACTATAGCCAGTAGAATTCTATAAGATTTTATGAAGTGCAAACTTGTTCTACGAAGACAGATAAGATCCATTATCTAAAAAGTGGACTAAATTGCCATAGTCTCAGGGCTGCACCAACTGGATGCAAATTGAGCTGAAAATCCGCTAAGTAGCACATGTGTCTGTGACCATTCTCTCCTCAGACTCTGCTCTCAGAGCTCTCTCTCTGTTGAGCACAGGGTAACATTACTACATAGCATTTAAACTACATAATGCAATACTGCAAGGTGTCCCTGCCTCTGCCTTGACCCCCCCAAGGACTTTTTCCTCTTTGCCTGGTCCTCGTGGGTGACTGAAGGGGTTCCTGACCCAGGGACCATGATGATGATGGAGGGCTGGCAGGCATGGGCATCAGGATTTATGCCGGGGGGCAGGGAGCTGAGACCAGACATGAACCTCCTCAGAGGCCAAACACAGTAAATGGCCATACGATTCTTCTCAAGGAGAAATAAATGCCTGTTGATGACAGCTGTTCTTCAAAACCACTGCACCTTAAGCATGAGCAGAGAAGAATGAGAGCCATTGTCTCCCTGCTACTTTTGTGTGTGTGAGTTTGTGTGCGGTGTGTGTGACAAGCACTGAGATACTCATGCAGTTTGGGGTGGGGGTGGCATACAAGTAGGTCAAATCAATAGATGCTCCTTGCAGTAACCAGACAGCTAAATTATTAACATTTATTTTCTAAAAGAGAAGGAGCTTGTTATTCCATGATTCGTGCTTGAAGTTTTCCAAGCAGTTAAAACACAGTCCCCATGATTTACAAGTAAGAACAGATTATTAGTGTCTGAGAACTTAATTGGCTGCCTCATCCCGACCGTTGACTTCAGCAATAAATTTTTTTCCAGTCACCTGCTCAAAACAGCAGCATCTGCCCCTTAAACACCCAGCACAGATCAAGAATGGGGAAAGATCTGTGTGTCTGTTCTCGCAGAGTAAATAAAAATTTGAGGCTAAAAGCCTCAATCTTGTAAAACTGACACTGTTAGAAACAAATTGCTGGACACCTTGAAATCTCTGAGGGGCAAAGAAAATCAAAGCCAATTTCTAATATTTTTCTTCCTCCAACTGCTCTCATTCTAAAATTAAGAGGCATGTGGAGCATTCAGGCCAAAGTAGGTGGGCAACCACAAAAGAGCTTCTCTGAAGCATTGGGAGCCTCCAGTGTCACACAGTGACTTTCTTGAATTTATTCAGTGGTGAATTCCAACACAGTCTCCTCTCAGCCCTGCTTACACACATGCATTCCCACATACAAGAGCCCTTCTCTCTCACATAAAAGCCAACATGCAGGCGTATAGCGCACACGGGTTGTACTTTTCCTACTTGGCAACTGATTGCATATCTCAGCTCCAATGTGGAAGTAATCCTCACATATGTATAATTATTTTTAATGAATTAAGTCCTTGAAGTGTGAAGATCCATAAAGATCTTTATAGTCTCCTTTGACACTTGAAGGTAAATATTTGCATTGTGCATTTCAAATTAGATGCGCAACGCCTGTTAAAAATAATGGGAGCTGGAAGTCTGGTCTGTCTAATGATTTCCTTCTTGATCATTATGGTAGTGGAGAAAACATAGAGAGCAGGTGCTTGAATCCTCCTCTGCTCCCCTGAGGATGAAGAGATCTGTCAGCAAAGTCACCCCTAGGGTGGATGAGACCATCCTTCCCAGAGAGGGGCTATGTCAGGACATCTGCTAAATAAACGGTCCTCTTCCCTGGTGCTTCCTGAGTGATGACAGGCGCTTTCAGATACTTCTCTATTACTGAGATGATGACTTCTTTCCACCTACAACTATTGTACCACTTGAATGAAACATTTCTCAAGTCAATACCATCACTGAGGAGAGCACAGTTGCCACAGGGCAGCTCTGTGTGCTGGGGGAAGTGTCAGAAAATGGAACCTGCTGGGTCAGTGGAGGCTCCTGGAGGTCACTCAGCACACTGTGCAACCCTGCTCATCAGTGCGGATTAGCTAGTGAGACGCTCTGTGCCAGGATGGTAAACTCACACAGCCATGCAGAGCTCTTCACCAACCTTCCTAACACTGTTCTCTTGCCTAAACTCATCCATCTGGCACTAGTGTGGTATCTCCCCACCACAGCAGAGTTGGCTGGGCAGGCATTGCCCTTGGTGAAACCTCTCAGATTGGGCTCTTCCATTAAATTACTCCCCTTTGCCTGTGGGGCCACACCCTCCCACCATTCCCCATGTGTCTTAGACCAGGGTGGGAGGAGTGGAGTCGATGTGTTGGTGCTGGAGCCACATCTTCCACCTTGACACCCAAGACATCTGCCAGAATAGAGACGACTCGCCCCAAAACAGCCCCGGATCCCTCTTAGGGAGGGGGAAGTCAGGCACACTTGTTTCACCACTGAGGCTGAAATGATTATCCTATGAGCATACATCAGTGCCTTAGAAGATGGGATTCCACCATCCCATCCTTATGTATTCCCAGAGAGCCCTTAGCTTTAAATATCATGGACTTGACCTAAACTTGTAAACTCTTTTGGTCATCCCTACTCTGTGCTAGAAGAAATGCATTGCCCACAGCTGTCACACCTAAGGAAAAAGAAAAAAAATAGTACATAATTTTTACTATAACAGAAGTCATGTCTCACTGAATATACACTTTAAAAATGAAACATCTGGTGCAGTGAAATTTCTGCTATGCATAAGGATGGCATATCTACTCTTCTTGTCCTAAATCAATAAAATAGACCCGTGATTACTGCTCCTCTGCTCAGTGTTTCCGAGTAGGCCATAATTCTCCAGCCAGGGTATACACTGATACATGGTGATTCATTGACACGTGCGTGCTATGATACGCAATATCACCAAAAGAAAGTAATAGAAGTATGTAAAATGTAAAGAATGGCTTGGAGGCTTGTTGTGAGGAACTAAGGAGGAGTGAGAGTTAGAGGAATGATATGCAGCTCACATGTAAATGTTGTGGCTGTCTGGCCTGTCACTCCAGTGTGCTGGCCTTGTGAGCCTTTAGTGACCTGGAAACTCTGATCAGGGCCTGGAGGGTGGGCAAAGAGGCATGAGGAGGTTTGGGAAGGGAAAAGGGAAAGAAAGAAAGAAAGGAGGATTAAACTGAAGCACTCCTATCAGTGCTACATTTTCCCTCCAGAGAAATCCTTATTGTGTACCAAATGCAGCAAGTGTGTATTTTATTGAGGAGCTGGAGAAGGAGCAATCAGAAACTCTGTCACATTGTATCACTGTGAAAAGTAGCTGTGTTTTTTTAAAGGAAGGTATGGCTGGCTGGAGCAATTTTTCCCTCCTTTTTAAGTAACTTTTATGTGGTTCAGGATTGTACAGGGAAAAGAGTCAAGCTGCCTTCCCACGTACCATGATGTAAAGCAGCAGCATATGTTGTGGCCTTTCTTTGGCTGTATGTAGTCCAAAGAAGTCACCATCATTTAATTCATCCCTTGGCGTAAGTATACCTTACATGGCAGGCTGTGGAGAGAGAGCTGCTCGAGTCCAGTAACTGTACACGTGTGCATAGAGAAACATGCTGCTGTTGGGTCCCTCAGCCCTTCAGCATTTTCCTTCAGGATGGTCATATCAGAAATGCCTGGACCCATTTACTAGGGGAGGTTGAGGAAAATCTTGGGGGTGGGGAGGACTATCGCCTCTTGCTTTTCTACAGACAATGGGCAAAAAGAGACAGTATTTGAACCCGCTTTTACCTGACTGATTCAATTGCAGGGGAATATGCTGGGTTAGTGCTCAGGTGGAAACTGTAACATTACAAGAGAGTATTTCAAGTTTCACACTTTAATAGTTGCCATTTGTTTAACCAATCTGTTTTTATTCGTTAAGCATAAAGAGTAAGATTGAGCTCTACCAGTCATGGATAATTATGCCTTATCTCTCACTACGACACTGGCATTCTCTGAAAGCTACACCTAAGTTATGACTAAGTAAGAGATACCATTTTGATAGATCTCAATCAGGAAATACCAGAACAAATTGAGATGAGTTCTCCCTTTGTGTCAATACCTTGCTCTTTTTCAAACAAGAAATACGATGCCTCCGATTTCACTGATTACTAGTTTCAGTGTCAGTCTTACCAAGGCAATGATAGGCTCTATACAAATGTCCTCCTAATGTTATTTTCCTAACAAAAGTAGTACCTGACCCTGACCTGCAGTTTTTTAGAGACAGTGTAGAAGAATACATAATTTTTTTTCTGCTGGCTCTACATGGTTTCCTAACTTGCTGCTTAATTTAATATCACTCAGAGTCCTCATCCAAGGAGTGCTGCAAGATTAATACTGAGCATTTTACGAAGCGCTCTTCTTTTTGCCTCTTTTTTCTTGGGTTTTTTTTTTTGGCTAGGATTGGGATTCATTTACATTTAATTTATTCAGTCCTTCATGGCAGCAAAGCTGATCCTAGAGTTAAAGCTAAACTTTCAGAGGACATGGCTGGCCAGTACACGAGAGAACAAAAATACTGTGCCTGACCGTGTCTGGCTGTAACGAAGCTTGATTGGCCTTTTCATGCCCTCAAGTAGCAAGGTTGGATTCTTGTAAATGTGCAACCACTGTCATAGCCGCATCACCAAAGAACTGACACTTCTCAAGACTTCATTATTATTTTTATTAGGGGATCTGTTGACACTGACAGTTTTTTCTCATACTCTTCGAATAGGCTGGATACTGGCAGCTGAGGATTCTGCGTGACAGCTTGCATTGAAGTATCGGGGTATTTTTCTTGTCGGTACAGAGAGAGAAAAGCTGTCAACAGGAACACAAAACAGAGCCCAGAGATGGTTTTATATATCTTAGTTTATTTCAGACTTGGTGCTATTTTGATTTTTCACTTGCAAATGGTAATTTTAATTACATGTGAGCAAAGGTTATTGTTAAAAATGTAAGCAACAAGATGAATTTAATGCCTCTAAACAAGTGCATAGTAAGAGCATAATCAGCAAGGGAAGAAGTTTCCTGATTCATAGTTAGCTTCCTTTATTTAGGTCACTGCTAGAATGGCTTCATCTGAGCCCTTTTTTTTTTTTTTTAAACAGTTCAGTGCTGAATGATGTCAGATCATGAATGGCCTTCTATATTCCTTCTTCATAAACAAAGAAGCAGAGCCTAGACAGATTCGGTTTGATGTGGATCAAAAGCAAGGTCTTTAAGGATATACAGGAAAACCTTTAAGGTTGTTTAAAGAGTGTACTTAAAAAGCAGGGAAGATTTTCCTTGACTTTGCTGTCATAAAGGATTGCGCTGAACATGACTAGCAACAAAACACTTGGCATACTGAGAGCAGGACTTTCAGATCCCGAACACCCAGCAAGGAGCAAATTGTGTTGAACACAGAAGCAGGAGATGTGGTTCCTTGGCAGACCTCATGAGCAGTGATGCCAAACTCTGAGCTGAATTACCAATGGGGAATCAGAAAGTGTGAATAGCCCCAGATAGGGTTTAGAGGTCTTCCTTTCTGAATGAGCACCGAGAGAAAATAAACTGTGCCTCTACAGTTCTGCAGAGCTTTTACAAAATCGACTCTTCAGAGACACAGGTTGATTAATTAAACTCGCTAAAGTGGATGTGATTAAAAAACATACTGTCAAAGCAAGAGGAGAAAGATGAAGAAGAAAAATTTGTATGTAAGAAATCATTATTTCCGTGAAATCACTGTGAGTTCATACAAAGGGTTTATTGAATGCACATCGGCCAAACCTTATTGATGATTATGGATTTTCTGGATATGCCTCAAACCCAGCATTTTCACCCTGGCATAATTGCTTTTTTTCTCCCGACCATTTTTATAATTTTATTATTATTGTAACTCCTGTAGTATAAGCTATTTATTGAGAAATGCAATAGTCACATCAATTTTTAAAAAAGTTTTTGAAATGAACTAAAAATCATCTGATATTTCAATTAGCATTAGAATTCTCTGGGGTTTATTTGGCATATTTTCCCATTACTTGTATTGTAAATGCCAACCAAGTCCTCCAAAGAGGATATATATGAGTGGTGCATGCCTCTTAATGGTACTTGAGGTTCAGTCTACCCAAATATTGTTTGTGTGCCCAGATGGTGACTGCTCACTGCATGTCATGACTGTCCCTTTGGTCTCCATGATGACAGCCACAGAATCAGGTTCCCGGCCCATTTCCAGGTCTATACATCTGTGCTTTCGGACCACTGGAACCTCTCAACCTCCGTGTCTATTAACTATTTGAAAATAACTCTCCTCACGGTAATTAACGACGATCCTTTCCAGTTCCTTAAACAAGTCCATGAAGAATAGAATACAGTGGTTTTGTGTATTAAAAACACTGCCGTCTTTCAGGATTTTGGCTTTTTGATGGAATACTTGTTCTACTGTATAGGACAATGGACTGGCAGACAGGCAACTATCTGCTCATCCCAGTTCTTCTGTTCTGCTCTGCAACAAGTTGTGAAACATCTCACAGTCCAGTTTCAATCATTCCTCTATCCTCCATCCGTTTTGTATGTGTTGGCTTTAAGATATTGAGAGAAGTAAATATTTTTCTGCTTGCTTGTAGGCTGCTGGAAGCACTTCTCGTTTCTTTAAGTGCTAGTGAAACTGAATATATTTTTAAACTTATACAAAAGAATTAAGAAGAAAATTTAAACTTTTCCTTTGTTGTTCTTAGGTATTAAAGTTGCCTTGTCGATTCATGCCCAGTGACATGGAGGTTCTACTGTGCATATGCATAGGACTCGGTGTTAAAACAGGATTGTCCAAGGAAAGTAGAGCTAACCACGCGTGTAGGTGCATGACTGTTGCAATGATGTTGCTGCAACTGTTCTTTTCTTGTTAGAGTGTGGGATTTCCCACTGCCAGAAGCAGCTACCTGGGACATAGCAACCACAAAAGCAACAACAAAATAATAGGACATTTTTAATGAAGCGAAAGGGCTTTTATAATTCTAGATGTTTTTCCAAGTCCTCCTAAAACTTTAAATAAAATTTTAATCCACCTCATTTTGACATTTTGACAGAAAAATAAGACAATTTTTGCAAAAATAACAGGAGACAGACTAAATTGTACACTTAAGTATTGTAGAAGCCAATTATTCTACAGAACAATAAAATTTATGCTGTATACATACTTTCGAAGTGCTCAGCTGTATGGTCAAGAATCAATGTGCTGATAATTTTTCTTCAGTTCATGGGGTCCCTCAGAGCTTGAGTTATGACCTATGTATTCATTTGTGGCTCTGACATTTAGGCACTGTCTATTCAGAGAGAGCCACCAGCATAGCAGTGTCCTGCATCTTGTCCTGTGCAAGCCTCTGCCATTACCAAGGGCAGGGTGGATTTGAGGAGGGCATGACAGAGAACGAATCTAAAAGGGGGGAAGAGACAAGCCGATACACTCATGGAGATGGTGCGTAGGCAGAGCGCAAGCTCATAGGAGCCATGCAGGATGGCATCAACTACAGTTTGCAGACAACAGCCTGGATGGGGGCATCATTTGGATGTATTTGCCAGATTAAAGGTGGACATTAGCTTCACAAGTGAATGCTAACTGAATTGCAAGTTACCCTGTCTTTATTCATCATTTCCTTACGTATATGCAGAGATAAATATATAAAGTTTATAGAAATTATAGATACATCATGAAGTCACTATATGTATATGCGATCAGTTTGTAATATATTTATAGATATATATATAACTAAGCAATAGAAAATTATAGTGTTCATGTATTCTATCTAAATTAAAATGCATCCTTTTGTCAACAGGTCTCCCCAGAATAGTTGTGCAGTGTATGTCTCTCTGTCATGCAACTGTGGGTAATTAACATATGCAAAACACTACAGTCCTGCTAGAAGCTACCCAGCCCTCCCCTGAAATTTAGGCTCTATTTATTTACAACAAAATAAAGTGGACCCTTCTGGAAAGAAACATAGCTTTGTGGCTGCACCAATGCTGTCGCACAGATGCTTTAAATCTTTTATATCTCCCAGACCTCCAGGGGCTGGTGTTGGATGGTATTGAGCCAGGGCCAATAAATAATTTATGCTAAGTAGCAATTTAGTTGTTTGGCTTGGGGTAAAGAAATCCAAGAAATTCATAAATAAAGTTCCCATTTTTGCTGTGTTCCAAAGTTAATTTATGTTACTCTGCAATTAACTAACATAAAGGTGAAAAAATATGACAGGCCTAAGGTAGAAAATAAAGCTCATAAATCTGCCGTATCTTAACTAGTGGTGCTTTAGTGATAGTTGGTGCTTGCACTTGGTTTCCTGTTCATCTAATTCACCTGTATTTGCTTGACCCAGAAAAAAATGTAGTAATTGATTTCTGATAGCTCCCCTTCGAAATAAACAGACAATCCCAATGTTTTTTGCTCTGTCCTTTGAACTAGATATTAGGTACTAGACTTTGGCAGGTGCTTTGGCAAAATTCACAGAACTGGAAGCATGTAATGTGTGGATATAGTCTGGTCATCAGGAAGTCCCTGCATGCGATGGACTGTATCTAAAACCAAGGCTAGTTACCCGCTTGTGTCCTTATATGCGCACACACACACATTGTACTTATATATAAATGCAGAGGATTTGGATGTAATATCAAAATTCTTCCCCTTGACCTAATACAAGTCTTTCCTGTCAAAGATTTGACTGTCTTCAACATCATTCATCAGCTGATTGGCAGTGTGTACTCTTTAAAAGGACGCACTTCCATGTATGCAAGCATGTGATGGTTGCTTTCATTAAACACCACCACTGCATCAGAAAGAATAAAATTATATAGGTATTTGCTGTATATAATCTACAATATACAGAAACTGGGGAAACTGAAGGAATAAAGGTTAGGGCAAAGAATGGATCCAAGTTATTCCAGGACGAAAAGGCTGTTCTTGTGTTTTCTGCCTGGAGATAAGCTGTTAACCATAATATTTAGTGAAATTTTGCAATTTGTATTGTTGCATTTACAACTTTCGAACTGCCCGTCTTTCTGGATGTGAAGGGCTAGAGTAAAATGGCACATTCCATTCATTTCACGTTTTTTCTTACTCACAATAGGAATTCTGACCATAGGTCCAAGGAACTTATTTCAGGGAGGTTGTCTGTTATCTATTTCTACAGAAATAGATTCTGACTATCTTTAAATAGACAAAAATTGAAACACAATTATGCAATGGAGAAGGACTGAGACCTCTGCTTCTCTAAAGCACTGTGCAGTCAACCGATTTCAGCAAAACATAGATTCAAAGCTACTGTCTTGGTCTGGTTGAGCTGGAGTTAATTTCCCCCAGAGCAGCCCTCACAGCGCTGAGCTGTGTACTAGTACCTGGCAAGGTGCTGGTAACACACCTGTGCTGTGGCTACTGCTGAGCAGTGCTGGCACTGCATCAGGGTTGTCTCTCCAACATTTCTCCCTCCCTCAACAGGAGGCTGGGGGTGTGCAAGCTCTTGGGAGGGGACACAGCCAGGACAGCTGACACAAAATGATCAGAGGGATATTCCGTACCGTATGATGTCTGCTCAGCAATAAAACATGAGAGAAAGGGGGAGGAAGTGGGGCCATTTGTTACTTACGACACTGCCTTCTGGAGAACCGCTATGTGTATTGAAGCCCTGCTTCCCAGGAAGTGGCCAGGCATCATCCACAGATGGGAAGTAGAGAATAAATCTTTTCTTTTTCCTTTGCTTCTGCACATGACCTTTGCTTTTGCTTTATTGAACTGCCTTTATCTCGACTGACGAGATTTTTTTCCACATTATTTTCTCCACCTCTGTCCTGCTGAGGAAGTGAGTGAGAGAGCAGCTCGGTGGGCACCTGGCATCCAGCCAGGGTCAACCCACCATGGCAGCTTAATGTCTCATATTTTCAACTTTAAGACTCATCTTTGCAATTGCTAGTAGTTTGATACTTCCTTTCAGGATGCAAAGAAATGGCAGCAGATTACAGGGTTGCAAATATCCCTTCCTGAAATCAACACCTTCTTATAACTTCTAGGAGCATGTAAGCTTTAAACCTGTTCAGAGGTGAAGTGCCACAGAAGAGTTCAGGCTCAGACACTCAGACGTTGTCTGTTGTAGAAAAAATATCTCTGACCATTATCCAGAAGGGTCTGGTTATAAAAGAGATTGCATTTGCTGCAATAATGGGGCTAGAATATGCTTCAATTTCAACTGTAATATTTGTTTTCTTTTTCTAGAGGTTTCTGCATGATGAAGATGAATTTAGCTCTTTACTTCCTGAGATAAAAAGAAAATTACATGATTGATTTCACTTTTAATTGCAATCCAGGGTATCTTGATTTCTGACTCTTGCTTTTAATCATGTTCCAGGCAGTGCTCTCTGTGTTGATGGCACAGAGGAGCTGTGGGGTATTGCCATGTGAGTAGTGAGTGAGTATAACCCTTTCCCCTCCTTTGGCAGACTACAGACCACAGGGCCTTGGACCCAGAGGAAGATTCCTGAACTCTCCTAGAGTCTACTCTGGGAGCCTACTTTTTAGAAACAAATTTCATATTTGCCAGATAAGAGTTTGGAAAAGACCATGTAATTTATTTAATGGAAGACAAGGTGTGAATCTACTCATTAAAATTCATAATGAGATGCATCTGGCATCTTAACACTTCTTACTATTCTGCAAATAGACTTTGTTAAAGGCCATTTTGCTCTTTCTAGCAGGACTACATGGCACAGATAAAGGGTTTTGAATTGCAGAAATGAGAATACGTTTTCAAGTCTATTACCTCCAATTTCCAGTCATTAAATGATTCAGAGGGAAAGTTTCTGTTTTAACTTTAGTGACCTCTAGCAGGGACACCAAGCCAAAGTGACTCCTGAAGAAGTCCCACAGTTTTATATTTAAATTTAGAAACAGAGTGATGGCTAAAAAGCAGTTCAGCTTGCGTCTCCCAGTCTGACTCAGATCAGAATTCAACCAACATGAATTTTCCTCTAAACAGCCATTTGTCAGTGTAGTGGCAATAAATGAGTAGCATCATTCCATTCTTCTCTGAATGGGAACCCCCTCTACCTGAGAGATGTCCCTGTCACTGGAGACTCAGTGAAGGAACCAAGGGGAAGCAGAGAGCTTTCTACCCTCTGGGGTGAGCTATCCCCTTTACCACATCAGGGGTAAAGGATTTGCGTGGTGCAAGGCATATTTTCTATTCATGTGTCTTTCTGACCTCAGCCTCTGGAGCTGCCAGAGACTGATGCTCTCCATTCTCCTTCCTTCACTGCAGCTGTATGCTTTCTCTCTTAAGAAAGTAAAAGGGAGGTTACAAGGCAAAACAGTCAAATTGTTTCACCCCTCCACCCCTCCTCTTCCCTGAGGCAGTGGGGTAAAGACATGCTAGCAGACATTAGGGTACAGGGTCTCCAACATCAACTGGATAGATGGGGCAGGAGGGTCCCATGTCTCTCCCTCTGCTCTTCTGTCACGCTTTGGAAAGGTCTCTTTAACATTTACACTGATGATGGAGGTAAAGTGAAGCTAAAAGGAAGGTACTTCTCCAGATGCAGAAAGCTCAGGAGCATTAGTAGTTCAGGAATATGCATAACTAAGACTCTGTATGCACGGAGTTACATATAGATACATAATTGTGGGAGCTTGATCTTGCAAAACATGTTTTTTGTATTTTAAATGGATGCCATGTGGGATATATTTGCTTACAGTCTTAGAGATACACTGCATCTCCAAAACATCTTTCTTAATTTAAACATTTCCTGAGTAAAAGAGAGGATTTATTCCACAGAGTGTGCTATTGGATAACTCATACATAAATTTGTTCAAAATTACACATATGGCTATATGTATCTCCAGCTGATTTCGGTGAAACTGCTTTGTAGGAAACATGCCACCCACGGTCACCTACATGTGTGCCATCTAGTCCCATGTCAGGTTTACACAGCAGAAAAAGCTTTCCAATAGCCTTACGCAGAACACCAGTAGCCACAGTCACTTATCAGGGTTGTATTATATACCCCACATAGCACATTTACGCATCAAGCATCCTGATGAAGCTGGTGCTCAAATAATAAGGGGAGCTAGAGAAAAATAAGCAGACTGTGTCATTTACCAGAGACTGGATGCCAGACTGGAGCTCTTGTCAACAGCTCCTCCTCTGTGGAAATAGGCACATGTAAGAGACAATCTGCATAATCCATAATAAAGAGAGTGTGAGTTGTATTGTATCTCATCATTTGTTGGTCTACCCATTTCATAACTTACTGCAGTTTTACTAGTGATTCTGATCACCTTCCCTTCTTTTGTGACATGAGATTTTTGAAAGCAATCAATCTCCACATAGGTTCTCAGGTCTTGCACGTCTGCATGCAGCAGGTAAAGATTACACGTGTGCTGATCGTGGCAGCACTTTTGAGGTTGTACCTTTGCTGTACTGAGCAATGGGAAAGCTAATCCAGTCACTCAGAACAGCAAGATATTGGCACAGCATGCCCTAACCGACTATCCAGTTACTGAGGTATATACAGAAATACCATCCGGTGCTAATAAAGGAACCTTGACTACTAATACTAAAGGGTATTCACCACAGTAAATGTTCAAAAGCATTTATGCTGCTTTCACGGCATCAGCTCAGGAGTCCAGTCACAAATATTTTTAAAAAGACAGCCTGCCTTCCCCTTTGACCCTTCCTATGTGATACTAATACAATAATTAATTCATTTTCCCAATTCCCTCTCAATGTATACTCAGCTTCTGCTTTCAGCTTTTAAATAAATACAGTATATCGATATACCTTCTCTGTTAACAACTCAGCCCTGATCTGCTGTGGAGCAGCAGAGCAGATCAGGACTATATACTTGCAACTTAAGTAAACACAATGCTAACGCCTCTGGTTTCTAGTGAAGACCACATTTTTGGATACAGATTTTTGCTCCTTGTTAACCACTGTCCTGTATTTCTTATGGTTGAATATCCTAAAATCAAGGCAAAAATTTTCAAAGAATTTAAAGTACTTCGACTAGTAAAATCTGGAGGTTTCATTTTCTCTCTTCTAGGAAAACAAATGAAAAACTATGCAATGTATTCAGTGGTACAGAATGTGACAAGTGTGCTAATAAATATTAATAAAGTAAGTATTGGAGATGATGTACACATCACAGTGCAGTTTGTCATAGAATCATTGACAATAAACGTGCAGAAGATCCCCACATTTTCTCATCCAGGTGATCTACCGTGCAAAATCATACAGATCAAAACTATTCTTATTCGTTGAATTTAGTTCAGTTAATTTTCCATTTTTTCTAAATTACTTAAAAGCTAGAAAGTAGATGATCACATGTTATGAAGGTGTTCACAAAGCATGGATTTTCTCTAGCACAATTTAAACATCTAAGAGTTGGTCTTCTACTCCAGGCCAGTTAGTTTCTTATAGAGCAAAAGGAAAGTCAGGTCTCTTCAGTCAGTCATTCATCCAGTTCTGATGTGGGTGCCTAGTGTCAGTGAGAGGAGCCACCTTCTCAAAGTGCCTTCCCACCTTCATTGATTAGAAAGAGAGCTTAGATAACAACGCTAGGTCAGGGACCAGCTCATAGATGGCTAAATTTAGGTGATTCATGTTGCATTCAAAGTGATGTTTTTTTTCTGTTCAGGCCTTTTGGAAACAGCTAACTAAAAATAATAATTGTGACAATCCTTTCATCATTTTATGACTGTTTCTTCCCATGGATTGTTCTATATTATTCAAAAACTTCTTCAACTCTTTTTCCCTCTGCTTTCTGCAGTGTGTAAGCAGCAAGTCTCACAGTTGTTTCATTTCCCATCTCAATAACTTCAGTCGGAGCTGTCTCTGAAGACCTTTCTTCTACACTGACCAGTGGCTCTTGCTAGACCTGTTCAAGTACGGGAATATCCTTGGCTGGTTTAGGACTCCATGTGGCTACAGCACTTCCGTATGCAAAAGCAAGGCCTAAACATTACTGCTTATATAGTGACTTGGTTATTTAAGGAAAGCCAAGAGGAATAAAAGATGCCAAAATAGCTGT
Source organism: Laterallus jamaicensis coturniculus (assembly GCA_022605575.1). Taxonomy (NCBI): domain Eukaryota; kingdom Metazoa; phylum Chordata; class Aves; order Gruiformes; family Rallidae; genus Laterallus; species Laterallus jamaicensis. Next base: position 2,512,182 of record JAKCOX010000027.1, read on the forward strand.
GTTCACACAGACTAATTTTAGCAGTCTAAAGATTAGACTGTCTCAGTGGTCAATGGGAAGAGAGCAAAATCTCCCAAGGCAGTGGTTTGTGCCTTGCTAAGGTTGCTGTCAGAGGTGTCAATGAACCCCAGCAAGTTACATGCTCCTGTGGATGCCTAGCTCCACATGAATGCCTGATTTTTTTTCAAAGGCTGCAGCTAACTGAGATGCACTCATTTCCCTGTCACCCTGGTGCCCAATTCAGCATGACTTTCCTAGGTCTGGAGAGAAGTGAAGTGAATCCCCCCTCTGCTATGCACTGAACACCTGACTAAATGAATCCCAGCATTACTACCACGACCTATGTATCTGCTGTATTTAATGTTTTATTAGAATATGGTAGAAGTGACTCAAAGAGGGTTTTTTTTTTAATTTTAAGAAATACCGAGGGCCTCTTACACTGTAGTTGTGTCCTTTTAATAGAACTACAATACAGAGAAGGCAATATAAAATTGGTTTTCCAATTTTTCCCCTTCATCAGCTGCAGACACATGTAACAGCCCATGTAGCCCACCAGTAATTTAAATATCTCAGGCAGACCTTCAGTGTAATATTCTATACCCAGAAGCCCACCATTATTATTGTTCTTACTGTATTTATCTTTACTGCTCAGTTAGCATCAATTCTGAAAATTAAATTCTTTTCCTTCAGCCCATGCCCTATGTGCTCAGTACATTGTTGATCTTTGCCACTACTTTTTGTAAATGGAAAGAGCCATGTCTTCCAACACGCTTTTCACTTCATCAGATTCCATGACAGCATATGGCAAAAGAACTCCTTGTTTACAATGATTTCAGAGTTCATGCTAACTCTGAGTCTTTCATGGCTCAGATGTGTTTCCTATCATTTCCCACCTTACTCATATAAATTCTGTTATTTTATATAAATTTCTTAGTTATGGTACAGGCCAAAATTTGGGCCATTATCTGTCTGAGGTTTTCCCTCTCATTTATCATCATTTTCTGCTATGTATCTGTCCAGTTGTCTTTTTCTTTCCTTTAATTTCTATTTCATGGTCCCCAGATAGAGAATGAAATATTAGGTTTGTCAAGCGTATATCATTGTTTAAATGCCTGGAGATGATGGGTTAAACAGCCCAATCAATGAAACAAACCTCCAGTGCATTGCAGCTACTGCAAGTGATGTTCCCTCTGGCTGTTTAAGACCTACCAAGTCAATAACCTATTAATATCATACTCTGCTAGGGTCAGCGCCAAACAAGTCACACGTCTTTTCAAGGCATTCAGCTTATGGCTGGATTAAATGGAAGGCTGATGGTCCTTTGGTGGCCTTAAAAAAATTGCAATTTTTTAATCTTCTTCCAAGATTAAACCTTGTTGACTGTAAAATAAATTAAAAATTAAAATTAGACCAGATAGTAGTTACTGTAGCTATATAAAATCATAGCTGGACACAAACTGCACCACCATTCACAGGGAACCATCAGTTCTCTTTAGAATATGATTATATTTTACTGCTGCCAAATAACAGTCAGCAAATGTGACAATTACTTTGCTTTATACATATACATACACGCACATATATATATATATATATATACTGTGAGAAAATGTTTAGTCCTATACCTGAATGGAACAAAGTTCAAAGCTTTCTGTTTTTATAATACATCCAAAATAGAATTATAGAGTACAAATAGGTAAGATGCCATTTAAAGTACCACCTAGCATCACCATTCAGAGTCAGCTATTTTTTGTACAAAAACTTGTCCAATTATGAAAATTTAGAGCTGAATTTTACCCAGTGTGCATTTTTATGTTATGGAAGCTCACTGAATGGATCTGGAGGAAAGTTTTTCTATCATATATATATATATCAAGGAGCAATTCATCGCATGATCCTGCAGACCTCACGATGATTAGTACAAGTGGTTCATAAATAGTATGCCAGTGTGGAAAATGGTTCTAAGACCTTTTGAAAAAGAAACACATAGTCTGATCTTTGTGAGCACAAGCTGGGTTATTCCCAGCTCTGAAACAGAAGTGGTTTGAGGAAGTTACTTTGAAAACAGCCAAAACATATCTTGGCAGGTTCTTATCGTTTCACTCTAAAATGATATGTTGGATTAATTTTACCTGAGGTTGTACCTGTGATTTGCATTAGGTTGTCTACTTCCAGGCCTGTTGTATCCCATTCTAGACAGAGCTGGAAGAAATTTTTCAGACTTCCTTGTCACAGGTCTCCCCAAATGTGAGCACAAGAAAGTTGAGGCACACAGCACAATGTCATCGGGAAGACGTTGCTGGGAGGCATTAAATGAGATCTGACTGCCCTCCCGCATCTCATTAACAAACCACTCAATTCAAGGTGGTTAGCAGGAAAATTAATCACCTCCTCACAGCTTCTTGCTAAGGTCACAGAACCGAGGGTCCTGGGTCGCAGCACACGTCCTGTCCAGCCCCTGTGGTCTCAAAGAACATTCCCATTACAGCTTTATGTGCAACAGGCATTTTAATCGTACCCTGGGAAAGTACTGCATTATGGATGCAGGTGTAAGAGAGGCATCCAATTCCAATCCTGATCCTGTACAAACGTTGTTTTCAAAACACAAGAACTGAAGGTCTCCCACTTAGCAGATTTGTTTTTCATTCAGGAGTTCTCAGACAGAAACCAATGGTGAAAAAGACAGAAAGAGAGGTGAAAATCAGTGCAAATTCATTCCCAGATCAGGAAATACATCTGATGCGCCCTCAAGAGTAGTGAATGTCAAAGTATTGAAAGGTTGATGCTCAGTCCTGGAAGGTGGTGACTAATTTAGTCCAATACAGCAGAGCAGCATGTTCATACAATGTTTAATGCCAAAGAATAATTTCACTGGCTTCAGGAACAAATGCTGAATGAATGCCAAGCCAGTGGCTAAGGTCTCCTTGTAAATATCCTTCGAGGCTCAGTCTCTAATTAAAAATAAATAAATAAAGAGGAAGCCAGATCAACACAGAAAGCAAAGAAATAAACAGCACATTCAGTCTTCTCCTCACATGAGAATTTACACAGGGTTCAAAATACATTGGCCCAAATTAAGCAGAAAAGAAAGAAAAAGTACCTATCTCATCCCTGATTATAAAAGAAGAACTTCAGGGGCTCGCGGTAAAGCCTTCTGGCAGAAAGAAACTTCAAAATCTATCCTTTTTTTCCCTTAACTGAGAACCCCCTTTGAAGTACACTGCAAAGGATTCTGCCTGTCCCCAGAAGCCCTGTGCAGTGCCGCTAGCCATCAGCTCCCACCACTTCTGAATTAACATCCCACAGACACTCCGAAGGAGCAGCACACCTACATTTCCTAGCAGATAACTTATTTAGTACACGAGCTCCTGTTACCCACCAGGCCAAAAGCAAAAGCACCATACCCCTTTGGTATTATCCCTGATCCCCAAGAGAAGGGATCAGCTCTTCCATGAAACATCAAATAACACGTGGCAGGCACAGTGGATTTGTGTGTGTGTGACTAGGTTGTGTAATTTACACAACACTCAGTGGTAGAGTCTAGGGCTACGTTGTTTTACTGCTAGGATGGTTTGCTCTCTGCATCCCTCCAAAGCTTAGCACTCATGAAAGCCAGACTAAATTTCTTCCCTTTTGTCAGCTATACTGGAAGATCTCTTCACACTTCCATTTCTGGTTATTAGCTGGACAGGGGCAGCAACACCCAGCGCTCATGGTGGTTTGCTGAGCTCCACTCAACAGGTAGACCTCTCCCCACACACACTCCAGCATGGCTGCTCAAGATCAACCACAAACATTAGCTGTGACACTGAATTAGGCAAATGGTTCATCTATCCCGGTTTCGTTCTCTGCAGGAACAACCACCAAGGGTGAACTTAAGGAAACAAACAGAAATACAAACTTGACATATCCTGGGTAACAACTAAATATCCTTCTCAGATGAAAAGTGTCTTCTGAAACCCAGAAAATGACTGATTTTTTTTCCTTCCTTGCCACAGAAAAGTTACTATCAGTACAGTTAATTTATACTTATTAATACCAGGGTGTTTGTTTCAACAATAAATCCTTTATTTGGATACTCCCAAGTTCTTGGCCTCAGAAGCATCTTGAAGTAGAGCCAGTAGAAGTTTTCTCCACCCACCCAAGGGAGCAGGGAAGTCCTATTGCTAATGCTGCTGCCTCCTGCACCAATTAAAGGATCAGAAAAAGTGTTCTGGAAATCTGTACTGGAGAGTCAAAAAGGTCAACTGAATGGCAGTCAGGTTTCTGCAACTGAAAGTCTCTGTGCTCCTTTTACCCACACAAGTATTTTCCAGCGTCCTCAAAGTCACTTCATTAGACGCTCTCTGGGGATCAGCACCTTCACTGTTATAACTTAGCCATTCCACCACTTAGTAGATCAACACTGAAATATGTTAGATGAGGATCTGCACCTAGAATATTGTATTTCTCTCTGTCACAGCTGCCTTTGCTCGAAGGACTACCCATAATTGGGCACTGGCAGTTGACAAAGGTCCTATTGTAAATAAAGGCAAATTTTTTTAGTTGGTCGACAATGTTGTGTCTTCTCGATGTCAGGAAATGCCCAAGTACCATGTCTGAGTCTTTCAAACACAATAGGCTCCATTGCTCCCATTGCAAGTCAGTGATAAATCCCTCATGCTTCATCTTCCACTCCTCTCTCCCAAAATATCTGGCACCAAAGGGCACTCTGTTCCCATAGGCTGTTGCAGTCACAAGGATTTAAGAGTACAACACCATCCCTTCAAATCCCACTCTGTATGTCTTCCAAATACCGCCATGTCCCTTTGCTGGGATGAAAGCCAGGTATATGCAGGCAGCTGAGATCTACTGCTATTTCCCTTCTGCATGTTATTTGCCAAATCTATTAACTGCAATCCCAATCAGGCAGAACTAAACCTGCCCTGAGACTGTGGTGGTGTTTCCAGTAAGACCAAGTCAGTGAATGATATGTATGCTGTTCTTCTTGATCCTAGAGCTCCGTTCAGCCTGTTGGAGATTCCCTTGTGAGCCTTACTCGTTTCCTCTGCCTGCTGCCTTCCCTCATTTTGGTCCAGCAATGCCCTTTCCATGCTGGCTTGCAGACCTGTTCCTAAAGAGCTGTGAGGAAACATGGTCCAGAGCAGTAGCATGCAGAGAAAGAGTGAATCCCATCATTGAGAAAGTTTATCTTCCCATTGCAGTATTTCACATCTGAAATATGTGTCTTCCATCCAGTTTCTAGGAAAATAACCAGGGCATGGTTAAGGATAGTATGTAAGAAAGAGCCCTTAAATCCATGTTATAATAGTGAGCATCACTTTGATTTCCACCTCACTTTGGAGTTCTTTTCTTCCTCATTAGTCTTCTGTGTAAACTCCAGTATTAGTCAAAGTTTTCTAATCCTTATATGAGCCACAGAAATATGGTAAGATGAGAGTTGGAAAGAGTCCACAAAAAAAATCAAGCACTGAACTAATCAACAACATGGCTACTCCGGAGTTTGGTTGACTGAGGATATAATGTAAATACATGTCATCACATTCTGATCAAGAATGACCGGATGTGATTTCAGCTGATGAGTTAATACATTTTGGACTGTGTTCTCCAAAACATACTTAAATGTTATCTCTGTGTGGTATTCTGCCTTTTCAGACATGGCAATTTAAAAATAAAAAAAATCACACATCTGTACTTTATAAAATAACATGGATTGAAGGTATTTCAGATGCTCCACAACAGTTTTATGAACATAAACCAGGATTTCTGGGAATGTTCAGTCTTTGTCTCTTTGCTGTATGGTTAAAGTCAGAGCAAATTTTACTACATGTTCATTGCACACCCAGAATAAAACAATAGCCAGCAGCAAAAAAACAGCATTTCAGAAAAGCTGTAACTTTATCGGGTAAACAACCTCTCCTATCACTGCTCCCATTGTAATGCATGGTGCAAAGCTCAGTTAAGTGAAATGTGGTCCTCCCAAACATGAAGCAAGCATGGAGAAGGCTTATCTGCTCCACAGCATTTTCTTTTCCCTCTGCAATTTAGGATGATGCTTATGAGGAGATGCTTTTAAATGTTAGTGTTCCAGAAACAAAGCAGCAGCGGATCATTTTGTAAGAAAAAGCAAACTACTTCCAAGATTTAAACAAAACAAACATGTTTGGTCTGTGTGTCCTCTGTCCCACCTGATGTTGGCATTTCTGCACACTGAAAACAGACATTTTATTCTGAGCACCCCAGAGGACTTCTGGGGTTAAGGTTCTGCTTGTTACGGGGAAAATCAGCTGGTGACACTTCACTAAAGGGTTGATTAAAACTCAGCTGGGAAAATATTTATTGTTCGCCTTGTCCAGAGGCAAGAGTCTTGGTCAGAGTCTTGGTTCAGATATTGCTCTGTCAAGGATGGCCAGGAGACTGTCAAGGTTGGCCCTGGGAGTCTGACACCAAGAAATGAGGTCTCTGGTGCCTTAACCTGTGCCAATATAGTGCAACTCTGCCATTCAAAGAAAGCTTTTTCTTTGTCCCTTTTCATTCAGAACTGAATCCCAAGTAAATCCCAGGGATACAAACCCCTGCTTATTTAGGTGTTTGCCTACAGAGAAGAAAGGACTGAAATAGCTTCTTCTGATTAAATATCTCATCAGGGGAATAAGTGCTGGGGGAGACATGGGATTTCAAAGGAAGGAGGCTTCTCAAAGAACAAAAATAGGTCACCTATCATGAGGGCCTAGGCAGCCAGCGTGCCAGATGCATTTGCTAGTTCTGGATCTGGACTTGTCATCTTCTAGGGAACGAACAAGAAGGGTCCGTACCCCTCCTGTGTACCCTTGTGTATCGACACAACTTTGGCCTCTAGTTCTGCACATTAACAGTCATGGTGACTCAGGTAGAGTCGTTTCAAGACAACCGATACCTATTTGCATCTCTAGGGTGGTGACAGGATGGTGTATGCATTGCATGTGTTTTGTCATTATATATGCTTCGTATGCTGTTTTATTGAAAAGCAAAGCAAAGAGAAACAGGACATGCGCTATGACCTTTCCTGAATGTTCTTTTTTACAGGTATCACTAATCCATTATTTTAAACCCAAACATTTTTCTTACATACAAGTTATGGCAGTGTCACTGGGAAAAAGCCATGTCCACAACACCAGCTACAAGGTTTGGTACATCCAGGGTTGTCTGGCTTGCTTGCTTTTTTTTTTTTTTTTTCACTTTTCCGTGCTTTATACTCAGCAGATTTTGATTATGATGTCCTTCTTGTATTAAAAAGGAAGCTGTTGTTGAGTGTAATGTGTATAATGACACCACTTTCATTGTAATGCAGAATGCATAGCTTCAAGTGTTTGCAACACTTTAGCCAGCTCCTTTCAAATTGAAAACAGACACAGAGCTATTCTGAATGCAACCTGCTAGGTCCAGCCACCAATCTTGTGGCTGACATCTCTACAAACAGCTCCCTGTTCACCAAAGTTGAGGAAACTTCTACCAGCATCGCTCTTCAGTGCCTCAAGATTTAAAAGTAATGTGCAAATGGTGATTTCTTTCATAAATCGCATTAAAGCAAAAGATTGGTTTTCCTAGGGAGAGAAGCATGGTCATTTTTCACAAATCGAAAGCATCTGGTCCAAACAGAGCAGTGCATTTAATATATCACTATTTTATTCATGTCATTTGTAAACAGAAAAATATCCTTGGCAATGTCAGGATTTTTTCTCCTCTTTTGCCCTTTAAAAAATGCTTGTAAATTAAGCTTCCCTCTGCATCTGTGAGCTCAAACTGAAGGGCAGAGACCCTCCAGGGCAATATGAGGCACACAGTTTTCGCACCCTAACCTTGCCAGGGTCAGGTTGTATGGACGGAGCCCCAGGGTATATGGTCTGTATCCTATCTTTCCAGAGGCACAGAGCCTGTACAGTGGAGTAACAGTTGTGAACTCTCCCAGTCCCACATCAGCAGTTTGTCTCCTCTGACCTCAACTGGGAACTGTACACAGGGGGACTGAAGTAGCCCACCAGAGGCCAAAAGGCCTGAGCTCTCCCAGGTTGGAGATGGAGCAACACCTCTGCCACCCACACACATCAGCACCTTAAAAGCAACACTGGGCCAAATCCACGGGGCACATACTGGAGGGGTCATTAAAGTAGCCAAATGTCAGGGGAACGTTTTTAACAGAGAGTGCTCATCCTGGTTTCTAAAGGTTAGTGCCCAGACCCTGGAGAGGAGCTTCCTAATGCATAAAACAAAGTAAGGGATGGGACAACCTCAGTAAGAGAGCTTCTAGCACAGGGTTTCCGGGATCTGTTTTCTGTTCATTGTCATTCAATACTTTTAACAGTGCTCTGGAAGAAAATATAAATCATTTGCAGTAAAGTTTACTTGTGATTCAAAGTTGGTGAAGTCCTGAATTAATGATAGCAGCAGATCAGTTGAACAGAGCGCTCTAGGTTGCTTGATAAACTAGTCTCCTTTGAACATCAGAGATTATTGATATTTCCAGACATGATGTAATGTATCTCAGAACAAAAACAAAACCAAAAACAAAACAAAAACTACTAAAAAAACCCACACCAAAAAAATATTTTTGACTCACAAGATGCAAATCCCTTGGCCCGGACTCTGCACTGACCCTAAAAACCCACTTAATGCCCATATTATATACTATTGCAAATCTCCCAGTCCAGTGCTTTGGCTGTGAGGAATAGTAAATTTAAAAGCAGAGGAATATCGTACAGGGAAGTCAATTGCATCTAAACAGCGCCACAGAGAACATTACTGGAATATTGTCCCCATTCTTTCAGCCACTTCAAAAAAGAAGTAGGAAAAAATGTGAAAAGAATCCGAAAAACTATTATGATTCATTTGGAATTATGGAATATTCTGCTCTGTGGTAAGAACTAAGATAATTCAGTGTCTTCAGTTTCTTCAAAGAAGGGTAAGGCCAAATTTATGACATCTTATAAAGCTCTACCTGTTGATAAGAAGGAAACTTTGCTGGTAGCAGGTGGCTCTCTAATGCAGCAGAAGTGTAACAATCAGAACCTGAAAACTTAATCTTCTCAAATGCTGGTTAGAAAGAAAGGACATTTCTTTAACAGTGCCACAAATTAAGCAATTGCTCAATTATAAAAGGATGTGTTAGACTTTGGAACACAGTGGAGTATTTATGTGTTCATTGCAGAAAAAACTAATGAGTATCTCCAGATAGCCCCACACGACTCTGAGGTTAGGCAATCAGACCACTTCCATAAATAGATTAATCTCTTGCCTCCTCTTTTTGCCAAAAGACTCATTTCTCTTTGTGCCATTGTGCATACCTTGGTGTATTAATCCAGGCTCTAAGAGATACCACATAAATGCATTGCTGTTAGGTTTTGGGGGGAGGGAGGGTAACTTTATTTCAATGTCAGTTCTGTCTGAAGACACTTTGAAAATACAAAAATATGCTTTTTCTTAACATTTTAGGAGAAATTGAAGCCAAGGGTTTGTTCAGGGAGGGACGAGCCTTTCTGAAAGGAAAATGAATATATTGAATAGAAAATAATCAACTTGTAGAAGATGAATAGTTGTTTACCTGTTCAGGTGGGGAAGGAGCTGTATCTCCCTAGGCACAGCAATCCCCTTGCTTACAGTAGGTGCACAGGAAGGCAATTGCACAGAGAGGAAAACATGGGGAGGGTGTCTCTGTGTAACTTAAGCATGTTCAGGTCATTTGACAAGTTCACAGAAAAGCTTAACTTTTCCACATTACTGATGATGAAGGTTTCCTAAATTGCAGCATTTGGGAAGGCAGGTGCAAGTGATGTAGCCCTGTGGTCCATTTAGGTGCTTGAATATACAAATAAACTTTGAAGGTGTTGGGTTTTTTAAAAGTTAGCTGTACAGTAACTAAGAGCTTGTCCTCTCACCCTTCTTCCCTGCTCCCCTCTCCTCTGGTTACTAAGAACATGTTGTAAGACAAATCGCTGTGGAGAGCCTATCTTTTAATCAGGCTCTGAACTCTCCATATAACCGTGTGTTTGCTGGATGTGATTTTGCTTTGCATTTTCTTTTCCCTCCATAAAATACTCCAGGGATATCAGGTACCCAGCCTTCAATGGGTTGGTTGGTACTTGATGTCACTGGTCTCAGAGCTATTCACTGTGAATAATGTTTGGTCCTTTTTTATTTTAATTGCTGGAATGGCTGTGGATATAAGTTGCTCTACACAAAAGGGTGACAAATAATGATGAAAGACACTAGAGTGCTCTCATGTGTAGCTTGGACCAGAAGGAGAAAAGAGATTATTGCAGCTGAACTGGTCACATGGAATTTGCTGGACCTGCCTGCTCCCACCCCCTCCAGCCCCTCTCTGGCAATAGTGCTCTTACAAGCCAAGAAAGACACAGTTGGCTTAAAAAAAAAAAAAAAAAAAAATTGATCCCATTAACAATGACCTTTAGAAATTTCAAGGACATAACGCTGCCTTTGTGAAGTGTAAACAGATGCATTGTCAAATAGTTAAAAGAACAGAATTGCTCCTGGATCTGTCATTTACCTCCTCACGAACTGGAGCTCCAGACTGTAAAGAGCCAGGAGGAAACCGCTGCAGCGTGATTATACAGTTAAAGAGACAAATACTTATGTTGGTCTTCTCGGCGACTGATATTTCTATTATATTTTTAATTAACATTTTAATCCTTTAAAATCATTTTAATCCTCGGGAAGCATGTTACAGAGTGAAATCATTGCTATGAAAAGTGTCAAACAGATAATAGCTAAAATTAATGGTTTTGTGATATATCAAGTTTTCAAATTGTTCTTTTATTAAAAGAGCCTGACATTTTTCATTACGGCGAGCAGGGCTTTCTGAATAAAAAGTGAGCCTGTACCCCAGATTACAGAACATTTAACTATTTGCGTGACAAAGTCCTCATCCCGGGTTTTCCTCCCGTTTAAACAGTTGCCAATCGACTAGATAAATATCTTTTGTGATGGCAGAGCCCAGGACAAACCAAGGTGCCTGGGTCCTCTCCTCCCGCTCCTTCTTGTTTTAGCCAGGGCTCTATGTAGGCCCCGAAGCCCATTTCCCCATGTGATGGTGAGGAGGGCAGGGCTGGGCCGGGGGGGTTCACGGCGCGCTCCGCTCAGCTGATCGTCATTGAACGCCCATGTCAGAGGCTGCTCTCCCTCCTCCTTGGCTCAGAGTGTCATTGGCGGTTTTCTCATTTAAGCGCTTAGAGGCAACCTCTGAAAGGCTGTAACTCATAATAGGATAAATAACTGTGTGCATAATTGCGAAAACACTTCAGTAAGTGGATACGAGCTGCTGCGGACCTCATCTTTAGACCTTTCAAAACACACACGCACACACAATTCCTTCTTTTGCAGTCAAGCTCTTCCTTTCTGACATCTCTCAGTGTAGTACACACAAGCTAGCAAGTCTAAACTGTAAATACCCTTCTTATTGGGAGCCACCAATAGCTGTACGTACGGATTGTGACCTATAGGAAATGGGATCACGGTCTCAAAAATAAAACAGCAAAGCGATTCCTCTAAGAACTAGCTGCTTCTTAAAATCGCCTTGGTGTTTTGTCTTTAATCCATCATCTTGTCAAACCGTGTCCAGTAGTAAGCGGAATCCTCTGTCTGTGGAAGCTGCATGATCTTTTACTAGGATGAGGTTACTCCACAGGTTTTCTTCTTTCTGCTTTTTTTTCTTGCAACAGAGAGTAAAACATTTCCTGGGGTACAAAAAGAATCTGAAAACAAGGGAATGGGTGATCTTGTTAAAAACTGTTGACTGCCAGCAGACGTGCCACCGGGTATGTGTTGGATAACACAAGGCCTTTTGAAGAGGTCTGTATTTTGTACTGGGGCGGCGTATGTAACAAGCTGAGTGTAATGAAAGCACAAGTAATAAGCTGCCCAGTATTTAATGTCTGGGGTCACCAATTAAGGCAATGTATGAAGCATTGCAATGAAATGCTTGCCCAACCTATCCTACCTCTGTTTGGGTGTACAAACCTCAACTAGGCATTCGAGTAAGCTGGTAAGAGTTTGGAACAGAAACTTGCATAAATACTTTAAAGCACATTGGCTGAAGCTCCAGGAGATGTCATTTATTTTCCTTCTCTGATACTGACTTGCTGAGAGCCCCCAGACATATTAGTTCCTCCTTTCTCCTTCCAAAAAGGAGGATACATGATGGTTACCTGGGACACCTCTGTGGCTTGTGACACAGAGCTGATCTGAGGTGAGCACGCTCTCGCTGTTTGTGTGTGCTCACCTCCACAACCAGGGACCCAGGGGCTGCAGGGCCTGCAGCATGGGAGGGTGAGGGCAGCAAGCTGGGCACAAGAAAGGCCCTCTTGGAGGGCACTTGAACACAAAACTGGAAGGACAAACAGCCAGATTCACAGCTGGTATCTGTCTGTAACCATTTCAAATGACAGTCAGTCATAACCCAATTATGTCCCCATGAAGTCAACACTAGATCTTACTCAGAGAGTCACAGCATGACCAAAAATGTCCAGCCAAATTTAGCTCATTTTGGCCTTAACAAGGAGCCATGGGCCATATCGGTCCTTGTGTCCTTACTACCCAAGTTGCATCAGCTTCCAGCTAGTTTTCTGATGATGACAGACTTGTTGGGTTTGACCTCAGGAGCCATGTCTGGTTCAGAGTCACAGCAGCAGAGGTGTCCTCACCTCCAGTGGTGCCACAGGAGCCTGGCAAGTGGAACCACCACCAAGCCCTGGGTTAAACTGGGGAGTTGGGGTGGTGCAGGGAGGAGTGTGGGGGGGTGGGCAGGCAGCAAGCTGCTTTCTCTGAAGGCTCCTTGAGTCTGACTTTTTGGTACCCCCTACCCTTTCAAGGTCATTGCAGTGACCTTGAGGCCAGGATACAAGGTCTGTTTATTTTCCCAGGCTTTCTTTTGCAGTGGAAGTGGGACAGTGGGTGAGAACGGCAGGGAGAAGGTAGCATCCTTGGTGGGGGGAGGATAGGGAGTTTGTCGGGGGGATACTTCTTCTCCTGGCCATATACAGCTTGCAGCCTAGTGTACAAATTAGTTAAGACATTTCCTATATTAAATAATAAAGATTCCTACATTGAAATTAGACCACAAAATTAAAAGTGGGATAATATAGCTAATAGTAAAATACTTTTTCACTTAGAAATTATTCTAAAATAAAAACGAGGAACTGGTAATTGATATGTTGGCTTAAAAAAATAAACAAATTTAATTTTTTCCCTCACAAAAAGTGTGTGTAAACTGTAAGTCTTAATCCGCATTAATTAAATTTCACTTTTAGAAACCAGTAGCACAAATTCCCCTTAATCCACAAAGTCTGACTTAACTTGGGCAGGCAGGGGAGGGAATTTCTTGATTCCCGGGAAAGATCTTTCTTGAGTCCTCTACAGAGCCTTACTTTTTCTTCCTCCGTACAGTGAAAGAAATGAGGGGTCTGAATGCTGGAAGGAAAAAAAAAGAAGAAGAAAAAAAAAACCACCAACCATCAGCAGCAAAGCTAAAAAAAAAAAAAAAGCCGCCTTCTTTGTGTCCTTATCTCTCCCGATGCATGTTACGTGTTGCAGCAAAGAACAGGGGCGCTGAAGCCGAGCCCAGAAATCCGACTGGATTTGACGACGCCCCCAGTAAACAGCGTGGCACAAAAGTCCATTGTGCTATGAGATAACTGCAGGGCTGAATGGGGGAGGCTGTCACGGGGGGGATTGTTGGGCCAGTCACCATCGGATCACAGTCGAGGCCTGAATTCCTTTATGGTTCATCAGGGCCTGTTGGTACCACAGAAAGTGTCATGATCCTTTTTTTTCACTGGGGCCAGATGGTGTCCTTTTTTGAGGCCTTCCTAATGCCCGGTTTTCCACATGTAAAACTCCTGGGAAAATGACCTAACTCACAGCTGCTTAGTGAGGCTTGAGCAGGTCTTTAGAAAGACTTCTGTCAGGAACAAGGCAGCCGTACCACTCTGGGGGAGCAGGGGGAGGCCGCCGGCACAAACCTACCCCTCGCCAGCTATATTTAAGCGGAAATAAAAAACCCGCCTCGCCACCACCAGCCTGCATAGGCCAGCGGCCGCGGTGGGCTAAAAAGGTAATGTCGTTGAGCAGCTAACTGGCACGAGGGGCTGCAGGGCCGGCTGAGGCTGGTTTCCCTTCCCCGGTGAGCAGATGGCCTGAATAAAAACGTAGAATGTGGTCCAGAAGGGTCGGGAGAGGACAAAAAGTGAGAGGTTCCCCAGACCGCCGCGGCCAGCCGCCCGGGGAGAGGGGAGGGACCCACCGCTGAAAGGGGATGAGGGAAAAGGGGAAACTTTTGATGTCAGTAGGGTTGTATTTGGCAGCAGGCTGAATGGTGCCCTGAGGAACGGCTGTACCGCAGGTGTGATGCTTATAAAGCCCGAAGTCTTTTATATTAATAAAATAATGCCTGTGTAGACAAGCTCTTTCAAGGCTGCAAGGGATGATGCAAAGCTGAAAAGCTTCTGTGGTGCTGCTTATTTTCCCCAATCAAAGCATTAGTGATAATTATCTTTATAACTTTTAGCCACAGTCATTGACCTTTTAGCCTCCACCGTACATCACTGTATTGGGACGTTTTCGCTTGCCTGGCTTTGCCAGGGAATTTTTTTTTGTTGTGGGTTTGCAAAAGCATCCGTATGCATCCTTTGCAGTTGCAGCACTTTTGTTTCCAGCAGTAGCTTTTTTTTTTTTCCCCTGACAGTGTATCAGCACTAACCTGCTACACCTATCCTACAAGTCCTCCAATGGTATTTTCCGAAAGCTTACACATAAATAGGCTTGGCATAAATATTAGCAGCCAGTTTTTATTTTACTCTTTCCATGACTGCTTTAATCCCAGTGTTAAGTACATTTCTCCTCATATGAAGTTTCATTCCTGGACATGGCCATCTGAGGAATTAAATGGAGCTGGATGAAAAGTAGTTCAGGGGAGACTGCAGAGGGAGGAGCTTGTCAGAAAAAGGTTTTTTCAATTAAAATCTGAAAGTCAAACCTGAACAATTGTGCTAAAACTCTTTCAGCAGTAGTACTTTAAAAATCAAATTCAGTTTCAAATATTTAATTTCTGCAAAAAAAATACAAAAATATGCTTATGCCAACATTTTCTATTTCCAGACTTGCAGAGAACAGTTCTATGAATGTTTTTCTTTTTGGCTAAAATCTTTTTTTCACTTTTTTTTTTTTTTAGTTCAACCAGAATCCCAATCCTCATTTTTTGATTTTGCACTCAGATCTGAGTGCAAAGGAAATAAACCATTTGATCTCAGGTAGGTATTGTTCAAAGGTTTCTTTCTGAGCTTGTTAAGAATACAAGTTAACTTTGTTACAGAATATACATCCAGGGCACAGAAAGATGATACAAAAGAAAACAAGTCATTTTCCAGTCTCACTATCTAAGCTAAAAGAATAAAAGAGGGAAGAAGCATATGCAAAAATGCTCCTACTTGCCATTTTTGGGTGCTGTCTGGGTGTGAAACCTGAACAAAAACAGTCCAAAAGTGTTTGGCCATCATCATTCTGGAGCATCTGCCTTTGACCCAAAAACTCCTGACATCCATGAGTTTCATTTCTCTTTGGTAACTTGCAGATTATTGATTTTATTGTTTGCCTGACATTTCACAGTGCATTGCCTCACTTACAGAAATGTTCAGCATTTACGCTGTGATGTGAACTGTCATAAAGTGAGGTAACATTCCATAAAATCCTAAGGGGAAAAACACTTTGATGAGATGCAGTCCAACTTGGAAATACTGTATTTTTTTTCTCAAGCCGTTCTAGGCTCACTCATCCTGAAAAAGCACATTGCAGAAGGGACAAGATAATTTTAAATAAGGACTGCTGTTCTAAAGGGGAAAAGGAAAGGATGAAACCTTTCCTTGTAACATGAACAAGAGTCATTATCAATGTGTAACGTCAAAAGAAATAAAGCGCACACGCATTTGCTGTCCTCCGTTTTCAGCAGAGCATTGAAGTTCAAGAGAAACAGCTTGTGGTTTACACTTTTGATCTGTTCATTCCCCTTTTTGTCTTTAAATGTATCACTCGGCCTGAATGCCCCCAAGAAATCAAGGCAGCAGCATCCAGCACGTACTTAGGATCTGTGTCTTGCAACAGAAGGAGCCCGAGAAAGAGAGCCAGCCCTTCTCCTGCTGGGTCAGTCACATGCAGTCAGGCTTTTGCATAGAGCTAGCCTTCTGTCTCCTTCCTTTCAGGGACAGAGTAACATTTTGTCATGACACAAAGAAATTCATCCTTCTCTTGATCATAAAGGCCCACAGCACTAGATCCTTTTTATCAACTGCTCTTTTCTTATAGGATGCGATATATTTTATTTACATATGAATCGATTGGTTTGTCCAGCCAACTTGGAAAGCTCAGCGGTTCGCAAAGAACATAAACCTCACTAGTTGGAGTCGTTTCTGAAACTTGAAGAAAACAGCTATCACGCTGCTTGGCTTAACTCCCTGTAACCTATGTCCTATCCATTATACATGATAGCTTTGTGTGGGGCTCATACAATGAAATCATAACCACAGATGCAATCACCGTATTTGGCCATACTCTTCCTCTTTTTGGAAAAAGATCCTTATAAAATGCTCAACCTTTCATTCCCTTGGAAAGTGGCAATGAGAGCCTGCAGACACATCATAGTAAGCCTTTCATATCTCTCATCTGTACCTACAGGTGCGCATACAATTCCAAAATGCATTTCCTTCCAGACTTTGATGTAATTTCTCGAACTTTCCATATGTTCCTAATAGCATGCTGCAGCTTACCAACAACTGCATGGCTTGTAATGTAGAAGGAAACCACAACAAAGATAAACAACAGTGAGATTTTCTGGCTTCATGTGTTTTCTTCCTAGTCCAATCAGAATCTCACAGTTTCTCTTGGCCTGGTAATTGAGAAGCACCAAATGAAATTACTAGGCAGAATTATAAACCAAAGGTACCTCTTCACACATGCATCCTCAAGCTCATTGCACCACGTAACTCCTCCCTAGAAGAGGATGTGGAAGCCAAATGGGCTCGAAAAGCAACTACAAAAAGACAGGAAATAAAAAGTCCAGTGGATGCCACGTCTGTATCAGGAAATTCCTATATTATAGATACTTGAAAGCAGAGAGACTCTGCCATGGGAAGGGTCACTCCACGCTGTCCTCATCATAATCTTTCCCTAAGCATTTATTACTCGACACTGTCAGAGACAGGAGCAGAAGGACCTTTGGTCTGACTCGGTACAGCTGTTCTCTTATTCCTCTGTTCTTATTTTATTCCAGCAACAAAGTCTATTTTTATTCTTCTCCCTAGAACTGTGGCCAGCACACTGGAAAGGATTTTACTAGGAATCCAGACTGCTGTGTCCCATTTGTGGTACTCACAGGAACACTTCTTTCTTTTTTTGCATAGGGAAGCTCTGTGAGGCAGTCATTCTCTGTATCCCCCAGCTCTACAACCAGGAGCCAATATGTTCATGGACTTCGGTGATTGTCTAGTAGGCATCAAATAACCATTGATGTCATAGCATGTGGTAGTTAAACACCTATGTAAAAATACATGTCTGTTAATGTATATCTTATATTCAGACTTTTAAAAATGCACTTATTTAAGTCACAGGAATGATACCTCTTAAAATAACCCTGATGTGTAGGGCTCCTTTCCTTTCTGCTGACACGGATGTCACTGGAGGAAAACAGGAGTCTGGATGTTGTAGTTAAAACCTGTCAGAAATATGTGGATCTGTTGTGGAAAATGCAAAAATAACTAATCTTCAGATATTCGCTGAGTCCCCATTCAGTCCAAGCAAAGGACCAGGCTTAAATTCTGTTTCAGCCTTGTTTCCCATCTCACACATATGGCAAAAGCCCATGTCTAGCAGGGACCATCATTCATTGCTGGATAGAACCACTCAGTTTTATTGTCAGAACAGAACAGCTATAGGACGTGATGCTGACCTCCTCGCTAGCAAATTCACAGGGCACTCAGGAAGCACTATCAGTAGTATGCTGGACCGTACATGCTGGAGACAGATTAGGTCCAGAAGGACTCTATGCTTGCTGTTCTCCACGACTGCATGGGGGGATTTAACCTCCATGCTGTGGTCAGTTTATAGCAGGACTCCTCAGGAATTCCTGCCTGGTACAGTGGGTGCCACATCTCGTGCCTAGATAAAGAAATGGGAGCGACGAAGGAGGCAGCACAGCGAGGGCTGGAAGCAGAAACGATGCGGGCAGATGAGTTGCGTGCTAAGCCCATCGCCATTCGGACTAAGGCAATAGGTGGGCAGCACGATTCCCGTGTAGCCCCAGGTCTGACCTGACGCCAAGGCCAGAGCTGTCCTTGCAGCCCCTGACAAGTGGAGGCACAAGTCACATTCCCTTAGCGTCTGCAGGAGTGGCGCCGTGCACCCGGGCCACAGGTCCCTTCCTGCCGTCGGCAGGCCTGCTTAGCATAGATGGATCGTGGCAGCACTGAAACCTTCAGTCTGAATGCCATGTGAGATTTGTAAGAAATGCAACACAAACTTTGAGAACCCGTGGAGAGTGGTCCTAAGTGTCCGCACGAAGTAGTGCAGTCAGCAAATACACGCACCCTTCAAATCCCAGACTTACTCCAAATATGCTGGAAATCATCCTAAACTAAAACCTCAGCATGAGCTGTCTCCAAAATTTACAGAAGCCTGGCAGCAAAACCATGGGTTTGGTCTCTGATATCTTGACAAGCTCCCATATCCAAGCAACCAAATTTAGGAAAGCCTGGATTTCTATGTGAACACTGTCCTTCTGCTGGATAAATCCAGCCTTGCCTACTGGATAAATTTACATACTGCTGATGTAAATTAGCAACCATGACTTTATGACTATCAAATCAGCAAACTGTGCTGATGTGCAACTAGTACCAGCAGCAAATCAAGCTTATAAATGCTTTTGATCATGGATCTCAGTCTATTAGAGCAAGAGGTTACATACCCCAGTGAAGACTCCCAGCATGGCATTCTGCAGCAAATAAATACCTCTTTTTTTGGTTGCTAACCTGTCTTCTCAGTACCTCGCCCAGGCAGAGAGCTTCAGTCTGGGTTTATAAGAATAAGCAGTTTGATTTGGAATTTCATAACATACTTACATGTTGCTCACATCCTTCTGTTGAGCTAAATTGATCTTTTTTCTTCTCATTTCCTGGGTAGATTGCATTTGGTCTATGAGTAAACACAGTGTAGCTGCCCCCTTTTCCCAGGCTTTCTAATGAGAATGTGCTGTCTGATCAGGTGCATGCACTCTGCTGTCATTTGCAGCCTGACCTGCAGGTCAGAGGTGATTTGAGCAGGCTCAGGGATGCATACAAATCACATCCTCTTGTCTGTCTGTTTTGTTGACTGGTTCTCCTCAGGGTCATGGCTATCTTAAGTAGCAGCCTGAAGGATAAAGTGCGCCCTGTCTGAGCTGTAAAACTTTGACTTTGGACCAATTGCATCTGACATACAGCAGCATGAGGTTTGGTTTAGCCTTTGGATTCAGAACAAATCACTGGCTATCAATAGCTGATAGTGACATGCAGTTTACTGAATGTCCCCTTTTCTCTGGCAGCTGTATCTTCTTTGGGAGAAACAGATGTGTTTTTAAGTTTCTGAGGTCATGTTTTAAATATGATGTTGCACACACTCCTTTAGAAAGTAAGTGTAGTAAATAAATAAATAGCTAGAAGATGTTATGCTGTTTTGTGAGCTCACTTTTGGGCTCCCAGGTGGTCCACCATGGGGGAGGGAGGTAGATAGAAAATGGCATAAGACTGACCTACTCATAAACCAAAATATTTTTAAGGTTAGGACACCTATTAAAAACTTTTTGGGAATGATACTGGGGAACAGCCATGCAAAATAAAGCACTCTGTGCCCTCGAGATTGGTGTAGTGCTAGCAGGTTTTTTTGCTGGGATGGTTGTGCCAGCACAGCAGTCGGTACCCTGAGTTAGGGGTGCAGGAGCAATGTGTCCTACCCACACCACCCCTTTCTGCACAGGCAACCAGACCCACCATCCCCATGCCAAACCCATCACCACAAAAGCACTCACTGGTGTAGCAAACACCTGCTCATGCCAAACCCAGTTGAGAAGGAAGTTTCTAAGGCCACCAAGCAGTCATCAAAGACGTACGGCTCCCAGCTGGCATCAGCCAGGGCCACATTCAGAGCAGTGACCCGGAAGCAAAAGGCTCTGTATCACCCCCATGGGTTGTCCAGCTCCCTAACACTTGGCTTATTAAAAGGTGACTCTAGGGTTGTCTCAGTGTCCTTGTGCCTCTGTGGTGCTGTATTAAAAATCCAGTCTTATGCATATCTAAGTGTTTTTATGTGGAAGGACCACATTTTTATGGGTCAAAATACTTTGGTGACTTCTATTTATCACATCGTTATTAAGAGTTACATTACTTTTGACAACAGTTTTATCTATTTCTTTTTCTCAGCTCTGCTGTCATGGCACTGCTTCCAAATTTTTGCCAGGTCTGTACTGAGAATTATACTGAGGGGTACTTTGTGTTCTCATCATATTGTGACTTGGTAGGGGGAAAAAAAAAAAAAAGAAAAGGTTTTATTATCATTATTATTATTAAAGGAGCATAAGTGCCACTATAAAACCAGAATAGCTGAGGTGCCGCTTTCAGGAACTCTCATGTTACATTTCTCCCTTTATCCACTTATAGAGGTTATCCAGGACTTATAAAGTTTTCATAGACTACATGTGTAAGGCTGAAAGGGCTGTAAAGAAAGAGCCCTGCCAAGCATTTTCCACCAAAATGGATTTTTTTTCCAGTGAACAGCCTGATTATTTCATTACTTCTTTCTTTCTCCACAAAAAAGTTCTCCCCTGTCACAATAGAAAATTTAAACTATTACATTAAAAATGAAACATTTTCAGTTTTCAGGCAAATGTATTTGTGTTTTGGGTAAAAAAGGATGAAAGGCAACTTTTTGCTAAAGATAAACTCCTTTTTCAGACTGGTTATGAACACGTTCTGTCTGGTACAGCCTTAAAATATCATTAAACAATAAAATATTGTTAGTATACCAAAAGTGGTGCTTGACAGGTCTCAGCATACGTGAAAACCATTCCCAAGATCTTTCAGGTCTTATTGAAATAAACAAAGTCTTCAACATACGGTAGAATTTCTGCCTTAATGATATCGTATCTGTGAATTGTGAAGTGATGCTACAAGATGAAGAATTGATGGCAGCATAATAGGATATGTTCCTTCCCCAGCAAAATCCAACAGAGGATTGTAATAGTTCACCAGGGGAAGTAGGGTTAAAAACCTCTGACCCCTGATATCACATAAACATTGCCAAAAAAAATAAAACCCTTGATTGACAGTGAAATGCGTGACTACCGCAAGGCTGGTCAGAAATCTTTGCTGATAATTACTGGGTTGAATGCTATGAGAAATGGGCAAGAGGGGTATCAGCCACATGAGTGTACAAACTCAGAGACCCGAGCATCTCTAATAAGAATTGATGTAGTGTGTCATCTGTAATTTAATCAGCAGCATTACATCTTGATAGTAAAAGGACTATTATGAACATTTTCACAGTAAAGTAAGATTAACACCACCACCACCATGCCCCCCCCCCCCAGACCTCTGCTCTCTTAATGTTCCAATTGTGACAGGAGTTGATAAATGGAAGAAATTGTGAGTTTAACTTGACACATGACTCTGAGCTGATTCCAGGGTGCGTAGGCATTTCACTGTATGTGCACTTAATGCCAAGCACTGACCTGAGACATTTTGTGAGCAGTGGCAGCACAGTGCAAGCTCAGAAAGGACCACCAACCCTGATGCAAATTTTGGCCCCCGCTCTTTTCCACTGACTATCATATCCCAAAATCCAGGACTAGAACCAAATCTGAACCTCTCACAGCCAGCTCCGTTCCAAGCAGATCACTTTTTTCCCTGATTATTTGTTTACGAGTTTTGGAGTCATCACCTTTTCCTTTGTGGTCCAAACTTCTCCCATGCATCCAGTACCCCAGCAGATACCAACCGAAGCTTGCCTGACATGCAAGAGAAACTCCACAGATATCTGTAAGAGAAGAACTGCCCAGAGCAAATGCCTAAGAGTTAGTCATCTCAACTTAAACTCCTCAATTTAGACTTTCAGTGTAATGGAGGAAAATAGGCCCCTCTAGAGGCAATTCAAGCAGCGTAGCTGTCTAAAAAACCTAAGACGAATGGTTCTCTGAAAAGGTCTTTTTTATTATTTTTTTTCTCTCTATCTGCAGTGGAGAAAGACTGGAGTGGTTAGGACCTCTGAAGAATCTATGTTTAAGACCTCTGAAGTGAGGTGAGTTGAATCCTACTCTTACTCTGTCCAGGAAACCCGGTCTGCAGAGGAGGCTGTCAGGCATGAACTCTCACAACATCTCTGTCAATATCTTTTTTTTTTAATCAAAACTTTAAGATTTCTCACCAACTGTGTCTGAATATTTCTTTCTTTTTTTTCTCTCTTCTATTTTTAACAATGCTGTGTTGTGAGAGCTGAAAGAATTAGCAGTAAATTTCCTCATGGGAAAAAACACATTATGACAACGAAGCAAAGGTCTCCAGTGTCTGCAGTCCCACAGTGAATATGCATGTTCGGATGTGCATATTAATTGTCATTTATATCAGTGGCAAGAGGAAGGGAACAAATGGTGCATGGGCATCTATTTTCAAATGCTTACCCAAGGTGCTGATTCACGTCCATAGGTCACCTGAAAGTAAAATTAGTCCCTTAGGATCCTGGCCAGTTGTGCTGGGAAACAGCCCATCTCAACAATCTTTGGAGCAATTCTTAGTAACTCTGGTCTCTGAACCAGTTTCCCCTGGTTTTCTTTTTGTTTGCAAACGTGAAATAATCTTGTACTAATGCTGGTTTCAGAGCCTTCTGTCAAGTTACACATCCTACCATTGTCATACTACGGTCATAGTGCAGTTTTATCTTCCAGATCCATAGGTATTGAAATCATGGCACAAACTGCATTTTTTAATATGCATTATTGTATTTATCACTTCAAAATTTCACCACGTGTTGCTCAGTAGTGCTTAAACAAATCTGCTAGTAAAGCCAAAACACCCAACACTAGGCAAAAACACTAAATTAGAATTATAACCTACCAAAATGACAAAGCTCTGAATCTCTGATAAATGCTAAACTGCGATGCAGAAGAATGGCTAATGTTTTTCATTATTTCTGTAGGCTTTTTCAGTTTTTCATTATTTCTGTAGGCTGTTTTCATGAAGATTTTTCTCCTGCATCTACAGATTTCTGGATATTGTAACAGCGAAAATCCACGTGTAATTCACAAAGTGAGAAGTGCTAATTGTTTTCACGGGTCTTTCAGTTAAAACCTCTGCTGTAATCAACGAGACCTTTGACTTCCCCAAACAGGTTTAAAAATGTCACTTAATATCAGTTTCCATCAGGGTGTATTTCGGGACTGGTGGTTTAACAATTGCTCTCCAGGAGAATTACTTATTTCTTGTTTTATTTGTGTGAGGAGCTCTCCAGTGTGACAGGTCCATGAGAAAGTGAACCCAGCAGAGGAGCAGGTGGTCTGCTGCTCCTATGTTATTGCCATTATGTTGCCTTTGTTAAATTACTCCATAAACCCAAGTTTCCTCATTGCCATTTGTTAAATTTGCCTACCTCCACTCTGTGAGTACGGATAATCAGTCAAACCTTAATTGGGGTGTATTTAGATCAAAGTATGCAGCCAGCGTTTGCTCCCAGTACCTGGGTTGCAAATGATAGTCACATGAGTGGCTTGCTCTATTGGACGTGCTTTTTGTTTAACCATGATCATTGCTGGCAGGCGGCTTTTTGTGCGAGTGAAAAGCCCTTTAGAATTCCTCTAATTCTGACAAAGAAACTGTCTTTGGGAGGAGAAATTGAGCATTGCCTTCTTGCATCTGAATAGTCTTTCAGCACTATATTCACAGCAATATACTTAATATCCGCAGACAAGAAACAGAAGGTTTGGACCCATGTGTACTTTTATTTGATCCATTCCTAGCTTCTAGAAACTCTTGGAAGCTTGTATTTTTACTGGTTAAGGAGCTATATGTAAATTTTGTTAGCACAGGCACGGATTTCTCTTGAGAAGTATTGCAAAAACACTCTGCAGCAAAATCACATAGGTTGTCTCTCTTTTTCTTATTATTTTAGAAGGAATAAATCAAAGCACAGCTCAAGTAGGGATGAGCGATACACTGAATTTGCACTGCACCCCTGAAAAGAATAAGAAAATTTTGTGGAAAAAATTTTTACCTTATTTGTAATCTAATTTCTTGTTTAATCAGGTATTTTCAGAGAGCTTAAATTACCTATATTTATTACCTTTCACATCTTTCACAGAAGGCTTCTACAGACAGGTTATAATGCTTCCACTTTCTCTGGCAGCACCGATTTCATATTGCCTTTTATTTATCCATATTGTGGTGGCACCTAAAGACCCCAGCTCAAGTTAGAGTCCTGGTACGTGGAAAGCTACAGAGAATAAAAGGTGACCCACCCCCTGAAGAACTTTCAGTTTAATCAAGGCAGCAAGACACACACTACACTAAATTTTGAACTCACCGACAAGAGCACAACAGCTACAATTAGCTTTTGGCACTAATAAGGCTCGGGCTCCAGCCGAGCAAAGGCATACGCGGGTGCTAAAGTTTAAGGCACGTTGAGCAGCCCCATTTAGTTCAAAGCGACAAGGACGTATGCAAAGCTGATGATAAATCTTCCAGGGCAGAAGGTTAGGTTGTGTGACCAGGCCATTGGCCGGTGTAGAGGGAAAGCTGTCGTCAGGGACAGAAAGTTGACCTGCTCTTTGGATTTCTCTACATTTGAATGCTTAGTTAACAAAGCACAGATTTAGTATGTTTAAAGAGTCAATGCGGAGAAAATACTGTAAAGTAGCTCTGTTTTTCACAAAATTCCTCGCAGACCTTATTCTAAAGGAACTTTGCAAAAGAGTAAAGGCCACTTTTGAAGCAACATAAAGGCCACTTTTGTCAGTGAAATAACTTGCTGGACTTTTTCCCCCCAGATTTGTATAGAGCAGTGGTTCACATCAGGGTCTGAAAAAAAATTAGTTTTGATTGTATATACATACATACAAAAGGGTAAACAGTCTGAATAAAGCCTTTTGTACTGGATTAGTGTCTTAGCTCTTTAACCCAAGCTGCAGGTTTGGGATGTCTTTGTTCAGTTAGGTTTTTGGGGCTGACCAAACCGGGTGTGTTTGAGTTTCATTCCTCACCCTTTTGAGGTTTGTAGGACTGATTCCTTGCATTCAATGCCAGCAGTACTGTAAGTGCCCGACGCTTTATTCTCTAAGCTATTCATCCTTTCAACCTTTGGCTTTTTTTCCTTAATCCATCTACCTTACTGAGTTTTCAAGTCAAGTAAAATGTTAAACATGTGCTTCAAGCAAGAGCAACACAGAAATAAGAGAGTGCGTGCCAAGAATTTCTGGCCATCTAGTCTATTTGTTCTTTGTGTGTGTGCTTCTGTGTATAAATATATATGTATGTGTGTGTATGTGCATGGGGGTATATGATTGCACCACAAAGGATGAATCCACCACGAGGCAGAAGTCATGCAAAGCACATACTCCAAATGATATTATAGAGAGGCAAAATAAACACATTTTAGCAACTTTTCTCTAATATCAAAAACAAGTAATTGCTCTACATCATGAATATTTTTATGGAGAATTCAAATGCTTAATGCTGCTTGTCTGAAGCCTTGATGACTTTTTTTTTTTTGGCTGCAGGGGACAAGAGGCTTACACACATGCCACCACTTCAAAGATTTGCCTTCTATTAATTTTTTACTTAAGCTTCAGAGTGTTAAATTGTTCAATTTAAGCCATGAATACATTTTATAAAATCATCCTAGCCCACCATTTTTCCCAAAATAGAGAAGTTCAGGATATTTGGCAGTTTCACCTCCTCACCAACTCCATGCAAAATATATACGAATAATCTCTTTGAACCTCAGCAGCCTGCGATACAGAGAACCACAAGTTCAAGCCTTAGTCTTTCCTCAATGATGGAAATAGACTGTTCTAAAAATAAGTGCTGAATTTGATGATTTAGATAAAAAAAAACATGCACATCATAAATAGAAATGTGTTGTAACTTTTCCAATTGGAAATTAAAAATAATGGGCTATTTTCCATTTCCTTGTGGAGCTTTCATGAGCTGAATCAATATAATGAAATGTTCTAGTCAGCAAAATAAATCAAGAGCCTTTTACTGTTTTTATCATGAGACATCCCCAGTGGGGTGAGGGAGGAGAACAGAAGAGATCGCATGACATTATGCAACTACCCTACATCAGAGCATGAGTCCTGCTGCTGCCGCTGAGACGGGTGCCCTCTCTGCTCAGTCGAAACCAGGAGAGAGATGAAAACATGCACTTGCCAACAACGGGGTATGCTGTATCTCATATATAAACAAAAAAAAGGGGATTCACTGATGTCCTGGGCTGTCACCAGGACTTGGAGACCCTCTGGTTACGCATTGCTGGGGGTGAGAGCTTGCCTGACCCTATTTCCCCAAAGTCAGCTAAAAAGGTTCCCACCTTACCTCTGTGGGAACTGTATCAGTCTGAAATGCAGAATGGAGGCATTGCTATGCCTGACTGTATGCTCGGGGCGGGGAGGTGCCAGAGCAGTGTGATCCTACTATGGAGGGGTCCACACTCCTCAGTGAGGTCTGAGACCTACGGGCTGTGTGCCTGAAAATGATGCTTAGTCAGAGGGCCTGGAAGCGTACCACTGGAAAAGCACCCTCAACGGTGGTGTTACACAGCATTGCATCCCCTGGGAAATTTCTGTGTGTGTGCTTTTAGAGAGAAGCCCTGCCATTCCCGATTAAGAGCCTTTGCCATCTGGTAAAAGAATGGTAAAACAGCACAGAGGCAGCTGTTAAAGTGCAGAGCTGCACACACAGTGCAAAGCCACCTTCTTGCTAGTGCCATGGCAAGAGCTCCCATTTCGTAGGGTGTTTCTTGCTACTTTTAGTGAGATTTTCATCTGAAGGCAAAGGAACTCTACTGCCAAAAAATTCAACTTCCATAGCTGCTCTAGTTCATCCCAGCGTCCCTCCGCTCTCTGCAGCTAGATCCCCTTCCAAGGCAGGATCTGATATCCTGAAGGAAACACTGCCAGGGTGCCAGCCATAAACAGGTCGCTACAAACATATGGACACACATTCTCCAAACCAAAGTATTAATGAGGAAGAGGCTAGAGCTGCAATGGCTGTTGACCTATTTCTTTCTATGAACAATTTCATTTGGTGCTTTTAGGCCTGTCCAACTGGCAGGGACTGTGGGACAATAGAGCTTCAGACCTGGACTGACTGGCAGCGGGCTCAGGACTTGGGGAAACTCGTGCCCACTTTGGTAGAGATGTGGATAACGTCATCCTGGAACAGAAACTGCATGGTGCCCTGTAGCACAGGGAGGTGCTTAGCCAGACTGCCTGGAAGCTTGCCACTCCTGATTGCTGCTACAGAGCAGGCCATTTCAAAGCTGTTATAATGGAGATATGAGCTGCTCTCCAGAAAGTGCTATTACTCTTGCTAATAAGAGTAGGTGATATATAGAAGGCTATCAATGAGCTTAGACTCTTGGATTCCCAAAGGCTAATGCTACCCAAGTAAATTAAACAACTTAGATGAAAATCCTCTGGCACCACAACTTGATTGTCTGAACCATTAAATTGCTAGAAGGGTCCTTGGCACAGTTTTGACCCAGGCCAAGTAGTGCTCTCCCAAGCAATTCCTGGACATGCTACAGAAGTTAGGTCAGCCTAGAGACCATTCCCATTAGGCAGTTGATGTAGGTATGGACTCAAGCTGTTTCCAGGCCAGTTGGCCAGAAAACAGTCCTGTGCGTGTTTAATTCACCCATATAGATGTAGCCAAAGTGTACTGAGGTTATTAATACATTCATTCTGTGTCCCAGGCACCAGACTGTGGAGTCAATGAGCAGGTTAGGTTATATCTTCATCATGCTGTAAGGCTTACTACAGAAAACTCACCAATGCTGAAATGTTTCACTAGTCTGGAAGCCACTTAAGATATTAGGAAAACCACAGCATGAAGGCAGAGCGAAGAGATGCCTGGCTGAGCAGCCCATGCCCAAGAGTGGGCAGAAAGGGACATCTAGGGAGCAGTATAAAACCAGTGTAAGAGCCCTGATGCACTCTCCCAAATATCAGCAATCGGCAGTTCAGATATTTGATACTTTGACATCTTTCAGTCTTGTGAAACACCACATTGCCTACTGCACTGATAAAAGGACCTTTTTTGCCCATATTTAAGGGCAAAGGAAGCACTGGTATTCATCTAACTACATTGGAAAAGCTGGATTCTGCTTCTTAGGCTTTTCTGGGAGCTCATTCTGTGTTTTCTGAGCACTATCAGAGGGATGGTGCAACGTGCATTAGGAAGATAGGCAGGTAGATGGAGGAGGGATGTTTAGCCTGCAGGCTACTCAAAAATATGCGCTCCCCCTGATAGTTACTGTGTGCTGGTTTGCACACTAGTTGAAAGGATGAAGGGAAAGCTGGTCACCTCCTACTCCTTTTCCCACTTGACAGCTTGTTCAGCTGAATGCTGTACACAGCAATGAAGAAGGCTTCTAGGAAAAGAGTGAAGAACATATTTTGCTCTTAATTTTGAATAAATAGGCACATGTGGTTAATGAGTAAAGGTACTGGTTATTTTGTGGTGAGGAACTCTTCCTGTGCATCGCATGGGGCTCCTGCAAGGCTGTATTTGAGATCTGCTGTAGTCCAGGTTTGGATTTTATGGCAGTAAGCCTGAATGTTTAAATGAATTGCTCAAGAGACATACCAAGAATATACATCCAATGTCAATTAATGTTGTTTTAACTATTGACAGCAGGGAGAAATAGTGAGCACTGTATGTCAATACAGTAAGCTT
Source organism: Laterallus jamaicensis coturniculus (assembly GCA_022605575.1). Lineage (NCBI taxonomy): Eukaryota > Metazoa > Chordata > Aves > Gruiformes > Rallidae > Laterallus > Laterallus jamaicensis. Next base: position 2,541,188 of record JAKCOX010000027.1, read on the forward strand.
GAATCTTTTAAAAACCTAAAAATAAATGATGATCAGAGAAGTTTGTGCCTTCGAGACCACACGAAGCAATGCTGGTGGGAAGCTAATGGATGTTCCCTGCTTACAGGGTGGTGAAAGGTCTTATGCCTATCTGGAACATACCAGAACTTCCCTTCTCCTCACTGCCCAATTGCAGAAATAGAGAGTGAGGTGTGTGCCCCAAAATGTGACAGTGTGACAGCCTGGACGCTGCACTACAGCCAGAGGCTGAGAGAGGCTTTGTGCCCAGCCTGAAAGCCACCAGGGCAGTCTGTTTGCCACTCAGTCTTCCCTAGGAACCTTCTCTAACCCATCCCTGCCCTTTTCTCTCCCACATACCGCGCTTCAGAAGATGACCTTGTATTCCTCCATCATCCCACCTTTCTCTTGGGGTGGGTGTGAGAGAGCTGTCTGAACATGTTTTGTCTCCTCTAGGGTCATTTTGCCTCTGGTGTAAACCAGAGACTGTGAGCACCCCAATCCATGGTCACTGCTCTGAGTCAGCAGTTATGCTAAAATCCAGGCAGCTGTGCCCCTACCCAGCCATGCAGACAGTGATAAAATTGGGATTTTTTCAGTGGGAGTGTATTAACTATTTAATTTTTTTTGTACAAGTGGGAATGCTTGTTCTTCTCAAGTTTCAGTGAGTTTGGCCACAGTAAACTCTGACAGCGGTGTGGAAAGATTCCCCCATTTTGGTAGACCCTCTGAGCTGTCACAAGAAAGAAACATGCACAGAAAAGGACACAGAGCAACCATGGCACCTTCTGAGGATGGAAAAACATAGTAGGTGTAAAGGGCTCCTAGAGACTTGGCTAGCTAAAGGGATGCAACAGAGACAGGCCATTTATTCTCTATACCTTGCCACAAGCTGGCCTTCCTCTGAAGTGCAGCGTCTCCCCCAAAGGAGGGAAGGGTTCTGCAGGGGGAGGCAGTGAGAAACTAAGATTTGCTTTGCTGTTGCTTGCCTGGTGCCCCCTCTTTACTGCAGGAACAGGAGTCAGCTGCATGCCAGATTAGGGCACACTCTCTAATGTACATTCTCACTTTTAGGCACCTCAAGCACAGGTCAGCACAAGATGCAGTGTACAATAACCCACAACCTACGACAGCCCAAAGGGAAGGGCTTTAAAGACCCTCTGGAAACCTCTGGTGGTCTAGAACTGGGCCCATTTACCTCAGTGTATCGACTCAAGACTGAGGGCACTGATGAAACTGAGAAGCAGAAAAATGATTCCAAACTTTTTATCTGGCACTACAGTTGAAGGGGCTGTCCTTCAAACCATCTGCCTTGTAACACACAGAGTATTCCCAGCGACCCACCACTGCTTTTGATAGTGCCAGGCTCACTGGGCAGAGGTGAGAGAATAATAGTTACCATGAGAAGAGCAGAGAGTAGGAAATGCCAAGCTGCATATGCGTTTGCACTGCATATTGCAGTGTGTTTTGTCTCTTATCTGAACATCTCCCCTTTCCCTGTAAGGTCTAGCACAGAATTAAGAAAATGTATTATCTAACTGCTTCTTCTTTTATTTCTGCCCTTCCTGAAAGAAACACTCTTGTGTTCCAGATTTACCCAAAGTGATTGCTTTTACTACTACACTTACATTTCCCATGCCAACCAGTCCAAGCTGTGGTTTGGGGACTTCCTGGATCTTCAAGGCTCTGCCAGCTTCTGGATTCATCAGACTGATAGGCTGTGGTTTTCAAAACCACTCTCCTTCCCTGCATCATGTTCAGACCCACCAGGATGCACAGGAGTGAGTGGTGAAACCCTTAGCAGCTAAAGTGGCTACCTATGTAACACAGCAAGAGACCTCCTGAGGACTGGCAGAAGTCTTGTTAGCCTCTGGAGAACACTTATAAAGCAGTCCAAAAACCTGTACAACCTCACTTTCATGTGTTGGGGTAACCAGCTTTGCTGTGATGGAGGAGGGAGGGTATGCTATCCCCCCTGCAGAGCGAGGGAGTGAAGGACACAGTGAATTTGACTACTGATCAAAAGAAGGACAGCCTAGGGATCCTGAAGCAGCACTTGCTTTTAACAAGCGAGGAGACTTCCACCAGGATGAGTCCATGGCAGGGTGATGCAGTGGAAGGGAAGGAAGGAATGACCCTGGGAGCCAGCCAAACAGCAAGAGGAGCGGGCAGATGGAGTTGTAGGCACCCTGCAGCACTGAGGGCATGTCTATCTCTGTGGGTTTTGTAATGCACAGTAAAATATCAGATGATTTACAACTGCAACAAGGATGCTTGTGGGCACACAGCATTTTGGGAAGAAATAAACTAACCCAAAACAGATGCCAATTGTAGAGCAGTCCTAGGGTGCCATCCTTAAAACTGGCCTTTTGATTTTCTCCCTCAGTTTTCTTATCTGTAAATAAGTTTAATATTTTATTCAGCCATGCTATTCAATTAAATTGGTTGATAGTTTTATCTTAGAAAGTTAAATGCTATGTGCATTTTACTTAACTTTGCTTACCATTAATTTAGCTGCTACTTTAATGAGTGGCTATAAACTTTTCCTGTTAGCAGTATCGAAAGCCAGAGCTCTGCCAGTCTTTAAACAATGAGGGAAGTTCTTCTGATGGTCCTTCTTGGACCTGGGGGAAATCTCACAGCATCACTAGTGACAGGACAAGGTTTTAAGCTGAAGGAACATAGGTTTAGATTGGATATAAGGGAAAAATTCTTCCCTGTGAGGGTGGCGAGGCCCTGGCACAGGCTGCCCAGAGAAGCTGTTGCTGCCCCTTCCCTGGCAGTGTTCAAGGCCAGGTTGGATGGGGTTCTGGGCAACCTGGGCTAGTGGAGGGTGTCTCTGCCTATGGCAGAAAGGCAAGAACTGGATGGGTTTTGAGGTACCATCCATCCCTAACCACTCTGTGATTTTTCAAGCCATGTACAGAGGCAGCACAGCCTGGGTCAGTAGCTGGGGTTAGTCTCTGTGCAGGCTCCAGGAAGAAGTCACATGTAAAATGAGACTAATGGGAACAGTAAAGCAGAGAAAGTTTATTTTTGCTCTTCTATCCCTGGTGCCAGTTAGCACTGGGACTTCAGTGTAATATTATTATAACATTTTTTACAGTAGGAATTATAATTGAAATTTGCTATGTATGAGGATAACTAAAACTCGATCATTTCACACTCTTCAGTCCATGCCTGAGGACATTTTGGGGTAAATAGATTGCTTGGAAACAGCCAGTGACTACAGCTAAAATTACATTTTACCAACTGAGCTGAATGGCTTTTTAATTACAGCACTGATGTCCGCATGCTGTCACCACCGTCTAATACTAAGATGGTATTGATTTGATTTTTAACTTTGATGCACCAGGGGAAAAAATGCAGAGTAGGATTTTTTCTGAAATCCTTTTTCCAAAGTAGTCAAGAACCCCAACTCTAAAATGATGGGTTATTTTTTTTCTGTCTTTTTACTTGCTTGAGTCTGTGTCCACCTTGAGTATTGCTACCATCCACCTTGAATTTGTGCTGTTGTATCAAACTTTTTGAAATAAAAATTCATAATTTCAAGGTGCTGGTGAGCCTGAGGAACAATGAAATATGCTCCATGCATACAAATGTTATATGAAATAACTGAAATAGCTACCATGCACACATACCAGAAGGTCACAGGAATTCACACGGTCACAATCTCTTGTGATAATGTCATCTTACTGTATTAATTTCCTTCAATAGCAACCATCAGTGCTTTCAAATCAAGATGCCAAGCATTTAATATTTTATGAGACAGTACTTATTTTTAAGGATATATTTTGTTTCTTTACTACAGTGGGGCCTGGTCTCTAGGTAAGGTGCTAGTTGGGGCAAGGGAATCTGGTCCCTTGTGAGTGCAGAAGGTTTTTTTCTTTATGTGGAGAATAATTACAAAAACTTGCCTGGGCTGAACCTTTAGTTTTCAAAAGGATTGTTCCATGAGCTGTGAGAATGCTAAGGCCAGAGATCACCTCTTTCTGGGCTGCTCTGCTCCATGTGGAAGAGAACGCTAGCTCCCACCCTACAGAATCCTCCACACCCAACTTAACTTTGGCTTAAGGGAAGAGCTGAAGGAGACAATTTCATATGGGTTTGTGAACATTGAGTAACGGTCTGGTCAATGCAAAGGCAAGTGATTTAGAGCTAGGAAAAGTGGACTTGAAACAACTCTACCTAATTTTATGGGCATCTGACTACTGACTCCTGCAGGTTTAGAACTACACTTGCACAAGCATTGTGGAAAAGGTGATCCACTTACCGTGCAGGTGGGATACTGGTCTGTACAGGTATTCCTACTTCATATATCTAGAAATACAGCTGGCATCATCAATATCTGAGCTAACATAAAAAGGCAAATGAAAGTATATTAACTGCACCCACTGCACAGCCATAAACACAGAGGTCACAGAATCACAGAATCACAGAATCATAGGGGTTGGAAGAGACCTGAAGAGATCATCGGGTCCAACCCCCCTGGCAAAGCAGCATCCATTTGAGATTAACAAGCAGCTTTTTAGTGAGCACGGGACAGTAACTCACTTCAGGGGCTCTGATCTTTGAAGAGTTTATGACTGAAAACAAAGATCAAGTGAATGAATTAGGGGTATGACCTTCAGGAGCCTTTTGCCTGAGTTCTGGCTTGGTTAAAGACTCATGTTGTATCCTTGGGAAAACCGCTTTAATATGCGTTATATCTCTGCTCCTCATTGGAAAAACATTTGCATGTAGGTCAGCTGAATGTCAAATTCAGTGATGAAAATTTCTTGAGTTGTGAAGCCTACTGTGCTACTGGGTGGCCTTCCAGTACCTGAAGGTAGCTGGGGAGGGACTTCTTAGGAAGACATGTAGTGATAGAATGAGAGGGGATGATTTTGAATTGGAAGGGGGTAGATTTAGATTGGATGTCAGGAAAAAAATCTTCACTGTGAGGGACTGGAACGGGTTGCCCAGGGAAGTGGTGGCTGTTCTCTCCCTGGAAATGCTCAAGGCCAGGTTGAGCAGCCTGGTCTGGTGGAGGGTGTCCATGTCCATGGCAGGAGTGTTGGAACTTGATGATCTTTAAGGTCCCTTCCAACTCAAACCTTTCTATGATTCTATATTTCCCCTATCATCAGTAGAAATGCTCTCTTTTACCCCATACATCTGTGTATTGAGGTGCTTAGGGATATGGTTAGTAGAGGACAGGTACAGTTGGACTCGATGATCTCAAAGGTCTTTTCCAACCTAGTGATTCGGTGATTCTGTCTATCTACCATTTGCAATCTAAAAGGTTCCATCAAGTAATTTAGCAAATATGTAAATAAACTCAAAATAAGAGGGAGGAATGAGAACACCCAAAGAGAAAAAAAGCCATGGGAACCTACTCTAATGCTCCCAACCCTACAGACCTTATGAAGAAGGTTCAGCAGAGTCAGGGGAAGAAAGGGGAAGAAAAAAATTGGATTTTTATGAGAAAAATATTTTCATAATTTTTAGGGTTCATAATCCCATCCTTCTTATCACAACCTGCAGGGCCTAAGAACTAAATGAGAAAAGTGATGATTCTGGTGAAATCAAATGTCTACCAGATCTGGAAGTCTCCAGAGCATGCCAAATGCTGCAATGTATGTGACAATAGCATGAGGTGTTTACCATGCTGCTAAAGAAAAATATTGCACACACAAACAGAGCAGGGTTGTTTTCATTTTTGCTGGGGCTGAAATTGAGAATAAGGGAGTGGGTAACCCATTCCCTGAAAGCTTTCCTATCCTGCTGCTCTTTCAAGTAGCGTTTTGCCCCAGGCTGACTGATCTTGCAAACCCAGCTCTGCTTGAGATAGCTGATTTTATAATGGATATTAACTAAAATTTCACCCTGTAGAAATTACAGTAAATTCCATTACCTCTGCTAGGACCATTACTAGTGCTTTGTACATATTATTTCATAATGTGTATGCATATCACTTACCATACATTGGAACAAGCTCTTAGCAGCCTATTTTGAGAATTCTGCCATCTTTTCCAGTGCTGGAACAGTGAAGGGAAAACATGGGTTATATGCAGATATGCAGCCTCTGAAGGGTTAATGAACAATGAGGAATTTGTGTATAGCTCATTAATTGTTATATTGCATCCCTTTATCTAAATTGTTAGTGGCCTGCTTAGTCAATTGAAACATATTACTTTGATATTAAAGCTGCAATCAAAATCTTTATTCTTGTGCATGTTCTACTTGAGAATACAAATCCTTCGGAATAGGGCAGTCAGAATTATCTTGAAAAGTATTACTATTCAATAAACCATATGCTCAAAAATAGAGACATCATGTTCAGGCAAATATCCTGGGCTCTAATGCAGTGGTCCTAACTTTCCCATCTAAACATCCCAATTGGAAATACTGTATAGAAAAGCCCATCAGGGTTTATATTCAAATTCTGGTGTCGTGATCAAGGAAAATGAGGATGATAGTTCCATGCCAGCTCATCACACCAAATTACTGTCACTGTGCTATTGGGAGGATGCATGTTGTGCATATGTGGTACATATGGTACATGCAGGGGTTTACATATGTTAGATAAGTCCCAGTGTATCCCATGTAATTTATGATGCTCTGTGAGGCATATTTGCTCTTGGTTTCTCTAGATCATGGAGAGAGATAAGCATTTTGAGACTTCTCCAGACCTCAGCCAGCCTTAATTATCTTGACAAAATGTCCTTTTCACCTCAGTGGAGATAGAACCATGGCTGTGTGAACACATTCCCAAGTTAGACATCCCAGTTACTCCTAAAATAAAGGATGATCGTGGTCTTTAACGCCCAGACAGACTGTTTCAGAATCGCATTGCTTGTGGGCCATGCCAGAGTAACCCAAAGGTGACCCCTGTTGTGAGTAGTATGACTGGAAGATAAGAGGCAACAGATGGGGCAGACCAGAGAGAAGAAATGACTTAGGAAGCACCATCACTGAGTAGAATCAGTGCTAACTGCCTATGCTGTCACCACTAGAAGGAGAGTTTAAAAAAAGGAGAGCAGTAGAATAACATTGCACAGATTTATGGGGAAGAGAAGCCCAACGTGGCACAGGAGCCAAACCAAAGCCTTCTCCATTTAAATGAGCATAAATCCAGAGCAGCATCGTCCACCGATTGGTTTGGAGCTGCAGAGATATAGTCAGACACAGGGTTTGGGCAGCAGGATGATCAGGGGCAAGTGTGGAAAGGCTCAGTGTAACTGTGCCTATATGCTCAAATATACACACCTTTGGGTGTTTGGAATTGAGGTGCACCATTTATATTGTTTCTATTATATTTTATGTGGTGTAGTTTCCTGTGGGAGCCAGCACAGCACAGAGCTTCCCTTCTCTACTCACTTTGTTAATGAGAACACACCATGATTACAGAATCACAGAACTGCAAGGGTTGGAAGGGACCTCTGGAGATCATCTAGCCCAGCACCCCTGCTAAGGCAGGATCACCCGATCACCTAGAGCAGGTTACACAGGACAGCATCCAGGTGGGTTTTGAATGTCTCCAGAGAAGGAGACTCCACAACCTCTCTGGGCAGCCTGTGCCAGTGCTCTGCACCCTCAGAGTAAAGACGTTTTTCCTCATGTTCAGATAGAACTTGCTGTGTTCCAGCTTGCGCCCATTGCCCCTTGTCCTGTTGCTGCACACCACTGAAAAGAGTCTGGCCCCATCCTCTTGACATCTGCTTTTTAAATATTTATAAACATGGATGAGATCCCCAGGCTGACAGATGCAGGCTAAACAGACCCAGCCCTCTCAGCCTTTTCCGCATTCAAGAAATGCTCCAGTCCCCTCATCATCTTTGTAGCCCTCCATTGGACTGCTTCCAGTAGTTTCTTGTTATTCTTGAACTGGACACAGCACTCCAGATGTGGCCCTATCAGGGCAGAGTAGACCTGCTGGTCGTGCTCTTCTTAATGCTCTCCAGGATACCATCTGTCTTCTTGTCCAATAGGGCACGCTGCTGGCTCATGAAGAATTTCCTTTCCTGTCTACCAGGGCTCCCAGGTCCTTCTCTGCAGTGCTGTTTTCCAGCAGGCCAACCCCTAACCTGTACTGATGCATGGACTTAATCCTCCCTAGGTGCAGGACCCTACACTTGTTTTTGTTAAATTTCATTTGGTTCCTGTCCACCCAACTCTCCATGCTGTCCAGCCTTACTGGATGGCAGCATAACCTTCTGGAGTATCAGCCACACATCTCAGTTTTGTACCATCAGCCAATATTCTGAGGGTGCACTCTGCCCCTTTATTTAGGTCATTGACAAGTACATTGAGTAAGACCAGATCCAGTACTGGTCTCTGGGGCACACTGCCAGCTAGAGGCCTCCAATTAAACTCTGCACCACTTATCACAACCCTCTGAGCCCTGCCATTCAGCCAGCTCTCAACCCACCTCCCTGTCCACTCACCTAATCCACACTTCCTAAGTTTACTTACAAGGATGTTATGAGACACCTTATCAAAAGCCTCACCAAAGTCAAGGTATACAGCATCTTCTGCTCTTCCCTCATCTATTCAGCCAGTCATGCCATCACAGAAGGCTATCAGATTGGCCAAGCATCATGTCCCATTGGTGATTCCATGCTGACTGCTCCCAACAATCTTCTGTTATGTGTGCATGTGCCCAAGTGTGTTTGTGTGTGAAAGGCTATGTTACCAGGGTCCAAGAACTATATAAACAGGAAAAATAATAGACCTGTGCAGTAGGAGAATGAACACCCATATTAATATTCTGATTGTTTCCATGGCAAGAGAAGGGTAATAACTGGAAATTAAAAAGGATTTTCCAATCAGAACTGTCTTTCTGTTTTTCAAGCCATTCACAAGAAGGTGCACAAAACCCTGTGCTCCTATAGACATTTATATCCTTCTCTGTTCTAGCCATTTTCTGATAGTGTCATGACTCAGCTATTATTAGAAAGATTATGCAGCAGGTAAAGAACATTTTAAACTGTTTTGCTGATAATTAGTTTACTGGACAACAGTTAAAAACCAGGTTTTCTAAAATGCATTTTTTTACTGTTAAATTTGGTGTTATCAACAGAAATAAATCAAGCTTGACTGGAACCTGAGGAAAACAAATGCTTGAGCATTGTTTTAAAACACTTACTAACTAGCAAGCTCAGTAATGAGGAGATGGTGGCAGGAATGCCAGGATATCATCTTCTTGCTATGATTCAACCTAGGGTTGGTGACATTGATATAACTTTGACTTCAAGAGAGGAAATATTTCATAGTAAATAGAGCAAGAATGAATCCCCTTGGAATAGTAAAGGTACAAATTACTTTAGTTTTCATTTCTGTAGTGCTAAATTTGTATTTCATGTGTGGGATGGTAATTGATGACTGCTTACTTGTCTAGATGAAGAAGGATGAAAAAAATGCATTCTGATTGTCAAGGTTGTTTGTGTTAGTGGCTAAAATAGTAGACATCATGCTGAAATCTTTGTAAACAGCATACAAGCAATTCCTTTCTTCTTAAGCAAAACAGAAAAGGAGAAAAGAAACTTCCAAGCCAAAATATCCTTGTATCATCTGGCTGACATCTGGGAGTGTAATGTAGAAATTTTCCTGGAAATATGATTTTTATCACCTAAGCAAACTCCAGTACACCATTTGGTCTTTACTAAAGCTTTAAGGGATTTGAGAAGATTGTAACACCAGGTATTCTAATTCTCTTTTCCAAGGTTCACAGTTAAAACCAAAGAGGTTTCTTCTATAACGTTTCTCAGTAAACACTGTAAAATCTATAATTCTTATTTCCACATGCCAATTTCTCAGCTTTTCCAAAATCTCCCAACTGCCTCTCATTTTCTGAGATAGTCCCACATCTAAATTTCCCCTGATTCCTTACAGACAAAATTATGTCCCAGTTAACAGTGTATTTCATTAACATTCTCTGTGTTGTAGAGAAAGCAAAAGCAAAACAAAGCCCTCTCCAGTTAAGATTATTTTCACATCTTTTGAGGAGGAGGTGGAGTTCTTGCTTTATTTGTCTTTGCTGAGCTTTTATCTTGGTCACTGTTCTCTCATGAGAATTCTAGTGAATTGGAAAAAGAAAACACAATTTTCTTCCCCTATATAGCCTACGAGCATGATCCACCTTCAACATTATTTTGGGCATGTTGGGTTTTCAGTATCATAACAGAGCAAGTTACTGAGACTCAGGACCCTTGGCTTTTATCCTGCCAGTGTCTTGGAATTGCCTTGAGGAAGTGACTTTCATTTGCAGGTGAAAGCCATTCAGGTCTATCTAAGACATTGCACTTGTCAGAGCCTGATGAGTTAATGAAAGGGAAAACACAACATCGAAGTCAGTGGCAAAGGACTAGAACCAGTGACCAAGAAACCTGTTCCAGTTCTGCCTTCTTATTTTGTTTATTAACTCTGATTACAGCTAATCCAGAAACAGAGTTTGCATATTCAAGAGCAATTTAATCAGCATAGACTTGTTTATGGAATAGTAGAATCCATCAGAAACCTCTGTTTCATTTCAGGAAAAAAAATTCATTTCATTTCTCTTAGGGAAAAAAATGACAATGTTTTGGGGTTGAATGGGAGGGTTTAAAAGCAGGGAAGGCATGGGGTGGCTTCTGCAAGAAGCTTCTTGAAGCTTCCTACAGGTCTGACAGAGCCAATGTCAGCTAGCTCCAAGATGGACCCACTGCTGGCCAAGGCCAAGCCAGTCCACAATGGTGGTAACAGCTCTGGGGTAACAAGAAAGAGAAAAAAAAAAAAACCAACTAGCAGCAGCTTTTGCAGCCTAAGAGAGGAGTGAGAATATGTGAGAGAAACAAATCTGCAGACACCAAGGTCAGTGAAGGACAAAGACGAGGTGCTCCATGCATTGGAGCAGAGATTCCCCTGCAGCCTGTAGAGAAGATCACAGTGAGGCAGGCTGTACTCCTGAAGCCCGTGGAGGATGATGGGGAGTAGAGAGTCCGCCTGCAGCCCATAGAGGACCCCGTGCCAAAGCAGGTGGAGGCACTTTAAGGAGGCTGACTACCTAGGGAGCCCACACTGGAGCAAGGCCCTGGTAGGACCTGCAGCTTGTGGAGAGAGGAACCTAGGACAAAGTAGGGTTGCTGGCAGGACTTGTGACTCCCCTGGAGGACCCACACTGCAGTAGTCTGGTCCTGAAGCTCTGCACCCAGTAGGGGACCCACAATGGAGCAGTTTGTGAAGAACTGCAGCCTGGGGGAGGGACTTACGGAGAAATTGGTGGAAGATTCTCTGTGAGAGGGACCCCACACTGGAACAGTTAAAGAGTGTGAAGAGAGCTCCCCTTGAGGGGGAATGAGCAGAAGAGACAATTGACAGCAATCCCCATTCTGTGTCCTCTGTGCTGCTGTGAGGGAGGAGGTAGAGAATTTGGGAGTAAAGTCCATGAAGAAGGGGGGAGTGGGGAAGGTGTTTTGGTTTTAGTTCTCATTGTTCTGCTTTGTTTTGCTTGGATAATAAATTAGATAAAATTTTTCTAAGTTGAATCTTTTTTGCCCATTAGTGAACAACTTCTTCCTGTCTTTACCTCAACCCATGAGCCTTTCAATAAATTTTCTTTCCCCTGTCCAGTTTGAGGAGAGGGAATGATAGAGCAGCTTTGGTGGACATCTGGCCTCCAGCCAGGGTTAGCCCACCACAGTCAAGTAATTCTTTTAGGATCAGTTTCCAGAGCACATAATAAAACACTTGTGGTACTTAATGGGAAAATTATATATAATTGGGAAATATTACATATAATTGGGAAACATTTGGAAGAGAAAGGAATCTAGGGAAGATCAGGAGCACCTCTCTTTACTCTGAACTGAAGCAAATTTGCAGTTTTCTAAACCCACCCTTTGTTCTCCCCACTGCTGGTAACGTGATATATCCAGAGGCTCCAAGAGAGACACTTTTCTCAGCCAACAATGCTTTTTATTCTACCATAGGCAAGCTGAGCATTTCTAAGTCTGAAAGGAGGGATGACAAGGAATGCTCTCTTACTTACAGGCAGCCTGATCCTTAGGGCACCTTTTGGGTAAATCCAACTTATTCAGTAGATGCCTTCCCTTCTATAGTTCTACAGAGTCTCTCTTTGTTGCCTTAGATGGACATGCTGACCCTGATCCAAAAAGGTGCTTTATCATATGAGAGACTACCCATATGTTTTAAATTTAGCATGAACTAACTGGTTTCCTGGATATATGTATTTGTGGCTTCTGATCAGTCACCTGCTTTTGTCTACTGGTTAGTATTGATAAAACTCAGCTAGGCTGCAAGTACTCCATCTTAAGAGGTTTGAGTTTGTTTGTAGACTGCAGAGTTGTCACAGACCCTATGAAACATGTAAGAAATGTGCAAATAAGCCATTATGTGAGGGTTTTTTGTGCTTCATGACTTCTCCATTTGGTTCATTGCCCTCACAGGATCTGAGAGCTCCATTTGCCAACTGTGTTTTCCTAAGACCTCATGGTATCCTGTACACCATGATGCAGACCATGAGAGGTGCTGAATGATACAAATGGGTTCCTGCACCACTGCTTGAACTTCGACAGATCCGCGCCTTTTTCTCTCGTTAGTGTTTACATTAAAGCCTTTATTCAAAAGCCTGGAGCAAATAGCCTGACTGCTCAGGCACTGACATCTACAGATATTTGACTTGTAAGTATTAACTTAGGTTATAGCATCAGAGAAAACTGGAGGAACACTTTTCATATTGACAGTGGATGGGTCATGATTGGTTTGTGGACTGAACAGTAGCAGAATTTCTCTGTGCTTTTCTGTGCAGCTTTCCCGTTATTACTAGGATGTGATAAAACAATGTCAAAGACCCTGTTCCATCACTGATTTTCAGGGAGTCATCCTCTCTTGGTCTCAGGCAATCACACACCCTTGGTCACCAGGCATACCACTTCCTGACAAACTGTAAGGAAAATATGCAGAAGTAGGTCTTCCATTCTTCCTGTGTCTTTTGTCCTTTGCATGCCCCAAAAGGACTCTGCTTGCTGTAACTGGAAATGATCCAAACTTACTAACTTGTAGCTTTTATAAAACCATTGTGCACCAGTATCTACCCCTGCTCAACCAGCAGGTCTGACTCCACTTATTAGAGACTTATGGCTTTTGTGCTATCATCTTCTTCTTTCCAGCTTCTTTTTAAGGAAAAAAAAAAAAAGTCTATTCCCCCCTCCTCCCCTCACTCTTCTAGTGGCATCGTAAAATACACTCTTCTGGACTCTGTGCTGTTATAATGTTGTTTCAGCTGATAAGTGTTAGTGAGAAGCCAATACAATAGAGTATGAAGTCAGTGTGAGAGCTCCATCCGTGTAGGTCTTTATTTAGCACAATAAACACTGTAAGATGATATATGCGATCTTTTCCACCAGGAGTGAAGAGGCAATAGACTGAATGCACCAAAAGCTGTTTCAAACCCCTCTGTTGCTATCCAAGTTTTACCTCTTTGTCTGTTTGTATGGTCAAATGAAACTCCATTTTCACTCCTTTTTATTTTTTCCTCCCCTTTTGTACACTTTACTTGCCATTCTAATTAGCTTCCTATTACTACTTAAAGGGGCAGATAGCAATGCCTGTTCTATAGCCGCTGAGAGCCCTTCTGCAGGCAACCGTCTATGGGTTGCTTACAATGTTAGGCAGGAAGGGCTTGGAGAGAGGACGGCTGCTTGCCTGGGGTGTGGGGAAGGGAACACAAGCCTCTCTCTACCAGAGACTGTGCCTGCATCACTGGCCCTTCTGGAGGTGAGATAGCTGCCACTTCTCACCCATAGAAGAGTAAGAAAAACATTCTCTGGCTAAGAGGAATCAGGGAATAAATACATAAGAGACTGTAAGATACTGAAGATAATTAAAATTCCATGTGTTCCTGTAAAGTTTCTAGGCCTTTAAACTCAGCACAAGCAGTGTCCCAGACATTCCTCAATTCCATGCACTGGGACCAGGCTAGAACTATCCAGAGCAGCAAAAAGCGAATCCGAAAGACCACCAGGTTTTCCCCCTCATCATCCTGCAGACCCCACTTAAGGCCTGAGACCTAATGACTAGAGAGGAAACTGGGGAACTCAGTGACCCCAGAGACGGCATTCAGTGCTTTGGTTTCCCCATCCAACACTGATTTATTCTGCAAAGCACTTGGGCGTCTGAGAAGGGCTATACAGGAACGGAGTATTATTTCATATTTAGTGGAGCACTGGAGGAAAATGTGGGTTCTTGGCACTGCTTTCAAACAGAGCTGAAGGGAAGCTTTTGTGCCAGGCAGCTGTGTTCCTCATACACTGTCAGATGCAAACACTTACACCTTAATGTTCATCTGCTGGTTTCAAAACCCCCAGGAGGGCCTGTCACATAAGAAGGGTTCATGGGGCACAAGGAGGAGAGTCTACCTCAGATTATGCCATTTCTAATGTAAAGCCCTTGATCCATGTGGTGTGTAAAGGTTGTGCCTGTTCACAAGTGAGGGCCCTTCTGAGACATCTGAGCATGCACAGGGATGCAGAATGGCGCTCTCGCTGCGCCCGGGGGACCCTACAAACCTCCCCCTGATGCCTGCTCAAGGCAGAGCCCATTCTGGGAGCTCTAAGCTGCTGATGGTACAATTTGTGTGCATTTGGGGCTGGGCTATTTGTTCAGCTTTAGCATTATGCCCATGGAAAATAGTGGCCAATAAAGCATAAATGCCTTTGTCCCACTAACACTGGCACTTCGTTTTCCAGAGGACTCCTGAGACCACTGAAGTAATGTAATTAGCACAAACATGGCACAGTAGAGCAGAGACAAAAGAGAATAAGGCGAGTTTATTTCACAGAAGAAAATGCTAACGTAGTTTAATCCAAAGGCTCACAAGGCAACTGTCTCCATGCCATGTGCAGGTGCAGTGGACTTGAGAGTTCGAGCGGGTGAGAACTGTGACCGCCCCCCCAGGGAGATTACTTGCTCAAAATACAAAGGCAGAAAAATGCAGTATGTGAAAATACAGTTACCAGAGTAAATAAAAGCTGCTTTTGCCAATAGTTAAATATTGTTTCACAGCTATGGGCCAAGCCACTCAACACACATTAAAAAAAAAAAATTCAAGCAAACAGACAGATTGTCCTCATGTTCAGGAGAAAGCAAAACAGTCTGGAGGTGGTGGTGGCCTACATAGAGAGATCTTGTCCTGTGTCTAGAAAAGTTCCAGCTGGTCTTAGACATTAGTTGGTTTGCTTTTGATTTTAGACACCTAAATTAAATTTTATTTCCTAATTGCCTGCTGAGCTATTCAATAGAAGGGAGATGTCCTTGTTGATGACATTTTGCATTTCCCTTGCCACTGCTCTTCATTCTTTGATGATGTTCTCAGATGTGATACGATGCTAAGACTGACTGCCCTGCTTTTTCTGCTAACTTCTCTTCCTGATGCCACCTAGCTAGGTGTCTCATAGATACCCATAAGCTTGGATATACCACCTCACAAAGTGCTTCCCACAGTTTACCAACCACACCAGTCTTACTACACTGGTGGATTTTTTCCCTGAGGAGTTCAAGTTTCTCTTTCAGACACTTTGGTGAGGATGTTCAGATGCTCTTAGAGGAGATCTGGCCCTGTCTTATTGATGCTCTCTGGAGGCTTGTACGCACCCACCTCTGTTGGGGGTGGGGTCTTTCCTGAGCCCCCACAGGCCTGTCTGCTGCTCCTTCTGCCACCACATGCCACCACCAGAACAGGCTTATAGTCATTTACTGTGTTTCGGGTGTTGCCTCTCACCAACACGAATGGGGAGAGTCTTTGTCTCACTTGATTTTAGTTTGATTAAGATTTGGCTTTCTGGCCTCCTTCTACGAAGAGTGGTGGCAGACAGGCATCTCCCAGTAGAGACTGAGCCCAGACTCAGAGACAAATCCCACCGTACCTCAGTCATTCCTGGTGGAAGCACAGGGATAAAAAACTGAGTAGTTTGCTACCATCCTTCTGCTTTCAGAAGGGGTGACTGGTGGAAGGAAAGCACGGAGGAGAGCCCACCATCCCACCTAGTTGCCATTCACCCAAGCACATTGCTTCCCAACCCACAGGGTACGGCTGTGCCTGAATTACAAAACCATCTACTTCAGGCCTGTGTGGGCAAGAGGGAAAGGCAGCACTTAACAAAATGTTTGGGTACACTTTGCAATCAGACTATTTTTAATCTTACCTTCTCCTTTTCGTTCTGTCCTGCCCCCCTTTTCATTTTGGTTTATTTCACTGTTGTGCATGAAGTGGTTTTCATTCCCATGTTCTGATAGTTTCTTCAGCTTTTAAATATTTTTTTCATTGCAGAAGATTTTTTTTTTAATAGGGGTCAACAAAAATATTCTCAGTCATAACAAAATGAAGATCCTTCTTGTCTAATACTCAACTCTAATGCCAGGTGAAAAATCTGTTTTGGAGCAGGCCTGCAATTTCTCGGGCCCTTCATGGTCCCACCCTGACCCCTCCAGAAAGACAAGCTGTGCCTGAGCAGCTTGTGCCCTGGCCCCAGGACAGACCATTCCTTTAACCCTGTGTCTGTGGGTACCACTCAGAGCCAGCAGCAGCCCGTGCCACCCCGAGGTGCCCTGCAGGTTGAAACCCTGTGGCAGGCAATTCCTTACCCAAGGGAGTCAGCCCATAACAGCACAACAATGCTTGGAAAAAGCTCTCTCAACTCTTTGGACTCATGGCAGCATTTCCTGCAGTATGTGGCAAATGGGACCCAAACTGAGAGTGGACTGGGATGCAGAGGCATCACTGGGTTGGGATGTACAGGTGTGAAATAGCTTTGATGCCTTTTCTGGTTTTCTCTAAGCATCCAGAGACTTACTTGGAGATAGGAATTTCAAAATTAAGGAGCATTTTCTCTTTCTACTTCTCCACAGAGGTAAAAAAAGCCCTAATGCAAAAGATGCTTATGAAATGAGAGCAGAGACCAT
This sequence comes from Laterallus jamaicensis coturniculus, assembly GCA_022605575.1. Lineage (NCBI taxonomy): Eukaryota > Metazoa > Chordata > Aves > Gruiformes > Rallidae > Laterallus > Laterallus jamaicensis. Next base: position 2,558,123 of record JAKCOX010000027.1, read on the forward strand.
AGGCTTTTTCCAGAGATGCTGGACTACAATAATGACCTTAGTCCCAAACCTGGAAGGACAGTCACCTGCAAGGAGTTTGTCCATACTTTTGGACCCCATTAAATCTAGTTAGACATCATTTGCCAAGGCTGATTGCAGCAAAGTGGGCATGTGAGACTGACTATGCTCTTTCATCGCAGGGCTTCAAGATTTGGCCCTCTAATTAAAATATCTGTTTAACCTTAGTGTATGGGCATGCCTTTACAAAGAGCTTGACAAGTCGGTGAGCCAAATAAGATGCTGACCGTATCAACTAGGATGTGAGATCGCAACGTGCCAGCTATATTGAAATTATTTCCACAAAGAAAACTCCTGGGTTACTTACTGAACTCTCATGTACGCTATCCAGTTTTCATTGGGGAGGAGAAACTTGGCTGGGAATGCATGTTTGTAGTCACTGAGAAGGGAGACATGCTTCAAGTTTGCACTCCAACATCCAAGAAGAGGTTGGTGCTGTGCCTCTGCCTTTCCGAAGCCAGTTGCCCTTGTACATCCAGCTGCTGTGGCTTCCACAGCTCTATTTCAGTCCAGGCCTTTTGCAATTGCTTCACTTTGTAATTTGAAGTGGTGCAGAGCATAGCTTGGTGTGTGATGAAGGATGGGGAGGATGAAACAGCAAGAAGCTGCAGACAGACACTGCCTTTCAGTACCCATTGTGCTGCGGAGAGGCAGCTGGTGACCCCACAAGGCTTCCTGCAGCTGCCCAGTTCCCTGTGCCATGCGGCACAGGGCAAGGCAGCATGTTTCGCTGCTTCAGGCAGCCAGCATTGGGCAGCAGTGCTTTCCTTATGTGTGAAAACTGGGTAGCTCCCCAAGTACCAGTTCTGCATGAAAATTGCTCAGCAGTTGTGGAACTCTCTAGCAGACTCTGGACTCTGTGAGCATGAGGTCTGTGTCTCCTCTACCCAAGGAATGGGGGTCAGTGTTGGCCATAGACCTTTCCACAGGTGAGCAAAGCCACTTGCAGTCTAGGTCCTTGCCCCACAGCAAAGACAGGGACAGCAACTAGATCTCTTTGCAGCACACCTTGAAAGAGCAGTGGGTGGGGAAATGAAGCACTGGTCAAAAGTCTTCACACGGTCCCATGTTGCATGAAGGAGAACGCAGGTGGCAAAGCATAAAGGCTGATCCTGGACTACCAAGCACACCTCTAGCTAGTGAGAGGGGTGTTGTGTAGCTAGGACATGTGGGATAAGTGATGTTGGGAGCTTTATGTTTTCTCAGGACAGCCATGTTTCAAATGCTGAAGAGTTAATGGCTTCAGTCGCTTCTGCCATCCACCCCAGAGCCATACCTCTTTTCAACTAGGAGTGTTTTTCATGGCCTCACACTACTGAAAAGACCTGCACCAAGCAACAAAGAAAGAAAAAAAAAATCAAGGAAATATACTAGATCTGTTGAAAAACTTTTCTCAAATTAACCCCTAGAAAGGTTCTGGGATGAAAAAAACCCCAAACTTCTGTAGCTTTGCAGAAAGAAAGAAAATGCTCTGAGAGGCAAGAGGAGTCTTTGTACCTAGTTCTACTGACACATGCAGCTCATCAGCTAGGCTGGCGAGCTGGGCCCGCAGAAAGGGTAGCTCAGTGAAAAGTGGAGCCCGTGTTTTGATTGAGGACAGCCTGTGCATGATTAAGAATCCATAGCATTTTCAGCCACAAACATTATTCAGCTCTTATGTGAACAAAAGGGGACATTTCCCAAGGCCAATATTGGATTTTTACATGAGCTGCATTCCTGCTGAAACCACACTTACTCTGAAGCCTACGTGATCTAGCTGTTTTTATTTGGCTATAAGGAATTCAACGCACTCGACAGGGTGTGACGCCTGTGACACATCCACACAAGCATTGTTTATTTTTATGAAACGAGACCGACACTTGCAGTTCCTCGCTCTTGCTTTGCATCCTCCAAATGAGAATGTGCAAGGATAATCATGGCACTTCATTTCCAGTGGCTTGTGGAGGCATAATATACAGAGTGGACCTTCCATAGCCCACTGGTGATCCTGCCTACACATGTTCAACCAGGGTCAAAAAAATTAAATCGCAGTGTGCTTTGAGAAAGAGAAACCAGTGGTGGTGCTAGAATAAATCGCAGAGGGGCAGGGATAGGCAGCTGTGTTCAGATGGCTGTCTGGAAGATAGAGAAGAAAGCTGTGGTTGCGTGAGGCTTCAGTTTTGATCCAGGGCTGCTGCTGACTCCCTCTCACCTCCAGCAACTTTGCCGGCTGGGTTTCTCCAGCTGTGACAGGCAGATGTGGCAATGTTTGTGCATAGATGTGCTGTGAGAGCTGTGGGCTCTGTCTGTGCAAATGCTCATTTCTCCGTGGTGAAGTGCAGCCTAGGAGAAGGTGCTGCAGTATTTGCCTTTTGCAGTGCATCTGCTGATTGGTGCTACAGACAGAAGAGAGGGGTGCATCACCTGGGCACAGTCCAGAGGGAACGAGCGCAGGGATAATTTTATAACACAGACAAGTACAATTCTGGGAAGAAGCATGCAGGCAGGGTGGGTTGGAAAACAAGTATGATGTGTTTTGCTCTGCATTTTCAGCTCTCTTTTTCCCTCGTACGTTATCTGATTTTCTAGTAAGTGATAGTCTATTGATCCAAATTCACCTCTGATTAAGTCCAAGATCCTGAGAGACATTCACCCACACATACACCCAGCAAATAAAAGCAAAAAACCTGCAGAGATGAGTACATATTTCTAAGACTGCTATGTGAATAGAAAGATTAAAAATGACATATAATTCTTATAGTTGGGAGACTTATTTAACTAGATGCTGTGTTATGTTGATATCTGTCTTCCAATAAGATCCTTTTTGTCCCTTTTGAGCAGAATACAGTTAATATGATGGAGTCCAGCAAGTTTTTCCATCTTAATTCAAGAAAGCAACCTACACACAGCACTTCAGTTTTGCAAACATCCAGATTGTATGTTTCTGGGGGAAGGGGCCAGAGTGGGGGACAGGGGGGTGTACATGCTCGCACCTACACACACATGCATTTAGCAATGAAGCCAGCGATTGGTAAGTTTGCAGCACAGAGGTAAAAGGGAACGTGTTTATATTGTAATTCATGAAAGCATCCCTTAACATAACTTGTGTGAGCCCTTTCCCCATCCATCAGGCACACTCTACGATTTGGAACATCCCCAGACCAGGAGTGGGACAGCTACAGGGTTTTCCAGCAGCTCCCATGTCTCCAGCGTCCACCTGGCACGCAGTTCTCTCCTTGCTCCCCTTGCTTTCCCACTGCAGGCAAGAGAAGGACTTACTTTTCACATAGATTAATAGCAAATGGTTGCACTTCCAGCACTTGATTACATTTAATGGTTAATAGCCAATATTCGGACCATTCCCTGCAAGTCACAGTGACGAGCTGACTGATGAATAAGCCCATAATGCACTCCAGGCAGGCCATATAAATCCCACCCAGATCTCTTTCCCCCACATAGGCATATAGTCCACCTAATTATTTAGCCTGGGGCTTGATTTATCAGCACAGCTTCATTTTAGTGCAGCTAAAATGCCAGGTCAAATAAGAGGAGCGCTCATTCCTCTGCGTCGGACCCTGCAGAGTGAAAATTCCCTGCTCTCAAAAGTGTGGGAAACTTCTTTCCAGAGCGAGCAGAAAAGTTGAAGCTGTACCTCCAGAGTGCTTAGGGGATGCACAGGGCTGGAAGTAGCAGCACACGAGAGGAGAACCCCACAGAAAAGTGACAAGATTAAAGGATCTTCTCTCCCCCGCCCCCTCCCCCCCGCTCCCATCCCTCCCCCAAACGGGTAGCAAAATCAAAGTTAAAAATGTATCTATGGAAGGGACTGATGAAAGATTAATAATTAATTTTAGAGCAGCGATACAGCATTTTTTGAAATGTAAATTTGATGCGCAAAAGTGGCATATTATGATAAGCAGGAGCAACAAGGGAGAGTGAGTACAGGAGGGCCTGTTGCTCAGAGACAGGCTAGCGAGGAACACTTACAGCCAGCTTTATTTTTTCTCTTCCCCTCCCTCTCGCTCTTTATGCAAACTTATTATCTGAACTTAGGAGGTTTTGAAGAAGTTTAAGGGCTGAACATCTGAGGCACGGAGTCTTCGGAGCGCATCTCAGCCACGGTTTTGCCTTGAAAGCGAAATCTCTAGTTGCGCATTGCCATCCAGTGTCTTCCCATACCTCATCTCTCCTGACCGCTCCCGTCGCCGTGGCGCTAACCATCCGATTACATCGCCACGACTTTCCTCTCTGCTTCTAATATTTGGATTTCATTTTCTGCCCCTTCCCACCCTGCTTCCCTCCTGACTACCCTCCTCCTTAGCTCAGCCTCTTTTGAACCATCTCCTTTTGTGCTTTTTCCCGTGCATGGTGCAGGCTCTTTTACTCTCCCTTTTCTTTCCCCAGCCCTGTTTACATGAGGGCTTTGAGAGCAGCTTCACCGTGCGCTCTCATGAGAGTTGTGCAAATTGCACCAGTGCTTCAGTTGGAAGAGACACTCATCTCTGGAGCCCCATGCTGTGCAAGAGTGCATCAAGGCCAAGTAAGCCCCTTGATGCTGCTTCACGCTGTGATCCTCCTTTGCACAGTGTCATGTGTCAGGATGGTTTTCCCACAATGCATTCTTTAGTTCGGTGTCAGGGAAGAAAAAAAAAAAGAAAAAAAAGGCAAAAAAAGAAAGAACAAATAATCTGCTGCCGTCACAGGCAAACACATTACCTGCAGGGCAGGGAGAGGAGCCAGGCTGCTTTTGCTGAATCAAACTCACTCCCCAAAGTTGCCTTTGGACATGGATTTGTTAATTAGTGCCCAGGCTGTCCAGTCTCTGCCCTTCCGAACTTTTTGCCTGGCACATGTTGTTATTTTGTTAAACAGAGGGAAATCTGGAATGTTAAGGGGGGAAAAAAAATAATAATAATCTTGTGCTCCCATCCCCTTACTCAGATGCATACGATGGTTTTATTTATGCGTATTGACAGACCTGTGCTTCGCAATTAATACCATATAAATCATTGCTATCCCTGCCTTGTCATTTAAGGGAATGCAGCAGAAACTCTGTATCCTTATTGCAATTAAACAGGTAACACAACAAAATCCTTGCTGAGCACCTCCGGCTCTCCCGCAAGCTCAGGTCGGTACGGGGATCTTACTGCCCAGCCGGAGGTGACCTGCAGCAGCAGCGGCAGCAGACGGGCAGGCTCTGCAGCCTGACTGCAGAGCAGGAACCAAGCCCTGCGCTGCTCTGCGGCTTGCCGGCAAGGTTTCGACACTGCCATGTGGTTTGATGTTTCTCCCACGGGGAGCCCAGGCAGCTCCGCCTCAGGTGTCAGCAGAGGAGCATCCCACCTACACCTCCAGCAGGAGAACTCCAGGAAAACCAGGCAGCACCGCAGCTCCAGGAGAGTTGGGAAGGCTAGCACAGGGATGGGGCTGAGTGGGGAGAAGGAATTGGGGCAGGATGTAGGCAAAAGTCTCAGCAAAGTGATTTTAAGCTGGATGCAATGGGACAGGCTGCAGCGCTGCATCCTGCCCGGGGCACCGGGGAGGCAGGCAAACGGAGCACTTCTCCCCTGTGTAGGCAGGCAAGAGGCTGGATGCAAGTGGGGTGCTGCTGCTGTCTTCGTGCAACTGGGGTGCTGCTGCTGGCTTCTCTCTCCCTCCCAGCGGACTCACACGCTGATGATGTTTGCCCTGTTCAGGGAAGGCTGTAAATTCCTTGGAAATTCCTTGGCATAGCTCCCCTTCCTCCCCAGAACTCTTCCTCCCTTCTCTCCATCTCTCCTCCCTGCAGGCAGTTTTGCACATCACACGGTAAGGAGAAACAAGGTTATCTGGCAGGGTGACAGGGTGTGCCTGATGGCTCTGAGAAGACAAGGAGAAGGGGTTAGCTGAGTTTTTGGAAGGAGAGGGAGTGCTCCATCAGTGCAGCTGAGCAAGAGGTAGGTAGGCCAGGGTAAGGAGACAAATTCCGAGATAATATTTCTTTGGCTTTGCCTCAGAAGAGCATCCCTATTCAAGAGGAACACTTAAGCATTTGCTCATGTTTGAGCACACGCTCAAATCCTGTTGACCTAAACAGAAATGAAGCATATGTGTTTAAATGAGCATATGCTTAAGTGTGTTCTTCAGACAGGAAGGGATGAGGGCAATTAAGCACGTATCTATATGCAAGCTAACTATCTGTCATTTATGTTTAGTCATTCTAATGCATTTTGGACAGTGAACAATTCTGGCAAGGAATTTTTTACTAATCATTTCACAACTTTTGATAGCTTTAATGAAACTACAACGTTCCCTGTTCCTTTGAAAGTAAGGTTTCCTTCCTTTAAAAATAAATAAATAAATAAATAAAGCAAATCATGGATTTTGTATCTGAGCTGGGGGTTTTTTTGTTGGGTTTTTTTTTTTGAGAAGGTAACCAATAGCACTGGAATGTAAGCTGCAGTCTGTGTCCACTCTGGGTCATTTCACCAGAGAGAGACATCGTGCATAACCATGAAAGGAGACAAAACTGTCATTTAAGTCTTGAAACACAGAATAAACTTTTCCCATCCATTGTTCTCTTGTATATGTGTAAACGTTACTTTTAGCCGGCATGATTTGATTTAGACCTTTCCCCACATTGCAGCTGGTTTAATGGAATGCCATAATAGTGTCACACGGTTATTCTTTAAAAACAGCTACTAAATGTTGATGTTACTTATTGTAGCAATATTTATGTGAGAATGCTGCAAATACTTGGGAAAAGGTTTTAAAGGTTGAAAGGCGAGTATAGCCATAAATTATGAGTAATGCTGCAGTTGGGAAGTGACATAAAGTTCAATGGCCTCAGCTTTCGACACTGTGTGTTCATTGTTTTGGACACTCATGTGACTGCCTCTCAGCCAGGCCAGGGCTGGTTCTCTCCCTTGCTGGATGGGATTTCAATGCAGGATTGTGGAGGGCTTTTTTTAAAGTGATTCTCTAATGTCTATTGTGTAACTTTCTCGTATCCGACACAGAAATCAGCCTAAAAGACAACCTTAGTAGCCCGAGTGACTGAAACAGATAATGGAGCTCATATCAATGCTGGCTTACAAAATTAATTCACATTTTATTTCCTTATAGCACTGAGTGGAGAAACAGAAGACAAAAAACACAGTGCTAACCAGCGAAGCAGATTTGTTTGAGGGTTATTTACAGACTCTTTGAACTGGTTTTTTGGGAGTCTTCCACCCAGCAAAGTGTAGAGAAACCCAGAGCCAAAGCCAGCGCAAAGGGTCACAGCGCCGCTGGCACAGTGGAGTTTCCCTACCAGGCAGAGGACATCTGGGGCAGCTCTTGCCCCAGGACAAGGAGGGAAAGAAGAAGGGATGGAGCTGGGACAAGGAGCCTGGGGGAAGATCTGCAGAGCTGGGCTGGCTGCTGCCGTCCCCCGCCGTGGACATCGCTATTTGATCTCACGCTCAGTAGCAGCTTGCTGGCTTCTCTCTGGCTGCCACACAGGCAAAGCAAGCAGCAAAGCCAGGATAACCTTGCTGCTCACAACAGCCCGCGGCATCTTTTGCCTGTATCTAGACGAGCACAAGGGAAGCCTGGAATAGATAACGTCCAGAATTGCGAGACCACTCCAAACTGTCCTCAGATATACCCTGCCATCCTCCTACTGACACTCTCCTCGGGCAGCACAGGGCTTTGTGCTTTAGGTAGATTAGATTGGTCCCAGTATAAAGTTAATTTTAAAATGAAAGTGTCGGTTCTCCATGTGTTGTGGCATGCAGAGGGACCCTCAGCCTCCCCTCAAAACTTTTAAGCGGGCTCTGGAAGGCACAGGGCGAAGACAGTTGTACCCAAAACAGTGGATTTGCTTTGCAGGTAAGGAAGGGTCCACATGCTCAGGGCTTAGAGTTCCTGTCTGTGCCATGTTCCATTGTGGTATCAACCATTTTATGCAAGCACTGTGCCTGCATTTACACAGTGTTTGTTGCACATGTGATTATAAAAAGTCTCTAATGGATCGGTTATGTTATTTTTTCTCTGATTTGAACAGGATAGTTAATGAATGGGCTAGCTTGTAGCAACGTTCTTCTCTTCTGCCAAGGGAGGAGGAATGGGGAAGCCATACAGATAAGCTTTTAGCGCAGTTGCAAAATGTCGCTAGTGTGGAAAAACCTAAAATCACCATAAGCCCATAAAAACTACAGTAAGTGATCACGTAACACAGCAAGCCTACGATCACGTAAAACCTATAATAAATTGCTGTTGTGTAGTAAAAGATGATTAAAAGTTGATTAAAACAGTTCAAACTATGTAGGTCTCACCTTAATGTATCACATGGTGTTTACACTACCCTGACTTGCAGGGACTACTCCTTTCCCTTGCTTCTCTCTATGCATCCACCACAATGGGGGAAGCCAAGTTCTGCTTACCTGTGGCAGACCTGCAGATCAATAACTCAGGGTGTTCAGATACCATGCCAAATAAAAATACTCTGCTTGAGCCTAGAAAACATGCTGGGCACATCAAGAAAAGCACAGATATGTCAGGTGGCCATGTTAGATGGCTGCCAGCAAGATCATCTTGCTTGCAGTGCCCTGCTCTCTCCTCAAAAACCACTAGTACACATAGTCTGACCTTCTTCCTGGCATCAGAGGCTCTTGAAATACAGGTCCTAACAAACTGCAGGGTCCCAGATATGAAGGCACACGTCCGTATCCTGCTGCAGCCATTCCTTCAGCCAGCTGTTGTGGGGAACAGAGTCAGGGTGAGCTCTGCACACCAGGCAGTGCCGCAAAGGCCCCTTTCCTCACTTGCAAATCTTGGGGTTCCTGTTCCAGCTCTTTGTGATGACATAAATTAACCTTACCCTATTATTTTCTCTGTCTCCACCAAAGAAAAAACAGCCACAGTATTTCATCACGTCAGTCCATATCTGACATAAATCAATCACCTACGTCCTACTGCCACTTTTGTCTCAGGAAATGCTCCCCAAATGCCGGGCAGTAGGATGCTCTGCTGTGTAAGTGCTGCTTCATTGTGTCAACACCTCACCCGTAACAAAGAAATAGCTCATGCAAGGTTTCCACACTCCACCCCATCATGACTGTGGGCAGGAGTAAGAAGACACATTTGCAGTATTCAGTGTACTCACAGATGTGCGACGGAGATGCTGGGAGCAGCCTTGCCTGGTCCCTCCATGCCAAACATCCTCAGAGACAATATCACTGTCAGCAGCTTTGATGTACCCCTCAGCCACATGAGAAATCGAGACGGCTGGTGTAATTTCCCACTGTCTCTGTTACAAACTCACTGTAAAGCGGTAGCTGGTTTGTGTTGGTGGCCCCACAAGGTGTGGTGCCATGTGGATCTGGTAACCAGTAATAAGCTTTTTTTGTTTGGTTTGTTTGGGTTTTTTTCTTTCCCCATTTCTGACAGCTTTCTTTGCAGGAAAGGAAAAATTAAAAAAAAAAAAAGACATCTAAATTCACCAACTACAAGGTTCACTGCAGGTCTTTTATTCTGTCCTTCTTGCAGTGAGGGTGCTATTCAGACAGAGAATTGAGCATTAAATCTTTTCCTGAAAGTAATGCAGGGTATCAGAGTTTTGGGGCAAGAAATGTCTTTTGAAAAGATGGTTAACTAATAACGTCCCAGCAATGATAAATGGGGATTTTCAGAAAGTCTGTCCCACGCTTCTAACCCAAAATATAATTTGCAGATCAACTTTCAAACTGAAGTCCAGAAAAATCTCGGAGAAAAAGAATTAATAGAAAACTCCTCCTCTGATATAATTCTGTTAAGGAAACAGGTTCAGTACATCTTATCTAGGAGGGAGAGGCAAGGGGAAGGCGGCAGTGCTAGGCAAGGAAAAACATCTTAGGAATGACCCTATTCCTCATTAAGAATCTTTCTAACTTTTAGTCTTTAGCTTTAATTTGGCTTATAAAAGACTGCAATCAATATATTTCTGCAGTTTAAGCCATGTAGAAAATTATGCAAGATGTCTCTAAAAGAAAATTCAGTTGCAAAAGGTTCAGACAGAAAAATCCAAATGTCAAGGTGAGTCAAAGAAGGATCAAGAAGATTTGAAGCTGTGGGAGTTTGTCTTCAAAGCTACAGTGTCTTAGACAATTAAATGAATGGCTGAAAGTGATGGTTTAGGACAGTTTTGGAGGCTTCCAAAGAAATACCATTAGTAGCTGGCAGTGGTAAAGCCACCATTAAAAATAACCTTGAAGTTGATATGGTTTTCATAGAAGATCTGTCCTAAAAAAAGTATTAAATGTGCTACAGAGCTGGCCAGGAAAAGCATCTCTCCCTTCATGTCTGCTTCTCTAGACGTCTGTCTACAGGATATATCATGCACTGCCTCGGTGAAAGTTAAAGAATGATATCCATACGGCAAACAGGTGTCGAGTTATCTATAAACGCATTTCTTCCAAACCTTTAGGGAGACAAAATGCTTTGGATTTTCTTGAATGTACATTTCTGTCTCATCTCCTGGCAGCCCCTCATTACCAGTGGCTGCAGCACTGACCTGGCACTTGAGCCTTTGGGTTAGTTGCAGCTTCTGGAAACAGTATCAACGGCACTTCTGATGCCTGTTTGAACGAACCAAACGTCAGCACACCGCATCAGAGCATCCTCGAGCTACATGGGATCTAAACATAACTATAGCAAATCATCATCTAACTTCTTTCCCTATTAATGCATACTATTTCTATCTCATCATCATCATACTCTTCACAACTGGTTAGAAGCTCAGGCAAAGGTGTTTGGGGTTTTACTTTTAAATAGTGCTCAGGCTGTAGTTCAGCAAGGCATCAAAGTTTATTCCTGGGTTTACTTTCAGACCATTCTTCAAGGGTCACTACAGTTTAACAGTTACGGTGTAATTAAGAAACACATTGGGGATAAGATTCAGAGTGCCTGTTTCACTTAGGGGAGCTACAGGCTCATTAGTCACAGGGAAAAATTAGAAATATTGTAGGAGAGGTTCCTTTTGCCAAGCTTTAGTTGCCTAAGCATGCCTAGACTGCATATATAATGCACAGCAAGAAGAATTCATGTCTTTTACCTTAGATACCCATCTGGGATCAAATAATCAGGAATTCCAAAATTTCACTGTCTTGTCTGTAGTGACACAGAGATGTACAGATTCAAAGAAAACAAATCTTTACAATTCCTGTCTCCTCTCAAGTGCCTTGCTGGCTGGTGGATGGATGACATGTACTCAGTTAGTCTTTCACCTGTATTTTCCCAACAGCTCCAGACAAATCCTTTATTCTATAATATGCACGTCCTTTAATGGTGTGACTTTCTGTTCAGCCACAACTCATCTCTATTATTTATTTATTCCTCCTTTCTGGACTAGGTTGGAAAAAATGGGTTTGTTCTTGGCAGAATCTACTTTTTTGCCCCAACAGACTTCATTTGAATGCCCCATCAACAGAAAACAATGAGTTCCTGTCATTAGCCTGTCTTGGACTTCTCCTGGCCCTTCCTTGGCATCTTCCCCAGTAAGGAAGGTAAAAAAGCCACAGAGATAATTGATCTGTATTCCTCCTTCAAAATGGATTAATGTGGGGAATCCTCAGTGTGCAAAATATTAAGCCCTCCACAGGCTGAATTCCCAGTCAAGAGCACGCAGCAATGCAGAGCACTCTGGGGCTCCATAGCACTGCTTACACTCAGGCTTCTTCAAATAGTTCTTTGCACACAACTCTTCTTCACCCAAATAAATAGTCAAGGGGCTCATTAACCACTTTCTTGGATCTAACAAGGAAAGACAAGTGGTAGATTTAGCCTTTTCCAAGCAATCATAGTAAAGGATACAGAAATACTTCACTCAGGCTGCAGGATATTCTGCTCAGCTTTGCTTGCACCTTCTCAACAGGACCTAGAGGTGCAGTCCTAGCAATTTCAAATGCCTGACACGCTGTACGGCAAAATAAGACTTTTAGTAGGACTAACTCAAATCATAAAGTAAATTGTCTTTTTGTCCTACATGCTATCATTTATTAATTACTTTATGTACTCTGTAATCTTCCCCAGGAAGTATTGTTCGGAAACTTATTACCAGCTAAGGAGTCATGCAGCTCTCCTTTAAATTGTTCTTTTCCCTCCTTGCCCTGTGCTACAACCATGTAAAAATCATGTGGCTAAATAGCTGCTGGTCATTTTCCCTTTTTTCAGTGCACCGAAATTACAGAGGCACCTGCTCTGGATGACTCTGCATCCTTCCTCTGTGGACAGGGTGCAACAGGGCTCCATGTTTCTCACTAATCATTGGTGGTCAAAAGCATGTTGGGGTACCGGAGCGAATTTGCAGAAGATTTTATACTACCTATAGCCTCTGTGCCTTTTTGTATTATTTTTCATTATATACATTTGTGGGTTTTATTGTCCATTTCTGAAGTCTCTCACTTTTTTAAGAGTTCCTTGCTGTATCAAAACCCCAATTGCATAAGTCATGTAGAAATATAGAAGCAATGGTGAAAGAGTAACAGTAAAATGAGAAAAAAATGAAAAAGGCTTAAAGAAAAGTAATTAACACGTGGCTTTCTAAAAGACCCCAGATAAAACCACCAAAGCAGTGCTAAGTGTGCAAGACAGAGAAGCTTGTGCACCATCAACAACTGATGAGACAAGTCACACAAATGTCTCCCTTGGAGTCACAAATTGGCTTTAGTCTGCAGGTATTCCCACGAGATATGGCAGGCTGCCTGGACTTCATGGGTACCAGCAAAAGTGGATTTGAGGTTATGCAAAAACGCAACACCGGTAGCGGCCCTGAAGCTCCTTAAATACTATTGCCTGTCTATCGGGTGTATCACATTTGCAAAGAAGGGCACAAACTGGGAAATCTGACTTTATGCTATGTTCTGTGAGCTACAGATGCACTTATCTGCGTAGCCTTACCTCTCAGGCCTTCTTCCCACACTCCTACAGCAACACGTAGCGAGACGAAACAGTTGTGGGTTCCCTCACTAAGCCTCTCCACCTTGCACTCATACAAGCAGCATTCCCCACAGTCACTGGGTTATCCTGGCCTGTCTTTGCTGTGCCCTGCACCACACTGATGCCTTTTTCCCAAGTGCTGGATCGCTACCAAAGGAACAGAACCACCTGCTGTGCTGGGTACTGGCACCGCCATGGTCATGTATGCAAGGAGAAAACATCCTCTCCTCTTCTTGTTTTGATATCCCATCACCAGTGCTCGGGGCCAGACAGTCCCACAAACTTTACATTGCGATTAGTTAACAGTCCTTGAGTCACAACAGCAGGCAGTTTCCAGGTAGTATTCCTGCATAAGGGATGTCTGTTTTTCCAGGAGCTTGTCTGTCACGCGTCTGCGGCCGAACCGCTATGGGGAAACAGGGCAGGAACTCCTGACCAAAACCAAATCCCTTCAGCCGCAATTATCCAACTCTCTGCCTGCAAACAAACCCAACGCGTGTGGAGTCTCAGTCCGCTTCTTGTTGTTTCAGCTTCACTGTGCTATTTTCCTCAGCAATGCTTGGCTCTGCTTCCCAGATCTAGGTGAAGCTGGTTCCCACTGAAGTCAGTTATCTCTGTAAGAAAAGATTCAATATAAAAAATCTCTGCCTTTGGCTTTTCTCAGCACTTGCCCTTTCACTTACAAAGCTTGTTTATGGTGCAAACGATTTACAGAAGTCTGACAGCAGTTCAGCAAGGTGAAAAGCAAAAGGCAGAAGAACTCCACGTTTTTGTCATGTCACAAACATGATAGAACAACAAAAACAATTCCATTTTCTGCTTTCTCCTTTCAGTAGTGATAAAGTCAGATCTCTGAGGAGGTATTACTATGAAACTAACACTTAAATATGTGCCTTTGAGGTGTTTTTTTCCATTGTTTTCCCTTTAAAATGAAGTTTAAAAATACATTGGGGATTCAGTAGTATCTATAATTTTGCCTCTAGATTTCTGCCTCTCTGAGATTTGCTTCCTTGTGTCTTGTAGTCCAAATCCATCTCTGGTGTAAGCAGGGGTCAGCTCTCTCATCTGCCATGAGGCTGCACCTACACAGCCTGGTGCTCCAAGCCGGACATTTTGGGAATGCCTCCCCTGCAATTATCTCCTTCCTTACGTACCTGCAGCTCAGTGCCAGGGTCTCTTCTCCCCCACTCCCCACAGTGATCCTGTTTGCTGGTGCAAGCAGCAGAACAAAAAGCAAGCTGTGACAACCATGACCCAGCACTCGGGTTCCTCGCCTCCCATGTGGTTCATGATGACAGGTACTGTCGTGTGCCTGACATGATGGTGTCCCACACGGGGGGAAGAAGGCATATCAGCACTCCCAAATAAGTTTTCTGCAGGTCTGATAACACCTGCTTCTTCATCACAACCAGCTGAAGAGCAGGCAATGTGAAGCCCAGCCAATACAGTGGGATGCCAGCAGCAGGAAGAGCTGCTACCCAATTGTTACCCAGATTGATATTTTTATCCTTTTTCTTTCTTCTCCCTCCCCACCCCACCCCCCACCCTCACCCCCCATAAACATCAGCTCTAATTTTATCCAGAATAAGCTATGGGAAAGGGAAAGGGAAAGGGAAAGGGAAAGGGAAAGGGAAAGGGAAAGGGAAAGGGAAAGGGAAAGGGAAAGGGAAAGGGAAAGGGAAAGGGAAAGGGAAAGGAAGATGTTCTCTTGCTGACTTGCAGAAGCAAGTCCAAGGTAATCTTTTGGAACATTTTGACCCAAAATGGTTTCTTATGAACCTGTCCCCAGCTGAGGGGTGTATAACAGGGTATGCCTCTGAGAAGATACTTGTCCATGATCTAGGTTTAAACTGAAAGTGTATACAAGAGCCCTGAAAACTCTTGAGAAAATCACAAGCGCTCACATACAGCTGTGCTCACCCTGTTGGATCCACAGGCACCAAACCTGGGACTTACCCCTCTAGTTTTTGTCCAAATTGTGTATCAGTGTGTACCCATGAAATAATGCTGGAGTCAGTGAAGTGTGTTTTGTATGACTGGCTGTTGGTCAGCATGGCACTCTGTCTACTAAGGTCCTCCAAATAAAACTAAATTAAATTCAATTTAAAAAAAAAACCCAAACACAAAAAAACAAGGTCTGTTTTCACAGGAATTGTGTGCAACAGAAAGAATTATGGACAAGGAAGATGGAATGCATTTCCAGCCATGTCCTTCCTCTGTGCTAAGTCTTCTTCTTCCCCAGGAAATGGTAAAGGAGATTTTAAAAGATGTCAAGATAATGTTTTTTAAATTATTTTAATTTATAGAGACAAACACTGACTTTGTTGGGTTGGTTAACGATCCTAAATAGTTCTGAGGCAAGATTAATGTCTATAATCCCTTGGTCCAAATGTTATTGTGGGCTATTGATCACAAGCCAAATGAGGACAGCTTCACACAGCACTTTAGGCTGAGGGTGGTCTTTTGACTCAGCAGATGCAATACCCTTTAGTGGGCGCAGGATATTAGAAGCTGCCCTAGAAACTGTCTGTTACAATGCAAATCTCAAGTTATTTCAAGTAGAAGGAAACGACACAACTGCAGAAGGGAGGATTAATTGATCACGTTACTCTGCTTCCTCTCTCTGCCACAGGTTTCCTAGAGGTATTTTCGGCAAAACCCTTCACCAGAACTTAGTGTTCCCCCACTCCAAAATGAGGTAAACACTACTTGCCATATGCAGAGGTAGGTTTTAAGAGAGGTGAGTGAGGAAAGTTCACAAAATGTACTGAAATCCCCGGGTGTCAGGGTTGGAAAAGTATTATTAGCTGCAGCCACCTCCCTGTTTATTCTGCGCGAAGAACGAGAAGGACCACGTCACTGAAGGAATCTCAATTTCTGTTGGGGCAGAGACAGTTACACAGCAAATCTCATTCGTGTGCCTCTCCTCACTCGCGCACCTTGTTTCTCCTCAGTAGAAGTCTGGCAAAAAGATTTGCATTTCATAACAGCATCTCCCAGCTTCTGCAGCATCCACATGCCAGGCTGGGGGCGAGGAGGGGATGCGCGGGCGGGGGATCGCTGCTCCGTGCCCTGCTGCTCCCAGCAGAGAGAAAGGATTTGCTTTTCTCTCTTCTCCTCCTGCGGGAGGAATCCCGGGGGCGGGCTGGGAAAGGAATCCTGGTCATTGCTGGAACAGAGAAGGGGATGAGGCTCATTCATTCACCACTCTGTGGGCAGGGTTAGCACTCGCCTATTACTTAACCCGTTGAGCCACGCAGTCTTTCTCTGCCTGCTGACCCAGTCGGATTCTTTGCTACCCTGTCCTGGTGTCAAATGGAAGGAATGTGACAACAAAACTGCAACAGGGATGCTCTCTTCTACACCAGGCTCATGCATCCCACCTCTACTGGCCCTGCTGTCCCTCATGTCCCTACAGTGTGCCCTGAAGGTTTGCTCTGCATAGCCAAGAGCCTCATTATAATTCACACGGATAATACCCTGTGTAAGACAAACCCTGATAGGTCTTGCATAACTCTCAATGTTAAGTCTAGTTATCAACCAGGCTTGACCCATCGGAGGTCTCTACCCATGCTCCTGGCTTAGAGCTTTACAAAGTCAGTGGGAATTTCTGAATCCTGCTTTTTTGAGAAAATGGGGCTTGTATGGTCGTGCTGGCTTTGCACAACCTGGCACGGATGTGTGCACATGTGTGTGTGAAAGGGAGAGATACTATTTCCCCTCTAACCCACCATTTCCTTCTGAACCCCTTGTGCACAACAGAAGTTCACAATGTTCAAAGCCATCCTGACTTCTGCATGTTTCATGGGGAGAATGATAGAAAAGACAGATCTTTCTGGTGCCCCAGCAGAGAAGGCAGCTACAGGGTGCACACACACCCCTTCCTCCCAGGAGATATCAGAGGAGTTACCTGAGAGGACAACCCAAACACCCCATACACTCTGCTAATTGCTTGAGCCCTGCTAGACACAGAGGATCCAACCAGAAGACAAAGTGCAATAGAAAATCAATTTTTGTAAATCTCAGTGCTAACAGTAAAACTCGCAGCTTCGCTTGCAGCAACCACCTTTACAGCGAAAACTTTTTTCTGGGGGTAAAAAAGAACCCGAACAAAACATTACAAAGCCAACTGTTTTGAGGGTGACCATACCTTGCTACACCTGTTTCAGGAGAGAGTGGAGTAGTGGTACCACGCTTTTCTGATTCTATTTATATCTTTGTGACATTAATTGACGTTTATTGGCAAGACATCAGATTTCTCCCTATCTTGCTACTTTTCCTTGAATCAAAACTCCCACCAATCATTTTGCTTTAAATAAAATGCATTCGCAGGATAGTATAATTGATTTATGGATAAGATTGCTAGACTGGGGGGAAAGGTGTGGAGATGTTTTCCTATGAATCAATTTCTTCGGCAAAATTTTTTTTTAAATGTATTAATAAGCACCTGAACAAAATCAAAGGTCCAACGTATTTTCTACAGTAGGTGTAAACTGGTTAGATATACAGAAGTGATAAGGCACTTAGCTTATCACTTATATAACTACTATTATATATATAGCTACTACAGTGGGTAAGTTCTGTCAGTGACAACTTACAGAAGACTGGAGGACCAAGGGATGCATGCAGGAGAGCCACATCGTGACCTCTCCAGATGTTTGAATGCTCACAACATCCTGCTACTCTACTGGGCTTTTTCTGTTTTGCAGCAGAAAATCCAGCAGGAATTTTTTGTGTTTGATATTAATAGATGCTGTCTTCCTGCATCAGTGGTGGCATTTAGAGGTTGCAAGACAAAAAGGTGTTGGAGAAGGGAATGTTTTGGTTAGTTTATATCTTTGCATTGTCCTCTTCCACTGATGGTTGTTAGCTTTAGCTTCACAGGATTCTTTATCTCAGAATCAGTGTATTATCTTTCGAACGACTTACTACCAGTATGAGATCTTATCTGGGCTGCCATGTATACTGTCTTCAGTATCAGCAGTGAACTTGACCCACTGTGTTTATTATGACTCCTATCCCTTATGGCCTTGAGGCATACATGTTTCTACTAACACCTCAAAATCTTTGTAGGAGTCTTGATATTTCTACAGATTTGCTGACACCAAAACTCACACCCAGTATCTTCAGGATCAGTTATGCATTTTGGGACCTGCAGCTGAAAAGCCATGTGCAAGATCTCAGCAAGAATAATATGTTGTGCCATCTACCAGCAATCAGATTATTAACAGAATTCCACTTCAGCAGGAAGCATGGGTTGTCAGGAATGCAACTGAATTTGGTGGAATACATTGAATGGCTGCCATTGCAAAAACATGAATTCTGGTCCTATGTTTCTCTGTATTCTGCCAGGTTTAAACTTTAATTCAAAACTAATAATGGTATAATGCATGATTTTGGTTAAGAGATTTTTTAACTTCTCCATTCCACTGACAAATTGTTAAATTGGATTTATGCACCTATCTTGAAATGGATCATCCCATTTAATGGTTGATTCGTCAAGAAAAGTACTGATTAATGTACCGTCTAGATCAGAAAGGGTTTTGATATATTTTCCTTTCACAATTTCAGTGGGAGAAGCTCAGGTATATGTCAAAATGCATCCTTTTCTTTCTTCCATACTTGCCTGTTGTTGAAAAGGCCAGTTGTTAGATACAATCTCCTTATTAGAGTAAGAACTTAATTTTTCTCTCTATGTTTTGGTTTTCTGGTTCACCTGACCATGTAAAATTAACCATAGACAGCAAAATGGCCAGGGATGCCCACCCGACTTAGCAGGTCATGGGGGGCGTGTTGAAGCAGCATACCTTGCCCCAGGAATGGCTCTGACCCATAGGATGGACATGGCTGCTCCTGCTGCCCATGGGGGTCAGAGAGGCTGGGAAGTCAAGTCAACGGGTACAATTGTCTTTGATGTTAGTGGCTTGCTATTTCTTCTTCATGGGTTATTTGTATTTCTGTGTTCCCAGGCAGAGTAAAGGAAAATAAACAAGAATTTTTTTTTTAATATATAAAGTATAAGATATTATTGCACTCAAACTCTTTGATAGTGTCACTTTAAAAAAGCAGAAGCCCAGCTAGCCTTCGAGTCCTATTAAGTTGTTTCAAGTTGATCAAGATCTCTCCATTACACAGCAAAACTCCTTTTTGCTGCATTTTTATGTCACCTTTTAATTATTTGTATATCCCATCTCTCTTTTCTGACCATCCCTTAGCTGATTATTTCAATTTGTCTTGGTCAGGCTCACCCTATGGTCTGATACTACAACAATCTAAGCAGACACATAATTTGATGTGCTGGAGTCACTCCATTGACATTCTCAGAGCTAATGGCAGTAAATTAAGTTCATGCAAAAGCTTTACATGGTCCAGATCCAAAATACCCCCAAGTGCAATCAATGCCTCTGTGTTTGATCCTTTTATTTCAACATGGGTAATCCCGCAGCTTGTTTGTGGTTATGTTTTATCTGTTTTGAATTGTGGTGCTATTATTCAGTTATAATAAATATGTTAGCTACCTTTGTCTTCTAATCATCTTGAATTATCGTCTTCTCTTTCACCTCCCATCCCTAAGACCTTGGAAAAGTATTGTGCAGGGGTATGAGGGGAAAGAAAATCATGTGTCTGACCATCTAGTCACAAAAAATTTCCCTAAAGTTCAGTTTGATTTCCATAATACTGAGGCTGCATTGTTTTGAATTTTTAATTATTTATTACAGTCATCAGAGTGTGGCAATGTGACTGACCTATTGCTTTTTAATTATTTTGGTTGCTTTTGATACTATTAACCGTGACACTTTGCTGATCAAGGTACATTCGTCTAGTTTTGGCCCTGAGATCATTCAATGTCTGTGTCCATCTCTGTCAACAGAAAGTCAGCTGCTTCATTAAAAGATCACTTTTAGCTGATGATATCTGTTGGAAATAGGTGTAGTCTTCATATGGTCCTCACCTCTAACTCATAGATGAGAATTTGGGTTAGATTTTTGTCTTTTTCCTGACACTGTGTAGATTTCTGTCTCCAATAAAAGAGCAATATTCTACGGTTGTTTTAATCTTGCTTCACATGAAACGGAACACGTAATAATTTCAATAAAGGAGTGTCAGCGAGACAAGCTCTTATTAGTAGTCCCATGCCTATTACAAAAGCTCATTATCTTTCCTCCATTTACTGACTGGAGGTGGGGGGGAGTTTCGAAAGGAGGCAGGTTCCCCCATTCCTCCTGGAAACCCTCAAGAGCTCGGTGTCCACCACTCCCTGGTATCTGTCGTTATCTAATGCGTGGGCTGCACTCTTGTTCTTGCCTGGGTCCAAGACTGTTATTAGCCCTTTCGACAGATATCTGTACAATTCACTACCCTTTACATGGGACTTTGCCAACCAAGTGGAAAAAAAAAAAGGAAAAAAAGAAAAAAGAAAAAAAAGATAAGAGCTGGAAGAAACTGGGCTATGCTGGTAGGGTAGAACAAGCTGTTAAAAATTCACTTCCATTTCCATAGCCAACTTCTGAAAATGAAAGCCAGAAGATGTTGCTTCCCACCAGGCCTCATGCTCTCTCCCTGAGACTGTGTGGCTGCGATGGAGCTCATAAGGCATCTCCTCCTCTCTAGTTCATGCAGAATCAGCACCTGGTCAAAGAACCTGGACCAGTTTTCCATCAGCCATTGCCGTGCGTTCATTTCAAACCTGTCCTTTCAGTTTGCACAGCCTTGCAATCTTAGAAAAGTTGATTGGAAGAAAAGGTTTCAAAGAGGGAAAGGGGAAGGTCTTACAGGTCAATGTAGGGAGCTCCAGGAAATACAGATCTCCACACAGCCATTGGGGTAGGATTTATCTAACCGAAAAGCAATGCTTCTCCATAAGTAGTAGTACCTAGGAGCAATTGAGCCCCAAAGTGCATAGTTTTCTGCCAGGAGAAGCATACAATGAAAACTAGCTTAGAGGAAAATGACATAGAAGGGGGAGATGGCATGCAGTGTCAATGCTAGCTCTTGATGCATGTTTCCAAAAAGCAATATCTGGAGTAGAAAACAGTTTAGGGGCCTGGGGTGGGAGGGGGAGTAACATTCCTTGATTGCCTTTTCGTGTCCCCAGGCAGAAGCCCTTCTGCCACTGATATGGTCAAATTCACCCTGGTCAGTGAGGTTAATGCCATGCAATGGATATATATCTGCTGTACTGCACTCATGTGCTCTAAACTTACCTGGTAGGATGAATGTGAATTCAACCTCATGTTCTGCAAATGGTTCATTAGTATCCTTAAAATAATTTCAAAAGTAGTGTTCAAAATCCTGCTTTTAGTGTGGTGAACCCTTCTGATTTATTAATTTTTCTAGGGCCCCCATTTAGCCCTAAAAATGCTCATCTTGAGTCTAAACACCTGAATGGCTGTCCCCAACCACTCCAATTTCTACCTTCCTCTGCAGACGCTGCTCAAAACCTGGCTGAACCATGTACTTGTATCAAGTACACTGGCAGGACATAGAAATCTTCTCAGACATAAAATGCTGCTGAACTGATTTATGCATTGACAATATTAATGGTCATGCCATGTCTAAACACTGATTCCTCAAAGAAAATCAGTGTCTTGAGACAATCTTCTGTGGAGCTTCTCACAGTGGGGAAAACACCAAATGTAGATTTTTAATTTTCCTTCTCCTTAATGTTCTTCCCTGTCCTATTACCACTGCATTTCAGAACACCAAATTCTTTCTCTCTTCTTTGTGGTAAGTACTAAGACTATTTCAAGGAGCATTTTCACAGGGGAAGAAAGGAAGAACTTTCAACTCAGCCCTATCATCACTGCCAGTCCCATGTGTCTGCTCTTCTGCCACGGAAAGTGCCTTCAAATGAACCCTCAAACTCAACAGCCGTGGAAGGAAAGTAAGAGACAAATGATGTCTGACATGGTTAGAGCAATGATATCATTATTTACCAGCGAGGTTATGGATGAATCATTATGAAGTGTGTGTTTTGAGCCATTTCCCGTTTGTACATGGTGATTGCTGATAAAACATCAGCATCAGTGATTACTGCAATCTTTACTTGCAACACCATCTCCACACTACAGAATACCATTATTGTTCAATATGAATTAAAAGTTGATGAGCAGTCGAGTGCAGAAAACAGGAATGCATTATATCCCACTTAGCCAAAAAAGCACAAAATACCAAATTTTGCCTCATGAATGATGCATGTGCCTAATCTAACTGGATCGAGATTTAGGCTGCTCCACATGAAAAGCTATTGCATGTTTCATCGCTATATAATGAACTCCAACCTGTTGCATTGGCTTTACCCCAAGTCCCTGCACAGAATCACAAGGACCTCAATACAGGACAGATGATGGTATATAGTCCCAAGCACTTATTTTATCTTTTATCCTTCTGTCTAATATAAAAATATATTGAATATGTCAATCTTTCAAAAAGACATTGGATTCTTTCTTTTTCCTTTTTTTTTCTTCTTTGGCTTGCTTTTATAGTCAAAGCACCTGCTCTAAAGCAGGGAAATGCCTATGGAAATTATAATCTATAGAACATAATTTCCTGACAACCTACACCACTTATCAGATATCCATACAGCCAAAAAGAAAAAAAAAAAAAAAAAAGAGAGAGAGAGAAGGGAGAAATGGAAAACCAGAGGGAGCAACATTAACGAAAACACCAGGGCAGTAAAGCAGAGAAGAGAAGAAACAGCAAGAAACTGCTCTGTGCTGTGCTGTCATTGTCAGCTCTAAGAGTTTGCCCAATTGAGGCTCACAAAAAAATCTGTAGCACTTGACCCACATAGTTCTTTCCACAAATCCATGAGAGCTTACCTGGCATTTTTCTAAATCAGAGTTAAAGGAGAGGTATTTATAAATCTTATTAGATCTACTTCCAGAAGGTTAGGGCAGCACGCAAATTCTCAGATTGTTAGCGACACGTCTCTCTTATTACTGAGGTTTCCAAACTGTGAAAAGGTACATCTGAGTGCTCAATGCATGCTGCAGCCATGCCAGGTTTGTGTAACCACTCTCCCCCTGTTGCACCTTCCTCTTCTAAAGTTGCTTTCTGTGGTCGTTCTGTATGATTGTGAACACACGCGTTCCCTCAGAAACTATTAAACTTGAATCTGTTCACAACAGCTGAGTGTTAGATATATATATTTATATAAATATATAGATAAATCTTTATACATATATGTTATTATATATTTCTATAAATATATAACATGTAAATATCTAAAGGTACATATAAATATATATTTGCATATGTATGTATATTTATATAAATATATAGATTTATATTTCTATATCTAAAACGTCTATCACCGTATTGATAAACATTCTATGAAACCTCTCTGATGGCAGAGAGGAAGAAAAGCAAAGTGATTGAAGAGGCTGCTGGTAGGTTTCTTGCAGGTCTGGTGTACAGGAATCCATCGAAACGCAAATTCTTAACTATTCCAGATCTGTTTGAAATACAAAGGTTTTATTAAATTCCAGGAGGATAAAAAGCAGTCCCAATCAAGCCCATGGGAATGTTTCCATTGGCTGCGCTGTGCCAGGACTTCAAATGGGTATTTAACCTGGCGAAGAAATGAGTAGAGACGATTGCAGGATTTCCTCCCGTTTGAACGTTCTCATTAGATGAGGCCTCGGTGACCTCTGGGTTGATGGGTTGTTCCAATGTTTAATTGCTTTGACCTTCGGGGAGTTTCTTTTCATGTCCAACATAACCTTAGGTTTTTTTAGTTTAATGTGACAAATTACTTCATAAAAACAGCCCTGGATATTTTCATTAATTCTGGACAAATTGTGTTACTCATAAAAGATGTCTTTTTCACAGATGCTGTAACCATGCCAAATAGTCTCGTAATTGTTCCTTTTTAGCTACTTCGGTATATGTCGGTACATATTTAGAGTAATTGGTGTGCTTTGTGAGAGTATATAAATGATGGTGTAATTCTAAGCAAGATAAGATCACCAAAACACACAATTTTGACCCCTTACTCAGTAAAATAAGCCTTCCCAAGGGCCATGTTTTCTGGAAATTAACACTTTTTTCTGAGAAGGGAGGACAGTCCCTCCACATGGCAACTGCAATGCTGGCAGAGCTGCAGAAGGAGCCATGGTGGTGATGGTGGCTGGCTCAAAACTAGTCCTGACCAACTAGGAGCTGCATCTTCCACATCTCTGAGAGCCTGCAGAGAGGTCCACCTGCTCCAGAGCTCTGGAAGTGTCACCATCATCTGCTTTATGCACAAGTCTGGTATCAACTCCCCTTGGCACCCTGGGCCAAAAAAATTCGGAGTCAAAGCACACAAGCTTGTGGGTGGTTCTCCTGATTTTTTCCTTCTAAACAAAATGCATGGAGTTGCACCTGAGGTCTCTGGGTACTGTGCAATGTACCTCTGCCAAGCTGACATCCTTGTGAAGGAAGAAGGACCTGCTCCTTCGTGGTAAATCCGATCTAGCCTCTTCATTGACACAAAGTGCGCTCACGCCAGCCGGTACGTATGGAAATGAGATGGTTAGCTGCACGGTTTACACATGCGGATCCCCATTTGCAAATGTCACCTGTGAAAGACAGAGGCCACTCCAGAAAGTACAAAGCTCGGGATTGTTTAGGCAGAATGGAAAATGACACCCCGGCATTTACAATGGGATTTTTATTATCAATGTCACAGATATGATACTTGCTACTGACATGCTTGAATTAGAAGAGACAAAGTAAACTGTTAGAAAGAAGAGGCCATTGAACTAAATATAAGTGTAACCCACATGCTTATATTGCAGCATTCGATTTCCTCTAAAGTCTCGGGGAGAGGGGGGGAGACAGCAAAGGGGAGACCTGTGTTTCAGCTGAAATCTCTTGTGTCTACATAGGAGGGTAGGGCCTCTCCAAAAAGCAGACAAAGAGCCAGAAGCAGTTACAAGAGGTTTCTTGATGGGGAAAAGCGCTTTGCAATTACCACTTACTTCCGTCCCAGTGCAGATCTCCAGAAAGCTGTAAGTGGGAAAAAAGTCAAAAATACAGGACTTGGAAACATCCCTGAAGACTGAGGAGCTGATGGCATGTCAGGTCTAAAACCTACATATGCTACATCCCAAGCGTGCCACTGTTGGATCTCCATATTCATAGGAAACCAATGGTCACCTCACACCTCAGAGACTGGAACTGAGTGTAAGAACCCACCGCCTTGTTTTTCTAGGATAGGCTTGGGTAGGAGCCGGGCTGAGAAACTGGACATTCCTGATGGTACTCACATCACCATTCACATGTTGGAAAGACAAAGCAACTGGTGCTGCATGATGAAACTGGGAAAAAGGAGACATTTCTAAATGTCTTGGCCAAAGAGGAAAAGTGTCTCTAAGCTTTGTAGCAACTGCATATAATAGCATCTGTGTTGAGGGGCGGAGTAGGTTCTTTTAAGGGTATAAAAGTATTTTGAAAGCATTTCTGGTACTGATTTCAGACAACTGTGTTTGTATCATTTGCAGAAAACCCTGTATTCATTCCCTAAGAAGTCTGGCCCTTGAGGGCTCTTAGTCTCATAGCTCAAAGTACTAAAATGATGACAAATAGAGAGGCGTAGGTATAACATGAGATGTCTTGGAAGGCCAAAAATATAGTCCCTCCTAATGCAAAGAGAAAACTGGTGGTCAAATGAAAGAGGGCAGCTGCAATCCATAGTGCAACCCCAGGTTCTCCATCCTACTCAGAGAGTCTCTCTAAATCCTGCACCATCAGGAACGAGACAACGGCGAAATAAGCTGCTGTGTGATTCAAATATTCTTAAGTGGTCACAGAAACACCCTCCTCTTGGCCACAAGATCACATTCTTCAACTCTGTTTGCTGTACCATGAAACACATGAGGTCATTTTTATCACAAGTCTTATGAATAGAGACTGGAATTTCCTACAAGGTCTTCTTTTCTTATCCCCCATTTGTCCCCCCTCCTTTAAAAACAATTCCAGCCTGCCAGTACAAGAGGGTTCACTGTCTGGGAGTTTCCTGCCTGATACCTATAGCCTTAGAGGGGACCTGGTGGCCCCGCAGAGCAATTTGCCAGCTTACCTGGAAGTAACCTGATCTCCTCCTCCTCCTCCTCCTGCCACCCTGCCTGGTGTCATCTAGCGACAGCAGGAGATATAGAAATGTCAGGAAAAACAGATGCCATTTTCCTCCAAAGCCAAAGTTTTATGTTAAGGAGGAGAAGTGAATGATACATTGCCGGTATTTATAGCAATTAGATGCTGCCTGTAAGAACATGAGCTCGTCAGGAGGAGCGGGGACTGAAAGGCATTCAGACAGCTACTTGATGAAGCGGTGTTCACTCGACAAAACCTGTACTCTAAGCATTTTGAAACAAAAGACAGCTCCTTTTGGATAATGCCTTTAATGCTCAGTCCAGAAGGAGCACCAAGCAGGACACAGACATCTTCCAATATTTTATATCTGAAAACTGGATCTGCCGTTTTCTATTGTTTTGTGCTAGATTTGGGAGCTTCATCACCTCTCTAGGTAGAAAATGATCCAATCTGTCCCTGACTGACTATACCTGCAGGTTTACCCTTTACAGGATTATGTGGTATACACCAGACTATAAATGAGTCATCCATATGTGTGAATGACTTGCTGGACCATGAATGGTGCCTAGTCCTGCAATCTAGCACAGAGACTGCTGTGTCCAGCAAGAAGAAGGGCAAGTCTTTTGGGTCACAGAGGATGCTCTGGTTAGTCATCTTAGGCCACAGTAAACCACAAAAACCTACCCCTCAGAATCGATGTCACTTCTGGTAAAGTATAACAGAATCACAGAATCACAAGGTTGGAAAAGACCTTTAAGATCATTGAGTCCAACCGTTCCTGTCCTATGCTAAGCCATATCCCTGAAAAAAACTTTAGACTGCTAATTCTTTGAGCAGTCTTTACATTTTAAAATAAATAAACCAATTCTAAATTATTCAAATTATGTGCTTCTACTAAAATTTAGATTTTACTGACAATACCTCATTAGAACACGTGAGCCTGAAACCACGGAATCATAGACTCATTAAGGCTGGAAAAAACCTCCAAGATAATCTAGTCCAACTGTTCCCCTACCGCCTATATTACTACTAAACCATGTCCCTGAGTACCTCATCCAACCTTCCCTTAAACACCCTGGTTCTGAACTTTGGTCATAACAACCCCCAGCAACACTACAGGCCTGGGGCAGGGTGGCTGGAAGGCTGCACAGAGGAAAAGGATCTGAGAGTGTTGGTTGACACTTGCCTGAACATGAGCCAGCAGTGTGCCCAGGTGGCCAAGAAGGCCAACGGCATCCTGGCCTGCATCAGGAATAATGTAGTCAGCAGGATCAGGGAGATGATCATCCCCTTGTACTCAGCTCTGGTGAGGCTGTAACTCTAGTACTGTTTTCAGTTTTGGGCCCCTCACTGCAAGAAAGACATCAAGGCCCTGGAGTGTGTCCATTGAAGGGCAGCAAAGCTGGTGAAGGATCTGGAACACAAGTCTTATGAGGAGCAGCTGAGGGAACAGGAACTGTTTAGCCTGGAGGAGAGGAAGCTGAAGTGAGACCTTATTGCTCTTTACAACTACCTGAAAGGAGGTTGTGGTGAGCTGGGGGTCAGCCTCTTCTCGTGGATAACTATTGACAGAACAAGAGGAAATGGCTGCAAGCTGCACTCTTCACAGAAAGAGTGGTTGGGCATTGGAATGGGTTGCCCAGAGAGGTGGTGGAGTCACCGACAGATGACAGTGACTCTCAGCACTCAGAAGCTTGAGACCCAATCCTGAAATCCGTTCCAACAGAAGGTCAGGGCTGCCTTTCAGCATGCAAACTTCATTTGCTATTCTCCGTTTCACTCTTGCAGTAACTCCCAGAATTGAGTCCTGCTGGAGCAAGAAGGAAGCCTTACCTAGAGAGCATGCCCCAGTCAGGATACATTTTGCATACCATTATGAGGACCTAAATTGAGGCCTCCTGCAGTAGCACAGAATAGGGAACTCCGGCATAGGAAAAGGAGAAAAAAAAAAAAATCCCACTGCATTTAGATTCACCCAGATTTATATCCTTTGATCAAAAGCTGCCCCTCGTGCTTATGAGAATCTCATGTAAATATCTGCAAAGTTACTCCTTTATCTGCTTTCATATTCCCCTGCAGAGCAGCCTTTGCCATGTTATCTGCAAGAACTGTGGCTTCTTGGGCTGCTGAAATCATGGCTCATAGTGCTGAATATTAGTATCTCATTATCCTCGTTCGTGTTAGGGATGTGTCTATCCCTTGTTTCAGAGGCCGTGACCATACTTTATCCCTTATTTATGCAATACCTATAAAAATGAGGTCCTGCTGCATAACTGGTCTCCCATGTGCCGTGATAATGAAAAGTATTATTTTTACTGCCACTAGGTTCTACTTAGCTACATCTTTCAAAGGACACTGCCAAGGTTGGTCCAAAGTTTAAATCTCACAGAAGCAGACTTTCACAAAACATATGTCTGAATAGAAACGTTGCCATTGATTTTTTTAATTGCAAGTGAAAACAGTCGCATTTGATGAAATAACCATTCCCCTGAACTCTCCGCTCTAAACCTGAAAACCTAAAAGTGAAAGTGACTCCAACGTGGGAGAATCTGACTTCATTGATTTCTATTGTCCACAGTGAGAAAGCACAACCAGTAAACAAAGCAGAAAGAGTGACAAGTAAATTGGATTTTTAAAAATTCTTTCACTTTTAATAATGTTAAGGTGGGATTTGTAACACAGGTAAAGGCACTTGTTTGTTTGCAGTGTAGGAGCTGTAAGGTGATGGTGTCCCTTTAAATACCTTCCTGTTGGAGTTTATTTGCTCCAGGGATGATGGCAGGAAAGTTCAGTGGAAAATACTTGCAGCTCCTGAAGAAGTTAAATTTGCCACAAGCTTCACATCCTTGTTCAGAGAGATCTTTTGCTTTCAGGTAACATCAAAGCAAGTCTCTTCCCCCACCCATTTCTCCCTCTGTGGGAGATGGTACCCACCTCGCATCCCAAAGGGATGCTCAGGCATACCCTGACTCTCCCACCAAGGAAAGAAAATGAAGATTAGGGTGACTCAGATGGAGCTAATGCCCTTCTTTCAGCATCCAAAGATAAAAGGCCCAAGGCTTAGGTGACACAGCCCCCACACACACACTCCCAGGGACCACCTGGCTCACAGCAGCTGGAGGGGAGTTAGGCTTTCCCCCTGTCCACAAACCAAGGAAACCCTTGCCTAGCTCTTGGTCTCAATGGTGGTTTGACAGTTTTGCTTCTTTGGAAATCTGCCCGAATTGTGCCAAAGAGGCACCCGAACCAAAGCAGAGCAGGGATGTTGGGATGGGGCACGCTGTGGTGAGGCACATCAATGATTTAAGCCGATCAAAACTGCCACTGCAGGATACGATTTGCTGCACCAAACTGACAGTCTGAATCCTGCGCAAATTGTTTGTATTGTTCAGGGCTTTTGTCATATTTTGCATATTATCACATTAAGTAATGTTTCTGTAAATAACGTGAGGCTTTTCAGTGCTGGAATTGTTCATGTCATAAATGCCTGAAACAAAGTGACAGGAAAAAATCTGTAAGCAAGAGGAAAGCAACTGCCTTTGCTTCCATCCATCAGCGTGTCTGGATAAAAATCACCTTTCCTGTTTAATGTTTGCCCTCCATATTTTCAAGTGTAAAAATTCAAGGCAAAAAAAACCCGCTGTGTAGCAGCTGGCCCATTTAAGGAGGTGATACATATTATTCAAATGATTACACGAATGGCTAAAGGTGATGCATTATTTCCTATTTTCATTTGCGCAGCATAGCTTCAGCATGGTGATGAACTATGTCAACCAGGAACCTTGGCTGCCTTCTATTGGAGAAAGCCCCTCGAAGATCTTTGATGTGACAACGAAACTGGGAAATATTACTGACTCACAGCCTTTAAGCAATCAAGAAGTGATCAAAGCAGTGACTCAAGAATTCAAGGGAAAAATTACATGCTCAGGGAAATGAGGAAAGCTTATTACCGGCTGATATTCAATAGAACAGGCAACTGAAAGTCTAATTTTGTGAAATATGCTTTAATTGGTATTCACCAACTTATTGTATATTACTTATGTAAAAAGCAGGGTTTAATTTTAAAAAAAAAATGAATGGCCCAAAATTCCAGTCATGACTGTGTAGGGCAGTAACACTTCATCCTATTTCAGCTCAGTCTAGCTCCTACGTAATTGGAGGGCAGAGAGAAAGCCAGAGGTCTTCAGAGCTCACCTCTGTAACCTCAGCTGGTGAGCTGTCAGCCTTGCTCGGATTTCTCTTCCGCTGGAGAGTGATGGGCTGGTGAGGGCATCTGGGCATCATCCAGTGAAGTGCCTATACCTGCAAATTAGGCAGGGGCAAAGCTGCTGGGCAGCTCTCTGAGGTGTTTGCTGACAGCATGACCATGCCCCAGGTCATCTGCTAGTCCTGCAGGTAGCAGGATGTTCTCCACTGTACATCTGGAGGCAGCCCAGGACATGAAGGCAGCATGGCTGAGGGCACACTGTTTTGGGGGGACAGTGCAGCATCCATAATCCACCCTGTGTCACCTACCTTGATCTGTGTCATTCAGGGCTGGGTTTGGCTTGGTATGAAGGCATGTCTGCTTTTCGGGAAGTCTCAGATCCCTATGTTGTGGCCATTCAGGTAGGATGGGGTGTGAAATGCAAAGTCAAAGCTCTGACCTCAAGCACAGAAGTCTGAGGGGAAGCCTCAGTCAGCTGTTCAAATTCAGTAGGATTTCAGCATCCAAACACTCCAGAGAAGCTTCTACAATACATGCTAACATGTAACTATGTTGCTGTGTTCTCCTATGTTCTAATCAAGTCTAATCATCATATTTCCCAATTTCCTACCGTGGCTGTGTCATAGGTGCTCACTCCCCCACCCTCTCCCCACCACCGGGGAGCCCAGGTGGGGCACTAGAGTTGGTCACCCAGCCTGAAGACCACCGTCAATAGCTCCATGCACAACGGAACTCCAGGCAGCTGCAGCCACTGAGACAAGGTCATAGTCCAGCAAAAATGCTTCTTTCAATGGCAGATTAAAGATGGGATGGGGGAAATCACTTTCACTCAACAAGGATCAGCATATTTTTACTTTTGTTGAACATACCAACTTATTTGCCTGGCCAACTGTTTCCTCAGACCAGTTACATATGATTTACACGCAGCTCAATGAGAAGACTAACTAACTGATTTTCTGGCTGCCCCTTGACAGGCATCACTATATAAAAAATATCTTGAATATGCCAATGATCAGGTAAAAATTGAAGCTACTTGCCTTGATCTTACATTCTATTCCCACTAGACTCCATTCTTTAAAAGACCTCAAATGCTGCAAAACAAGAATTGCACATTTTTAGTGAATGCTGAGAGGATGATCCATGCTGACAGGCATTCACTTGCTATCTGCCACAGGTAGCCTAGCATTAAGGTATAAAGCTTCAGGGCACTGAAAGGATTTGATCTAATCTTATATTATATGAAGCATCCAACATTGTACATTCTCTTTTCCAACACAGACACTTATGTACAGCCTAAGGGCCCGATCCTGCTCCTCTTGAAATCAGTCAGAGCTTTCACTTTTGCTTCAGGAGCAGAGGGAGAGGGAGCAACTTCTGTAAGGGCATTAGTGACAGCTGGTCCTTCAGACTTTCCACCCAAATCACTCATTGGTGGGAGAAGGCAGAAAAAACACTGCTGGAAACGCTACCTGCATAATTAAAGTGACCTGCCTTCCAGCTCTCCTCTGTCAGTTAACGTCCATTGCTCTTCCTTGCCAAAAATCAGTAGGTGGGTGCATCAAGTGGTGATACACATTAAGGAAAGGAAAGGTTTTTTCAGCAGAGACGGAGTTGCGCAAGCATCAAAACATTCGGGGTTCTTCTGTGAGTTGTAAAAACCAACGCATTAACCACACTAGAAAGGTATCAACACAGCCTGCAGATACTCTTAATAACTAAATACCTCTTGTAAACAGCTGATGAATTGTCCTTACTGTAACCAAGCATGAATACAGAGGCCAATGATTAATACTTAAGAACACCTCTCATTTTCTCTCCCAACATGTTAGCCTGTAAAATGCATTTACTGTACTCTATCATCGCCATTCATTGTAGTGTGGCAGACTTTGAGCTGAGAAAATATGCTACAGATACTGTGAGTACCTGCAGAAACCAAGAAACACGAGGACTTGGCTGAATGTGGGTTTCCTCTGCCTGATCTTTTCTAATACAAATATTGGAGCACTCGGATGACAAACCCTGGGACTGATCCTGCCATGCTCATATTGGCAATCCTTTCTCTTACAAATAACATAAGCCCTTAGAAACTGGCCTCTCGCTGTTTGCCTTGCACGTATCTTTTTCCACCAGCTGGAACTAACTACAGGACTGGGGTCAAAAATATAGACTCAGGAAGAAAATATTGACCGATATTAAGGGCCGTATCAAATGCTTTTAATAGCTTGAAACACAGAGGCAGAAATTAGATGTATGGGCTTGAAGAAAACAATTCAAAAAAAAGGTCTGTTTTCATATCACATTATCCATTCCTGGCTGGCTGTAAGCAGCAGAGCTTGATCCTGCTAGGTCTTATTCATGTGGGTAATCCCTTTGACCCTAGTCATAAATACATTATTCTAGCTCAGGATAATCTCCAAGTATCAACCTGAACGGATGCCTGTGCTCTTGAACACAAACGCACATTTTCTATTTCTTGAATCTCAGGGCAGTCATAGCAAGCAGACTGTCTTAACACAACATTTTGCCTTAAAAAAACTTACCCTAGCACGCCCCACCAGATCTAACTTTTAAAAAGAAAAAAAAAAGAATCCAGGTGGCTCAATTTGGAAAGAAACTTTGGATTTGTGGCAATTCTCTTTCCGCACAATTTTTTTTCTCTCTTTTATTTTTTTTTATCCCCCAAAGGCAGACATTCATACACATATAATTCCCTCTTCTTGTCACTGGGCTTCTGGGTCAGTGAGCATTCCTTTGCTGTGGTGTTTTTCAGATGAAACTCCAAGAGAAACACTGTCCTCAATGATGGGTCGGATACAGAAGAGGAGGATGGGCAAATATTCTAAGATTGGCCTGGATTCTTGCCAGGAGCAGAAGAAAAGAGCCTTTGTGTTTGGACATCTGAAGGCCAGGCATAAACATGTTAGCCGATACTTAACACCCAAAGCCAGAGCCAAAACCGTTAGACACCCTGAATAATCCTTACTAGGCCTCCTTTGGGTTTCAACTGCCCATTACAATGGAGCGGCCTCCTCCAATTACCAAATGTGTTTCTTCTAAAAACATCCTTACAGGAACTCCCAAAATAGCAGCGATTAAAAGCAAACAGCCTGTAATTCATTGACATATGCAAACCTTTTAATGTTTTGCTGGAGACAAGTTGCAACTTTTTGTACCTACAAGACTATTTATGCATTTTTAATAATTACCCTTGTATATTATGTGATACAATTCCTTTAGGCATTTAGTTAAGAGAAGCAACAGAATTCACATTCAAAAGAAACTGTTAGTTTTTCTGCAAGAAGCGCGGCTAATTTATGTAGTGAATTTTTTATACATTTTTCCCCTGATTTCCCTTCCCTGCTGTCCTCTTCCCTCTTTCTTCTTCACTACATTAAGAAATTCTGATGTGCCTGCAGCAACATCCACTGGTGGGGAGTGTCTGCAGTGATGCCAGCCCCGGCTTCCCGGCAGTGGAAGCCAGGAATGTGTGCTGCTTCAGCAGTACCACGCTCCCTTATAAGACCCGTTGGGAATTGCCTCACCCTGGGGTCCTCTCTAATCACATCCCTTCTGTGAGCTGGCAGGTTCCCATGTTGCCTGATAAAGAGCAATCCCCATCCCACCTCTTCTGCACAGAAAACAATACGAGAAAAATCTCTTCTGCAGATCAAGAATAAAGATGCTGTCACGACCCACACAGTCCTGTGAGCTCTGACTCGTATTCAGGCTCGAATTCCTGGGGGTATCTTGGAGGTTACTTGCATTTTGGCTAAAGTCCTGGCTCTAGTTTAGGACAAGCTGATCAAAGTGCCAAGCCTGGAGACTCCGTCATGGGGCTGGGCACGACAGCCGACTGAGGTGTGTGTGGTTTGGGACAGCAGAGCCTCAACGAACAGCACAACTCATCGAAGCAACATAGGTTGTAGCAACAGGCAGCACCTGACCTGCCTGAGGCATAAAGAGCAAAGACTTAGTTTCTTCCTCAACACACGCTGAAGGACAGGATCCCCAGCTGTGTGGCTGTACTGATTTCACCCATTTATACCTGCCAAAAACCTGCTCCTCCCTCCCTTTATATAACAGCCACCAAAGCAGGTTGAGTTGAACACTTTGGTGTTGCTGCTGTTTGACGATATGTTTGAGGAGGGATTTTTGAGTCAACCACCGCAGACACTACACTTAAAGAAAATGCTAAGAAAAAAATTTGCTTATCATGTACAGGTCACAGTTCCTGCACAGCAGCATTTGCCCTTGGCTTCAGAAGGCAGTTTGTCAAATCAAGGACTTCATCTTCCCATTTTAAATTAGCAGTAGATAATTAGGAACTGCCCACAGTTAAATATTGATGCTAAAAAATAAATACGGGCAGTTCCCTGTTTAGACAGTAAGGAGAAGGCTTTGCATTGAAAAACACAGGGCACGTGAGAACGTGAATAGTAAAAAGCTCATAGCAAAGAAGGATAAACTCTTCTTTGTGTGCTTACTGGATTCATTTATTTCTCTGTAACTGAGAACCTATACAAATAAATGGGATAGCAAGCCAACATATACCTTGATATCAGCTGTAATCTGCCTGTTCTTCAACCAAACCTGCTGGAAATGCAAAGGGAAGGGGCAAGATTTACACAACGAGCATGCCAAGTCAGCTCTTGTCTCAACAAAACTGCTCCTCAGCTCCTACAGCCACAGCAGGACAAGCCTAGCATTAACAAAACTACCTGCCCAGGTCTAAGAGTATTTCAGCTCAGCTTCAGACTCCACTTGAGACTGTGGTTCACCACGGGTGAATCTTTTTATGGCTTCACCAGCAGCAATGCCCAGCCCTGCATTACCAAAATCCCTGAGTACCCTGCTGTGTGCGGGGCAGATCTTTGGCTGCACAGCACACTCACCGTCAGTAGCATAAGCAAGGTAATTTCTCAGCATCTGGATCAAAAAAGAACAGCTGGGCAACGAGCACCTAAGCCTGTCTCCAGGGCACCTGGCAGGATTTGGACCCTGCAAGGCCTCACTTGGCCTGGTGTTGGACTCCCCGAGCCTGTGCCACACAGGGTGCTTATGTACAATGTGCCCACAGCCTGCCTGGATCCCTAGCAGTGGTGCGTAGCTAGTGCCATGTGCCTGGAAATCCTAGGCAAACATAGAAAATCTCCAAATTTGTCCTTACAAAGTTTTCTAGCTAGGAGAAGAGTACCAGCCACAGAGTAATCATCCTTGCACTGCCTTACATCCTTTGTGAGTGTCGTCTCCTGGAGTTAGGCATCCTCCTCTCAGATTTTCTAGCTCCAGAAAGTGCCAAAGAACTTCCCAGTCATGTTTGTGTTAGTTCAGTCTCACAGGAGGGCATTGGAAGACCCTGGTTCCACCCTACCTGAGCACATGAAGTTACCAGATTTAAAAAGAATTATTTCTCCTTGACCTGATCTCTGCCCCCCCATGTTTTCTGTGACTTCACATGCCTGAGTGGGGGGGTGGAAAGGCATCATTGTTTCAGCGCATCACATTGATCTGACCCTCTGCTTGTAGCGAGGTTTTTCTGAGGAGAAAAAAAAGACCTCGGGGTAAGTAAGGTCTGCCAAAATAATAACAGCAATCCATATAATAGTAACAATCCAGAGCAAAAGTGCAAGATCATACCTGTTTCTGTCTCTGACACTTCGGGGAACGTTCGCTAAGCAGAGAAATTGCGGAGCAGGATCACCAAACTAACGCCACTTTCATTCATTTTACAGGCCTGAATTGTTGCCTCAAACCCTTCTGTAGCACCCAGGTGCTCAGGGTCCTTTGCAGTGCTATGGGTGGATTTTCTGCCACCAAGGAGCAGACAGACAGGGTCACCTCGGCCAGCGATACCAGCTTTTTCCCAGCAAGTTTGATGAGTTAGCCTTGGGTAATGGACCAGACTTGCTCATGGCATCATCCCACCCAAGTGTCACATTCCTTCCAAAGCCCTTGGAGCTCAGTCAGGTGGCAGCTTAGTGGCACAGTGAGAATTTATTTAGGATGGCAACTTTCCCTCACAATTCAAGAGATATAAGGAGGTAATCATTCATGGGTTCCTCCATGTGACAAAACTATTTAGAAGGGATTGTGGCACAATAAACATGACCAAGGGAGAGCGTTCTCCCTTATTTCCCCAGTCAAATGCAGTCGCTACCCAACAATGTTGTAAGCGTCTGTATTTCTCAAAAGCTGAGCATTCCCTCTCTTGCACCCCAAAAAAGCAGTCTGCAGTGATACAGACTGGCAATATCACTCCTACCCTAACACCTTGCTACAGCTTATATCATTTCTTTTGACCCCCTGTCTCAAGCCAAATTTAAGTCTCCGGTAGGCTTCATACAAGCGCCTCTGAGAGAAAAGCAGGACTGTTGAGGAGACAGGCAGGAGAGTTATCCAATAAACTTTCCATTTTATTTACAGTTCAGGAGCCTCGCAGAATGACACACACTTATGGTTTGGGATCACTAGCAATTATTGTAAAGGTGAAAGCAGATACTGCAAATTTAACAAGCCTTTTGTATGAACTAATTGCATTAGAATACATTAGTAAGGGTGCACATTGTAGGTTTTATGTTTCATTGGAAAGGTCATCCTAGATTCTGGTTGAATAGTGAAAGAGAGGAAACCATATTAGCAGTGTATCCAGCAAGTGTCTCTAGGATGAATTTCCTTCAGGTCATTTGCATTATTTGATTGTAGCTGAATAGTTCTCCCTCTGCTAAGCAAGTAGGGGAAGACCTACGGTGACAATAGGGGAAGTTCAAAGTCTTTGAGCCTTATTAGAAGGCTCATTTTCTGCACTCATTTTCATGCACTCGTTTTCCAGAACTAGGCTAGCAGCCGTATAATCAGGACAGCAAGCTGACATGACTCCTGTAAAATATGAACCTCTCAGGGAAAGTTGCTGATAGTTTTCAGGAGGCAAAAGGGTTCCTGCTTTTTCAGAGGTGCAACACCCCATTGTGCTGTGGGACAAAGTCCCGCTTGACGCTGCCTCTGCGAACGACTCATGCCTGCTGCCTAAGTCGGGGCACGTCAGGAGGTTGTGTGTCTGCAGAGGGTTTCTGAGCGAAGCCAGGAACACTTCCAGACCCAGCTCAGGCCTCTACAGGCACTGTGCTGGGGACAGTCACTACACCAGCTCCATCAGCCCACAGGGATCCAGTGGCTTTGCAGGCCCATAGGTGGTTCCAGCACCAAGGGGGCTGCAGAGGGCACAGGGGTAGTAGCAGCAGAGACAGTGTTCAGGGAAGTTACAGAGAGCAGGGCACTCATCAGGATCCTGAAGGAGATGAAGTGGTGGGGAACTGGGCCCATAAGGCACAAAGCTTTGGTTCAAAGGGGAAACTCCTCTCCCCAGTCAGGCATAAAATAATATCTGCTGGTGCTGCCCTGTGCCATGACTGCGGCAATGGGACTGTCAGCCAGAAAAGGGCAGAGACTATGTCCATCTAGACATTTGGGAGATTTGTGGATCTAATGGTACAGAATCTCCTGGTTGCCCCTGCACATCCCTCAGGATCTCCAGAAGCATGGCTGATGCCCAATAGTTTTACTGATGCACGGCCTTTAACCAACCCTCCAGAAAAGCTCACCATGGAGTTCGCACTGCATTGGCCTAAGAACTGCAAGCAGGGCTGGAAGAGAAACTAAATGGTTGTTCCAAATGATTCCATCTTCCCCAGACCCCTGTCTGTCATGTGAGCAGCACAGACAGCACCACTTCAGACATCTCTGGAAGGTGTAGTGACATTTACCCTGTCACCAGCCACCTTTGCTCTGAAAGGAGGACGCTTCTACCTGCCTGCCAGCCCCAGAAGATGTAAAAGAGAGGAGCATCTGGTTTTGAGAAAATTAAAGGTCCCAGTATCTAATGACCTACTGTCTGACCTCCAGCAAGACACGTGCCCTCCATCTGCCCCACTCAGGCTGGCTGCTCAATGAGCCAAAGTGACTCACACACAGATGCTGAATTTGAGTTTAGCTTGCCAAAGCCACAGCAGCTGGTCACCCCTTTCATGCCGACAAGCTGCAATGAGGCCCATTTCAGTTGGGCCTAACCCTCCCTTAGAACTGATCGTGAAGGTCCCAACAGCTTCCCAAACCCATGAACACAAGGAATGTGAAAGCGTAGTGCCACTGCTGCAAGGATTATCTGGGATCCCCAGTCCGTGCTGCACCTCTTCCCCTCAGCTCCATAGCCCAATTCACCACCTCCTGCAGCCCCACAGGCTCATCGCAGTGTGCTGGGACCACACACTCAGTCCTTGCCTATAGCTCCTTTACACAGATGTTGTCACGCAACTGCAAACAAGGGAGAGAATCAATCCGCTCTGTAATGTATGTCACTTCTGGCAAGGTTAAAATTTCAGTTCAGCAAAGCCCACGTGCATTTGGTCATGAGGACGCATCCTATACCACAGCCCTTTGCTCAATAGCACACTGGGTAAGAGACCTCCTCAGTGTGTGGAGGAGGTCTAAGGCCCCTTAGAAACCAGAGGCACCCCCAGCCTTCCAGTCCGAGACAGCAAAATCTGTACTAAGTACTGTCTTTCCGTCATGGAAGCTGTATATCAGCCCAAACACAATAATTTTTACACACATTACACTGAAAACATCATACTTCAAATCTTAGTGTCCCATAATTTGCATAATGAATTCCAAGGAGAATATTTGATGGAGTGTATGTCACAGCTCCTGTATGTACGTACTATATCCAAAGGACATGGCAATCCAGCATAACATCAGATAAGTCCTAATAACAGCCATATTTTAAAGCCCATTTTAAATATTTTAAAATATCATCTGAAATAAAAATGAAGTGTGAAACGTCTGTATTAATAATATTATCATCAGCCATTATTAAAGTCAAAATTTTCATCACAGTTACAGTCCCATTAGCAGCTTTATCCTGACAAATGTACTGAAGATCTCTATTTCTTTCTGTTAACATTTTCGTCCACTTCATCATTTCTTTTCCTAGGGAACTAAAAGCTGAAAAACCTGCGGGGGGGGGGGGGGAGGGGAGGGGAGAGGGGGGTGGTGAAAACCTCAGCATCCCACCAGGTCCCAGTGGCACTGATGCCTTGAAGCCATCAAGATCCCTTCTTGGTGCCACCAAATTTAGCTCAGATAAACCCCCATCAGTCACCCAATGGGCTCTGGATTAATTTTGTTCCCCTCTGTCCTATGCAAATACACATGTCTTTTCACTGTCCTCCAGACCCGTTTTTCCTAATATATTAATAACCTAATATATTAATATATAAATATATATTATTTCTCCTAATAAATTAAAATACACCTGGATCTTGAAAAATATTTTTAAGTACCTTCCTCCAACATGTCCAGTGCCTGCCACCTCTGTCACCCCGAGTTTCTTTACTGCACCCCCTTTTGATGGTGGTGTTCCCCTCTAGTTCAATAGCAAAAGAAGGGGACAGCGCTCCAGACTGCTATGCTTACGATGCAGATGAGGAAGGGAGAATTCATTCTGGGGGTACGTGGGTTAAATATTAATTATATCAATGTCATTACACAGCAACAAAGTAAATATAGAATTTTTAACAATGTGTTTTGAAAGGTCATGAAAATACATTAAAACGTATCAAATCAATAACAAGAACTTCAAACTACTCTCAGAAAACCCTAAATAGCTACATATACGAATGATAACTGTTGGAAAGAACTTCATATAAAATCATTTCTCACTTCAGTATGCTCTCATGATCTGATGGAAAGATCTTTCTGCTCTGGAAGAAAATGATTTGTTTGTAATATCAGTCTAATACTATTAGTTATATCGATTTGCGTTAGACTATAGACCGGTGAAGTTCCCAAAGCCTTAGCACTGCACAGCTGATGAAAACCTCTCACGGGAGCTTTTGCCTGGGCAAGGTGCAGAGCAGGGTTCCCCAGGTGGTGTATGTTTTGCCAGATTATGGACAATCAAGTCATGTAACGATTGATACAGATTAACAGCGCTTATATTGCTTTAAATTGTCTTGATCAGTTGGAATAGTTTTACCAATGCATCAAAATCTTGAGTGTGTTTACATAGCTATTCTACAGTTCCACTTCTCACACTATTTCCATATTCTTAGGAGTGCAAATTCCAGCACAATTTGGCCAAAGTCAAAAATGGGATGTGCTTTTAACTGGTACCCTTTAAAAAAGAACCTCAGTCAAGTCTTTCTGTAGATCCCAAACAGCTTTGGAGCGGACTGTAGAATCACTGAATCATTTGGGTGGGAAGAGACCCTTAAAGGTCATCTAGCCCATATGGCTCCCACCTAGATTTTAAAACTCATCAATCGCCAAGTCGGGTTCATTTGAATAAATACAATGTTCTTGGTTAATGCAAACGCTTGGAACCCACTTGCACAGGATGCTTCCAAGCGCAGCACGTAGTCATTGTTTCCCTGGTATAAAAGAAAAATGCTGGAGGGGGATTTCCGTTTGGAAAACCTCCCTGACTTTCTCATAACTTCCTACACTACCAGTACAACAGATTTGCTTCTCGGGAGGATCTCATAGCCCTTGTGCCCCAAAGCATGTGCGAACCCCAGGGGTTCACAGGCATTCCGCAAAGGTGAATTGCTTCAACCTCAAAATTCACAAGCTGAAAAGGCAACCCCATGTGTACCTGTTTCTTTGAAGTGTTCAGTAGCTTGGTTTGTATTTAAAAAAAAAGAAGTCTTTAAAATTAAAAAACCCAACCTTAAAATCTAGAAGACTAACATAATTGAAACACTGTTTAAGGTGATGGATCATGTAAGGTAATCACCAAAGTCTCTCAGGCTGTAAAACAGGATTGCATGCTGGTTGTTTTGGTTTCTTTCTCTACCGGACACTGCGGTATCAACTGCCATGGTCCTAAATTTAGCCAAACACCGCAATTATCAGATGTATTCAGTTGCAAAAGCTTCTGTCATTTTTGTGGTTGTCTGATGAGGTACAGTTCAATCATAAAAGGGCAAGTGACAGGCGGATGTAAGAAATGAATTTTCTCCTTACTGACATACCAGGGGAAGGCCCCCTGCTGTAATATGGAAAATCTTTTATGCAAAAGAGTGCAGCAACTTACGGCACACAATCACCACACAGACTTTTGTTTGGGGGATTTTTTTTTTCTCCCAATTCAGTTAAGGAAAGGGGGAAGAAAAAAAAAGATGGCCTTAATATCGAGTTAAAAAGTTCAGAATTGATTTTAGCATTAGCCTATATTTATAGGTTTAAGGATATAGAGATTAAAATGCAATAAAGCTCCATCTAAGTACGAACATGCCCACTGTAAAAGGTGCTGTTTCCCTCCGGATCCCAGGGCCATTTGCAGTGAATAGTTTTTCACACACAGAAGGTGTGAGGCAGAGCGGGATGCAGAGGCCAGCCAGGAGTGGGCCAGTGGCATCCCATGCTGTGTGTCCACAGGCAAGACAAAGGGAAAGTTGTACGTATGCTTTAGGTACTCACGTCGCATTTGCACCCAAACATAAAACTGTACATAGAAAAATCAAACCTACTGCAGGATCCAAGCAAAATGGCATTTTGGAATAAATGAACTCCCTTTTCCCTTTTCACAAGGGACATTTTAACTCTCTCTGGGAACAAATAGAGGTTGCAACAAGAGGGCAGATTTAGTGTTTGCTGTTTAAAGGCCCTGGAGTAAAGCAGCCTCGCTGCAAATAAACATCCCACAGATGATCCGCAACATTTTCAGATTAAAACAGGAACGGTGTAAAGGCTTATCATTCACTCAGAGATGCACCAGACCTGCAGTCTGGCAGACATGCACTGCTCAGCTGAATGAACCAAAAAGGCAGCAGCAGCTGGAAACGGGAAGAAGACCTCTAGAAGCAGGAAGAAGACCTTCCCATCGCTCCTTACACAAAGGCTGGCAGTGGGCACCACAGCAGTACCTAGCCCTAAAAGTACAGAGCTCCTCCAAGAGCAGCTGAACATCACTGCGCTCAGACTCTGCTCCATCCTCTACCCTGCACAGAGGCAGGCTGGCAGGGATCACAGATGGAAGGGAACAGCTCTGGGTGGTTGAGAGATGTGTGATCGCAGAGCCCCCAAGCAGGACCCCTGGCACCTCCACCACCCCACGCTTCCCATCACCATGACTCCCAGGAACTCCTCAGATACTCCCACTGGATCTGGCACATCTCCAGCTCTCTAGTGGATAGGTATTTGTAGGTTGTGAAGAAGTGGGGTCTCACCAGGACGTTTAATCATAGCACAGATGGTCTCAGGAAGAGACCACTCAACAGAAGAGCGAGGATGGGTCCCTCTGAGGATGCCTGAGGGATGGGGAAGGGATTGCCTCCTTTTTCCTCCCATCACTCCCCACGCCTCAAAACTGATCATGAAAAAGAAGATGCAATAGCGTGGGGTGGGATTTGGGGGGGAGGAAGGGGATTTCTCAAGCTAGTAATTCTTCAGCTAAAGGGAAAACAGCCAAATTTTTCAAGAGAAGAAAGCCTCATGGGCACAGCAGCGCCTC
Organism: Laterallus jamaicensis coturniculus; assembly: GCA_022605575.1. Taxonomy (NCBI): domain Eukaryota; kingdom Metazoa; phylum Chordata; class Aves; order Gruiformes; family Rallidae; genus Laterallus; species Laterallus jamaicensis. The sequence goes on from JAKCOX010000027.1 coordinate 2,600,890, forward strand.
ACACAGCCATGTTCCCCTGAGGGCTGGCCTCTCAGACCTGATGTATCTCCTGGAGCTCCACAGGCTCCTGTCCTGATCACGGTGCAGCCACAAAGCCGGGAAATACGGCATTTAGAGGACATCCCCAAACTACACTTCCCGTCAGGTACTGTGACAGCCCTTCCAGATCAAACACGAGGTGATGCTCAGCTGAAATTTTTCAATTTTAATAAAAACAACTTGTGGTTTTTTGGTTGAGTTTGTTGGGTTTTTTTTATAAGCATCTATTTACGTGACAGATTCTTCAAGGAAAAGCATATATGTTTTGCTTCCAGAAAACTGTTTAGTTAAGAATCCACATTTCTACTGAAAAACAGTCTCAATGGACAATCTCTTTGAATTACTCACAGAAAACCGAATAAATCCCAACAGCAAGAATATACTATGAAGAAATATTTAGCTCCTTGGGAAAAAGAAAATTAAAAAAATAAAAAAATAAGCCCTTCAATAACCAATGGCTAAAATTCAGCACGGCTGGTCCCAGTGAGTGCAAATCAGCTATTGATTTCGATGACTCTACGACAATTTACTCCAGGTGAAGTTCTGGCCCACTGAGCTCAGGGAAACAGAATGTCACCTTTACTTGCTGAACACTCTTTCTCAAATCATATTCCCCTTGTAATAATGTGCAGCAAGTGTTTAGCTCAACATGCCTCTTACGGTTTCTGTTTGGGAGATGATTTTTCTTTTTAATTTCTCTGTCAGGCACACTTATTGAAGCGCACATGCTTCAGACAGATGCAACCTGCAAAGGAAAAAAAAGAAGGTTTGAAAGACAGTGATTTATTTATGAAATTCCTGGTTGAGAGGGTGAGGTAAGCCACATGAAAATTTCGAAGCTGCTCCCTACTGTAAGGCATGTATGTAATATATGTAAAACATGGGGAGGGGAAGCACCGAGCACATCGGGGCGCAGTGCCTGCATTCAGCAGATCTGTGGTGGGAGGAAAGGGGCAGCGGGTGAGGAAAAAGCTGTAAGGACAAGCTCTGCTCTGCCTTCAAATTCACTTCACTACCTCATGGCCAGCTGAGTTTATTATGTGGGCTTTATACATACGTCAAGTTATTGTTCTTTGTGTGTTTTATACTATGTAGGCAGCTCAGCGAGCCAACCTGAAGCTCCGCAGTGGGAGCAGAGCGTAAATTCGCTGAAAGACCCTGCACCTTAAGTGCTTTGCTCCTAACTAAGCTCCTGTGTGGGCTAAAATCCTGTGCCCCAAGTAAGAGGTGTTTGGAATTGCAGATGACTCTCCTGAGGAAGTGGGAGCACTGAAGTGACAGGACCGACAATGTTCACTGGGGACACAATTATTTGGCCATGCAAGTTTGACGGCCACCTATGCCAGAACCCTGGGGTGAAAGTGGTCTCCTTCAGCAAGGCTGCTCACCCTGCACGGCAGAAGGTGAGAGGGCCAGCAAACGTGTTCTGGCAATGCCACTCTGTGGCATTTTAAGAGGGACTTCAACTGATGCAGCTCCCACTATTGAATAACCTTACAACGGATTTGGATGAAGAGTGGGTGCATCCTAACCTCTGGTGAGTGGGTCACTGTGTGGAGGCAGCAGGACTACGGACCCTTCCCACACCACAGCATGAATCACCAGAGACTGTCCATACCCACTGGAATCAAGTAGTTGAAGGTCACCAATGTGGAGAGGAAAAGCACTGGTTTGATGCAGGTTGCAGCTAACAGGTACGATAAACCGACGTGAATGATGGGAGAAAGAGAAGGATGCAGGGAAGAGCAGCAGGAACTGGGGCTGGAGAGATGCCCCTGGATGGCACTGAGTCAGTCAGGGTTATATCCAAAAGGCTTTAAAAGGCACATCCAAAGAAAAGACTATTTTTTAAAAAGTATTTACTGGCCCTGTACTCACTTGCTGTGAGTGGGTGGAGAATTTTGCAGGCTTTTCAGATGAAATGGGATTGAGAGGGGATCACAGGGGTGAGGTGACAACATGGGAAGTAGCTGCTTCAGAAAGGACAGCTCATGCGCAGGCGGGACTGTCAGCCTGCTGGCACTGACAGTGCAGGACTGGCTACAGTGAGGTGCAGCAGCAGTCAAGAGGAGATTGGAGATGCTGCATGTCTTACTGAGGAAGAAAGTTGTATTCTGTAGCTGGGCTGAGGTAGAGAGATTGAAGGTGTGAGCAGAAAGGGAAAGACCCAACGTGGACAACCGTCTAGAAGGATGATCCTAACAGTGGTACTGGCACACATTGCCAAAGGCAGAGGTCACTGCCACCACACAAGGGGAAAAAGATAATTTGGTTACAAAATGAGGTTCTGCTCCACGATCTTCTCCATCTTCCTAGCACACAGCATAGAAAGCAACTTCAAACCTCAGGGGTACAACATCAAACTCCCTCACAGGGCACTGGTTCCAGGATAAAGCAGAGCTGGAAGTGTGCTAAGGAAAAATTGAGCCACAAATGACCAAGGGAACAGTATAACATTGGAAGAGACAAACCTTTGAGTCACCCAACCCTGCTCCAGCAGTGAGGAGCGAGATCCCTTCTGTTCTCCAAAGGGAAGCATGGTGACTTAGGAGGCTTCCGATAGCCCCCTTCCAGCGAAAGGGATTAGAAAAGGAGTCTTTGTCTGCAATGTAAGAGCTGTTGCTGGCAAGCTGAGGAATTTAAAGTTTTGGACTAGTTAAACCACATTTATCATGTCTTATCTTTCTCCTTGCGTAGTGGGAATGTTAGATGGAGGGCAAGGTGAGGAGACACCCAGCGTGGGCTGTTCCTGCATGGATGCACCCAGGAAAAAACAGCATTAGTCAGGATGGGAGATGAGAAGAGTTTTGGCAGTGCCCATGGAGTAAATCTGAAAAGGAAGGTAAGGCAAGCAGTGGAGAGAACCCCAAGGTGGTGGGGTGGGAGGGGTGGAAAGGAGACGAGGGAAGAGGCATGGAAAGATACCAGATGTAAAAGATAACACCCAGTACAATTTTGTCAAGAAAAAAGGCTTCTGAGCCATCACTTTGAATCCACATGTCCACCCTCCACTAGTAAAACCATTAGACAGACAAGAATTAAGGGGAGAGAAATCACTCGCCTGCAAACAGCTTGCTGAAGACATGACATTCCTGAAGAAAAATGTACACAAGCGTAAGCAGCTTACAAGAGCCAGCTATCTCACCCAGCTCACCCCCCACGAACACTATTAAATCCATGAGAATCAGAACAAGGAAATTGTCAGGGAGAGGCTGTGATTAGCCAGGGTCTCAGCTAGAAAAATAGTTTATGAATTGTCATAAAAATTTAAAGCTCAACCTCACATTAGCTGCTGCAGTGTCTCTGCTCCCACCTACAGTACAGTTCGTCTCCCTCTATCTTCATCGCTGACTGTGCCAGTACAAGGGGGAAATCTTCTGAATGTTTCCCAAAAATTAATGCTGAAACGGCATATCATTATTTTTGATATTCAAATCTATTATTAATAAGCTATACACTACAAAAAGATTCTGAACATGAGTGATAAGTCTCATAATTCTGACCTATTAACAGAAGTACATGAGTCTCCCTGGACCAAAAAAATAGTTGTTAAAAAAGATGAATCGCTTACTCAAATCAAAATAACATGACAGTTCCATGAAAGATTTCAAAATAAAAGTTAATAAGTTAATGGATTCGTTTTACTGCTCCTAAGACGCAAACAGACAATGCAGAACAGTCAGTCATCTTCTTATTAAATAATATGAATCAACTACTCCATCATGTTTGCATTAAGCAACAGGCAATAATACACTCCCTGGTAGTGTATTAGGCGAATGTGCCAGTGAGAGGACAAGGCCAAAGCGCATTCTTAATTTTTTTTGGAGTCAACGTGCCTGTACTCAACAGTTTGGCATATACCTATAACCCTGAGTGTGGGGGAGCAGAAGCACTGCCCCAGCGGAGGGCCACCACTTAAGCCATCCAAACCTTTCCTCTTTGCAGTCGCTCCTCATCTTTGTGATTTTCGGGTGAGACCCATCTCACCCGAAAATCACAAAGATCCATCGCATGGCTGAGCACTGGGAGCCGCCCCGTGTGCCCTCTCCTGAACACCTCTCCCAGGAGAGAGCATGTTTCCCTCCGAGAACACCTAACAGCTGCTGAGGGAGCCCCGGTGAGCAGCTTTACCTGGGCTGATGGTTTTTCAGTGGTGAAAACAAGGGGAGAGAAACACTGTGCTCAAACTGCCATGGAGAAAAACATGTCTGAGAACTCTGATAAGGAAAGGACAGTTTTTTTCCAGTGTGGGGAGAGTAAAAATAAAATGACATTTCCCTGATACAAAAATAATTCTTCTGGCTTCTTTCAAGTGCTGTAGCCCAGAAATATTCCAGAGGGGAGAGGAGAGACTTGGGAAGAAGACTGCCTTTGGGGAGTGGTGAAGTGACTCTCCCCAGCCCTGTGGAAGTCCTGTTCAGATGTGGCTGCATTAGATGGGTTTGATAATCAAAGTCTTTGTATGCACAGGAGATATTTTGATAGCAAGGGGTAACAAAATGAAATCTTCTCTGGCTGAAAGTGGGCTGCACTGCACAGGCGCAAAGGATTCCATCTCCTTCTCAGAACAAATAGACATGGGGCTTTTAATGTAGGAAACCAGGTGCTGAAAGGGTAGGAAACAAGTGACTTGTAGTCCCTGCCATTGAAGCATAAAAGGGGCACATGAAGAGGTATTTATTTCAGCCATGCTAGGCTGAAGGGTGAGGGCTATTCACATGAGTAAGGCTTCGGAGGACGGGGCTTGTAAACCACAGCTGCTTAAACAAAAGTCCTGGGCACCTTTTTCATGAGTATCTAAGCCTGGTTTTCTAAAGGAGCTCACCTTCTTAAGTCACTTAGGCTGTATCTACCCCTTCCAGCAGAGTCTTGGTTAACAGAGGGACTTTTGCTGGGCAAACAGAGAGGGATGAGGGAAAGCATCTGCTGCTGGGGCCATGGCCAAAGCAGGACCTCTGCAGACTGCTGGTACAGAGCCAGCTGTGCCAGTGCGGGTGGCATACTGGGGGCCATGCGCTATCCCACATTTTTTCATCCCCTCAGGCACTTTCAAAATTGTTACCTTAAGCCTGCAGCAGGCTTTCAGCAGAGGTCTCTGAGGCTTTAAGCAGTTTCCAGCTGTATTTATGCACTTTATCCCTTGAGTAGGATAAACAGGTTAGCAATTAACTCTAGCTTCCTGACCTCTAGCTGGATAACCAGATCTCTAATTATATTTTCAGTGGCAGTGAAGCTTAAGAGTTGTGCGACACTATCTGAAAGTTTCCACTCCTGTGTAGTGTCTGCAGTTCTATTTGGAAATTGGCAGCTGAGAACATATTGGCAAAATAGAAAGCCAATTTTTCCCCTCCATGGTACTTCTGCATCCTCAGCATTTCCAATCCTTCTACGCTGTTGCTTGGAAAATACTTACTGTGATAGGTGATTCCTGATATGCTGATGAGCTCACATTGAGAAGCAAGAGATTCAGAGAAGTGGTTTGTTCAAAAATCCCTTTTATTTAATAGGATCCATGTGGTGGAGAACATCAGCAGAAGTCAAGAAACCAGAGAGGAATAATAAACCCCACGTCCTTTGTAGGCTGGCTATTTTTCAGTGGTTTTTCAACAGAGCACTATGTCTGGGAGAGAGGGTTGTTTCATTTCTTTGTACTGAGACAGAATTATTATTTATGAAAAAGAAAAAGAAAAAGAAAAAAAAGTAAAGTACCAGTTACTATAACTGACCTTCGGAAAGGTGATAGAGTTGGAGGTATAGCTCTGGAACTGGCAGAGCACATCTCAAAAACTGAGTATCTGCATGGCCTAATGCCAGGAGCTAACAGTGACAAAGCAGAGTAATTTGGAAAATCAGCTTGCTGTCATCCTGTATGCATGTAACTCTTGAAATAAAGCAGTGATCTAATATAAAGGAAGTATATGGATTTACTCTGACAGCAACACCAAGCATCCATTCTAAGTAAGTGCCAGGCATATGCATTTTTTCAGAGGGGTAAAACATGGTAAATTAGCTGTGTTCACATTGCCAGAATGAGTGGTCTTTGCACTGATTTTTCTGTGTTATTTCCCATCACCTGTACAGAAAACGTCTGACCCCACTTCTTACTTCATCACCCATTTGAATTATCCTTTCTGAAGACAGATGTAGGAGAACTGTCTTCTACTTCTGACTTAGTAGAACACAATACTTTATTGCAATAGAAGCTGGTATGGATTCACACCGCAAACACTTCCACACTTCAGGCTCCTGTGCTGCAAACAGATTAGTTTGGAGAGCTGCACTGAATGTCCCTGCCACCCAGACAGATGGGCATTCAGACACTCGTAGATTCCTCCTCAAGGAGGTGGAAACTAAAGAAAGATGTGCACACCACAGGGTGATAAACCACAAAAGTAAAGGCCAAGAGAAAAAAATATTGTTCGTTCATCGGCTGGAAAGTTAATTATACAGGTCTTAGAGGACCATGACAAAGTCATTTTGGAAATCTCATTTTGTTTCCCTCAATGGAAAAGAAACAGTGGCAGAGGCGAGCTGATTAGTTCCAGCTTAGGTCTTTCCCTTCTCGGTAGCATCCCTGCTTCTCATGCCTCATCACCAGCTCTCTGCAGCAGTGGAATATGCACCCAGCACCAGCCAAGTCCTTACTCTGCCTGCTCTATCACTACCACTGCTCCAAACAAATTATTTTTAAAAATAAAACAAAGCAATGTTGTATTGTTTGTGAAGAACTTAGGGGCAGCTCACAGCACATTTCAAAGAGCCTGTTAACATCTCTAGGCAAGATACGCATTTGGACCTCTGGCTGTTTCGTTTTCTGAGTTACCTCTCTACAGAAGAAGACAGCATGTAAGGAAGACAAGGCACCATTTCATGGGAAAACTAAAACAAACATGCACCATCTAAAGATGGGGGAGACCAGAGAGGCAGAGGGAAAGGAGCAGTATTATCCCACATCTGCAGTCATGATATTTTTTTGCTCCCCACACATTCTTTGCTTGGCCTGTCTCATCCACATCATGTCACAGCATCCCCTCCTAATGAGAAGGACCATTGTACATGGTACTCATGTTCTCCACCAGGGTAACTCAGCTCACCTGTGCTGTCTGCTTGGGGAGGTTAACTCTGTCCTCGCCAGAACCAAGACAACTCCAGACATCACAGGTAGCATTTTCCAAAGCAGCCAAGCATAACAGAATTGAGCCACAAAGATTTGTATCAAAATTTGCAGCAAGAAGAGTATAAAGATGTCTCATCTGGCTGTTAGATTTATGAGAGGGAAGGAGAAGTGGTGGAGGAAACAAATGGTTAACCTAGTTTATTGGAAAAGACAAGTCAAAAGCCAAACTGAAGTGGGCCAGGAGAGAGCTAAAGCTGAAAGAAAGAAACTCTTTACAAAGGTTACCCACACAGTAATTCTGGAGAAGAGATATCCAGTGAACCATAGCTGCTCAAAATATACATTTCCTGTACAGAAAAAAGCCAGTCTGATTGTGGTAGCGAAAACAGGTGAGATACGTTCAAGGGGAGGTACTCCTGAAGGAGGGTGTAGGAAAAGTGGGAGAGAGAGGAGTAGATCAATTGGAATCTTAGAGTTACAGAATTACAGACTGAGTTGGTTTAGAAGGGACCTCAAAGACTGTCTAGTTCTAATCCCCTTGCCATGGGCAGGGACAGACTCCACCAGACCAGGTTGCTGAAAATCCCATCCAACCTGGCCTTGAACAATCTTAATTCATCTTATCCTTTAAAGCAGTGGGATTATATTATTTATGTGTGTGTAAAACTGTGACAATGACTTAAGGAAGGGCCTTAAGCATCCACATAAATGGTGTGGAAGTTATACCTATGAATCAGGATGTGTGTCATAAAGCATAGCAAGAGAAGAGATAAAATATGCTGGGTAAGGCCAGACTTAGCAGAAAGACAAAAGTACCTATGAACTTCATGTCTTGAGCATCCAGCCCACACAGTGCCAGTGTGGCTCACACAGCACAGCCAGAGCCACGGAGCTGCCCAGCTCCCTCCCATGTAGGCAGAGACAGCCCCATGAGGAGCAAGAGCACGGGAACAGAAGTTATTGTGGAGTACAGATTCAGGGCACAAACCACTCTGAGTGCTCTAAATAAAGGTTTAACAGGAAAAAAAATACTATGCTGTATAATTTATATCTCGGAGAACAAAAAGATGGGGGTGATTCTGTTCTTCAAATGCCTGAAAGACTCCAAATCAATCAAGAACAAATAAGTAGGCAGGCTATTCCAAGCTGAGCTTGAAGGGTAATGTGCAAAAAAAGAGCTGTTTCATGACTGCATCTACCCAACAAGCATGTTCTCATCCTTTCTAACCTGCTTCTAGGCTAAAAAAAGACCAGACATTCTTCCCGCTTCTGAAAGTTCTGCCCCGTTTTCATGCTTGACAGAGGTGAGATACACTGAATTCTGCAACTGCCTGACAAACCAAAAACACTTTTTCTGCTGTCAAACAACAGAAAGGGATCCATTGGTTGCTGTTGAATAGCCAGCAGCAATAGCATGTGGCCTCCAAGAAGGTTGTTTCCCTGCCACTAGAATGGAAAATAATTGCTGCGTGGGAGGGTTGGCTTTTTAATGCTGAGTGGTACACACATACCAATATTCAGATAGTCCAGAAACTAGTACAAACCTCTTGGGCAGTTTTAGGTAATTTCTGCCCCCCCCCCCCCCCCTCACCCCGGTCCTTTCCAGTTCTTGTGTTATACGTTTTCACAATCCTGTTAACAAAGCTCCTAGAAAACTAAAAGTGATGTACACCCAGATTAAAGCTAGCAGTGAAAAGTGGCACTCATCCATTGACATGATCCAAAGACATCATCACACATAATCACACTTTTAATGTATAATAAAACAATGCTTCACACATTTATGGAGCAGAATAAAACCAATATAATACTGGTGCCTTTTAGTTTGGTTTAGTTTCCTTGAGAAATGATGACTTAATAAGAGCTCTCCTCACAGAAAGCATGCAGGTCTGAATTAGAAGTGTGAAAGTGAATTTATGAAATAACCTTGGCAGTAAATAATAGCACACCTCAAACCAGGATTCATCACACACCTGTGTGGTAGGGGATGGAAGTCAGCTTCATCACACTTAGAGTATCAATCACTCCCAGGATGCAAATTCCATGAGATACAGAAAGATTACTTTACATAACCTGCAGAAAGGAGTTGAATCAATGCAATAAAAGCTTCAGTGCCACATTGTACAGCCTGTGAGTATCCTTAAGAACACACTTTTTTTGTCATTTTACATATGAACTGAAGCATGGTAAGTAGATGGATACACTAGCTCGTAAATGTGGACATACTAGGCTCCATTCAAAGATTTATTCAAAGGCATTAGTTGGCTCTTTTGTCCAGATGAAGCCTCTCCTTCCTGCAAATTAGCAGCAATAGATAGATAGATAGATAGATAGATAGATAGATAGATAGATAGATAGATAGATAGATAGATAGATAGATAGGTCCCATGACCTTCACTAAGGGTGGGTCTTCCACCTTTCATGTATTTTTGGTGCTCCTCTTCTTTCTGACAACTTCTGGCATTCCTGAGCCCTGCCCAAAGGAGTAAGCCAGCGGGACATCCAGCCCCTCCATGTGTGCCTACAATCCTGGTTGGGGCTGCTGCTTTCTTCACTACATAATATAATATTTAGGTTTCATTTAGTGTAGGTAGAGTCTCCTATTTACTCTCTTATTTGATAAAACTGTCTATCACGGTAAACCCCTGCATCATGTGTATTGCAACTGATATCAGACACCAGGGTACCTCAACGAAAAAAAAATAGATGCATAGAAAATGCATAGGGAAAAATATGAAGATCTCTCCTTCATCCTCATGTATTTTGCTGTCATCAAAGAGGTATAAACACATATACATAAAAACATAAAGCTTATTTTAGATGCTTTTTATATATTAAACAGAACTGTTTGCCTTCAGTTTCTTATTTTATTCCTTTTGAAAAGAGGTTAATGCAAAAAAGTTTTAAAACGAGGCATTCCACTGCCACTTCTTTCCTATTGCACTATTTATTACTGCTTTGAGACTGCAGAAAAGAAAAAGGATGCGAATGGCACTTTTTTCCATAAGTCTTTGGGTCAAACTCAGCTGCCTGCCACGCTGATCAGATTTTCTTTTTTTGTTGTTGTTTTTTACTTTTGGCAAGGGCTAGATATAACCCATCTTCATATTAGATTTTGGAATATAATCCTTGTTATCTAAGCCCATTTACACCTGTCAGCATACAGCTCGTGATTTTTCTTTTCTGGTCCCTTCTTTCTTTCTTTCTTTTTTTTTTTTTTTAGATTCACACATACCATCCCCTCCATGATTTATAAAACATCAAGGTAAAAGATAATAAACTTTGTTTTACCTGCTTAAGCATTTTAAAGTGAACTGCTTTTTGTTTTACAGGGGTATATTTTTACTAAAAGGAGGAGAGAAAAAAAAAAAACAACAAACCAAACAACGAACCACCAAAACACTGGAAACAGTTAAAATGTTATGTTTAACACTGACTTACTATTTAGCTTTTTATAGCTTCAAACCCTAAACAGCATGCTGAAGAATTACTGGAGAGGAACAAGAGCTCTTCCAGCGCCAGAGAGATCAGGTTCAGGCAGCGTCTCTGCAAAGCCTGTGAGGGAGCGTGGGGATGGATTGCTGGGGAGATCTGGGTCCCTCCAGCCACATCCAGAGCTCACTGAAGTCACCACCAACCTTGGTATAACACAAGCGGAGGTCACAATTCAGAAAAAAAAAAAAAAAATAGAAACCCCACCTTACAGACGTGCTTAATTCAGGGCACATCAGATCACCAGCATCATCCACCCACTGGAAATTAGGCAGGCATCTAAAGCTTGAGAGGAGCGTAGCATAGCAATCGTCGCTATTACATTTCCACTGGGGCGAGGGGCCGGGGGAGGACGTGGGGGCCACATTCCAGAGCACAGCAGCAACGTTCATAACAGCCTTCATTCCTCCACAATAATTCATCTTCCTATGTTATACGGAACAGGCATTTAATATTTGTTTCTAGGTAATTAATTTTAGAAATGCTCTTCATTAAAATTGAAGAGATCACCATGTGCTCTGCATGTACCGCAGGAGCCCAGGTAACCTGGGTTTACATGGTGCCAAGACAAAGATAGTGGAGCTATAGGTAGGATGGAGAGAATGCAGATTTAACAGATTATTTTTAAAATGTGAATGGACTGACAAACCTAGTTTTCCTTGGTGCAGCGATGGCTTGTCTCTACTTAAGAATTAGTAGATGCAGAACAGTCTGTTGAATATTCAGCGTGCGACCAAGACTTCTGCCTTTGCTGTGCCCTCAATGAAAATTATGAAGCATATGAGGCCAGAAAAATAATAAACCTCTGTTCCCAAGCGTTGCTCTCACTCTACCCACCTCAAATTGTCATTTTGGAGCTTGATTGAAAAGCGATTGGGAAGGAGGAGGAAAGCAAAAGTCAAACCAGGGCCCTGGCTACAAGACTTGCTGCAGCTGCTCTGTGCCCATTTGCATGGACAAATTGGGCCATCAGAAACTTCTCTGGCCTGTTCCAGCAACCTCATGTGTGCCAGGAAGGTCAGAGTGAGCTCCAGCCAGCATGACAGGGAACAATATAACTTTAACTGATGTCCATGGCTCATCTATGCAGAAAAGTTTTGGGGCGCCCGGTGAGGAGAATTCAACATTGCATTGACAATGTTGTTCTCTATTTTCCCCAAAAAAATAAAGAGGTGATGGTTTCATAGAATCACAGACTGGTTTGGGCTGGAAGGAACTCCAAAGAGTATCTAGTTCCAACCCCCTGCCATGGGCAGGGACACTCTCCACTAGCCCAGGCTGCCTAAAGCCCCATCCAACCTGGCCTTGAACACTGCCAGGGAGGGGGCAGCCACAGCTTCTCTGGGCAGTTTGTGCTGGTGCCTCACCGCTCTCGCAGGGAAGAATGTCTTCCTTATGTCTAGTCTAAATCTACCCTCTTCCAGTTCATAGCTATTACCCTTTGTCCTATCATTACGTGCCAGTGTAAAAAGTCCCTCCCCAGCTGTCCTGTAGGCCCATTCAGGTACTGGAGGGGGACTAGAGGAAGTTTCTTTCACATCCAAACAGAAGACTGAGTGTAATGAGCCTGTGCTCTGGGAAATAACAGGTCAGATTTCCTACCCTGATGAGGGCTAATTTTCAATGTTGAATGAAGTGTTCCACCCACATTATGAGGGAGGCTTCGGGATTAAAATAATGCACACACGATGTGTGGTTATTATCTATCATTGTCAGATGCAATTTAAACCTTTAAAAAAAGCATTTGGTCACTAGATCAAACTCTTCACAAAGGATCGGTCAACTTTGGATGTCCAATCTTAGTCGACTGGGGCCAGATATGTGATCACAGAAGCACATTTTAAATTATATACACAAGAGAAGAAACTTAATTCTGGCACGCTGTAACTTTTGAAGGCTCAGTTATCCAACCTTCATACCCCTCAGACAGATGGAATTCAGGAGGAGGAAAACTTTATTACTTGTTTTAAAATAAATGTATCACTGGGTAGGAGAATAAAGTCCTCCACTCACAATTAGCTCTGTGGCATCATTCCTTTCTTGAAATGATGGCAGTAACAGGCTCTGAATGTTTAAGTGGTGTTCACCAGAGGTGTAAGGGAGCATGTCCAAGGGTAGTGCATCCACTGCAACTTGCAAGTCAGAAAGTGAATGCTAAGAGGTGGCATTCTTGGGTCCTGGCCTGGGTCCCTTAGGGAGCTACAAGACTCTTTCAGCCTCATCTTCTATCCTACTTCCAGCCCTGATGCTGCCCTCATCCTCTTAATCTCACCCCGTTCATGCTGCTCTTTCCCCTTTCTCCTCTTTTCCCTTATCTGAACCCTTACCCTCCATCTTCCCATACTTCTGGTCATTTCCCCCTCTCCATACCCCAGTCTCATCCCATAAGATGAAACACATGAGATCCCAAGAGAGTGACCCTAACTGGCAATTCCCCTAACCCAGAAACACAGAAATGTAAATTCACTACAAAAAGAAGCTGCTGGGAAATCCTCCTCCACCACACTCACTTGGGATCTCTTTCTCCATCCACAATCTGGTCCTGACTCGGTGAGAGGAGAGACTAAAGCATGTTAAATGTGCATATGGTCTTCAAGGACTTTATCTGGCCCAGGCTAAACAAGTAGCTGTAAACTGACATTTTCAGAAATATCAGAGTTTGGTTAAAGGCACTTCCCTGTCCTTTCTGTACCAAAGCATGTTGTGCTAGATCTTCCCAATGAAATGCATTGCAGTCATTTTTAGGATGTCCAAATCCATCATTTTCCCTTAATTTCATTCACTGAAATGACTGAACCACAAAACTGTCTGCTTCCAGGATTGTTTGCCTTGAGTCAGAGACTAGCTGGGAAAAAAAGAAAAAGCTCTTCCATTGTTATAAGTTTGGCAAAACAATAAACAATGCTGCCAGTCCAGAGCATTAAGAAGGTGCAAATCAGGCCACACACAGAAAAGCTTAATAGATTAGCTGTAAAACCATGATTATTTTTTTTCCCAAATAGCAGTAAAAGCAGGCACCTGCAGTTGAGGTGCTTTAGCTTTCTCATTGCATTTGCAAGGCTTCCATGGCAAACTTTGCAACTTTGCAAACTCGAGCTCTTTGTTTGAAATGAAAGATGGGCTGCTTATATTTTCACTTGTCTCCTGGATCTTGATCTGGATGAAAACATCAAGCACTGAAACATTCAAATCAAGACAGATGGCAAAACTATTTAAGCAAGAGGAAGCAGCCTCTTATGATGAAAAGCATCAAGGAACATATCTAAAGGTGATAGCACCAGTGTGTCTATCATGCTCTTCATTTCTCACAATAAAATTCCAGCCAATGAATCTCAACTCCATGGTTAGTTACACTCTCCTTTCCACCACTTTGGGTAAGATTTCATGGCATGACAAAGCACATGATTTGGGGTTAGCAGTTGTTGTAGTTTTGTGTGGCTGGGTTCTGGTGGAGAAGGGGTGGCTGCAGTGGGGGCTTCTGCAAGAAGCAGCCGGAAGTTCTCTGCAGGCCCCAGAGAGTACACACCAGCCAGCTCAAGGCCGGAGTTGTTGCTGACCAACGCCGAGCCCATCAGCGATGGTCACAACACCTCTGGGAATCACATTTAAGAAGAAATAAAACAATAGCAGCTGCCACTAGCATGCCACCAGAGAAGGGAGTGAGAAGGTAGAAGAAACTGTGCAGACACCAAGGCCAGGGAAGAAGCGAGGAGGAGGCGTCCCTGGTGCTGGAGAGAAAGATTCCTCTGCAGACTGTGGAGAAACCCATGGTGGAGTGGGTGTCCCCCCACAGCCATGGGAGGGGGATTGCTTTAAGATCTGGTCGCACTTCTCATTATCCAACTCTGGTTTCACTGTGTGTACAGTGTAATAAATTAGTTTTCTTTCCTTTATTCTGTGCTGAGTCTCTTTTGCCCATGACACTAATTGTGGAATGATCTCTCCCTGTCCTTATCTCAACTCCTAAGCCTCTCAATATATATTTTCTCCCCTGTCCAGCTGAAAAATGGAGTGATAGAGCGACTTTGGTGGGCATCTGGCCTCCAGCCAGGGTGAAACCACCACAGCAGTACTCAGTATAGTAAGAATGAAGTTCTGCTTCTTGCCCTGAAAGAAAGGGATCTTCCTCCCTTTGCATGTGTCTATTTTCTTACTTAATAAAACACCAGAAAAAGTTGTGACATTTCTAAACCAGTATCTCCTCTAACAAGTCCCAGTGAAGTTTGTAGAGTTGCCCATACACATGGGGAATGAACATGAGCCAGTAACTTATATGAGCAATCCCTGAAAGGGGTAACACCCTTTTGGGGCCAGGCTCTGTGCAGATTAATACATCAGCAAGCCCACCTAAGTGCAGCCCCAAGCATGTCAGGGCTCACTGGTGGCTCCAGGCTGCAGTGGGGACAAGAAGGACACTCCAGTCTACCATGTTTGCAAAGAAAGGTGATGGACAAGCTGCTTGTCACAGTGATGCTGCACCTGGCCACTGCAGGAGTGGAGTAAGACTCCCTGAAAGAGGGGCTGCAGAGGGATGTCTCCTGGGCAGGCTCCTCTCCAGTCCCACCCTCCTGCTCTCCAGGGTCATGGCAGCAGCTGCTATGGGCACTTTTGCCTCTGCCGACTCTTTTCTCAGAAAGTGAAGCTATGCATAGTATTGTATGTGTTGACTTGATATCCAGAGTCTTCGTTAAGGGGAAAAAAAGAGACACAAAAAAGACAATTAGATGGACTATTGTTCCTCTACTAGAGTCCTGCAGCTTCCAGAAGAGCTTCCTGAGTTTGTACCTAATCCCCTCACGGTCCACTTTCTAAATGGCACTCTTGACAGCAGTAATGCAAGGATGCTCCTAACGCATCCGAAACTTCCCAGGGTATATATTGCATGGAATTGATATCACTGCCAGCAAGATATAGGCCAGAGGTACCAATAGTAATAAACCGAGCTATATGGGCATAGAGATGGAAAGGGAGATGCAAAATGTACAGGGAGAGAATCCCGAATCTTCCTTTTTTTTTTTAAAAAAAAGGGGGAACATTTCAAAGCAAGTATCAGGCACCTGTTGTTACGTGCTAAAGGGAAAATCTTTCCACCAGATCCACAGGGCAGGTCTGAGATAAGCAGCTGGAGTGATAAGTTATCTCAGTTGCGATTCAGGAAATATAGATGCTTCAGATGCTAATGGCGTGTCAGCAGGGAAACAGGCACACAGCGGACTCGGGTTAAGTAAGCCTAGGAAGGTGTTTATTCATGTATAACGTTTGCAGAGAAGGTGACTCTCTCCCTCGCTCCTGGCTGCCCTGAGGAACTGCTCATAACCAAAAAAATACGCTCGGAGGAGTCAAGCGGAAAGGTCAGGCGGGGCAGGGTGCGAATCCCAGCCGTGACAGCCCTTCCTTCCGTCAGCGCTCGGTGCTCCCCGCCGCCGCACGGGTCCCGGGAAGGATGGCAGCCTGTCCGCCTGCGCCTGCCCACCGCCGTAACCTGGCCGGGCTCCTGCGCTGGCGCCGACGGAGGGGGACCCTCTCAGCTTTCAGAGGGCGTAGCGTGCTGCGGCTCAGAAGAATTAGAGGTCACTTGCGCATCCTTTTGCGCTGGGCTGGATCGACTGCGGCTGAACCGTTCCCGGCAGACATTTGTCCAATCTATTTTCAAAATCCTCCCACTGCCACTCCAGGCAATCTATTCTAGTGCTTTCCAACTGAAAGTTAGAAAGCTGTTCTTAATGTCTAATCTAAATCATAAGTCAACTTTAAAAATGACAAGTACGGTTAAAACTTTCAGGATTTTTTTCCCTAATAATAAATGTGGTTTTCATTTTATTTCTCTGTTGGTTGCTGCTCATTCAGGGTACCTTCAAATCGCTTTTTAAAGCATCCCTCTAGAATCATGATGTATAGGAACCGCATTTTTTACTTTTCACAAGAGCCGAGATTGTCATTTAATTACATAAATCCAGGAGTAGGAGATTTAAGGAGAGAAAAAATTGTGATAAAGTCCTGTGAGAGATGCCAACACTTAATTTAGCTGTAAAAGGCTTTTTTTTTTTTTTTCCCTATCCGTATGCCTCACAGACCCATTGCCCAAAAATGTTCTGAAGTGACAGCAAAGTCAAGCAGAAAAGACATCTCACCCATAGCTAATAGAGAAAAATATCTCAGGTGTGGGAGACATGTTCCTATGTATATGCATACATATTCCTTCATTTACCTCTCATCCAAATCCACTCTAACTATCTCAGTTGTGTGAACATTGCCTTTCGGTAGACACATCGGAAGATCCTGTTCACGTGAGTTAATAGCAGGAGAGGTAATTTCCTCCTGCCTCACCAAACATCAACCCATAGGAAGAAAAACACCCAAAACCCCCACGATGTGGAAGTATTACTCAGAAATAAGCAGGCACACTTTTCGCTTCGAGGTTTTTCGAAAGAGCAGCCTGTGGCTACTTACCCACCCCGATGGAAATGTGGACACACAGCAAAAACACAACTAGGAGCTCTGATCCTTTACATCAACAGAGCCAGAGCTGAAGGAAAACTACACTGCCTAAACTTTCTAGCTGCACGTGGCTTGGCACCGAATTGTCCCTGGAGGTCACCACGCTCAAAATTTGCATCTTCAGACCTTGTTGTTTATCGATGGAAATGCCAAGCCTTTTAACAGGGGCATCATGTTCATTTTGCTTAACTTTAGCACCCAGGATGTAGGGAGCTATGCCTGCGTTGCTTGCCTCAGCACTGCATTTCATCTCAGAGCAGACACAGGCGCAGCAGATGAGCTCTGCCTCCCGTTGACGGCAACTGGCCCTCGCACTGCAGACATCAGAGTAAGGCAACAGAAGCCTCACCCTCACTGTCTCCTTCTGACTTTCCAAAACTATCCCCTGAAGAGAAGAGCACAACTCTTGGTAAGAGAAGAGCAGCTGCCTTTGCTTACCATTTGCTATCAGCAGGGCAGGACCAGCCAGCACACCCCTTCCAAGGTGCCTGCTTATCAGGATTGTCATTCCGATAACCTGGAGTACAGTTCCAGGCCTAGAATTCCCTTGGGAAGCAGGGTATCAAAAGAAAATTAGGCATTGCAACACGGAGCTGCAGCCCCCTTCTGGGTATCCAGCCTAACCTTGTCTCTTTATTCTACCTTCAGCAAACACATGGGAGTGAAGAGGGCTTGTGGCTATCCTAAGCAATCAAACCAATTCTTCCACACCTAATGCCTGCCATGCAGCTACCATCTTTGCACATCTCTGAAAAAAAAGAAATATATATATATATATATAAACACATGCATGTATGTGTAGAATGTGCCTTTTTCTTTATAATAACAAGTTATGCTAAAATCAAAAAGTCCTAGTTCTGGTTTTGTCTTTCTCAGTCCAACCTAAGACAATAGATATGGTCCAGTGCAAGGTCCAGGAGAGTGACATTTCTGGAAAAGAGGGACAAACATTGCTACTCATTGTATCAACAGTGCACTTAGGATCTGAAGGTACGTAGTTTCCAAATGGCCCCAATCTCCACTC
This sequence comes from Laterallus jamaicensis coturniculus, assembly GCA_022605575.1. Classification (NCBI taxonomy): domain Eukaryota; kingdom Metazoa; phylum Chordata; class Aves; order Gruiformes; family Rallidae; genus Laterallus; species Laterallus jamaicensis. The sequence continues at coordinate 2,619,060 of JAKCOX010000027.1, forward strand.
TCAGCATGTCTGCAGGGCATACAGCATCAAGCTGAAAGAGCTCAGCTATGTCTGGAAGAGCGAGTTCTGCCTTGGCCCTTAATCCATTGAGCCCCTCTCAATCTGTCCCCCACTCCTTGGACTTTTCCCTCTGCTCCACCACAGATGAAAATTCTGCTTGTGCTTGCTTTCATACCATGTCTCAATCTTCTCTGCATGGACCAAAAGTCAAAAAACTCTTTTACCCACCCAGCCCCAGGTACTCCATCTCTTCATTCTGCTTCTTGCTTACTTGGAGTGCCCTCAGTATGATTTCCTTCTCCCAATCCTGAGGCCTAGGTTCCTTCTTCAGACAGGTCTAATTCCTTTGCCAAACCATCCCTAACCACTTTTTCATTTTCAGATGTAATCTGACAGCCGAGTCATACTTTGTCTCCCCCTTCCAGCTTTCAGAAGTGAACCCAAATCTGTGTCTCCATCTTCTCTTCTCCTTCCTTTTTCACCCCGTTCCTTCCCCTCCATCCCCATGCCAGGCAGCTTTGCTGTCCAGCCTCTGTGCCTGACAATAACAAGTCTCTCTGGAAGCAGCACAGAGCAGCTAGGAGGTGAAGATGCAGCTTGTGCATCTCTGGTGGCATTGCACCCAGTTAATGAGGGCACGCGCATGCTTTCAGAGGGGCGAGGGAATGGAAGTTTTTAAGGCAAGAGAGAACCTTCAAAGATGCCCACTGCTGCTTCGCTGAGTACATACAACCTGTTTGTATGGAGGGTTTTTTTTCCAAACTCTTTTTGACTTGATGATATTGGCACAACAGGGTTTCCTTGCAGCCTGGAACTTCAGTGCCATAATCTTTGCTCTCATTCACAAAGCTCTAGGTGACAACAGAAAAAAAATGACCCTGTCAATACAATCCAACAACACTATAACTATGACTTTTTAACTGAAAGTTACCAGGCAACTAAAGCAAGAGGCAGCATAGGTGGCAAAGCAAAGAGTGAGGTCTTCATCTCCTAGCCTTACAACCAAAGCATGTGGATTTTTAGATGTATGTGCTTTTTGCAGAAGCAGTGAATAAAGGTGCTCTTCCAAAGTAATGTTTGAACACCGGCTGTTGAACAGATTTTATTGGATGTTTACTGGGTAAGTGTGTTGGTTTAATGCAAAAGATGACAGTAAGAAAAAGAAACAATGATGGAGGGGCACAAGCAGCCCTGCAAGGAACATCTGAGGGCTGATTGAAGACATTAAAGCCACAGAAGGGTAGGGCTTGGAAGGGACCTCTGGAGATCACCTAGTCCAACCCTAGAATTGCATTTGAGTAGTCCAGCCCACCTGTGATGGACCAGGCCAAGAGATTTCAACCAGCTATGCCAAGGCTCTGGAGCAAAGGACTAACCCAGAGACCCTTTAGACTGCATAAAGTCCTTCTATATCAAGAGGACAGCAAGTTGTTGTGAAGCCATGGCAGGGAAAGCAGGCTGACGCAGGGTCCCCTAGGATTATCGATGCCAAGCGCAAAAGCTACTGTCAGCTCAGAAAATGCTTTACTGACACGCTGAAGATAACAATCGTGTGTTGCCAACCACCCTCACCACACATCCCAAAACGTGCCATATGGCCAAAAGTACTACAACTGATTGTGCCGTTCCTCGGGTTCTGGTGTGAATTGACAATAAGTCTAACATATAAATTACATCATCTTTTAACTTTTCGTGATGTATAGCATCAGACAGCTTTGTCTGGGACAATCCATCATGAACTAGTCTTGTTGACATTTTGGATTCTCTCTTCTGACCTTGTCCTTTCAAGCACAGGCATAATTGTGCTTATGATAATTTTATTCCCAGTTAGGTGGCAATTTTGCACACCTTTGAGTTACAGAATAACTAAGGAGCCAGTTCTCCATACGGCTGCTGAAGCGAGGCACCTTGAACCAATTTATGCTGAAGCGCAGTCCGGCGGTGTAGCAGTAAATAAAAGTGTGTAAACTCCCCTCTCTCGGTGCGCATAAGTAGGTTAACTCTCTTTAGTCGTGTTTACTGTTGACTATACCACAGGTGCGATCTCAGCTGGGGGCTCCCCACTGAGGAAACACCAGCCATATGTTTGCACAGCAGACAGCGGGGTGGGGGGGGGAGGTAGGGGTGGTATTGGGAGGGGGGTGGGGGGGTATACAACCCAGTCCTCCTGATACGAAGTGCCTAGCAGGCAAAGGGGAGGGATCCAGGCTCGTTTCTGCCACCCCAGCTCACAGAGAGCCTCCCGTTACAGCCACGGAGCTCTCGGTTCAGGAATCACCACTAATTTGTCCGTACTGACATACCATCGTGGGGGTTTAGGAGCTTTTTTAGATGTGTAACACTTTAGCAGCTACCTAGGGTGATGGGAAAACCTTTTTCCTTGAAGAACTGGCTGCTGGGTGTCACTTCAGTGGCAATATGCAATTATTATGGTACAGGAGTGCTGCAGTTTTGCTGCATGCCATTTCTGCAGTCCCCCCCCCCTTCTCTACCAGCACCCAGCTACACAAAACTGCAACAACAAATTATTCGAGCTCTTCCCTACGAAGACTGATTGCCTTTCACTGGCCATGTGTGGGAGCAGCAGAGAAAGCTGGAGTCAGCACCCCTCAGACAGTCAAGCATAGCTGCAGAGGTGCAACCACCACCGTTTCACCTGTAGCAGTGTTCTGGCCAAGGTATCCAGTCACCCTTGCTCTTGAAAACAAGAGAGGGATGTGTGTGGTTTCAAAACCACCAGATTTATGCAAACGTGAGAAAAACCTGCCGGGTGGCAAATGTTTAAAATGAAACTTTGAGCTATCACTCACCGCAGCAAAGAGAAAAGGGCATCCCGCCGCAGCACGCCTGCATTTTCAGGGAAGAAACAGCCATGTCAACTTTCAAGATAAAATTACTACACCGATTATTAGATTACCCTAACGAACAGGCTTCTACGCTCCCAGTGGGATAACTGGGTAACTAGATGAGTGCAGGTGTGTTTCAGTTGAACACCTGAACTTCACCACATCACCCATTCCTGTCCTCTTCAATGCGCTTTTCAGTCCTGCTCTATTCTGCCACTAAAGCCTACAGGAGGAGACGAAGGGAGAGCCACCGATTTGACCAGTGGAAAAAGTAACCTCCTACAGAAACAGTTGTTGTAAAGCTAAAAGAGGTGGCAAACAGTGGGAGCTCTGCAAGCTGCTACTCTTTTTTTTTTTTTGCTGCTTGCCACAGTATTATTTTGGTTTTCAGCTGCTCCTGGCTGGAGGTTGCTGTTACTGGAGTTGTGGAGAAGTTGATGGAGATGTTACTCCAGTTCACAGACTTCTTGTGTGCTGCTGTCCCACATCAACCAGACTTTATTTGCCATCAGATGAAAAATAAAAGGTACCGGTTGTTTAAAATAAAAGCTATTTGTAATTTATCAGAAAGATTAGCCCCCTGAGGAACAGTGACTTGTTCCTAGCGTCAGCCTAGCTGTGTGGCCTAGGCTTGGTACCTGAAGGCGACAAAGTGCTCCTGAAGCTCTGGGGAGGCAGCCCAGGAACAAGACAATTTCCTCTTATCTCTTTCACAGCCTCCTCACCCACTCCGTTTCTGGAAGCTGTTACTTAACAGCGTTAAGCGTAATTGGTTATCAATCCTGTCCAGAAAGTGAGCAGGAGACACTAATAGAGGAGACACGGATGTTTCAGACAAGCGCTGGGGCTGGCGGAGGAGCCGTAACATCGCAGCAACTGAAAACGAGTTTCAAGTGAGTCGAAAAGGCAATTACCTGGTACTAACGGCACTGAGTGAGGGCAAGGTGGAATTCGGCAATGCTATTAATTCCCCTTTTTCACAACTTTCTCAAGGTGGGGAGGGGTTTGCACGTAACCTTTGCATGTAACCGCAAGGCCACCGAAGGCCACCCCCAGCTCTGCTGTCCTCCTCTGGATAATAACTCCTGTTTCGGCTCTTCCCCCGACTTTTCTTGGTTTAATTTGGGAGCTTTTCTGGATGCGTGGCACAAACACAGACCCGCCAGCATCCTACACACACACACACACCAGGCCAGGGATGCTGCTGGGAGGACAGAGACGCCAGAACCGCCTAATACGGGACCGTCTCACCGACTCTGCTGCTCCGGGGACGCCGTCTCCCCACCTCCCGCTGGCAGCGAAGGAGGGGAGACGGTCCCGTTTGAGGCGTCCCCGGCGGAGAGCATCTCCCCCCCTCGACATCCTGCACTCCGCTCCGAGGGTGCGCACCCACGCATCTCACCCCCACGGTCCTGTCTTCCTTTCTCCTCTCTTCCCTCTTTTTTTTTATCTTTCTCTCTTCCAGAAGTCGAGGTTAAAACCCTGAAACCCGAAGCCCTGAAACCGAGCTGCTTGGCCCCGCCGGTGGCATGGCCCTCGCCACTCACACCCGTGTCCGCTCCGTGGCCCGGGAGCCGTCCGGATTGGGGCGGGGAGGGAAGCGGGAGGGGGGTGGACGGGGGATTGTGGGGGTGTGAGACTGGCTGGGGCGAGCGTGGCCCGTGGGTTATGCGTGGGTGACCGCGGAGATGGTGAAGGGAGAGGAGAGGAGAGGAGAGGAGAGGAGAGGAGAGGAGAGGAGAGGAGAGGAGAGGAGAGGAGAGGAGAGGAGAGGAGAGGAGAGGAGAGGAGAGGAGAGGAGAGGAGAGGAGAGGAGAGGAGAGGAGAGGAGAGGAGAGGAGAGGAGAGGAGAGGAGAGGAGAGGAGAGGAGAGGAGAGGAGAGGAGAGGAGAGGAGAGGAGAGGAGAGGAGAGGAGAGGAGAGGAGAGGAGAGGAGAGGAGAGGAGAGGAGAGGAGAGGAGAGGAGAGGAGAGGAGAGGAGAGGAGAGGAGAGGAGAGGAGAGGAGTCCTCAAAGATTTGCTCAAGGGTGGTAAAAGGCAGGAACCCGCGGGGGGGGGGGGGGGGGAGGGGGAACAGCCGAGGGTTTATTCTTGAGAGAAGCAATTAAATACAAATTAGTTTCGCTCATGCGGAGGGAAGGCAGTCTTTTCTCTCTGTCCCTACCCCTTCGGAGCGGCCGGCGGGGGCAGCCCGTGGGCCAGCGTGGGTACCCGGGCCCCGCCTCAGAGCAGCCCCGGGCGGTGGGCGAGGCGCTGCCACATCCCCATCCCCACCCGCGCACCTTCCACGCTCTGCGGCCCCCACCGGTCTCGCCGCCACGTCCGGAGTTCTGGGTGAGAGAAATTCAAGTTAAAGAAGAGGTTGACCCGGAGCTGCTCCCCCGTCCCGCTCCCCACCACCGCGCCCCCGCCCCCATCCCTCCTCCCCCGGTGAGCCCGGGGGCCGGGAGGAGTGGGACGGGGCCGGGAGCGCTCCGTGCGGCCGGCGGACGCCGGCGACCGAAGAAGCCTGGTCTTCCCGGTCTGCATTTTAATCCTGAAATCTGGAAATGGAAATTGTTTGATGTATGAGGAGACGTTATCTAATTAGGGCGTAAGAAATTTAATCTTTCCAGCAGGCAGGTCATATAATTAATGTTAATTTAACGCTCAAATTCTCAGTCATTAATTTTTATTCTCTTAAATGTAGTTTGGCAGGGCCCCCTGATCCATGGCAATGGATTTTACTGGATGTAAGAGCACACTTGGTCTTTGGAGTGAATTACTGCAGCCCTTCCTATCCCAATAACAAGATCACATCATGTATGCATTATTAAGCCATGTAATTGAATGGTCCATAGTTTGCATATCAGACTATTAAAATAATGTGTTTTGCTTTTCTTCCAACACGTAATGTTAAAGCCTTTGCGAATATTTGGTGATTCTGATAATTATCACCAAATTACTACAAATGTTCTCTTCATTAACGTGATTTCTTTCAAGCATTTTTAAAAAATGTGAATAATGCATTAAGTGGTGGCTTGTAAAGTGTTTTTTTAAATAAAACTTGTCAACTACAATTCGAAAACGACACACACACAAGAAAAGAGAGAGAGAGATAAAATTAACAGTTGCAAGGGAAGAGAGCAGTTCTCCTATAAGATTGGAAAAGACGGCTTGCCTTTTTTCCCTATTTCAGATAAGTGACCGTACACCTTCAAAGTTTCACTTCATCGGGAGCAAAAAGTGCATGCAATCTCAGGAACTGTCGATTGCAGACGATACAGAACAGATGGAGGAACAAAGTTGGAGCTTTTCCCTTTACAGGGGATAGATGGGGACATAGGCAGACAGACAGTGAGATTGATTTGAAAAGATACTGACCTCTCTCCTTCAGCTGCAATTTAACTTGTCCTGGGGAGAGAAAAAAAAAAAGAAAAAAGAAAAAAGAAAAAAAAACTTTAAAGAGAAAAAAAAAAAAGAAAGAAAGAAAGAAAGAAAGAAAAAAGAGTGAAATCTGCCTCCTCCCCTGCCTGCCTTCCTGCCACCCCCCGGCTCGCCCCCACCCCAAGTTCTCACTGTCATCTGAACAAACCGCTGCGCCGATCTCAGAAGGTGAATAATTCTCAATTAACTAAATAACTAACTTTCTTCTTGCCATCTTGAGTCACTCACTTAACTAAATCTTAAGCCTTCGAGACCCTTCATTATTGCCTTCCCCCGCCACACTATTTTCAAAGTTCAATAGCAAGGCAACAAAAAACACTGCTGCAAAATAAGAGTCTCTTAAAATTAAAGAGCTGTTCATTTGCATCGGAAGAAGTTATTCTTTCCCCCCACCCCCTTAAATTATTTAGACACCAAAAAAAAAAAAAAAAGGCAAAAGAAAAAGGAAAACCAAACCACCACCCCACAGAACCCCACGCAGCTCGTGTCAGGATCAGTGTCACGGATGCTCTTCAGGGTGCGAAGTCACTGTGACCAAGTGAGTAGTAAGCGCTGGATCAGGTGTGGTGTTGGGCTGTGTGACTCGGGGCACCCCGCAGCGCTACGTCTTTGCTGCTCGGCAGCCAGAAGCGCTCGGATCCCGCCGGGCCGACCCCGCTGCTCCCCCGCGGGCGGCCGGCGGAGGATGCGCGGCGGCGGGCGCAGCGCAGCGCTGTGCGACCGCTCCGAGGGACCGGGGCAGGGCCCGGGACCGCCGGGGCTCCTGGCCCCTCCGCTCCCCGCCACGGGAGCCCGGGACGGCCCGCGGCGCGCTCTTATTTTGGTTAGGAGCGGGCAGCGCTGCCGGCTGGAGCCGGGAGAGCGGAGGGAGGCGAACTGTGCTCCTCTGTTTGGTTTAGGGCTGGGTGGTTTTTTTCTTTCCCTTTCCCTCCTCTCTCTCTCCCCTTCCCTCCTCACTATAGCAACCAACGCCAGCCTGACAAAAATGCACCCTCTGTGGACAATGGCCCAGCCTTCCTGCTCGCCTCTCTCCTCTTCTTCCTCGCCGAGGGAAAGAAAGTTTCTAGCCCCCCTCCCCATGCACACACACACACACCTTCTCGCATCTTCCCCCCCGGGGCAGGCTCTTGCTCAAATCCCGGCGCAGGGCCACCGGGCCGCGCTCAGCCCCTAACGGGACCGGTTCGACCCCCACGTGGGAGTCGCCGGGTTTGGGGGTGGTCGGGGGGAGAAACAAGTCTCCCCCCAACCGGAGGCCCCGCTTCCCCCAGCCGCCCTGCCAGAGAGACGGGGGATTTCTGCTCCGCCGGGGTGCCGGGGGGAGGCTGCCCCCCTCCCTCTACCCTTCCCCCTGTTGTATCGGGCCGGAAGAGTTTGGGGGGGGGGGGGAAGGAGGAGGGGGCGACCCCGGGGAGCCGTGCCCAGCCCCGTGTCCGTGTGCGGGGCGGCCCTGCGCGGCTGGGGTCGGAGCGGTGCCGCTCGTATCCCCGGCGGTGCTCAGCCCCTGGATGGCTCCCTCCCGGGCTCGTCTCTTTTGGTGGGGAAAAACAGCGTCCCCGGCCTGGAGCGGCTTCTGCTTGGCACCGGGAGTGTCAGAGCGGGGCAGCGGCGAGCGAGAGCCCGCAGCTTTTTCGGGAGAGGAGCGGGAGGTGTGCCCAGAAGTGCCCCGAAAGCTTGAAGGGGGGAGGAAGGATCATACCCCACGGTGAGGCAGGGACACGCTTTATCTGAGCTCTTCCCGGGGTGTCTGTTTGTCTCCATCAGACGTGATCACTGAACGAGACAAACAAAAAAACCCCAAACTGTTACGTTTGTCAGAGAAGGTCGATCACTTTTCTCTCTCCCCACTCCCCCTTTTAAATATATATATATATATATATGTGGTTTGTTTTATTTTATTTAATCTGTTGCTGTGTTTCGTCCTGCACAACTCGCCGGACAGGGCGGGTTTTGGCAATTCCCGGCTGGAACCGCTTTCCCGTGCCGGAGAGGCTGGATCGCATCCTCTCTCCTATCAATTCACCTGCTTCTCCCGCCAGAAGAAACGCCCTTGCAGCTCCATCGCGGGGCGGTCAATTCCCAGCCAGGCTTTTGAACACCAAATTGCCAACTCCGCAGCACCAATCGCATCTGGGTCTGTCCCCGAGAATTCAATAAACAAGCCGTGTTAACTCCAACCAGAATTTATCTCGTAGACTGATGGAATTTGTCTTTCCCTCCCTCCCCCCCCCCCCTTTTTTTTTCCACCCCTCTTCTGCTTCTTCTGCTTCTTTTTCCCCCCAAGGCCTCATATTCACCACTCAAAATTTAGCAGCCTGCCTTTGATAAATTACTCAAAGTAATCCCTGCAACAGCTAAGTCTGACTGGTTGACGTTGTGTTAGAAGTCTTCATAGCGGTATCTGTCTATAAAATATTCACTTGCGGACTACAAAGGGTGGATCATTTTTAATGACAAGATTCAGAACTGGAGGATGAAGGGAAAAGATTAATATCCGTGAATTCAAATAATTTAATTTCAAATACCGAACTCAGAACATTATATCCGACTAGTTTAAACAGTGATGCAGATAAAATAGCAGAGCCTCAGATGAATGAAGTGGCCGGAAGAACAGAGTTGCGGGGAATGTTGGAAATGAGCATTAATACAAACTTTACAGGAACTTTTTTTCCTTTTTTTTTTTTTAATTCTACACTTTTCTATCTTCTGGGATAATCAGTACACTAGAAGGGCAAAAAAAAAATAATGTATATGTTATTACACGTGTGTGTGTGTGCGTGTATATCTATATATGCGGGGAGAGAGATTTTCTTTCCTCTAGAGATAGGTGAAGAAATCTATTTAGGCGGCGGATTTTAATTTCAATGGGTAATGTGAGCTTGTGCAATCAAAGTTATCAATTTCTGTCATTTTTGTTTAGATTTCTTAGTTAAATGTGTTTGTTATATCTACCCCGAGGAGAAGCAACTTGAAAGTGTAGCTTTTGAGTCATCTTATAAATACATCCCTGAGGCTGCGGTTCTTGCAGCTTTAAGCAGTTTTCATTAAAGCAGCCAGCTGCCTCTTTGTGTAGATTGGATTTTTTTTTAAAGCAATCACTTGTGAAGCCCCGGCCTCAGTTTTGTCTCTCCGCAGGCCCTTAAAGTTGAAGTTTCATTCATGTCTTGGGTCTCTCCACCGAATCAGACTCCTTGGAGCAACACTGCAAAGAGCCACACGAAAGTGCAGGCTTGAATACCTCATAGAGAAAGGTTAAAAAGGAAGCAGAGATCAAAACAATCCCATCTCACAAAAGGTGCATTAAATGCGCCCCAGCAATAAGCACAAATCTTCCAAGTTGGCCTTTAAAGGGAGCACCAGGAGCCTCACGTTTATTGCACCCAGCAATTCTCTGAGCGGCTCGACGCGTCTTTGCACTCCTGGCGCATTTCCTCCTAAAACAACATCTAATGGGAAGATAATAGAGACGCAGAAAGGAGGCGCGGGGATTTCCCCCCCATACCCCACCCCACCCACCCCCTCAGCCCCCACCCCCTTCCCTTTTAGCTGCGTGAATCTAACTCGAGGCTTTGAGACCAGAGTTTAAAATAAGCTCTTCACCTCTGAACAGAGCAGGCGTGTGCAATATGTATTATCCACCCCACGGACGCGCGCATCCAAACACGGGCGGGAGCGTGTGTTTGAAGCGCGCTCCCCCAGCCCCCGGAGCCGGGGAGGCTGCTGAGCAGTGGCTGGGAGCCGAGACTTGCTAGGAACGAGCCGTGCTCTTGTTTTGCTGCTGGAAATGCAGCTTTCTCTCCGGCGGGCACGGAGTTGAAGCGCCTAGGGAGCCCCACGTCTCATAAGCCGGAGCCCTCCCGCCGCAGAGGCCCCGGGAGGGTGGCGGGCAAGGGGGTGGCCGGGCGTGGGGCGGCCGGAGGACTCCCGGAGCCCGCCAGCGTCCCTCTCTGCATGCACCTGATGTGTATGCAGCACCTCGCCTCCCAGCCAGGAGAGAGCTCCAGTTAAGTGGCGCTCTATGTATTTTATAGCGAATATTCTCGAGTAGCTGCACTGCAATGAAGGAGATATCAAGGAGGCCTGTCAGTTCAAAGCTTTTGGGGTTGTTTGAAAATCTTCTTCACGTCAAAGTAAGCAGCCCTAGTATTTGAACAGCTGCTTTGAACAGTGAAAAGGGCTGAGCTGAATCAAAACACTGCAGTGTCTGCCCAAGACACCGCATCACCTTCAACCTGCTTTTATACGAGCAGAGAAAAGGAAAGAAAGGCTGGTGAGACCTCTAATCCCGCGGGGTCAGCTCCGCCAGAAAGGGGGCACATGACTGTCTCTTTTACATCCCGAGCGTCTCGGACCCGAGCGGGTCCCCAAGCGGCGGCCGGAGCCGGAGCCCAGGGCGGGCAGCGGCGCGGCAGCGGAGCGCGGCGGTCGGGCGCTCGTTCCCCGCTCCCCGGCGCTCCCCTCCACGGGGGGCGACGGGAGCGGAGGATGCTTAAGGAACGGTATTAATGACAGGGCTAACAATGATGGGGAGGACGAGGAGGTGGAGTCTGCAGCGGCTCTGAATGCACCGGCCGCGCTCCTCGCGGCTCCCAGCTGCGACTCCATAGGCGTGCGCTCAGCCGGGGAAGGGGCAAGGAGGGACGGCAAGGGGTTTTGCTGCGGGGCTCGGGTTTTGTCCGCCTCCTAATGCCGTGTTGCTACTTCGGCAATTGTGTGATTACCGTCAGCCTTTGAGATCTGCCGCTGGGGCGGCAGGGGCAAAGAGGCACGCAGGATGGCGACCGATGGCATCACTTGCCAGGCGGCCGGGCAGGACGGAGGGCCGGGTCCGGGAGGATGGGGAGAGATGCATGACCACGGCAGGGATGACGGGTGTTTTCTCAAAAAAAAAAACCAAACAAAGCAAAACCAAAGTGATATCTGGAGCCCGCTGACCCCGGCGTCCCGTCTCCTCGCCACGGCTCGTCACGGGGACCTTCTGTCCGCGGGGCGTGCAAAAGCCACGGGACCGGGACACGAGGGACCAGGACAAGTCCGTGCTGACCGGGCACCTCACTCACTCTGGGGCACCCACTCGAAAACCTCGCCCCCATAATGACGCGTGGCGTGGCCCCTCGTGTAGCGCTCACGCAGGAACTTTTGGCAGCGGACCTGGAGGCGGGCTGGCGGGAAAGCCGCCCCCGGCGGCCCCGGGAGCGGGGCGGGAGGGCTGGCCCGGATGCAGGGAACAGGGCGGCTCTCCCAGGACGGTCCCCGCGATGCTTTGGCGGAAGCCTGCTGCGGACTTGCCCTGATGTTTTGTTTCAACTCACTGGTCTACACCTAATTGGGAGGAGACAGACGAGAAAATGAGCATCAAATTATAAAATTCCTGGGTGCCCGGTTGTTTCGACACGGGAAACAAAAGGCAGAGCTTCACTTCAGAGGCACTGACTCCCCTCTCCGCGACACTCGCAGAACAGGCAGTATTGTTCTTCCTTTCGCCTGCACGTCGAATAAAGGAGGGAGGGGGGTTGGAAAGGGGAGGGGGGGGGCTGGGGTGGATGAAGACCCCTTAGGAAGACTCTTCCACTTTTTCGCGGACAAAGTTTGCTTCCCCCCTCTCCTCCCTCCCTCCTTCCTTCTCTCCCCACCCCCTGGCTGAAGGAACTCTTGATACGCCGCTGAACTAACGAAACGAGGTAACTCCTGCTGCGCCCCTTGTCTCAGGGCACTGGATATCCTGTTTATGCTGCTTCCCTGTATATGTTTATGTGCGGGAGCCCATCCCCCCGCTCCTCCACACCCCCGCGCACAGGAATATTTCCAGGCAAGAAGCCTTTCCAGCGCTCACGTTAAACGCGATGATTTATAAACAACTCGCAGAAGAAAGCTGTTTCTTGTTAGTAGTAATAAATTCCCCGGCCCGCCCTATTGTATTATTTCGATGAAGATAGCGGGAGCCTGCGGCGCGCACCTACCCCCGAGAGAGGGTTATTTTCGAGACAAAGCTATGGCTTCCAGCTCAAAAACAGGCAGCGAACTCTTGTCGCGGCGGCCAGCCCGGGCGCTGCTCATTCCTAGGAAATCCGGATCCAGTTCCAGGGTGTCCTTCCTTCCCGTCCGGGCCGCAACTTTTTGGGTTATTTTTTTCCCCCCATCTCTCTCTTTTTTTTCTATATATTTTTGTCCCCTTCTCCAACGCACACCCTCTACGCTCGCACACACCCCCTCCCCCCCCCAATCTTCCATATCGATCCAGAGCCGCTAACGCCGCTGAGGGGGATGCGCATGCACCCCGCACCCCCGGGACGGGGCAAGTGGAATAATAACACCACAGCCGCCGCCGCAGCGCTGAGGTGCGAAGCCCCGACATCCCCGGCGCTGCGGTGCGCTCCGAGGAGCACCGGGTGCCTGGCGGCCGGGGGCCGGCGGGCAGGGAGTGGGCCGCCAGCTCCCCGCCCCCCGGAGGTGCGGGGGGGGATGGCGCGATGGTCCCCAGCCCTACCGGCGGGGCCGGCTGCGGGGCGGCGCTGCGTACGCTCGGCCCGGCTGAGAAAGTTGGGGGCGGGCGAGCGGGCGGGCACCCCCCGCCGCGCAGCACCAGCCCCGGGGCAGCACGGGCGGGATCCGCGCAGAGACCCGCGGCAGGGCGAGAGCAACAGGAGCCGGAGCAGCGGCGGCAGCCTCCCGCCGGCGGTGCGGTGCGGTGCTGGTCCGGCGGCGCGGGGCGGGCCGGGGCGGGGCCGGCGGCGGAGTGTCGCGTCCCCCCTCCACCCTCCCACACACACCCCCTCCTCCGTCCCCTCCCCTCCCGCCGCCGCCGCCCCCCGCCCCGCCGCCGCCGTTCCCCCGCGCCCCGTTCCCCCTCGGAGTTGGGTTCCAGAGGGCGGTCGGGGGCGGGGCAGGGGGCGGGGCGCCGCCGTCGGGGCGCGCCAATGGTGGGCGGCGGCGGCGGCGGTTGCCACGGGCACCCGCGTCCGTCAGGGCGCGGGGAGCCAATGGTGTGCGGCGGCGGGGCGGGGCGGCCGCGCGTGCCTTCGCAGTGGGCCCCGCCGCGCGGGCCGGGGGGGCGCGGGCGCCGCGCGGCGCCCGAGGCGAAAAAGTAGCTGTCAAATGCGCGGCGCCTTTAACCGGCGCGATCAGTGCGGCTCGGCGAGTCATGGCGACCGCAGCCTCCAACCACTACAGCCTGCTCGCCTCCGGCTCCCCCATGGTGCACGCCGAGCCGCCCGGCGGCATGCAGCCCGGCGGCGGCTACCGCGACGCCGGCGCCCTGGTGCAGGCGGACTACGCGCTGCAGAGCAACGGGCACCCGCTGAGCCACGCTCACCAGTGGATCGCGGCGCTGTCCCACGGCGGCCCCGGCGGCGGCGGCGGCGGGGGCGGCGGAGGCGGCGGCGGCGGCGGCGGCGGCGAGGCGCCCTGGTCGGCGGGAGCGCTGGGCCAGCCCGACATCAAGCCGGCGGTGGTGCAAGCGGGCGGGCGCGGCGATGAGCTGCCGCCGCCGCCGCAGCACCCGCCGCCGGGGCGGGCGCCGCACCTGGTGCACCACGGCGGCGGCGGCGGGCACCACGCGGCGGCGGCGGCGGCGGCAGCGGCGGCGGCGTGGCGGGCGGGCGGCGCGGCACACCTGCCGCCCGGCATGGCCGCGGCCAACGGCGCGCAGGCGGGGCTGCTCTACTCCCAGCCGCCCGGCTTCACCGTCAACGGCATGCTGGGCGCCGCGCAGCCGGCGCTGCACCACCACGGCCTGCGCGACGCCCACGAGGAACCGCCGCCGGGGCCCCCCGGCCCGCCGCACCACGGCGCCGAGCACCCGCCGCCGCCCCACGGCCCCCACCCCGGGGCGGCCGGACCGGCGCCCGCCGCCTCCGCCGCTCCCCCCCGGGCCGCCGCCGCACCACGACCCGCACTCGGACGAGGACACGCCGACCTCGGACGACCTGGAGCAGTTCGCCAAGCAGTTCAAGCAGCGGCGCATCAAACTGGGATTTACCCAAGCGGACGTGGGGCTGGCGCTGGGCACCCTCTACGGCAACGTCTTCTCGCAGACCACCATCTGCCGCTTCGAGGCCCTGCAGCTCAGCTTCAAGAACATGTGCAAGCTGAAGCCTTTGTTGAACAAGTGGTTGGAGGAGGCGGACTCCTCCTCGGGCAGCCCCACCAGCATAGACAAGATCGCGGCGCAGGGCCGCAAGCGGAAAAAGCGCACCTCCATCGAGGTGAGCGTCAAGGGCGCGCTGGAGAGCCACTTCCTCAAGTGCCCCAAGCCCTCCGCCCAGGAGATCACCTCGCTCGCGGACAGCCTACAGCTGGAGAAGGAGGTGGTGAGAGTGTGGTTTTGTAACAGGAGACAGAAAGAGAAGCGCATGACTCCCCCGGGAGGGACGCTGCCGGGCGCCGAGGACGTGTACGGGGCCAGCAGGGACACGCCGCCGCACCACGGGGTGCAGACCCCCGTGCAGTGAACTCGCGGCGGGGGCGCCCGGCCCCTCCTCCTCCTCCTCCTCCTCCTCCTCTCCTCCTCCTTCCCCCAACTTTTGATTGTCCTCCTTTTTTTTTTTTTTTTTTTTTCTCTCTTTTTTCTTTTTTTTTTTTTGGTGGTTTTTTTTTATTTTTAATTTTTCTCCTATCTTTAAAAAAAGACAAAAAAACAAAAAACGCGCAAAAAAAAGCAAAAAAAAAAAAAAAAAGAAGAAGAAGAAAACAAAACAAAAAGCGAGCGAGCGAGAGGGCGAGCGCGAATCACAGCAGACAGACAGACAGACAGACAAAGCACCTGCACCGGACTGTCCCTTAGACGGTAGCAGGTGCGATGCTGTATTTTGACCTTTCCAGGCGAGTGCCCGTGCACCGGAGTGGAGTGAGTATCGCGCACAGGCAGGCAGGCAGCGGCAGGCACCGGCAGGGCAGCGGCAGGGCGAAGCGGTTCGCACAAAACTCCCTTGGCTCGGTGGCGGAAAAATACGGCGCTGCCCGGCCGGGGAGGGGGCGGGAGGGGAAAAGGGTGGGGGGGGGACGGGAGGAGGAGGAGGAGGAGGTGGGGGAGGTTGGAGAGGGGGGGTGCGCACAGCCACCTCGGGTCCCCTCCGCAGCCCCCCTCCCGCCACACAAAGGCAGATTGCATTGTGGAATGTCTCTCGGTGTTGGCACATGCTGCTGTGTTTATTTTCTGTGGATCCCCTGTAGGAATATATGGGAAAAAGAAGAAAAAGAAAAAAAGAAAAAAAAAAAAAGAGAAAGAAAAGGAAAAGCTATCCCTTTTGATGTAGACAGTATTTAACCGTACCAATTTGCACTGCAAGAAAATCGAAGTTTACATAAACAAATTTTTTTTTTCTTGGGTTTTTTTTTCCCTTTTTTTATTTTTTTTTTTCCTCCTTCCTTTCCGACCTTAATTTTTGCAAATGACTTGCATTTTCCACGGTGAGCGTTAGTCAACCAGTGACCGGTCTACAATATGTTACTGTGTTTTAGCCTTTGCTTTATGTGTATATGTGAACTTTTGTTATAAACGAGTCTTCTTAAATATGTGTAACGCTTATTTTCTCCTTTTACCGTAGCAAGAAAAGAATGCGTATATCTGTATGTATGTACACATATGCACGCGTGCATAGACGTACATACATCCACATATATATATATAGCCTCTCTATTTACACATATATATAGATATATGCACCGCCAGCTCCCATTCTCCAGAGACGTGACTCTCGTAACTGCTTAACGTAGGCGCCTTCAACGGCTGGAGTCGAGTTGGGAGAAGGGAGAATGATGCAAAGAGACAAAGTAAACTTCATTTTCAGGCAGTGTGTCCGGGGGCCGAGGCGCAGCCAGAGGGGGAGGAAGAAAAAATAAATATATATATATATAATATATATTTATATGTATAATGTATGCAGCCCTTCCAGCTTGTGTCAGTGCGGGGAGCCAGGCCCGGTGTGGGAAAGGCAGAGACGAAACAACACGTTTCCAAGAGTTTTGTGGGTTGGTTTTGTTTTCGTTTGTTTGGGGGTTTTTTTTTTTCCCCCCCGGAGAAAGTGGCACTTGCTTGAGAGGGGAAAGGGGAGTATTTAGCTTCACACCCCCCTCCCCCCCCGCCCCACCACCAACCCTCAGCTCCTTTCCCGTCCCTTCCTCCCCCCCGAGACTCCCCGTGCGTGCCTTTGGCATCCCCGGCCCCTCTGCCCGGGCAGCCCGTGCCCATGTCAGCAGCCTCCAAACTTTCTTTCATTGAGCAGTTTCGCAGCAAGGCAGAGCCAGGGAGAGCCCGAGGAGATGCTGCTGGGCCCGAGGAAGGAGGGGAGGGTCCGGGTGCTTACAACCTGCGTGTAAACACACGCTGCCCCCACATCCCCCTACAAAGACCGTGTGCGTTTCTCTCTTTTTTTTTTTTTTTTCTTTTAATTCTCGTATTTTTAATTTATTTTTTTCCTATTTGTATGGAGCACACACATCCCCCGGCCTTTGGTCAGGTTCCGGTTTAATTTATTGAAGGAAAGGGCCAGTTTTGACTTGGGCAGCCTCGTGTCTTTCACTGGGGAATGAAACGAAGTGTGTGGGGGGAAAAAAAAATAATGCCATTTTCCAACCCGTCTTTTCTCCCCCCCTTGGTTAATAGTTTTGAAGTGCATACGTGACATTTTCTTGATGGGAAACGGTTAACTTTAAAAAAAAAAAAAAAAAGAAAAAGAGAAAAAACCACGGGGACAAAAAAGAAAAAAAAAAAAGGGAAAGAGGGGGGAAAAAAAAAAAAGGCGAAACAAAAAGCTCTAAAGGGAAGCAGAGAGGAGCGGGACCCCAGAGCAGCGCATGTATGTGCGTGTCTGCGTGCGTGTGTTTGTGTACTTCTGCACACACACAGCGATGCATATACATCAGAGGAACTTTAAACTACGGTAGTTACCAATTCATAAAGGGATCCTTTCGCCAGCACGAACGGGTGCTGCAGAGACAGAGCATTTTTATAATCCAAAAGTTTACTTAGTTGAATGTTGGACAATTATGGCGAAAAAAACAGTGAAGCATTCTCTCGCAGAACTCTCCTATAAATATTGCATTCAGTAGCTAAGGCTTTAGAGTATGTTTCTCATTGTCTTTTAAAGCGCCTGTGACATTAGGTCTTTCTTTCTTTCTTTCTTTCTTTCTTTCTTTCTTTCTTTCTTTCTTTCTTTCTTTCTTTCTTTCTTTCTTTCTTTCTTTCTTTCTTTCTCTCTTTCTTCTCTCTTTCTCTCTTTCTCTCTTTCTCTCTTTCTCTCTTTCTCTCTTTCTCTCTTTCTCTCTTTCTCTCTTTCTCTCTTTCTCTCTTTCTTTCTTTCTTTCTTTCTCTCTTTTCTTTCTCTCTTTCTTTCTCTCTTTCTTTCTCTCTTTCTTTCTCTCTTTCTCTCTTTCTCTCTCTCTTTCTCTCTCTTTCTCTCTCTTTCTCTCTCTCTCTCTTTTTCTCTCTCTCTTCCTATCTTTCTCTCTTTCTTTATTTGCACCTTCTCTTTCTCTTTCTCTCCCTTTCCCTCTTTCTCTCTCTCTTTCTCCTTGGTAAGTCAGATGATGATTTCTAAAAGGCACACGCATTAGCCTTTTTTCCTAGTTTTCCAGCAACTGTTACAAAGATACGGGCACCAAGCTTTTCTCTTTTTTTCTCTTTTTTTTTCTCCTTTTTTTTTCTTTTTCTGGATGTATTGAGCTGCTTGTTATTTAAAGTGTTGAGGACTAGCGCCTAGTGAAGTGAATCAGATCAGGGCAGATCCAGTGGTAAAGGGAGGAAATGAACTTTCAGACACTTATTAATACGTGTGTAAGGTCAGAAAACGGAGTCGGAGGATGTTGGAGAAAAGCCTCAAACTCCAAATAGGTTTACTTAAAAAAAAAAAAAGTTACCACGCAAACCTTACCACTATGTATATATGTTTAATATTTGTCCTTTGAAATGCAGAAATAGTTTCAATGTTTTCTTTGTCTATTTTTCTTTTTTTTTTTTTTTTTAATGCTACCCAGGGAAATATTTTCATATCATTTTTAAGTGGCCTGCCTCAATGTATATTTATTTCTTTTAAAGCAAACAGGTTCTGGAAACTGTTTTTCTGTAGCTTTAAATGAGTAGGTGAACAAAATCTATATGGGATGTAATTTATTTTTTTTTTTTGGTTCAGTCTCTTTAAAAATACTTTGTTTTGGTACATTTGGATGTGCTTGTGGGGAAAAATAAAAACGCAGAGATCCTTATATATTTATGTTAAAGTAATATTTTATTATCTACATAAAACAGAAATGCACAATACCTTCATAGTTTGTTCTAATTATTGAAATATCTTTATTTTATTTTTAAAGATAGCACAGATTTGCATAGTTCTTAAGATTTGGAGGGAGAACACCCCAGTACTTATACTGAGTTGAGATCTGTGTAAAAGCACCGCCATTCCTTTATATTTCATGGAATTTTTGGAATAAATTTGATGCCTATACCGAGAGGTTCCACTTTCATAACTTCCAGGGTCTTGAAGGAGAGCCTCAGGAGCTGTGTTCATTGTGTCTCTCCGCAGACGAGCCGCAGCCGTGTGTTTTGAAGCATTGATTTCTGTGCGAGTAGGGGTTGTCCTGCCTTTGATGCTGGTGGGGAGAGCTGCTCCTCAAGTTAGTCGCGTGTTCTGGCGGAAGGGATGGTGGGGGGGGGGGGGGAGAAGAGGCTCTCTCCTCCTTCCCTTTTGATAATTTGAGGTCTGACTGCTTAAGGGAAAAGGAAAAAAGGAAAGAAAAGAAAAAAAAGAAAAGGGAAAAAATCAAGAAAAAAACCCAACAAACCAAAACAGAAAGGCGGAGCTTAATTATGGGGAGCGCTGTTTAAAAGAGGGAGGAAGGAGCTGGCTGCCCAGCGGGGCTGCGCACCCCTGGGGCGGGCGCTCCCCCGGCCGGGCCGGGCCGGGTCGGGTCAGACCCCGGGCTCGGCGGCGGCGGCGGCACCTAGCCGGCGAGGGTCGGTGCTTTCACGTTAAATGTCTGCGGCTCCGTGTGTGTGTAACGACCCGGTCGGTTTTACTCGGAGGGTCCCGGCTGGGGACCAGCGGGGCTGGCGCGTTGGCGAGCGGCACCGGACTGAGCAGTGTTCGCACACCCGGCGGTGCGTCCCAGGGTTGGGGGTGGTTTTTTTTGGCTGGCTCGGTTTTTTAAGTGCAATATCCTGCTCTTCCCACACCCCCACCCCACACCCCCCTCCTCCTTCACGATAGTTTCTAGGCTTATTAGATTTAATCATCTTTTCTAACTCCTAGTCAATATTACACTCATCCCGAACAGATTCAGCCAAATGATCTTATCAATAGTTCCGAAGAGAACTGACAGAAAGAAGAAGTGTTTTGTGACCGCAGACGTGCTGACGGGTAAAATTGTTGGAGCTGGGTATGGATTTAAAAGTCCTTGGTCAATAGCCCGCGGAGCCGGCTGCGGAAAGCGGGCAGCCTCTGCCCTCTGCAGGACACTCGGGTGGGCGCCGGGGGACTATTTCGGCTTTGACGACAGGGCCCTGCTATCGGCGAGCGCTCCCCGTGTCGGGTGGACAGGAGGTGACTTGATGGATGGATGAATGGATGGATGCTGCATTGCTCGGCGGGGCAGGCCCGGCGCCGCGGGGATGGCCGCCGAGAGCCGCTGCTTGGGGCCGGGCCGCCTGCTGTGGGGGGTCCCCGGGCTGCTCCTCCGGGGCTCTTTGCCCAGCCAGAGGCTGAGCAGATGGGAGCCACTTCTCTCGTCCTTGCCGGCTGGTTGCGGGGAGGCCGGACGGCCGGGGGCTGTGTGTGTCTGTGTCCTTTTCCCCGTTTCCTTCTGTCTCTTAAGAGAAAGAAGAGGGGGAACTGGAGCAGCAGTAGGATGCACCTTCTGCAGGTGGATGTCTGGGTGAGCGGCAGCTCCCTGAGCTCCCCAGCCCTCATTCCCAGCAGGGACTCTCTGTCGTAGATAACAATAAAAGCCCTATTTCCTCCCCTCGCTTCCTCTGACGGAGGCCGAACCTGGAAGGAGACTCTATCCCGAAGCCCTTAGAGTCGTGATGACATCCCGCCGTGCCCCCGGCTCCGCGGGGGTGAGAGGCAGCGGCCGGTGCTGCCCGCCTGGGGAACTCCCGCCGCTGCCCAGACCCGCAGGCAAGAGGGGGATGAGGCTTGGAAAGAGAGAAGCGAGGAAGGGGGAAATAATCCTGCAAATTCCCCCTGCCCCTGCTGCGGGGCAGGCCGGCGTGGTACTTCGCCAGGTGATGCTCTCGGGCCGGGCAACTTGTGAGAGCCCCGAGGGGGCAGAGGCCCGAGTCGCCCCCGACTCCGCTCCATCGTTTTCTCTCTCTCTCTCCCCCTCGTGTTTTGTTGGCGGGAGCTGGGGGTTCCCCCCGTCGAGACCACCCTCTCTAGGGTCCGGTCCCCCCGACGCTCCTCTGGCCTGCGCCGTGACGCGGGGGTACGGCGGGTCGGGCCCGCTGCGCCCACCTTCCCGGCCTCAACCCTGACCCCCCGCCTGGAGCCGCCACCGCCCCCCGCCCTCCCCCTGCCCCTCCTCTGAGGGAGACCTGCTGTCTGTCCCTGCCCGCCGGGGCGGCCCCAGGCCACGGAATTGTCCCAAGACCCGTTGCTGGGGGTTTGATGGTTCTTTGTTCCGGTGCCGTCGGTGCGGGGTTTCTCCGGTGCCGGAGGAAGAGGACGGGTGACCCGCCCGGGGACGGGAAGCGACGGCCCCGGCTGTGCGATGGGGCCCGGCGGCGGGTGGAAGAGGGGCCGCCGGCGGGTGGGCGCGCTGGGATTAGGATGTAGATAAAGCCATGGGGAGGGTCGTGTACACGGGGTGCGTTGCGGGGCAGGGTGGTGGGAGCAAGGAGCGGGGGGAAGATGTCCGCGGCTTCTCAGCGGGTGGATGGGGCAGCGGCGGCCTTTGCCTCGAAAACGGAGGCTGGGTGTTGTGGTTTGGCTTGGAAAAACGGGTCTCTCCCGGCGCCCTCTGCTCCTTGCCGGGGGTAGGGGTGTTATCTGTTTCTTTTGTGTGTCAGAAGGGGTGGGGGCCTGGGCAGCCGGTGTGGAAAAGGAAAAAAAAAACCCAAACCCCAAAAACCCTGAACATTTTTTCAGAGTGCGGGCGCTAAATTGGTATTTCGTGCTCGCGGTTGTCGTCGGGGATGTAGGAAGATGCTCCGAAGAAGGCGAGTTTTACTCTGGCTCGGCCGGGCTGTCGGGGCACCGGGCGGTACTTGGAGAAGCGGGTACTTTCCCGAGGGGAACCAGAGCAAAGCCAAAGCGTGCCTTAGCAGAAATGGCAAAATTAAAAGCAAGAACTCATCTCAGACACGACTTCTCATCAAATTATAAACTAAGCAAGTGGGTTTTTCGACAGGCGAGCCCGAGACGCGGCGAGTGGATTTCCGCGCCGCACCCGGCCTCAGCCCGCATCTCGACCCACGGCCCACATCCCTGCCCAGGGCCTGCATCCCTGCCCACGGCCCGCGACCCTTCCCTCGAGCCGCGCGTCGGGCTCGTATGCGCGTCCGCTTAAATATCTCCGAAACGCGGCCAAGCGTCCCGGGTGTGCACGCCCCCGGGGCCGGGGAGGCCGCCTGTGCCGGCGCGGACCCCCTCCCCCTTGCATCCCCTTCCTCCCCTGGCCGCCCCCCGCCAGGCCCGGGCCTTCCCTGCGGGACGCAGAGGTCGGGCAAGGGAGAGGGATGGGGAGAGGGCAGCGACGAAGTAGCGGTTCAAACTCTTTTCCGGAGCTACCGGGAGGCGCGGCAGGGAGCTGCGCCCTTGCCCGAGGGAGGTGGGCAGCTGGGAGCTTTCCGCCCTGGGGAAGGGGCGAGTTTGGCCCGTGTCTGTCTGTCCCCGTCCGTGCACAGGTCAGATCCATTGCCGGTTCGGGGCAAGGGGGCTGCCCTCCCTCCCCCCCATCCGCCGGGAGGGGTACAGGCCGTGGGGGTCCAGGGGGCTATCCCGGACAACGCCGCCGCTCCCACGGCCGGACCGGGGCGGTGCGGGCCCCCCCGGGGAGCCGCCGGGGCTGGGAGGCGGCCCCGCCGGCGGTGTCCAGCTCCGGCCCGGCTGCGGCTCTGCCGGCGGCCCCGCCGCGTCCAGCTCCGCTGTACCGCCCCGTGTATCCCCGGGCACGTCCCCCCCGATGTCGGTTTTTAAGGATTAAAAAGCGAGTAGGCCGGTAGGAAGTTTGCGGCCGGTATTTCTTCCCCTCCTCCTCCTCGCAGGGCGATAAATCCTGGCAGGAAAACCCGGGCGGCAGCAGTTCGTAAAAGGGGTGGCGGGACCGCTCTCCCCCTCCTCTTCCCTGTCCCGTCCCCGGAGTTGTAAGAGGCGCTCGTGTAAAAGTTAGGACTTGTTTTTAGCCAGCCTGACTCATTCATTAATTCTCTTTCCCTCCTTGATTCATTCATGTCTACAGTCATTCATTGCCAAGTCCATGGAGGCATCAGCTCCTTGGTCAGTAGGGGAGACGTACAAACAAGGATGGTGCTATTTATTTCCCTCTGCCTGTGGATTTCTAAGACGTTCAAGCAGGCACAATCATTAAACTAATTTGTATTTGATTGTTTGGGCGGACGGGGGTGAATTTTATTGCACTAAGCATTCAAGCACGCACGCATCGCTGATTACCAGTATACATTAAATAAAGTTGTTTGTACACATTGTCTTACCACATATAGGCAGTCTTATTATTCTAATTACTCTAATTAGTGCATTGAAATGTTTTCTACTTGATTTGAGGAGACAGTGATTAGTTCTATTACTTCTTTTAACTCTTATTTCATGGAAAACTGTTGATGCATGTTCCAATTACCTTGTTTTTCTCTTTAATATAGCGCGGGCCAAAAATATGATGAAACGATACCGTCAGCGGGTAGAAACATTAATCTATTTTGCCTTTTAAGTAGAGCTTCCATTTTTTACAGATGCCCCCAGCAGATAAAGGCTTCCCCTCCCCAAAGCGTTCGTAAATAATTATTTCTAGCCAAAGCAGCACGTTTGTTCCTTACAATTCCCTCTGCCAGTGCTTTGGTACTTTATGGTTGTAGCATTTAACCTTTAAAAAAAACCAAAACAACCCAAACATACCCTAATTTTTTAAAAAGTGAATAAAGCCCGAGGTACACTTGATGCGAATCTATTTCATAAGTTTTAAATTAAGCTTACTATTAATTGATAAAATCAGTTCATCAAACATGTTACTTCGGTAGAGAATTGTAATTAAAACCTTAATCCCGTTTGAGACTTCCCTGCCACCCCAACACTTTCTTGAGGGATTTTTTTTTCCACCTTAAACGCTTCCTTGAGGGATTTTCCCCCCCTTTCCCGTGGCGGCTGCCGCTGTATGCACCACGGCGGAGGTAGGAAGCGGAGCCCAGACCCCACCAAGAGCAGAGAGGTTATTTCGTTATCAAAATACCCATCTTCACTATTGAGCCAATAGAGGTTTCGTGCCGAGTTTTGGGATGTGTGTGTGTGTGTGTGTGTTTGCCTTTTGTGTTGATGTGCCGGCCACTTAAACCCACCCAGCCGGTGACAAAGCGGGCGGCGGGGACGGAATCTCGCCTTCCTCTCACGTTACAGGCGGGGAGACGGGCTACTTCTGGGTCATAAAAACACTGCTTTTATTGTTAGTGCCTCCCCTCCCCTCCTCTTCCCGCTAGTTTGTTAAATAAATACGAAAGGACAGTGGGGAGGAGGGGAGATAGGGGGTAAAGGAGGGGCGGGGGGGGGAAGACAAGGGGGGGAGGGAATAAAAAATTAAAAAAAAAAAAAAATAAAGAAGCGCAAACCGTCCCGTAAATTCTTCGAAGTCCAGGTCTGGAGGGAAATCTAGGGAGTTACATAGGTAAATACTGGGCCTAGGCTGCTTATACTTTTAATATTTAAACTGGGATTACAGGGGATCTGAAGACGCCTCCCTAACCTTTGCCAATTGCCTATGCAAGGAGAAGCCCCGCAAGGCGCACAAAGGGCCGAGGCGGCTCCCGTTCCTCCGACAAACGGCTCGGCCGCCGGCGCGGCTGGGGACCGAGTTTCCCCCCAGGGCCGGTGTGGCGGGGGGGTTGGGGAATGCGCAGGGAGAGGGGTCAGCGGTGGGGTTTGGGAGGGGGTGCTTGGCGGGAAAGAGGGGGTGCTGGGGGATGGTCTGTTCCTCCTTCCCGCAGCGCTTCGTCTCGCCGCGCTCCGTGGACCGGTCTCAGCGCCCGCAGCGCTTCGGCCGCGGGAAGGTGCCTCCAGCTCCGGCTCCGGCTCCGGTCCCGGTCCCGGGGACCGGGGCCGGAGCCGGGATGGCGCGTGGAGTGCGGGCGCCCCCCAGCGGCCGCCGCCGCCGCAGGGACTCCCCCGGGAAGGGCAGGGGAGCATCCATTCCCCCCCTCCCCGTCCCCCCCCCCTCCCTCCTCTCCGAGACCTCTCTCTCTCCTTGGACTCAAGGACGGTGGAGCCGGGCTCCGGGGGACCTGGTGGAGAGGTCGCTGAGCCCGCCGGTGCCTCTGTGTGGGAGGAGAGCCGTGAGTACTCTTGTGGCTTTACCTCTTGGGGTTGTTTTTTGTTTTAGTATACACACAGCAGCAGCAAAATCAATTAGGCGTGCTGCTTCTCTCGCCGTTTGACCGGGGTTAAAGAAAACAGAACCCCACAAAACAACAAAACAGCAACCCCCCCGGTTCATGTGCAAGTCCCCGGAGGCTGGGAGAGAGGACCCGTTTCGCCTGCCCACCACGCCCCCGCCCCCCACCCCCCCGCAGGCGCAGGGCTGGGGAGATGTCCTGTCCCTCCGAGAACCCCCCAGTCTCCCAGCTCCGCAACGCCGCGTTGGATACCCGGAGAGACCCACGGCATCTCCCCTCCGCAGCGTGGAACAGTCGCGGTGGTGCCCGTGCCCCCCCAGCCCGTGGCAGGGGACACTTGTGCGGCTCGGGCTGGTCGCGGCGAGGGAGCGGTGTGGTTTCTGCTGCCCTCAAGCTTGCTGCCAGGTCTGATCCCAGCGCCAGGCACCCCCCAGCCCGCGGGAGCCGCTCCCCCGGCGCTC
This sequence comes from Laterallus jamaicensis coturniculus, assembly GCA_022605575.1. NCBI lineage: Eukaryota > Metazoa > Chordata > Aves > Gruiformes > Rallidae > Laterallus > Laterallus jamaicensis. The sequence continues at coordinate 2,644,340 of JAKCOX010000027.1, forward strand.
GGTCCTGCCCGGCAAAGCCGGGGCAGCGGGGCAGGGCCCTGCAGCTGCAGCGGCAGCAACCGCCCCCTCACCTCAGCCAGAGCCTTCCAAACCTGGCTCCCTTCTTCTGGGTGGTGGTGGTGGTGGGGTGTGTGTGCCTCAGATCCCACGGTTTCACCCCATGGCTTCTGTCCTTGATGGAGCGGGATCACTCCAGGTGCCACACCATCACCAAAGGCCTCCAAAAAACCCACCCGAATAATCAACCCCAAACCTCTGCCACCCTTTTGGCTGAACACACACACACACACACACACACACACACACACACACACACACACACACACATTTTCTAGGAGTAGAGACCCAGGCCTAGCCCTGGTCCTGTTCGGTGCTGGCTGGGTGCTCCCTCTCTTCACCCAACACCACAATAGCCTCATGACACAACTGCGACACCCTACCTGAGACACCTGACGGCTGTCAGAGTGTCAGGGTGTCAGGCTCTTTATGGGACCCAGACCCCAGCAGCAGTACTCACTGATGAGACCACACCTCTTGTGTTCACTCCAGTCCTACCTACCGGTTTGGTAACCACTGCTTGCCACTAGAATAACCAGGAATATCCAGACCCCAATCCATCCAGACACTCTGCTACAGCAGGCTTTAGTGCACGGAAAACAGGTAAGTGACATACCACAAGCTCTGAGTCTCTTGCTAACTCCACAAGCCAACTGGGTGGAAACAAAGCAAAACAAACCAAGAAAGATAAACTTTTAGAAAGAAATGTGTGCCCTGCACACGGCTCATTGTACTATAGGCAGCCAATAATGTAGCACTGAGCAGATGAGGAGAAAAATAACCTGTTTCCCAGCTGAACATCAACGGTGGACCTGTGTAGATAGCAGAAGTAAGATGCTATGCATATGGCTGGAACTGGAAAGGTAAGCAGAGGCTACACCTCCCACCACAGATGGAGCTTGCAGAGATGGCTCTGTTCACAGCAGGCAGGAAGCCACGAGGGCTCAAGCCTCTAAAGGGAAAAGCTGGCTTTGTTTCAGGGACCTCTCCTAAAGCAGTGGATAAGTGAGGATTGATTTCTTTGCTGATAGATTTGGGGAGCTGGGTAATATTGACCTTTCGCATACTAATTCTGCTGAACACCCTCAGTGTATAAATCATGCTGCAAACCAGAGAGTTTGAGTTTTGGGTATAATCTTGGCACTTCACTTAACCAGTCCCTTATTAAAATTATGAATGCCCGCCCGTTTGTATCGGGCGAGGCGAAGGCTGGGGAGCCCGGCTGGCCTCAGTGCCCTCTGTAGCTGGCTAAGGGGGGAAGGCGTGCTTCGGAGGCCCTGTGGAGGGGCAGCCAGTGCCTTCAGCTTCCTCGCTGCCACCTCTCTCTCTGTCTGATGGTTTGGTACCACAGGCACACGCACAGCAGGGGCTAGGCATACCTGTGCAGAGCTCCGTGTCTACAGGGACAGGTTAGATTTCACTCCTCACCTGCCTGCAAGGATGAATTCAGTCTCCCTCTTCCCCACCTAGCCCAGCACCAGGACTCTTGTCCTCCTGCCTCTACCTCTCCAGTGTGAGGGCAGAAGGGGGCTCACCCCAAGTACCTCCATCCAACCCAGCAGTCCAGCCTCAGCTGCACCTTCAGTTCTCCTTGCTCTGAATACAAGGCTTCCCGCATCCTACCGGTCCTCCACCACCAGACTTGGACCTAACAAATAACAGGTGAAATGAGGTAGGTGTTCAGCACCTACCAGTCCTAAACACACAGCTGCAGGCAGCGGGAAGCCCCGTTGTTTAGATGGCACAAATGACTTTATTTAAGATCAAAGGGCCTGGGGTAAAGGACACCCTGTGGAGTTTGCCAGAGTCCTTAGAAGGAAGCACTGCAAAACCTGGCTAGCAGCCTCATTGAAACGCCACAGTCCTAGCCTAGTACACAAGAGCATCCCATGTGAATATGGTCCCTTTCCTCATTTCTGTTAGGTTTTGAGACAAAATATAGCATGGCTGTTTCTCAACTGGAGGGAACGGCCTCTCAGCTTTCCCTGAACAGATCCCACTGTTCTGTGAGAGTGGGGCCACGACAGGTAATAACTGTCCAGCAGACAGGGAGGGATGCAAGAGGGAGCTGCAGTTCCCTCACTCTTCCAAATTTAAGTAGATCATCTGTGTGAGACTTCTGGGAAGAAGTATTTTTACAAGGAGAGAGTGTTGTTCTGGGGGAAAAGGTATGTTAGGGAGAAAGGTAGTATGCTCTCTTTCTTGCGAAGGGGAAGAACACATGTTTTTCACTCAGACTCTTAGAACATCTAAAGGAAACAAGAAATCTATAAAAAAACCTGCATTCCACAATTTTTAGATGATAAATTAGGGTAATGTTGGAAGTACAGTATGACACTTGCCACAGAACAACTGTGTGCATGTAGGTGATCCATCTTCTGATGTGTGGCACTAAATCCTCTGGTCCAGAGCCACAGGTGAACACAGCAGCTTCACCTGCCAAAGCTCGGGTTTAACTCTCGATAACCAAAAGACATAAAAGCAGCCTAAGGACTGCGTATATAGGACAATGGGAAGAGGTGGGTCATCACCCCACCCCCTCGCAACAGATTTCTTGCTCTCAGGTGACAGATAGCACCCGATCATTAGTTGGAGATCATTAATGTCGATCCGCACCTCCTCTCCGAAGATCTGCCACTTTTGAGCGGCAGAGGCACAGATGCGAAAGCCTCTGTGCCTTTTGGAGAGCAGCAGAACACCCGTGGATCAATACTTTGACTTGAAAGCTGCTGTCATTCCCTGAAGAGACTGAATTATTTAAAAGCATATTAAAAAAAAAAATCAGAGCAGTGTTGTAGATCTCCAGGTTTGATTGGTGCCCACTGTATTTCACCCTTTCAGATCCCTTCTCTTGGCCAATTCAAACACAATGGCTTACTCTTGCGTAACATTTAAGTTCTCCATGAATCCTATTAGTACGAGATACAGATTCACAGAATCATAGGGGGTTGGAAGGGACCTCAAGAGATCAACGGGTCCAACCCCCCTGCCAAAGCAGGCTCCCTATCTCATATTACATAGATAGGCGTCCAGACGAGACTTGAATATCTCCAGAGATGGAGACTCCACCACCTCCCTGGGCAGCCTATTCCAGTGCTCTGTCACCCTCACTGTGTAAAAGTTCTTCTGCATCTTGGTGCAGAACTTCCTATGCTCTAACTTGCAGCCATTGCCCCTTGTCCTGTCTCTACAGAACACTGAAAAGGGGCTGGCCATTTCCCGCTGCATCCCATAATTAAGATATTTATAGACATTAATAAGATCCCCTCTCAGTCTTCTTTTCTCAAGACTGAACAGCCCCAGTTCTTTCAGCCTTTCCTTGTAGGGGAGATGCTCCAGTCCTTTAATCATCTTTGTAGCCCTGCACTGGACTCTCTCCAGGAGGTCCCTGGCTTTTTTATACCATGGAGCCCAGAACTGGACACAATACTCCAGGCTGGCCTGACCAGGGCAGAGTAGAGGGGGAGGATGACTTCCTTTGACCTTCTGGCCACACTCCTTTTGATGCACCCCAGGATTCCATTGGGTCTTAGCCACCAGGGCACACTGCTCATGGCCATCCTGTCACCCACCAGGACCCCCAGGTCCTTCTCCATAGAGCTCTTCTCCAACAGGTCATCCCCCAGCCTGTACTGATACAGTCGGTTATTCCTCCCCAGGTGCAGGACTCTACACTTGCACTTGTTGAATTTCATCTGGTTTCTCCCTGCCCAGCTCTCCAGCCTGTCCAGGTCTCGCTGGATGGCAGCGCAGTGTTCCTGTATGTCAGCCACCCGTCCCAGCTTTGTATCATCAGGTACTTGCTGAGGGTGGATGCTATTCCCTCATCAAGGTCGTCAATGAAGATATTAAACAAGACTGGACCCAGCACCAACCCCTGGGGAACACCACTAGTCACAGGCCTCCAGTCAGACTCTGCTCCACCGATCACCACGGTAAATTTTACCTGATCACACAGATGTTCAGCAATTGGTCCCCAGGTCCATCAGCAGGCACAGCACTGACACCACCACAGACCAGGGCGCCCACCCAAAGCCTCCGTACCCACCCATCGCTATTTTTTTATTCCCCTTTCCCCTATCGCTTATAAAAAAGGTGTGCCTTGGGCTCGACACCTGACAGTTGCAGGCTTTAAGGAACAGGCGCAGGCTGGTGGCATGAAAGCCACTGCCAAGCATCCTGACATGTCTGTGTACGTGCTGTGTGGGAATGGAACATAAATATACAAGTGCTGAACAGTTTGCCATCACCTCCAGTGACACCCCATGGACAGGTCAGGTAATCTGCACACCAACACTTTGCAATTACTAACCACAGAATCACAAGGTTGGAAAAGAGCTTTAAGATCATCGAGTCCAATCATTCCTAAGTATCTCATACTTACATACCCTAAGTATCCCTAAGTATCTCATCTACCCTTTTTTAAACACATCCAGGAATGGTGACTCAACCCCCTCCCTGGGCAGCCAGTTCCAGGCCCCAACAACTCTTTCAGTGAAAAATTTTTTCCTAACATCTGATCTGACCCTGCCCTGGCACAGCTTTGTGCCATTTCCCCTTGTCCTATCTCCTGTCACCTGGTTGAAGAGACCATTGCCCACCTCTCTATAACCTCCTTTCAGGTAGTTGCAGGTGATGACAAGGTCTCCTCTCAGACTCCTCTTCTCAAGGTTAAACACCCCCAGCTCCCTCAGCTGCTCCTCATATGATTTGTCCTCCATCCCCTTCCCCAGCCTGGTTGCCCTTCTCTGGACTCTCTTGAAAAAGTGACCAGCGGCGGCTGCATCAAACCCCACCAACCGCAGCAAAGATTACCCTGAAGAGAGACACCTCCTAGAGTGGTCTCCAAAGCTCATCCCCAGTCACGCTCCTTTTACATACTTCCAAAACGCCCAGTGAAGCAGTTTAGTGCTCTGACATTTTGCTGCAGTCACCGCAAGGGAACAGCCACTCCCAGGAGCAGCAGCCGCCCGGGAACAGGTGTTGGGAAGCGATAGCAGACACCAGACCCCAGCCTTCTTCCGCGCTATCTCGGAGCAGGGCTGAGAATCACTCGCATCCATCACACCTTCTTGGACGTAACACAGCTCCTTCTTTTAATTCCCACCCCAGCTGTCTTAAACTCTGAGCTGCCCTGGGGATCTTTAGCCACTGCTAACATGGCTGATTTAGATGAGGTGCTTGTGGTCCCTCCATAACAGACCTCCTGTGCTGAGCTACCAGCTTTCCAAACCCTTACTGGGACAAGCTGCCCAGGGAGTTTGTGGAGTCTCCTTCTCTGGAGATATTCAAGACCCATCTGGATGCCTACCTGTGCAACCTGGACTAGGGAACATGCTTTGGCAGGGGGGTTGGACTCAAGGAGCTCTGGGGGTCCCTCCCAACCCCTGTGATTCTGTGATTCTGTGTTTACTATTGGATACAGGTGCCAGGAAAAAATAACCCAAGGGGATTGCCAATCGCATCTTTCTGCAACATTTCCTGCAGTTTTTAAACACAGGCTCTTTACCTGAGCTCACAGCCCATTAATAAGAACAGTTTAAAGCAAAATTTATCCTTTTCACAAAAAAACCCACACGAACTGTATCAGTGGGCTCCAGCAGCACTCGGAGACTTATTGGCCTGAAGTTCTGAACCTGAATTGTTTGTGCATTTGCATCCAGAGAGACAGATACAAACACAACCTTATTATAAAAATGCTGCGGCACTTTAACTCCTGAAGATACCTGGCAGTTCAAAACTGCCTGGCCACTGTGTTAGAAGAGATTATTATTATTATTATTTTATTAGTACTATTATTTTATCACTACTATTATTATTATTTCTAGCTTTTCAAAACCAAAAGCATTATCTTAGAATCTGTTAATGCTAAAATAACCATAATAAATGCCTACATTGTGTGTGATAACATTTGGTATTACCAGTGAATACACAATTGCAGCCCTAATCGCAAAGGTCTCTTCAGTCATCTCAAAGGTCTTCTCCAACCTAGTGATTCTGTGATTCTGCATCACATCTACAGCATTTATAGAATCATAGAACGGTTTCAGTTGGAAGAGACCTTTAAGATAGACCAACCATCTATCCAGCCTTACTAGGTCCAACACTAGACCATGTCACCAAGTACAACATCTACTCTTCTTTCAAACACCTCCCTGGGCAGTCTGTGCCAATATCTGACAACCCTTTAGTAAAGAAATTTTTCCTAATATCCAACCTAAACTTGCCCTGATGCAACTTCAGGCTGTTTCCCCTAGTCCTGTCACTAGCTACCATGGAGAAGAGACTGACCTCCACCTCACTACAATCACCTGTTAGGTAGTTGTAGAGAGCAATGAGGTCTCCCCTCAGCCTCCTCTTCTCCAGAGTAAACAATCCCAGCTCCCTCAGCCACTCCTTGTAAGACTCTTCACCAGCCTGGTTGCCCTTCTCTGGATACACTCAAGCATCTTGATGTCCTTCCTGTAGTGAGGCGCTCAAAACTGAACACAGTACTCGAGGTGACGTCTCACCAACGCTGAGCAGAGGGGAAGGATCACTCCTCTACTCCTGCTGGCCACGCAGCTCCTGGTGCAGGCCAGTATAAATCCGATGAAGATTTCCAGTTGCACCCTGAAGCCAGCAGAGATAGGTTCACATTATTGAACGTTTCCACCCCACACTAAACTTTTCCTCTGTCCCCATGGACACACGACATGTAAAACTAGGCAAGTAGTGAGAACACCTACCTGCTTTCACTTCCCTAAACAGCAGTGCACCCCTGCCAAATAATGACGACTCAGTAAAGGCCATTACCAGCTCCCAAGCATTAAAGCCCAGAAATATTTTGAAATCCAGCTTTATCCATGTGTTTTTTTAAGCCGTTTGTGTGATCAGAGGAACAGAAGACTTCCAAGTTCTATGTTGTAGGCGTGTGGATTTTCAACACCATGAAAGCAGCTCCGAGAAGCAGGTACCTGTCAAACACAGGCCAGTCCAGAATGGTGCCTGGAACTGTGCTCAGCACGTGTCAAAAGTCAGCTGCACCTCGTCCAAGACATGCAGAACCGGTGTCTAGTCTCGTCCATACGCCGCTTTGTGATGAGAAGAAGCAAGAGCAGCTCGGCGTTGGTGCCAGGAGGCACCTTTAGCACGCTTGGAATTATACCAGCCTGAGGCAAAGTTGTGATATAACCCCCTCCAACCCCCATAAACAAGGCTGAATGCTTCTTCTGCAGGGGCTGGAGATTAGAAAAGGTCTTCAGAAAAGCTCCCTTGAGATGCAAGAGCACAACTCAAAACTTAGGATTTCTTTTAGTAGGAGCTCTGTCTTCAACAATTAACAGCATAGGGAAATCAGACAGTTACTGAACGGGCGCTGATCAGCCCCATATCCATTCGCCAAATAATTCTCAACCAATAAACCAACTTTCTAGTGACTTCAGGACAGCAGGAGGACCAAGCCTAGCAAAGCAGTTACTTGTTTCCTGTTCAGTCCTCGGGTTGTTCTGGACAAGCCAAGCCCAGCCCAGCCCGGTTCCCATTTTTCAAAGCTACAGAAGTCCATAAACCCCATGCTGAGTTTAGAGTTTATCATGTCACTCGAGTCCCGCAACATCCAAACACAACTATACCACTGGCTGTATGTTATGGCAACGTGACTGGCATTAGAGTAGGAAAAGAATTCTTGAAAGAAGAAATAATTCATGAAAGAATAATAATTATTGACAGAAACGCAACTTTTTTTTTCTTTCCCTTGGTAGATCATAATCTCCACACTTTATATCCTGACTGCCTACATCCATCTTTTTCAGCAAGACTTAGACAGGCTGGAGAGTTGGGCAGGGAGAAGTTTAATGAGATTTAACAAGGGCAAGCATAGGGTATTGCCTCTAGGGAAGAACAACCACAGGTGCCAGTATAGGTTAGGGACTGTTGGAGAGCAGTGTAGGTGAGAGGGACATGGGGGTCCTGGTGGACAGCAGGATGACCATGAGCCAGCCCTGGTGCCCTGGTGGTTAAGAAGGCCAATAGCATCCTGGAGTGTATTAGAAGGGGTGTGGTTAGTAGGTCAAGAGAGGTCCTTCTCCCCCTCCTACTCTGCCCTGGTGAGACCACACCTGGAATATTGTGTCCAGTTCTGGGTATCTCAGTTCAAGAAGGACATAGAACGCCTTGGAAGAGTCCAGCACAGGGCCACCAAGATGATTAAGGGAGGGGAACACCTTTCTTATGAGGAGAGGCTGAGGGAGCTGGGCTGTTTAGCTTGGAGGAGACTGAGGGGTGACCTTATTAATGTTTATAAATATGTAAAGGGTGAGAGTCAGGAGGATGGAGCCAGGCTCTTCTCAGTGATGGTCAGAGTTAGGACAAGGTGCAACAGGTGCAAGCTGGAGCACAGGAAGTTCCATGTGACTATAAGGAAGAACATTTTCACTGTGAGGGTGATGGAGCACTGGCACAGGCTGCCCAGAGAGGTTGTGGAGTCTCCTTCTCTGGAGACATTCAAGACCTGTCTGGACACGTTCCTGTGTGATTTAGTCTGGGTGATCCTGCTCTGGCAGGAGGTTGAACTAGACGATCATTCGAGGTCCCTGTGAGTCTGTGATCTGCCATCTCTCACGCTGTACTTAAGATCACAACTCGTTTCAAGCAGCAAAAGTTATTTTGTGTGACGTGCCTCATTCCACCTGCTTTCACAGGGCTGCAGTCAGCTGGATGTTAAACAATACGCTTAAAAAAATAATTAGCTCCCAAATTTGTATCTAAAACCATCCCAGGTAGCTCATTTCAAAATGAACAGTGATAAAAACATGCCCAAACTGTTCCCCTGAGTGCACTGCATTTTGTGCTTTGTTTCACTGTTGGGTTGGGTTTGGTTTGTTTTTTTTTAAAACAGACGCACAAAAGGTCAGCTGATGTAGACAAATCATCTGTTTCTGTTTTATTTATTCATTATTTTGGGTACACTTGGCATTTTTGAACACGGTCAAAAGGGGGAAAAATAAAGCACAGAGTAAGTATTACAGGCTGGGTGTGTTTTACCCCATTTCTGCCACCTTGGGGTTGGCGGGCGCTGACAGCGCAGGGAGGACATTAGCTTCCTCACACTGGCAGTAATGGAATGAAACTGCACAACACAATATTATGACACTTTAAACGACCCAACGCCTCGGAATGAAGCAGCCTTAATTTACTAAATGGAAATAATTGGCGTGTAAATATGCAATTAACTTTTTAAGACAAAAATAAATTACCTCTGAGTGAGCAATATAAGGCGCTAGATGGTGTCTCCGCGGTGAATTCAATCACGTGTAAATAGAGGGCTGGCACCTCTGCTCCCCCTGTGCTCGTGTAAAGCCTGACCTTACGCCTCAAACACCCATGGAGTGGTACGAGCTGGGGGCATTCGAATGGGGAGCCACCAGGTACCCACACCTGAGCATGCACCCAGACCTTCAGGTTTACACAGAGAAGGTGCAGTAACCAAGTATGAGGAGTAAGATGCTAGTAACATTCACTCGGTCATTTACTATTGGTCAAGTAGAATACAGAAAAGGGAAGAAGACCATGGGTTTGGAATGTAATCCAGTACTTGTATGACTACAAAAAAAGCACAAGCCTCAGATGTTACCGGGGTGGGTTGACCCTGGTTGGAGGCCACCAAAGCTGCTCCATTGCTCCCCTCCTCAGCCAGGCAGGGGAGCGATCTAACAAAAGGCTGGTGGGTCGAAATAAGGACAGGGAGAGATTGTTCACCAATTACCATCAAGGGCAAAACAGACTGTCAGAATTAATTTATTACCAATCAAATCAGAGCACGTTAATGAGAAATAAAACCAAATGATGAAATGGCTCCCCCCACCCCTCCCTTCTTCCCAGGTTCAACTTCATTCCCAATTTCTCTCCCTCCTTCCCCACAGAGGTACAGGGGGATGGGGAATGAGGGTACAACAGTGTGGGGTCTCTCTCATGAGAGACAATCCTCCACCAACTTCATCAAGGTCAGTCCTTCCCACAGGTTGCTTCACAAATTGCCCCAGTGTGGGTCCTCCACGGGGTCACAAGTCCTGTCAGCATACCTGCTCCAGCGTGGGCTGCTCTCTCCACACGGCCACAGGTCCATTATAGAAGCAGCTCCTTCCTCTCTGTCTTCGCTGACCTCAGCGCCTGCAGAGTTGCTCCTCCCACATACTCTCCTCTCTCTACAGTAGTTGCTGTGACACATGTTTTTTCCCTGCCTTCTTAACTACATTACCCCAGAGGCACTACCACCATCACGGATGGCCTTGGCCAGCAGCGGGTCTGTCTTGAAGCAATGAACAGGGGGGATATAGTGGAAGCTTCTGGCAGAGGTCATCCCTGTAGCCCCCTGGCTACCAAAACCTTGCCACACAAGCCTAAGAGGAACATTAAAACCAAATCTAGAGAAGGTGCTAAGATAAACACTGCTAGTGTACCAAGAGGAGCAAAAGCCTCAAGAGGGGGGAAATGCTGAATGCGTACGACTTACTGGGTGCCAAATTCAGGATCTAAGGTTGCACACATAGCTTAGCATCAGGAAGAAGTCCTGAAAAATATGTCTGTGAACCACTGCCCCCACCTCCCACTGTTGGTTTTGCTAACCACTGCCTTCACCATGCTTTAAATATGCTCTTAGCAGACTTCCAGACCTAAACCTGCCAGTGTCTGTAGTTTAAAGGACCTTAATTTGTAAATGTTGTGGTTTAGACAGTAAAGTTACTGAAGCCAGGTAGAACTTGCATGTTCTCAGCTGTCCACAGCAGTATTTCATAGTTTAGAGCTTGAACCACCATTATGAGGTGAAAATGAACCCCCTCAGTGTGGACATCTTTAGGAAGCAGTAGTGAGATGAAGTTATCTCTAAGTTAAGGAGTCTTGGAACACCAATGAAAGTGGCTATCCTCATTTACGCTCATTAAGACATCTGCACAACCAACATGCTTCCAGCTGTTGCTTGTTGGTCCTCTTCCTTCTTCAGGTTTTAATGCCAGACTTGGGGGGGGATGAGGTAGGATACAAAAAAAAGGTAGTTTTAAAGATGCAGCTACGAGAAAACAAGAAAGTTTTCTACTTTTAGCCAAGACATTTTGTAAGGAGTAAGAGAAGGAAGCAAGCGGTGGCCTTTGGTGGAAGGAAGAGAAGCAGGGGGCTAACAGGGAGTAATAGGGAGCATCTTACTCCACATCTGCACGTGTTAGGACAGCAGATGCAGTTCAGGAACCTAGTTTCCAATAGAAGCTTTCTGCGGTCTATACAGACCTCAGCTACTCCAGAGGCAAATCCAAGGCCTTGATTTAAGATTGATATCCTGATCTGAATTGCCTGGTGGAGGACCCTATCTCTCCAGAGAGAAGGGATCAGAGGAGACCAGTTCCCCAACTTGAGTACCTACCATAGATATGAAAAATTACAACATCCCCCAGCTATAGAAAATGTGCTTGGAGGCAATTATCCCTTTTGCCCTTCCCAACTTGTTCTCAAGAGAAAGGCATAGCTTGCTTCTGGTGCTCACTGGCACAGCACAGAGCACGGCTACTCACAGATAGGTGCCTGGCATCGTCCCCTCTGCCGCTGCTCTTCCGCCTTTCGTGGGAACCAGTCCCCTTAAACGGTAACGCAGCAGGAGTTCATCGTAACTTTACTCAAACTCCTGTTGTTGTGGCAGGAGGTGGAGCGTATCATTAAATCATAAACACAGCACAAGGATTTTGTTGCTGGTTCTAAGGGGGTTTGGTGGGGTGGAGGTGGAGGGGGCTTTATGCTCACTAGGAAGAACTAGAATGAGACCAGTGCACTGATTTTGCTCTGATGGCTCAAGGGCAGACAGGAATTAGGACTTGTCTGTGTATGAAAGTGAAATCAAAAAGTGCACGCTCCCCACCCACCCTGTGAACACACTGATCCCTGGTGACTTTAATCCACTTTCAGTAACTCTCCCAAAATAACTCCAAGCACAGACTAGCCCTTAGTTTCCAAACCACAAGCAAACCAGTGATTCTTAAACTGCCTCAGTTCCAGAACGATGTGTACCTGTGGTGCTGCCCTGAAGAAAATAAATCCAAAGAGACCAAGATCTGGTAGAGAGAACCCATTTCCTGACAGTGAGCAGAAGACTGTGCCCCTGACCGTAGTATAATGGTAAACAAATGCATAAGAGATGGTAATTCACCACAGTAATACATGCTATCTCCCTGAAAGGCTCATATAGTTCCATGTTTCATAACCTTTGTCCTCGTTTTCATCCAAATTCAAATTTCCCTGTTCTGACACTAGGAACTGCTAACCATTATGCCCAGTTTCCGACAGAGTAAGCAGAAGCAACTGGCACTTAAGCCACGGTAATCCAATTTATTGCAAGATCTATGTAAACAAATACAAAAAATATGCAATCTAAAGTGTTCCTAACGTGTGACAGACTCATTTTTCCAAACAGAAGCCACTGTCAGTCCCCAAGAACAGGGGTATTTACCTCAGTCCTTGGTCTAACTGTCAGACTTCAGATTGACAGTAACGCTCCCATAATTGTGTGTTTTGTACATGACAGAACCACATGTCAAAAACATTAACAAACTTTTATTTTAATAAGTTACATTTTATTAACCTAAGCCAAGAACCCCCCCCCCCAAACTTTCCTTAAAAGAAAAAAAAAATTAACAAACCAACAAGATTCTTAAGATAGGTGTTATTTCCTTCCTCACCACTTCCATCTTCAGCCATCAGTACACAGATGCAAACGGAACCACCAAATCTCAGTCTCAGATCACAGAACAGCTGAGGATGGAGGCCATCTGGTCCAGTAAGCCACCTAGACCTGGTTGCCCAGGACCACGCCCAGATGGCTGAGTATCTCCAAGGATGAACACTCCACAGGCTGTCTTCATCAGACCATAAATCAGTCACCTTCTGTTCAGATGGAGCCTCCTGTGTTTCAGTTTGTTCCCATTGCCTCTTGTCCTGTCCATGGGATCTGCCTCCCTTTTTTCTATCACCTCCTCCATCAGGTATTTCTATAACCCCCTCAGCCTTCATCATTTTTACCTCAAAACTGCAGTTTACTTGTCCTCAAAAGGGGACCAACTGCAGGAATCTTAAGCAATTAAGTCTTGCATGCATCTGTGTGTGCATGCACAAAATAATTTCAGAGGTCAACCAAAAATGCAGACAGGCAGCAGTCACTGAAGAAAAAAATAGTTCTATGTAGTTCATAAAAATGAAGAGAAATCAGGAATTACTGCACAAGCACATATAAGAAAGGTCCATATTAAAAGCATCTAACTGCTAAATCTAGATGTAGAAGTACGAGCATGTGAAATTATATGGGAAACCAGATTTCTGTGGAAGATAAGAGCTGGTCTACAACACTGCACTTCTTTTCCTCACACCTATAAATAGCTCTGGCCATCCTTCAATGAGGTTCCAGATACATCTGGGTAAGTCCCCTTTGTTTCCTTTCTCAACTTTCTTGACATTTGCATTTCTTTGGTACCCAAGGAAAAAGAGGGAGCTTGCAAATAGCTGAGGCTCTTTAAAAAATGTATTTATTTGTTTGCTTTCAGAAAAGGAGAGCAAAACATGCGAGGGAAAAACTTTACTCCTCACAAAGGCTCCTCTCCAAGTCAGGATGTCTGTCCTCACCGTGACATTTGTCATTCCTAGATGAGAACAGGAGAGGGAGAAACCAGAACTACACAACTTGAACTAAAGTAACAGTATTTAGTCCATCAGCTAAAGAGGAAAAAAACCTCACCACTGCCTTGCTGTTACTGGGGCTGAGTCTTCTCATAATGAGCCTCCTCCACTCAAGGTCCTTGATCACAAGGACCTGTAATTTGCGAGACTCGTGACCCAGCTCTTCCTCATGTCAGTTCCCACAACCTGTCCCCATGCCAGGTAATATTTAGTAAAGAGCCCTTCTTGAATTTCAGTATCAAGTCAGAAATTTAAGAAGAAAAAAAAAAAAAAAAAAAAAAATCACAGAAATCATCCTCTCAGTTGAAAGACAAATGCCTTAATTCAGGAAAAATCTTGACTGTGTCCAACACAGCAGGTAGGGATGCATCAAACCAGGAATTTCTAGCCTACCCATTTAAAACACTACAACTTCTGGAATCGTTGCAAAAGAGTAACAATGAGCATGTAAATCAATAAAGTCACCCCCATACTCCATATAAAGTGCTACATTTCATCTAGTTTTTGCAAATTTAGTAGCCCCGCAGGTGTGGCATGGGAAACATACCCCATATGATGCAGTAAGTACAGACAAGAAGCAGGGCTAAATACAGAGGTTTTGTGAATGCACAATGGGTAACATTTCTGAGGACAGGGGAGCAGGTAAACCAGTCACAGTCTTAATTACAGCAGAATGAAAGGTGATCAAAATAGCCACAGCACATTAATGCTGTTCTCCCGCTAACTTCATGCAGCTGCAGAACCACACGCATACAGCCAGTCAGGTACATGAGATTTCACAACAGGGACAGAGGATGCATTTTCACCATCGACAAAAAAGAACCAGAAAGAAGACAGACCTACCACCACCACCACCACTGCAAGGGGCTCAGGGGCAGAAGTACACCCTGGCATTTAAAGCACTGACTTTTCAAGTTGTTACTGTCTCTTTAATATGCTTCTTTCTGGATGGATTTTGGAGGGTTTTGAGGTTTGGGGACAGATGTTGTTCCAACCTTGTTTTTTGCTATTCTAAGACAGGGAGCACAGCGTTGGATGGAATTAATCTCAGTTTAGCCTGATCTACATCACAGCTTCCACAGTCTCCAGAGAGACTATCCAGAACATGATTCATTCTACTTTCCTTGAATGTCTATTTTAGGAGGAGATTAATAGATCCCTAAAGACACCCCAATCCCTCTCTTAAACTAGATGTTCAAGCTAACGTTCAGTGAGATGAATTCTACTCACTGTGCACCAGTATTACTGGACATCCTGTATCTGGAAAAGTTGGCATGAGAGCCCCAAGGAAGGAATCAGGCAGTAAATACAAGGGATTTTGGGTGGGGTTTTTCGACTGAAATTTGGACCTCCAAGTACACAGAGATGATGAGGCCCAAACTCCTATGCAAACCTGTTCTCCCACGTAAGTCCTGTTCACTAATGTACTTAATCATGTGCCAAATTTGAATGACAGAAACCCCATCCATTTCCATTGAGCTATCTAGCTGGACAGCTCAGAATTATGAAAACAACTAAGTATACTATTCAACTAGACCCTTCAGGAGTTGGGAAGATGATTTAAAAGGTAGAATTACCATATTATTGTTTTGAATGACCAAAAGAATGACATACCTGCCTACACCAATTTCATACAGATAGTGCAGAAGTCCTCCCCCCTGTTTTAGTTTAAGAACAGGAGCACTTTGGTGCAATCCTCTTTTTTGGATGTGTTAGCAATGTGTTTGTAACATCTGTTGCCAAAGCTCATCTTTTAAAATGCTTCGGAGAGACAGACGAGATCAAAGGACAAGATAAAAAAAAAAGAGGAATATCCTTATAAAAGCAGAATTTAGATAACATGACTGAGGGATGGTCCAGTCTTAAAGACAACCCAATTCCAGAATAATTAAATTCCTCCAATGGAGGAACTGGCATCATTCACTCCGGATTAAATAGGACTGGAACATACATCCCTCTCTATGGCTGCTCCACACAGAGACAGTCCGCAGTCGTGATCGGACTCTGCACTCAGGCTCTACCCTGCCCTGTAACACCTTTCACACACAGGCAAACCAAAAGGCACTTTGGCAAAGCAACAGAGGAGATCCAGCACGCTGCCTGCCCAGGCTTTTCCCGCTGCACGGGAGGAGAGGAACTCCAGGTACAGTAGAATAACAGCTGAAAACAGAACTTCTATGAAACGCCTCATGCTACTACACACAAGTAATTCCTACCTGAAGAACTCTGAGATTTATATATGTGTGTGAGAAAGCATGTACACACATGAAAAATGCATATACACACACAAGCATATGTGTGCATATGTACAACTTCTACATACATATGTATAAAGAGGCATACACACCTAAAATACCAGAAATAAAAAGTTAGTGATGTATTCTTGATCTGTTGTGATGTGTAAGGAAGGTCTGAAAGCACGTTGTTTTCTTTTCTTTATCCTGGAAATATTAGAAGTGTCAGGTTTGGTGTACCCTCTCTTTGCTGGAAGACTTCTTGGAGGTATAAAGCCACAGCTGAGCGAGCTTCTTACCCACTGACTGAAGGTTCAAGACTATGACTACAGAAGGAAGTCTTTCCCAATTATTATTCAGCCATTTGAATCACTTAAGTGTTAGTGATAGCTAAGTTTTAAATGGCCCAAATAGAAAGTAGACTTCAATTTAGTTTTCAAGTGACAACAGAGAATTCCTGACAAAATCAATTTCAAATAGGAAGCACAACAGAAGAAAAAATATCCTTTAGTATGAACAAAATGTCAATTCAAGCCCTCTTTACACTACCTAAAAAAGCAACAGAGAATTAAATCCTTTACACATACATGATTACAAAACCACTTATTTAATTCACTGACGATGTAGAAGTGAAACTGTATTATTTACCAAGTTTACCAGTTTGAAGGCACAATGGCTATCACTTCATCCACATCCCATTCTATTTACAGTGAAAAAACAAGTAAGAAGGATCTCTAGGGAAAAAAAAGATGAACACAGATGCGCCCTGAGAAGTGAAATTTCACAACAAAAACATTTGTTCTGAAATACTGTTCTTTGTAAACTCCCATTATCTGGACCTGTGATCTCCTAGAACGAGGACACAAATGTTTAATACTAAATTACAATGAAAAAGATTACTTGTAGATAAAAAAAAAAGCCACCTTAAAAAAAGTTAAGTTCCCAGAAAAATAAATCGACTCCAACTTGGTTGAAAGAAATGAGGTCTCACACAAGAATCACACCAAAGGTGACATCTGTCAGTGTGGTAAAAAAACCCCACTAACCATGAATCCCAAGATCTCTGACTATGTCCAGTTCTCTGAAAAGGAAAAAAGTAAGAAAAAGAAGGAATGGCATAATCTAGTTGGAAATCCCATGCTGCCATCTGTGTGGAGGAAAAATCAAAAAGCCAACTGTGCATGCCCTTCTTTGGATCTGGAATTCCCAAAAGGTTCTGTAAAATTTAAAAATCTGAAGACAAAGGTCTTTTTATAAAATCAGGTAAGTGTTCTGTAGCTATTTCATGACATGGTTTACAAACTATTGGCACCAGCACACAGAGTTCAAAGTGTTCACTCAGGAGTCACAGGGATTGTCAAATCCTTAATGATTCGCAGCCATCCTCTAGTAGCAGTCGGTTATTTGCTGGGTAAAGGGAAGCATTCTCTGCCAGTGATCTTCACTGCAATAACGTGCTTCTGCCAGACAAAACGCTGTCCTCCTTACTCCAGCAGATCCTAAGTGCCACCAATGCAAGAACAGCAGAGCCAATAGCAAAGGACAGGCTGTATTTCATGGTCCGTATTTGTGAACAAAGGCGAGGAAGGTAAAATCTGAAGCTCGAGCAACACACTCTCACAGCAGTATTCAAGGAAAAAAAAAAAAAAAGAATAAAAGAAAAAACTTCATTCAAGGAAGTGCAAAAGGAAGAAACCTCTACAGTTTGTCCATTGACATAGTTCTTCTTCTCCAGAGGCTAAACAGTGTTAAAGAGTGCAATAATACTTTAACCTCTTGGAAAACCAGAAAAAAACCCCAACCCCAACACAAATCCAATAGTAAGGTCTGGTGATTATTAAACCACCGAATTATACTGCCCTTGTTTCAAACTCACTGTATATTCATTGCTGTTTTACTGAGCAAGAAGTTTGTTTCTACACATGACTGTAGATTGGATGCCAGTGTAAGGGAGAGTTGCTACCGCAACGCAAGTAAGTGCTATCTCTTTATGGTACTCTGCATGATAACCACACGCACCACAAGTCAGGTCTTGACAACGACAGAAGTTTGAAAAGAAAATTGCTCTGGAGTTTTCCACACGTCACCAGTTACGACACTAAGTACCTGGCTCAAACTTTATCTCCAATACCAAGAAGCAGCTGGCAATTTTCTCTTTCGTTTCTGCTCTAAGTTCAGCTGGAAGATTCTTGCATTTATCTGTTGTGTCACTTAGGCTGGCCTGTAAAACATCACTACATCTAATTTGGGTGGAGGAAGGGAGAAAAATTTATCAGATGCAATTCACTGTCAGAAAACAAACAAACAAAAAAATGAAGACAAAGTGTCTTTTCAATCCATTCTTAGACAAGCTGAAATAGGTTTTCAAACAACTAATTATAGGCCAGCTCACAAAAACTTATGCTGCAGGCCAAACTTGAATGCTACAGTATGTGTGTATGTATATATAAACACATCTGTATACATTCATATATACACACACAAATGCATGTACATAAAAAGGAAGCACCCATATCTTTTGCTTACTGCTAAATACTGAAGTTCTGCTTTCACCTGGATATTAACATGGTTAACTGTATCACACCCTATCAAGGGACAGTTAAGATGACGTTATTTGTTTTCTTCTCATCAAAGCCACACATATGGCTGGTATTTAAAAACATGCAGCGCCACAAATTAACACAGAGTAAAACAACTGTTAGATACAATATCAAATCTTTAAGAAATGCATAATATATTTAAATGTATTTTACCCATTTGTGTAGATAATTAATACTTTCCACTATTTCATAGGGGATTTATATTCTTCTTTAAAAAAAAAAAAAGTCAGCACAAATTCACAGGAAACAACTCTGTCAAACAAATTCCACAGCAGCATATGTAGTGAGTCACTGGGTGAAACTCTTTTTTATGAACACATTAGGAAAGTTGGCATTCAGTTCTAGGACAATTCTATTATCAATCTGTGAACAGAAGGACACATCGAGTAAAGAAAGATCTTTACAAGACTCCAGCAGTTTCCTTAAAGATGCAGGGCTTACCATCCTTGTCCCTGTTCAAAAACAAAAGGAGAAAGACAACGAAGTGTAAGGTTACAGAGAACAGACTTTTTTTTAAAAAGCTACTATGAAAACAACGCTACTATAATGCATTTTTTATTTAGATTATTTCAAGTAGATCTGAATGTAAAAGCTTCTCAGAGACAGTGCAGAATTTTTGCCTTTAAGAAGCCAGTTGTAATTTCCTAACCCAACTGCTTAAGGAACTCCATCGTTTTCTAAGGGGGAGGGGGCAGTGGGCAAGGGGAGCAACTTTACAACTTGAAGAGGAACTTCTAAGTATAGAATCTGAGCCAAGGTACCCACACCTACAAGACCTCCACAATGACCAGGTGATGTGCTTTGGCAACATGCAATGTATGTTACACTTATGCTCTCATGACTCTCCGTCTGACTGTAATGACCAGCACAGCGCGCACACACACACACACACACACACAGGCTACTGCCATGCCAAATACATCAGCAAGGCTTCAGAGGCTCTTGAGTGAATATGGGTATTATGTACACGCAGGGGCAGCTGTGCAAGAGACTCCCAGCTGTATGTACATATACACTCACTGTAACAGAAAACACATGTATTTACCCCTGCTGAAAACACGCCCCCAGCGACTAAGCTCCTGACTGTCACACGGGCTCAGAGCAAGCGTGGGATTCAGTCAGGAATCAAATAATTAGTGCATATATACATGCATCCACACGCCCTTACAGCTGACAGAAATGCAGTCAGTACAGTCCATGGTGCTCAGCATGTGACGCAGCTGACTGGGCACTGATTCCATTGCCTGAAGTGCCTTGTGCCCCTTGGGCTTCTTTACACAGTGTGGGGCATCCACACAGAGCTGGCACACAGGACACTCTGCTCAGAAGCAGAGATCCATGCCTTAATGGAAGGGTTGGAAGCCAGGGAGGTTACTCTGGGCAAGTGAATCAAACCAAGCCTGGATGTCTACAGTGGGCTGAACTCATCAAGCCCTCCTGGCTCTATAAAGAGTTTATACATCCAACATGAATGCAGAGACCTGCTGGTAGATACAGCTCCATCTTGAACTGAACTGCACCCCAAAAAGCCATCTAGACCCTGATCTTATCTATAGCCAGGGCCAATAATATGTATCAAAAGAAGAAGAAGAAAAAAGGCAAAATCAAGATTTTTAGTTTCTCATTGGTGGATCCTCTCAGCTGCCAAAAATGATCAGTTTGGGGATTTCTGAAGCTACCTTTTATGAATGTTACTGCTTTTCTAAACTCATTTATACTTATGACTGCTTCATTCTATAGTTTAACTATATGTTAAAAAAAACCCAACAAAAAAGACCCCACTGCCTCTCAATTGCAATAATTAAGGAGTAACGCATCATAAAGCAGCAATGAGAGATCATTCCTAGTTCACTATTTCCACATCATCCATAATCCTATGGGCCCTCGTTTCCCTCAAGTCTGTTTGTCTTCCAGACTCCTTTGCATCTCACATGAGCTCTGTTGTCTTGTTTCTGCACTGATTGAGTACTTTTGGAATCGGATGTCCAGAATCACACAGTGGTCTGAGCACAAAGTTGGTGGCTGCATAATGAGGCCTTACTGTGTTTTCTCCCCTTCTTCCCTAAGAAAGCATAACCACCTATTTGTCTGTTAGAACCCTGCTAAGCGATGAGCTGACGCTTTCCAAACTCTGTCCATGGGATCTCTTTCCTACAGAACACTAACTAATACAAAACCATCCCCCATATGCTTAATGTTATTTTGCTTCACGTGATTGCTTTGCACTTGAGGGAACAGTTTTTCCTTCTGCTTTATCATCTGTTTACTAAGTATCATAGGATCATTCTGCAATTTTTCAGTGTTGAATTCTTTAGTTGATTTTTCTACCCTGAATATCTGTGCATTACCCCTGGTACAGAACGATTCAACCTTTTGCCTGGATTACTTATAAACAGATCAGTACAGACCCTTGAAGACCAGAGCAGTGCCCTAACTTCATTGTGATAAGAGATCATATGTGCTTATCCTCTTGCTCTGGATCTCTGAAACACATGACAACCCAGGATGAAGATAAGTCACAAAAGCAGAAAACCCACTGGATCAGTGCTCACCTTCAGCAAGAATTTCAAGGAACTCCAAAAGACTGAAGAGGCACAACTACATTGATGGGGATACAGCTCTCCTTCAAGATACATAATGGCTTTTATGTCCACCAATTCTTTATTTCTTACCATTGCAACCATTCTACATAGAGCAGAAGCCACTCTCACTGTTTTGCAGCTTCCAACCCTTTACAGAAGCCTGTGCCATGTTTGTAATCCTTCATTCCTCTAGTGCCGAGGCTGATTTAAGTGACAGATCACACACCAGAAATAAGATTTCCACAGCCCTGTAGCTGAGCTCATTTAAAACCACTGCATAAATACCATTTAGTCCTAACAATTTATTATTGTTCAATGTATTGATTTGTTCAAAAGCTTTCCGTATTGGCATTCCAATTTAAGGCAGCTTTCCAGGCTAATCTCCTGGAAAGAATGGCTCTGATGTAGCAGCCTCCTTGATCCCCCTTGCCCTGAACACTAATGGAGAGACAACCATTCTCTTGCAATGGCCACCTCATATCTGAGCCATCCTTTACATATGGAGCACCTGACAACCTCAGTAACTCTCATGCAAACTTCTTCAAACATATCAATACAATTTTAGCATTTACCATCAGCCAATGGCTCTTTAATATCTTGTGCCACACCGTGATTTTGGCTTACTTTCTAGATTCCAGAAAGATGCCTCTGGTTTTAGTAGCGTCCTGTACTCTTCTCTTTGTAAGCAAGGGCATATCTATGCACGTTCTTCACTTCTACAGCAGGCTTTTAGATTAGTTGCTTTGAGATGTCATTTTACATCACCTGAAAACACTCTTCAGTATCACACCCCCGAATTTTACCTCATCCATGTGAAGGTAATCAAAGCTTGTCACTATTACTGTGATTCAGAAGTCCCTTGTCATTACATGGCCACTGTCACCACAGCCATCAGGCGGCCGATGCAACAGTCCCTGCAGCCATACACTGAAATTTCACAACATGCTTCAGTTATTCATTTCATTCAACCTGAATTTTACTGTAGTACCACCTCCCTACCAGCAAGATCTGCTCCACCATCCCAACCAAAGCTCCAGGAACACCACGTTATGATACTCATCCCTTTTTCCCACCAAGCTTTAAAACTGCTACTGGTCTGAAACAAAGGTGCTGGTGCAGTCGCCTTTACACATCACAGCTTTTATGCTTCAAGAGTCAAATGTGTGTTTCTACAGAGATGCTAGATCGAGATGCCTGGCCACAGATTTTCTGTGTAAGGTGTTCTTCATTCCCTTGTACTTCAACTTTGACAGTTCTCCTACCATTTCACCTAAGATTTTGAATGGATTTGTAACTAAACAGGCCATCCTGAATTACACGCTTTACTGCACCTGTTTCTTTTAGCCTCCTCAGACTTAAAATTTTATGTGAGGAAATGCCTTATTCTAAAAGCTAAAAAAAAAAGCCAGTAATCTAGCTGGGGTTTGGTTACTCACACCAGGGGATAAGCAAACATCACTCACAGCCTTGCTTTTATACAACGTAAAATTAGTGATATGTATTTCTTAACAGCACACACAAAAGCATTTCAGAAGTGTAATACAGCACATTTTCCTTCACCTTCGAAAGACTGACAATGTATCCTGCTAGTTACCTATACAGCATGTTTTTCTAGAGTTTGGAAGCTCTGTTACAACAGCTTTTCCTACATGAACTAATCGTCCATTTCACAGAATAAAGACATTAACTGGTGTATTAAAATTGGCTATTTAATTCTGTTGTTCTGTTTATTCCCTGGAAAAATTCTCTGGTATCACCTTCGTAAAAGGTACTTCTGACTAATGATTTCTTTTCTAGAACAATTACTTATATTAGCTATAAAGTATTTTATTTATAACTGTCATATATCCAAGTCTTTCAATTCTAGATTTGTTCAGGAGACTTGTGTATAAAAATTGCCAGAGCTCCAATTTTGAGGGCAAGGGATACTACTACACACCAACTAACATTTAAGTGTAAAGTCCCTGAAAATAACTACTCCCTCACACGTTCTTACTTTTCCTTTCCTCCCCTAGTCCAGACAGACATTTTATTCAATCCATTGCACACAATTCAAATTCTAAATTTTAACAGGCTACACATTTTCATGTTTGAATTGACTAGCTACGTGTTGATGCTCTCAAGATAAAGCTGAAAATTCTGACAGCTGGCAAGGGGGCAGTTGGGTTTTCTGTTGCTCAGGAAGGTGTGGGAGGTGTTGGTATGTAGATAGGAATACATGAATTTTGTGGTAACAAGGGTGTCTGCTTTTTGTTACTCTTTTTGAACAGGACAGAGGCAGTCAGGACTTTTGGGGAGCGAGGTTAAGATGACTTACTCTTCACCCTCGACAGCAGCCTGCAGCCCCACAGCTACATAACTACGCAGCTGATATGATGTACAAGAAAAGCTCTTGGCACTGCCAATTCAGGTTGTCATCTGACTCGTCACATTGCTTAACCCTGATCAGTTTGAAGGCTAGCTTTTAATTACAGGTCTAGAGGTGTCCACTTAAATTTTGGGAGCAGTGGATGATGTACTCCATCCCTTCAAAACTGTCAGATGATCACAGCTAGATCACTCTGCTGCAGGGTGGAAACCCACCACATCAGTCAGTGGGAAGGATGTGGGCAGAGGAAGAAATGATACTTATAAGCAAACAGCTCAGTACGTAATGAGTAAAAGAAAGCTCAGAACCCATTTTCAAGAAGCACACCCTTATATGACACACTTACATCATGCTGCTTCTTCTAAATTGTATTATAATACAGTAGCTATGAATCCAACTCATGATTTATTTTTTTAAAACAGGAATTTACTTTCTGAATTATGTTTTATACACCACAAATACAGCCCCCCACCAAACAATGCAGTACATAGGGCAATAATTTTACGGAGCCCTTGAAAACTGGCAGTTTTTATCTTTTATGGAGTCCTCAGATTCTGTAACAAGTGAATTTCCAAGCAATAACAGGGAGACTAAGGAAAGGACAGATGGGTAGCAAGCCACCAGACCTACCACCTGAAAACAGCATCCAGGGTATACATATAACACCCATTCTGCAATACTTATATGAATGACAAAGTTCAACAAGGTTTCTTTCAGAGGCTTAGACTCCTCCAGTCCCAAAGCTATTGTGGTGATAAACAATCTATAACTGAAACTGGGAGTCTTCCCTGACAAGTTCATTAAGTTCCAAGAACTGCAGAGAGAAACCAGTACAGGATTGTCAAGACTGGTGACTGCAGTGCAAGGTAAGACATTCTGATCTCTACTTAGGTAAGTGCCTGTACATAGCAAAAAATAACCCTCAAGCTTTTACAGAGCTTTGTTGAAGCAAAAGAAGTTCCCCTACAGCACTCACTGCTAACCTAGCAGCAATGCTTCTACACCCTTCACAATGCATGTACGAGCCAGGCATTTCTGCACTTGGGAGATGACAAAGGATATAATGAGAGTACCTCTCATACATTTACATCACAGAGAAGACCCACTGTTCAAGGTTACTCTTGCAAAGCTGAGCATTGACCTCAGGCCTCTGACAGCTTCAGACCTGTTGTCGCACCTCTTCAAAAGGACAAAAACAGATTAAGCATTTTACAGAGCTTCCAGTAACAGGGTGGCTCTGCATCAGCCACCAAAAGTTAGCGCACATACAGAGATGTATGACTCTCCCAGAACTCCCACACCGAGAGAGACGAGCTCTTTAGCTCAGGTAACAGCGACTTCTGCACTTACACAGGAACCCTGGCAAGTCTACCTCCAGATGACCTGATGTAGAGTTCTACTTGTCAACCCTTTCTTTTAACCATAGACTGCAATGGCTCCCCACCTTCAGGCAAAGAAATCAGCACCGTTTCCTTGCTGCTCACAAAAAAGCAGCATATATATTGTATCACCTTGTACTGATTCCTTTACGGCAGAAGACAACCTTCCCCCCTTCCAACTAAGTGTTCCTCAGAAGGAAGAAAGCAAGGCCTGGAAGGCGGATCTTAAGGTTTCTGGTAACATCCCACAGATAATTCAACTGGTTATCCTCCGGAGAGCACCTATCTGAACTAAACAGGCAGTCTCACTGGGAAAGGTTGACTGCAAATCCACATGACTCAGCAATACTGGTAAGCACCCAGGGAGCAGAACAACAGAACAAAATCCTCTTCCACATTCACACATCATTTTTCCACAAAAAACATCAGCGAGATGTCAAACTGAATTCAAATGCTAAAGGAGAAGTGTGGCAACAAGCTGTCGCTGCGGGCAGAGAGGCAACAGAAGCAGCAGACTACCCGTAGGCTCAGCACAGCCCAACCATTCACTGGGCAGCCTCTGGCGTAGGGGAAAGGTCAGACCACTTTGTGGGCAAACACAATGCCACTGTAATAGAAATGCTTGGAAGTGGGTGGTCAGGAGAACACATGTGTTTATGAAAGACTTCATTCACTACGCCGCTTGGAAATTTTTCATGTCTGAATAGAGAAACGTGCCCTAGGATAGATTTCCTCAGGGATACACAAAACACATTGCCTCCTCTGGACATAGACATCAAGTCTCTCCAATATGTACAAGGCAGGGATAGGTTTTTAGATGTTCCTTCTCCTTTCCCACGTTAGTCACTGGGCAACTTTGCCAGTCAGAGATGAGCCAACCCATATTTCATGGTGGAAGAGTGTCCTTGCTATACTGGAGTGACAATCTGAAGCCACATGGTAATTTTTTTTTGTAATGAGAAATGCTGATAGCCTTAAACTTGCTTGGAACATTACTCAAGTTGAGGCCTCTCAGTTCTTTCTAGCACCTCTCTCAACCAAATTGTAGTATTTTCATATATTAAATACTGAAATTACACAGTGCAGCTACTTTCTTCCCTTTAATGTAAGTCTTCCTTTTTCAAATAAACTTGTGAAAACATGTCAGCAAATGCATGAAGAAATTTCTCCCACCTTGATGTCACAAATATCCCTGCTGTCCTACGTTAGTTTAAAAGGAAAACTTCATATTCCACCATAAAAAAAAATAAATTCAGTATCATGCAAAACATTTCTCCAAATCCTTACTCAAGAGTCCAAAGTATGTTTACTTCATATTTCTAAAAATATTTTAAAAAACAGAGTCTGCAGAGGATTAGAAATTAAAGATTTACTATGCTTTTTGCCCCCTCATCACTTCATTCCCAGCTTAGCAGAAAGTCTATTTTAAGTTTTGCTGTTAATTACCTTTTCCTCTTCAATGAGTTAAATTTACTTCCCGGTAACAGCGACAAATTCAATATTGCTTGGTGTATCTGTATTGTGCAAAAGCATAAATCTGCTTATTGATCACAGACTCACGCTATAAATATACTTTGTCACACTTCACAGAAGTAAAACAACAAACAAAAGCAGAAAGAAGGAGTAGAAATTGGATCTTCTGATAGTCAAAAGAGAAAGATTAAAAGTTTAAAAAAAAGGGTAATGGCCATGAAACTAAAAGTTACTGGAAAAATCTCACACCTGAATTTCAGTCTAAGCAACTCATACTAAGCAGCCAAATATGGTTGGTAAAATCCACTGGATTTTGAGTCAGAAATTCACTGCAGTGAGTAAAAATTCCCTCCATTTTCCTTCATATGCTAAACCATAATTTAAAGAAATATTTATTTAAAAATACGTCCAGAAGACAGTTTTGTCTTAAGGGTTTCTTTTTAACCACAAGGCTTCAGAGGCCCAGTAAGAAAATGTACCAACAGTCCCGCATCCTCTTACCCAGTATATCCAGCTGCCGTAAATGCGTGCAGTTGGCAGCAAGCTCCTCGATGTCCGTGTCACACACGGACCTGTTGGCCGTAAGGAAGAGCTTTTGCAAGTTCGGGAGCTTACGGGCAAGGTTTGTGAAACAGCCTGTGCTGCTCTGTAAGGTAGGGCACCAGCCAAGATCAAGTTCTTCCAAAAGCTGGCAGCCTGAAGCCAATTCTGCTATTCCACTTTCGGTTATGTTTTTACATCTCCACAGATCCAGGCTGCGAAGCTTTTTGCATTTTGCTCCCATCATGCTTGCTACAAGATCATAGTCTTCAATCTGCAAGGAAAGCAAACACTTTGTCATGTACACCATCTCTCCAGACATACATAGCAAGTATATCTTGAAACACCTAACACACCTACAGATCTGTCTTAAGCATTTGTCATTTCTAGAGAGCTCTGAAAATTGACTGTAGAGTACAGTGAGGTCTAGTTTTACAAGAGACAAAACCAGAACCGATTTCCTATCAACCCAAATACACAGGGTTTTAAAAAAATTACTTAATTCTGATTAGGTCCAGCTCTTTTTAATATTTTCATAAATGACCTGGACACAGGACTAGAGGGTCCCTTTAGTAAATTTGCAGATGAAACCAAATTGGGAGGAGCTGTTCACTCTGTTGAGAAGCCTTGCAGAGAGACCTGGAGAGATTAAAGAGCCAGGCAATCACCAATCACATGAAGTTTAACAGGGTAAGTGCCAGATTCTGCACCTGGGAAGGAGCAACCCTGGCTGCACATACAGACCGGGGGATCAGATGCTAGAGGTCAGCCATGCTGAGAGAGATCTGGGGGTCTTGGTTGACAGCAAGTTAACCATGAATCAGCAGTGTGCCCAGGCAGCCAGGAGGGCCAACAGCATCCTGGGGTGCATCATGCATGGCATTGCCAGCTGGTCCAGGGAGGTGATTGTCCCTCTCTATACTGTGCTGGTGTGGCCTGGGGTGTGCACCCATCTCCTCTCTTTGGCAGCCAGTGATAGAACCCAAGGGAATGGCATGATGCTGAGACAGGGGAGGTTTAGGTTGGATGTTAGGAAGAGGTTCTTTACTGAGAGGGTGGTCAGGCACTGGAACAGGCTCCCCAGGGAAGTGGTCACAGCACCAAACTTGGCTGAGTTCAAGAAGTGTCTGGATGATGCACTCAGTCCCATGCTCTGACTTGGCTAGCCCTGTGTGGAGCCAGGAGTTGGGCCTGATGAACCATATGGGCCCCTTCCAACTCAGGTGATTCTATGATTGTAAAAATCAGTGAAAATGCAGTGAAAAGTTAAATTTCTTTGAAAATCCCTTCTTTTTATTGCACAGGTGTTTTTCCTTCAAAATGTGATTAAAACTGTTTTTATGATGATAGGCACTGCCACCATAAGTATATGCAGGTTGAAGAATGTGCTTATTTCCATTCCAGGTTGATCAGTTGCTGCATCTCCTTATGGGATACTTTACTAGTTACCTCGGGCAAGCCAGAGGGACTGAAACAGGGTCCTGCTGACAGGCAGAAATTAAATCCCCTATCAAAAAACATAGGAAGGCAAAGAATGTTGGAAAAACGCAGTCACACTGCCTTCCTCTTCTGTCCATGAGTCAAAGCAGGGAAGGCTGAACCAATTCTACTTTGTTGCTTGCTTCTTGAACTACGAGGAAGGTCAGCTAAGTCTCCCTATGAATGATCTGGCATGCCTAGCGTCACGACAGCAGCAAGCCAGAGCCCTACTATGTACAGCTCTAGCACTCACATGGAACACAGCTCAACGAGAGCCCTGCAGAATCACTGCTGTTCCTGCATTCTCTTTCTTTAAATTGAGGAAGGTGCCCAGCAAGTCTATGACTCAGCTTTTCCTGAAGTTATTTCTCTCACAGTTATTACTGTGGGGTCAGACACAAGCGTTCGTCTGCTAGGAATGAGGGTTTGCTCTGAATAAAAATGAGTGTCTTGATTAGTTTGGGAAAGGAAAAGTGATTATGCATATAAAGAATGCCCCAAAATGTAGGAAGAGGCTGAAGAACAGACAAAGCCTACAAGCTATGCTTTAGGCCCACTGAACTAGTATGTAAACCTTACGCCTACGACTAAGCTGCATTCATCTTGGACCTCTCAGAGTATAGTATAACATCAGATCCTGATTTAGCAGAGGTGTTGGACTAGATGATCACCTTCTAACCCCTACACATCTGTGATTCTGTGATCAACTTTTTGATGTGTCTTTGATTCTGTGATCAAGCATTTGATGTGTCTTTGTGTAACAAACGTAGGTCTAGTTCCCCAGCAAGCAGGCACATACACATGCTCCCCGTCTCGGTGTAAGTACTCACCATGACGCAGCTGCCCAGGCTGAGGTGCTGCAGCTCCGAGCAGAAGTTCAGAATACTGAGCAGGGCTGTTTGCTGCCACGGGGGAACACATCAGAAGGAAATATGGAAAGTGAAACAAAGAGAAGAGGTCAATTAGACATTAAAGGCTGTCACCACATTTCCTGAAATACAGCTCAAAACTCTGTTACAGACACCACAAATGCCACTTAATGAGTCCCTGGGCACACTACCCATTGATTGGCTTAAAGCAACGGTAATCGTTACAAACCTTTATGCAAGTCACTCTGGATGTGGTTGTGCATTGCCCTGAAGAAAAACCTACGCACCCATGACCTATCCGCTCATTTCCCACAGGAAAGCTGCTGAAGAAGTGTGGCAAGTTCAAGTAACAGGCAAGGCCAGCCCGAAAACACAGAGGTCTGGCGACACACCAGAAGAACAGCGGAGGCTCTGACATTCGCTGATCGGCTGCAGCCTGATGGAACTGCCAATAGAGCTGCACAGCATCAGGACCGAGCTGGTGACTTTAATGTCAAAGGAGCCTCTGTGCTGACAAGGATGCTGACAACCATTGAGCACCTGTCACTACTCGCATGCAGACCGAAACAGATATAATGTGTATTTTACAGTCACGCTCCTGCCATTTAACATGGCCATTCTTTTCAGAAAGTACTGCACGCTGCTCAGCTTGAAATTGGACTGGAACATCAGATGCATCTTACAAAATGTAAAGTACGTGGCTGTTCTGTTCCACAACAAGGGGAACTTCACGGGTTTTTATTTGTCTTTCCAGGACACAGAAAAGACTCTTCCATGCTGTTTGTAGCCACATTCAGGTTTCAGAATTGGAAATACACACGTGGTGCAAAAAAAGAATGTAGCCTGGGATTCACATCACAGAGCTGCATGTCACACTTAGAACATTCACCACTTTGTTAGGACTTTGCGAGCTGTATGAGCTTGAAAATGGGAAGAAGTTTCACAACTTATTAACAATAGAAGTCTGTGGATGTCTACAGTAAGATACAAAAGTTTCCAATGGAAAAACACCCCAAGCAATATATAAGAGACAAAATAATCTACTGCTAGTAAGTGGAATTCCTATGAGAACATTAATAAACAATATTTTACGCATTTGCAGCTTGCTTTATTTTTTTAGTGTACAGTAAAATGCTTTTCTTATTTTCCCCAGTTCATTATGCTGTAATGAAATTTGGCAGAAACATGATCTTTTGTCATACCACCATGAAGAAATATCTGAAAGGCTGGCAGACACAGAACAGGGACATAGGGTGGGGTACTCATGGAGGCCATTTCAGACACCTAATTTAGGTATCTCCAGGGAACAATTAGAAACACCCAACACTTGACATGTATGGAACCTCAGCTTCTAACTTGGCCTTCTAAGATTTGATTTCCCAAAGGCAGACTGAAAGTAGATGCTGAATATATCTTTGCAGAGGTCTTACAAAGCCACTCTCTGCTTGCTTGCATTACTTTCATTCATGTTTTTAAAGAAAAAGGTAGCTAGGGAATTAAACACAAGAGCATTAAAAAATCATTAGTAGAGAGGTAACACTTTAAAGCTAGTGAATGTGTAAATATCTAGTATGTTTTAAATAACGTATTTATTAAGCAAATGCTTCATTTGGGTCATTAAAGCTGAATAAATGAGTAACTCCAAGAGAATGAAACACAGAGTCTTTACTATTTAACTCAGTGAAGCCATGGAGCTTTAGAACCTACTCTGGTACACAAATTAAAAGCAAAAGCCCAACCCCCTCTCTAAAACCCTTAAAAATAAGTCAGCCTCTGACTGCACATGCAGTTCTAAATGGGTTTTCTGCAGGTATTCAGGTGACTCCAAAGGAAAGCCGAAGACCTTGCTGCATTCTACCATGGCTTTCAGTAATGGTTTCCAGACTAGAATTTAAACACTGGCCTGAAAGGATGTGAAGCAGCAGTATCTTTTAACTGACACAAACAGTGCAAAAGCAAACACTCTGAACAGCTTGAAGGGCGTGAGATCCAGTCCATGCGTCCTCTTGCTTAGAGAGGGGTGAAATAGGTAGGAAGACTAATATTCATAGTTACCTTGATTAGACAACCGAGGTACTTTCATTAACTTAAACAGGAATTTGATGCATCTCTTGGAATACCTTTTCTAGCCCCTCTCTAATTTGAGAGTGTCCTTCCTGTATTGATATGCACTCAGTCCCCATTTTCAAAGGTCTTTTTAGAACCGATAACAAGTTTTTACAGAATTATTTTAAACCATTATCAAAAAAACCCTCCTCAAACAAAAAGAAAAAGCACTGGGAATGTGGGTGCATGGAAGAACACCATGCCGTACCACATCAAGCCCAAGAGTAAACAAGTCTTTACTCAGCATTAATTATACTGGCTATATAATTCCTCTTTGTACATGCCCACACGCAGCAAGTCAGGATTTTGAGGAGCAGCGCCTGTTCTTCTGCCACTGAGGCAGGGTTCGCATATGTCAAGGAAGAAGAAAAAACCCTTTGTGCATGCCTGGCTGTGCCTCTGTCAACTGAGAATCCAGGTGGCAAAGGACATGAAAATAGCAGGCGAGAATGGCAGCTCACAGAATCCATATGCACAACGTATAGAAGGACTATCATTGTAATAACCTGTCTGTTTCAAGCCATCTGCCTGTACAATTCATCTCTCTGACTTGCCACACAAGATGAGCGATAAGACTCCTATCTTATCAGATAAAAGAAGAGAATGGTGATTAAAAAAAAACCAACCCAACACAAAACCAAAGAAAGAAAACCCCTGCCACCCTGGAAACAAAACCGTAAATGTGTCAATGGTGTAAATTTCTTCTGCCATCCAGGCCAAAACATAACCTACTAAAATAATAATAATTTTTTCTAAGATGGCACATACAACAGGAAGAGTCCAAAAGAGCAAAAAAAAAAAAAAGTTCTACCCTAACCTACATTCCTCAAAAAAGCGTTTTCAGATGAGGAAAATGCACAGGAGTTGCTTTAAGAGAGAAGACTCTTGACATCAAACTGATCAGAAGGATATGGTACTGCTACTGAGCACAACCTCACAGAGCAGATTACAGAAATGTTTTAGGGCATGGCAGGTATTCCTACACCTCAGAAAAGGGAAGCAGACTGCCTGAAGAGCCTCTAAAGCCTTTATGAACAGGCTAGACAAGCCTCTATCTGTCAGAAAGGACAGAGTTGATCTTGCTTTGGACAAGAGAAGAGATGAGATTACCGCTGGATAACCTAACTTACTCCACATAAGACGGTTGAGAGGTCTGTCCAAACATAAAGTCCTCCAGTATTTAAGGGGCAAGAAGCCTGGAAGTCATTTCTGTGTTGGGTATACTTCAACTAAAGAGCTGACCCTGAACTAACTTGAATCCCACCTGTCTTTGTAAAGACCTCAGATATCATGCTTAAGTTTTGACCTAGATGTTGCTAGTTTGAATGGAGAACCCACCAGTGGAGAAACCAAATACTGGTGCCAGAGTAGTAACACACTTGGCAAGACTGAATCTTGCTTTTTTCAGGCTTTTTTGGTATTCATTATCTGCCAGGAAGTGCAAATTACTTCTGACATTTGTACAATAAGCTAAGCATCCAACAGATAGCCTGAGCTCAACCCCTGTGGCAGATCCGGCTCACCTGTGAACGATGCGCTTTGAATATCTGACCATTTATGCACTGCAGTTTTACTATCAAGTATCCCAAGATTTAAAAAAAAAAAAAGCCCAACAGCCAAACAAAAAAAAAAGGTTTTTAAAAGTACAAATGATGCACTGTAATACAGCTATCATATCCTGGCTGCACAATAATAAAAGGCAGAAAAATATGTGCACCATGGCATGCCTCTGGCACATTAAAGGAGGAGCTTAAGAAAAACAACTGAGTTTTACTTTTAGGGTTAGGACAGGGAAGAAACAGTCTGTACCTTTTTATAAAATTTCTTTTTATACAGAAATCCTAAGAAACTAAATATTGTTAGATTTTATGCTGGGAACAAACAACAGGCTGTTTTTCGTTCTGAGAAGAACTGTGTCTCGCATAAGTTGGGAATTCTTCCAGCCCCTCAGTGAAACAACTTGAAAGCCTGAATCTTTTACAAGACTTCTATTCTCCTGCAATTTTTTTTCTTCAAATTTTTCAATGAAGTGAATGCTGAACGTAATCGTTAAGGCTCATCAAAGACTGTTTCCTCCCTTCTCTAAATATAATTTCCTATGCTTAACTATGTTTTTAATCACAGAGTTACTAATTCTCCAGCTAACCACTTTGTTCAAGAAAAAACTGAGTTATACAAGACTTTAATTTTTAATGTTAAAAAACCAAAATCTAAGTTAGGGGTAGGAAAAAAAATTTCCTTTAATCTCTGACCCCGCCCCCCCCCCCTCCCCATTATATGAAAAGACAAAGGTGTATTATTTTTTTCTTATAATTTCAAAATGACAACCTCATCTCTAACCCTCCATGGCCTAATTCCCCCCCAAACCCCGCTGTCTCCACTTACATTCAAATATCTATATAACCTTAGCTGCAGGCAGATATCAGATAACATACCTACATCTCCAAGCTCACCACAATGAGAATATTGCATTTTCCCACTGTATCAAAGAATTAATATAACAACATTCCTAAAGATGACAATTTCTTTTTCATATTTCAATTATCTCTCCATCAAAAAATGCACCTCAAAGAGTCTTTGCGGTGAGTTGCCTTTGCATATAAATTTACGAGGTTGTTACATTTAATAACAGGTGATAGAACCTGTTTCTAGGCAGCAATTTCATCTTACTCTATAGATCTATGTTAAAAAATTGTAAAAAATATTTACTTTTAGCTTAGGGTATTTAAGACTACATTAACCAACTGTACTGGATAACAGATTTCGAGAAGTTTACTCCACAGATAATCACCTTTTCATAAGGCAAACAGGAAAAGCATGAAAAGATTTGATCACCTGACTATTAAAGAACTGGGGAACACCAAATACCCAGTTGTCACGTGCTGTTTGTATACAAATCAAACTTAAATTTCACAACACACTTAGCTAAACGTTGATACTGCAATTAGGCAATAACTACAGGACATCAAGCAGTCAGTATACATTTGACACTATGCAGTTACACTTTGGAAACCTATTTATCTGAAAGTATTATTCTATTTAGTAACAACTAATAATTTGAGTCAAAATCCAAGAGAGAAAATTCAACCTTGCCTGAATGAGGAGAGGTAAATGTGGGAATGAAGAGGTAAATCTGCAGGGTACTCTAAGCGCTCCTGTCTCCCTAGTAAAAGCCACAGTCAATGGCTTTTGGATTAATTCCTTAAACTTCTTGTAACCTGAGAAGCAGGCAGAAAGGAGTAGTGGAGAACTACAGACTAAGGCCAAGCCAGTGAAATCTTCCAGCTCTCAGCCTGTCAATCACACTCACGTTCTTGGAAGCTGATCCCTCAACAGAGAAACCCAAATACTCTCAGAACTGCACAGAAAGGTTCCTGTGTTCATGATCTTTTGTTCCCAAAGGGTTTAAAGTCACAGCAAGGGAGATTGCGACCAGCTGATTCAGCCAAATGCACAACTGTAGGAACTGATTCGATCAAAGCACCTGACACTTCAGGACACATACCACTGATCCTATGATTCTACTGCTGCAGATACAAAGCCCCTTCCTGTGCCACTGCCTCGTCCTGCACACAAGTATTACTGCAAACACATTACTGTGTGCAAAATTACTTTGGGAATTCTCCTTAAAGGTAACACATTAACTCCAGTGTGCTACAGGCTAGAATTACCCTGTTGGGAGAACCAAGTTAGACACACCACACATACACATGACAGGAGAAGTCCAAATCATGTCTTTCTGCATGGTCACCAATTAATGACACAGAAATTAGTATGTGAACATGCCAAACAGGTTAAAAGCTCCTTCCTCAAACTAATAATAAAAAAACCTGCCAAGTTGTCACAAGTAAAACCATAAACACATGAAGAACCCCATGGTGAAACAAAAAGCTGCCTATCGAGTCACTGGGAAAGCAGAGAGCAAGGAAAACACCATCTGCTTTAAAAAAACTACAAGCTAGCTCTTGGCAAATTGAGAAGAGAATCATGCCTGTGGTATGTACCACTTGCCATTGAGACAGTAGTCTCACATGGGTTATTTATTGGGATCAAGCAAACTGAATCAAAAGGGTACGTGGAAGTTTTTATATAACAACCTGACTACAGGAATCAAGACCAAATTTTCTGGAAGTGCAGACTAGTAACTCGAAGTTTAACCCCTTCCCAATTTCACACAAACAGTTCAAGCCTCCTTTGGTAAGGCCAACCCCACCTAACAACTGCCATATGCTGCTTTTCACCAGAGACGTGCTTCTGAAGAACGCAGTGGTCAGTGATTCCACAGGCAGAAAAGTAGTTCAGTGTAACCAAGGGGACATGTGCAGAGACCTGAGAAACACAGGCTGATTTAATGGAGCATGATCATCACCTGAGAGACGTGATGGCTTTTAAGCTGGCTATAAAACATCATCCACGTGGTCTCTGGATATTGCAATGGTGCACATAAAGCCCCTATGTACACGCACCCACTCTGAATTATTAGAAGAAATACTGCTTTACAACCAACCAGATTCATCTGCAAGACTGAACAACTGACAGACACTTCCTGAGGAGAACACCCTCATTGCCTCTTTCAGGGCAGTAACATCCCATCCTCCTCAGATTACTCAAAAGTCAGACAAACAGATGAAAGGAGAAGGATGGAAAAACAGGGCAATAACGCTGACTAGCAGAGCAAGATACCAGGTGACGAGCAGCAGAGCTCGAGCAACAGCCCGACAGCAATGGGTAGCACAGCATTGCTGTGATGGGCCCAGAAAGCAAACCTGCCTGAGGTTCCTCTAATGTAACTGTTGGCAGGAGTTTTCCTGGTGACAACCATGTCTTCTCTCAACATGAGCCCTTCAGACAGAAAAGGGCAGCTGTAGTTTACTGCTGAGGCTCTGGAAAGAGAGAACCTCTCCTCAAAAGGCCAACCAAAGGAAATGGCCTGAACTGTCCTCTTTCCCATGGTGGTTTCCCTTCTTTTCACTACAAGCTTTTGCTAAAGTCTTTCAGAATATGAACCAAATTACTTCTTCTTTCAGGGAAAAGAACTGAGATACTTCATTAAATGTTTAATTCTGCTTTAGGATTTTCAGGAACACCTCAGTGAATAGCAACTACTACGTGTTCCTGTGTAAAGTGGAGACAGGGAATCTTGATGGCAGCACATCACCAGGTTCATTTTTTTACAACTATAGCTATAACTATATGTGACTAGAGTTTATCTTTGGAATGGGAACGATTTCCGTATGTAAAACTGAATAAAAGGAGGTTCTAGCAAGACTCATCAAAAAACAATCCTTCTCCCCATCCCCAGTAACACAGCCTAGCAGACAGAAAGTTCTTCCCTCTGATTTTGGTTTCTAATTGCAAAAATACTGCAGAAGCATTGTTATCAGTGATATCCATTAACTATTTGAAAATATACAATTAGAATTTATCACAGACTTTATCTTAAGCCAGTGAAGTTCTATTTCACAGCTACTACATCAGAAAGCTTCACCACACTAGAACTATGTGTGGTAAAAAACCTCCAACCAACCCACCAAGAAAAACCTCAGATGAAGGCTGACAATTTTATTTCAATCTGAGCGCCTCTATCGCTATAAATATTTGCAATTACAAACACCTCATGCAAATGTAAAAGGTAATCTTGTTAAGACTGTCAAAAGTAATTTCAAATCTATATAAATTCAGAATACTTTTTTCCTTTTGGCATTATATAGCACAAGGAAGCCAAAAATCAACTTCTTGGGTGTGGGTTGGTAGGGTTTTTTTGCACAGTCTATGAAAGAACTATGTCTGAAATCACTTGGCATCTGCTATTCTAATACAGTAATTAAAAAACACATCAGAATCAAAGCCAGAATTCTGTACATTTCTATTAAACTGTTCATTTTAAAAGGTTCAATGGGGCAAACCAATATTGCCTATAAAAAAGTAAACAAAAAATAATTAATAAATCTACATCGTAAATTTCAAGATGATGTACCTTGGCATCTAAAAACCAACCTACAATTGTCCCCAAAAGGAATTCTTCCTGCAGAAAGCAAAATGTAATACATTAATAATGCAGAAACAAAGGCTACAGCAAAGGTAAAATACGATTCTTATCTAAACCCGCTCCAGCAAAGAAACTAAAATATGCTTCTGGTCTTTACTTCCCTCCCCCCCCCCCCCCAACAGTCTTATAAGGCATCAAGATAATTACTCACTTATTGGCAGTATGATGCTTTTAAACAACTATGTTGAAGAGGAAATTTGAACATTTGAGAGAGATTATGTGATATGATATGGTTCAAGTGCCTATAAACACAGGAGTCAATGGTTTAATCAGTTACAAAGGAACATAAACTTAATTTTAGATAAGTGTGTAGTGCTAGCTTTAGTTTTCAGGAGAAGTTTTCATACCTGTTGGCTTCTCTGAAAGCACTTATTTTCAGATGACTTCAAAGATTTGGAGTTCTAAAGATAAATACTTATCCTTGGTATCTTATTTTTGACAGGAAAAAGGGATAGTAACTCAGTGACACACAAAATATGTAATATACTGTTTCTAGAAACTAAAATTGGGTCTAGACATCTACAAGGCTATTCAAGTTGTTCATTTGGTTTAATCTGTTTTTATTTTTCTGTATGTTAGTTTTCAGTTAGATGAAATGTTACATAAAATGGCAAGGAATCAAATGCCAAATTAGAACTAGATGGTGGTCAAATTTGGTCTCTGTTTGAGTCCTTCAGTTCCCTGAGTTAACTGGTGCCATTTCATGAGGAAGCAAGTAGAAGTGATCACCTCATCCTTTACAAGCTATATTCTGTGGCCTTCAGAAGAATAAGGTACCCATGTAGTCCCAAGGCAGAGAGAACCACTGAAAAGACTCCAAGCATTTATTTCACAGAAAAGCTCATACCTCTTAGCAAGCTTCCTTTAGCAAACCTTTCTCAATTTTCCCAGAGGAAAAAGGCAGGGGTTTATAAATAACTGTGTTTACCACAACTTAGAAAAGCATGTTAACAAGGTACAGTATTTCAAGCCCTTAGACACATCCCTATGTAGAGTACCCTATGTTACTATACATATCAGATAAGCTCAAAGTCGTCTTTGTATCTATCCTCACACCGCTGTCCCCCAAACGGCGGTGGCAGCAGCAGGTCCGCAATGAACCAAGTTACTTATTTACTTCAACCTTTGTATAAAGATGGGTGCTAGGTAGCAATGCCACAAAGCTAGCACACTACACACAGAATTAACAACCTATTTATCTTGTTAAATGATTAGAAAAAACCCAACTAAATTTACACTCATTGCTTAGTAATTACTGTATCATTTGTTACGGTGAAACACGTGTGCTCCTGGAAGGTGTAGGGGGTAACTGGCACAGTTGTTCAATCGAGTCTCATCTCTCCTACCACCTTTACTTCCTCCCCCCCCCCCCGCCCCCAGTTACTGTAGATTTGTGTTGACTTCATGCTTCCTTGACAATCACCTGGCTTTTGGGCCTTCTGAGGCAGGATGTTCCCTTTTTATTATTCTCTCTTCAAGGACAGTCATTAGGAAGGCATGCATTGTTTATACAAAGTAATACAAAATAAAATTATTGATCAAGGAACCTCCTTAGAAGAGCAATGTAGCACATTTAACCCTAAATGAAAGGGTGTCACTATAACCTAAGCACTAACCCCAACACATGGTTTTACTTAGCCTACTCTACCACAGCTATGAAATGAGGAAGTTGCTACTACGTGGATCTTACCGATGGGAAAAGCGTGGCATGCAGACACAGTGCATCTCACAACTGGCACATGGCCTGGTCACAGACCAGGAAAACAAAGCTCCTGGGTTAAGTGCTCAATTAGTGCCATCACCACCAAGTCACAGAACCACAGAAGAGCTGAGTGTCGGAAGGGACCTCTGGAGACTGCTTAACTCAGCTCACCCCACTTCAGCTCAGCCAGCCTCTCCAACCAGACTGGAAAAGCCTTCAACAGATGGAGGAGTCACTCCCTTTCACACCTTCTCAACCAGTGTTTACAGAAGGGGATAACCCCCCTCCCTGCCCTTTATTACCACAATCACAAGCGTATTTAAGTGATGCCTTCTGGATAGAGACATTAACACAGAGTATTTTCATTTACAGATTCAAAGTATACGGCAGCAAAAACATTTTCCTCTGCAGTATAAGCTGGCATAAGAACAGAAGTCTACTTGCCCCTCGAGCATTCATCAGCTATCACCTTGGAAGATATAACATGGAAAGAAACACGATGAAAAGGATGAGAATTGGAATATATTCATTAAAAATCAGCTCCCCTCTTCTCCCCCTCCTCCCCAATGTCCCTGGACTACTGGACCATTTTTGAGGTGAAGAACTGGACAGGGATAAAACTTTTATCTCCAAAATGTAAAGACACAGGTTTAAAAACAGATGCAACATACAGACTGTATGAGCACCAGGTAAGAGAACGAGAGCACATGGAAATGAAGGTGGAATGAACATTATTACTGAGTGGAGATGTTGCCTTTCAAAACTCAAAGCACTTGCCTCCTCACAAATAGGCACAGCATCATTTGCAGGACAGGATTCAGGATGTACAGGGGCACCTTTTTGTTCTCTACATCTACTTGGCAGTGCCAGGGACACAGCAGGGACTGGGACGCAGCAACACTGCAATTGCTGAATTAATTCAATGAAAGTAATAGTCTCTGTAGTTAATTCAATTACTGTATTTTGGTTTTGCTTAATTTGATTAAATTATGCCCTCCCTTATGTCTGCAAATCTGTTTTATACCTTCATTCTTTCCCCTCGCTCTTCACATTACAGGCTCAAATGACCAAATTCAGCCCTACGAGCCTGACGTGGGACCAGAAGGCACCATTAAGGCCTTGTATTGCATGGTTATTTGTCACCAGCTCAACCTCCTTCCAAGAATCCACTTTCTAGCTAAAGCCGTCCACTTCCCTCCCCCCACACTATTTGTTTGCAACTCTTAATCCTAAAGATTTGTACTGAGGCCAAGGAAGTTTCATTCAAGCTGAAAAACCTCAGACAATAGCTCTCAGAAGTATAACATAACCCGTAACAGGTTATTTCTGAAAACTCTGTAGAATGATTTTATGTCAGCTTTAACTGCTCATGGCTTGAGAAAGTAAGAGCTGTTACATTTACTGCTAAGATTCTTATGCCTCTTCCTGCTATCTTAAGATTTCCAATGTCCTTTCTTATAGCTACCCAAGTTCCCCTCGTGGTCACAAATATCAGAAATATGATTAGAAAATACAATGCTTGCTTGAAAATGTGTGCCAAACAAGGTCATTTGTCCACTGCAATCTGATTTAATTTTAGTTCATTCTGTATTTAAATTAAAAATGTAACACAAATTTTAAAAACTTCATCACACATTATAAAGAATCCAGAATATCATGCCACATGAAATACATAATCTTACATTAAAATTTACACCCAGCAATGCGGAAGCTGTCAAGTTATCCTGTTGTAATTGTGGCTTTGGTTTCTTTAACATACAGTTTTGGCTGCATTATTTATATGGATGGAACACTTCACGATAAGCATTAAATCAAGATCATATTCATACTCAAACCATAAAGAAACACACTGCCAATTACTGTATACAACAGTATCTTCATTGTTCATTGTATTATTTAAATATATCAATGACAAGAAGGGCTTAAATCATCCTGTGACTATGCTCTGAATGAATAAAAAAACCCCAGGAGTCATGTATCAGCAAATACCAAAAACCACCAGCACAAAAATCCCATAAGTATAATAGTGATCTTGAGTGAGCAGAAATCACTTTTACAAAGTGTTTGGATTAGTTTCTTATGGCAAGTTACAAATTATTCAAGCACATAAAGTTGAACAGCCTCTAATAATGAACTTAAAGCAGTGGAAAAAGCTGCATTTAGTGGAGAGGACTTTTTTCTTTCTTTGGCCTGAACAAGTTACTGAAAGCTACTGGCTTTCCCCTTGTTGTAACAGAGAGGTTGGAATAATTCAAGGGTGTTGGAAGATTCACTTCAGAAGTTCAAAACCAATTTTGAACACAGCAACTTGCACACAGTCAAGGAAGTAACATTACATATGGCCTTAAGAATCAGCAGGGTTGGGAGTAAAGAGCATTAAACTCACCCAGATGGCAGAGCTATCTTCCGAAACAGCAGTGCAGTGAGTAGCAGAGCACCAGAATTGCCCATTTCACTAAAAATTAACACTTAAAAATTGGAGCTTTGATTACAGAGACAATGGTAATATTTTTAAATGCAAAACTTCTTCAAAGTTTGCAGATGACACCAAGCTGAGTGGTGTGGTTGACACCCTAGAAGGAAAGGAAGCCATCCAGAGGGATCTTGACAGGCTGGAAAAATGGGCCTGGGTGAACCTAATGAGGTTCAACACTGCCAAGTTTAAGGTCTTGCACTTGGGCCGGAAGAATCCCAGACATAGATACAGACTGGGAGAAGAGCTTCCTGAGAGTAGCCCTGCTGAGAAGGACCTGGGTGTCATAGTGGATGAGAAACTTAACATGAGCCGGCAGTGTGCTCTTGCAGCTCGCAAGGCCAATGGTATCCTGGGCTCCATCAGAAGAGGGGTGGCCAGCAGGGACAGGGAGGGGATTGTCCCTCTCTACTCTGCCCTCGTGAGGCCCCACCTGGAGTACTGTGTCCAGATCTGGGACCCCCAATACAAGAAGGATGTAGAACTGCTGGAGAGGGTTCAGAGGAGGCCACAAGGATGATTAGAGGGCTGGAGCACCTGCCCTACAAGGAGAGGTTGAGGGAGCTGGGCTTGTTCAGCCTGGAGAAGAGAAGGCTGCGGGGGGACCTCATTGCAGCCTTCCAGTACCTGAAGGGACCATACAAACAGGAGTGGAATCAACTTTTTCAAAGGGCAGATAATGGCAGGACAAGGGGGAATGGTTCAAAGCTGAAGGAGGGAAGGGTTAGATTGGATATTAGGGGGAAGTTTTTTACGGAAAGAGTGGTGAGGTGCTGGAACAGGCTGCCCAGAGAGGTGGTGGATGCCCCATCCCTGGAAGTGTTCAAGGCCAGGTTGGATGGGGCCCTGGGCAGCCTTGTGTAGCTCCAGGCCTGAGGTTGGTGGCCCTGCCTGTGGCAGGGGGGTTGGAGCTCTATGATCCTTGGGGTCCCTTCCAACCCTTGCCATTCTATGATTCTATGATTCTATGAAAGAAAATAGCTAAAACAACAAGAAACTGAGGTAACAGCTACTCAGATGATTACATCATATCTTGTCAATTTTATTAAGTTTCTGCTTTCCTCAAAATCTGTTTCCTGTACCTAAAACATAAAAATCAGTACAGGGCTAGTCAATTTTCTGCAGACTATTTTCTCAGAATTCACCCATCAGTGTCACTGTAGTCACATTAACAGAAAAGGTCAAGAAATACTTTAATTGTTAAAAGCAACTTTTCCTTCTTTTCTAAAAATCATTATCAAAAGAATAAATAAAAGGAGAAAGTACTGCAAGACATGGTCTGAGTAAAGGAGATCCTATATGTGGTCAGGTACAGGGGAATCTGTTTTGATTTAGTCACAACATAATTTACTTTGTTAAAATGTTAATAGTGCACTTCATAAAGCATCACACAAAATCAGACACAGCTTTATCACGCAGTATGTCAAAAGGATGAAGAATTTGCTTCCCATATCCTGCATTATTTAATCACCCAAAATTGCAACAAAGAGAACAAGTTGTACGAGGTACTCAGATGTGCTCTAACACAACACTGCATTTTCAACAGAGATAGACAACTGTGGAGTAGCAAAACAACCCCTTTTCCACTGGCATCATAACTAACATGCAGAGAAGTGACCCCCTTTAAAAGTCAAGTAAAACATCAAGTCCTGTTTTGCTTTTCTTGGTCTCTTCAGTACTGTCCTTTTTGAAAAATATCATCACTTCCCTTCAATTATTCAAGTTTAGCATTTACCTTTATCAGCCATGACAATAAACTCAGAGTGTTGTGCAAGCAAAGGCAGTCCCCCTCCTCACTTGATCTGATTTTGTTATCCCCCAATTCCAGTGACTGCCACTAACCATGCAGTAAGGTACACACAAAGAAAATTGCAATACCCCCATTGGATAACTCATTTTGGTCAAATTTTTACCTACTTGTTCTCTGCATATTCATTCCTTCTTCACATTTTGGCAACTATCTCAAAGTCTCCAGTAATATCAGAAGCATATAACCCTGATTTTACATCAAGGATGTTAACATGAGATGAACAGGGATCCCTCCCTTCTGACACTGAAAATTATTGTAGGACCTGTATCTTTGCCACTCTAGAATATGATGAGAGAAGAAAATTTAGACCAAGAAACTTGGTCCTCTTTGTTTGTCCTTTGGCTTAAGAACAAAAGCAAGCATACCACAGATTTACTTAGAAAACAGTAGGTTAAATGGAATTTG
The DNA here is from genome assembly GCA_022605575.1 of Laterallus jamaicensis coturniculus. Taxonomy (NCBI): domain Eukaryota; kingdom Metazoa; phylum Chordata; class Aves; order Gruiformes; family Rallidae; genus Laterallus; species Laterallus jamaicensis. The sequence continues at coordinate 2,688,158 of JAKCOX010000027.1, forward strand.
CATTTTGTTTAATTTTGAGACAGAACTTTTATAGAGGACTGTAACACACACATGCTCTGTTTTTCTCACCTTCTTACTTTCTCTTAATAATCACATACTTGTTATCAGTGAGGAATTTCTCTTAGGTGATTTGTGGCCTCTGATTCTTTTCTCTGAGCAGGTCCAGCTGGCAACAATACATTGCCAAGCTGCTCATTAAACATTAGCATAATTCCATTGTTTCCTCCCTAAAAGCTCCAACAATACAGAAACAGCAGTAGCAGAAATATCACACCAAAAATTAAAAAAAAAAAAAAAAAAATCAAGAACACGTTATTACAGTTCTTTGACAAGTTTTAGAGAAGTCTAAATCACTTCAGAGCATGCTTGATGAATCTAGCCTGCCTTTTTGGCATCTAGACACCAATTACTATGTAGCATCTTCTTACCAGCTAAAGAATACAGGAGTGGCAGCCTATTTTGTAGAGAGAACCAAAGATTTGCATGAAGAGAAGCTAATGGCAAGAAAACATTATTTCTATCTGTCACTTCTGTAACTATAATTGTCTAATTCAAATCCACACTACATTTTCATTCTTTCCCTTTTACTTTTCCACCTGTGATGCACAAATTACATTGTGGCTTCATATTAACAAGTAAAGCATCCTCTCCAGTTCACCTACTAACAGCTCTAGAAATTTCTCTTTGGTGGTTTGTTAGGAACAAATACCACAACCTTGACAAAGCTTGATGATGAATGAATGTTCTTCTCAGCTACAAGCAGATGCATGTCATAGAATCACAGAACTGCCTGGGTTGGAAGGGACCCCAAGGATTATAGAATTCCAACCCCCCTGCCACAGGCAGGGCCACCAACCTCCAGGCCTGGATCTACACAAGGTTGCCCAGGGCCCCATCCAACCTGTACACATGAAAGGCAAAAATGGATCTTTAGATTTAAGGTCTTCAAAGTCAGGGAACCTTTACCACCCACATTCAATCTAATTTCAAGTTCAGTTCAGCAAAGTGATAGATCAGAAATGACAGCTACCACTGATTTTCAGAGCATACCTTGGCTGCCACCCTATTAAAAATGTGAAGATTCAAACTTTAGATGTTACCTGAGCAGAATCCAGAAGATTATCATCAATCAACAGTAGGGAAAAAAAAAAGTTACATAATCTGTACCTCTGATACAGTGATCTTTTTCAGTTCTGAAAAAGCCTTGTGAAGTACAGAACCCATGCTCAAAGTGATGTAGGGAGATTTACCTAAGATTTACAGAAAGTCTAGCGAGATATAAACAGGACAGATACACCTAAGGTACTGATTCAGAGCTCTGTACAAAAGGCACTTCAAAGCAGGGCTCAAAAATTTAGTTTTTAGTTTGAAGAACATAATAATTGCTTCAATACACAGAGCAACTACCTAGTTACTGAGGGACATGGGCTTCACAGTGACTGCCTGCATGCCCCACGGCAAATGCCAGTCCTTGCAGGCAGCCTACCCTTTCATCTAGCTACCTTGCATGACCAAGCTGCTGTTCCTGCAGAGAGCACTGAGCCCTGGACACAAACATACATATGATTTCAGAGAAAGTTAAAAAAGAAAAGATAGTAAGATTCAACTAACTTTGGAGCATGCATGCTAGGTGTGAACTGCTTATAAATAAGACACTAGAACTTCAGTTTCTCCTTAGATATCTAAGTAGGCAGAACCTACTGTTCCAGCTTCAGTTCTTCACAATCCAGAACCTCCCTTCTGTGTACCAAAAGAGCAAGCAGAAGTAACAAACAGCAGCAAACCCCTCTTAAAACCTTTAACCTACAACCTGAACTGCAGAGGTGTGTTTTTTCTTCATTCTGGAGATCAACTAAGCAACAGCTTTTGCAACAAGTATGTCAGCTTCCATGTAAAGCAGAGTACTAAGGCTGTAATACATGAGTAACACAGGAATGGAACTGCTTCTAAATCAAATTGCTGAATGTACTTGGATACAGCGTTTGTAAAATGTAGTTAACTACAGGTAAACCATTCCATCACAGACAGGAAATGAGTTGCAGCAAATGGTAACAACCCTGATTTGAACAGTTGAGTAAATGTATAAACAAGCGATTTTTACACTGTAAATGAAAAGTATTTTAAAATTTGAGTGCCGTGTCTCAAATACTGTTAATATAAAAAGACATTAGGAACCTAGAAATCAGAGTCATTTTAAAGGAGACAATGTTGATAATTACACAAAGTTAGTAAACAGGGAAATTTCCCAATTATATTATCAAATAGTCTGCCTGGAGTTCCCTTCAAAACTAAAGAAAAAGCTTTCACATTTGTGATTCCACTACATTACTTAAAGCAGCTGGTGAAAAATCACCAAGCTTTCACATAAGTTAAAACACACAGGCTTTTTATTTATTTATTTCTGTTAATACCAAAAGCTATTTTGAAAGGAAAAAAAAAAAATCCTCTGGTTTTTGAAACCACCTTCGCATTTTCTGAATCTGCATTTGAATTCACACACAAAGTTCTAACTCACTACTCCATTAATGGGAATAAAGAGGCAAACAACAAAAACTTTAAAAACTTTAACCAGGTTTTTTTGTTTGGTTTTTGGTGTGGGTTTTTTTCCCAAAAAAAACCCCCTTTACTAGGGATTTACTGCAAAGGTTAAGATGACTTGTTCCTACCTCCACTTTTGTTCGGTAGAGAATGAGACGCTTTAGGCTGCCCACTTTGGCTATGTGGTTGAAAGCCTGAGGTGGTATTTTATCACATGAGGAGAGATTTAATTCCTGAAGATTTGGACACGTTTCTGTAATGACCTCCAAGCACGTTTCATTGAGGAAGTGGCCACAGGACAACTCAAGTCGCACTAGTTCAGAGCCACAAACCTTCAAGAACCTGTAAAAAAACCAGATTTTAGGTGAAAAATAGACATACTTTCAGGTGAGAACCTGAACTCTGCCAAAACTTCAAACATGGAAACCAGGAAGGAGTTCCTTTTAACAATGAAAAGCCTATAGCCCTCAGCTCTTATGTCACCTCAGTTAACTAACATCAAACATGATTAGGGTAAAGTAAATTAATCATAACCACTCTGAAGAAGTTAATTCTGAATCAAATCTGTACAAATCCAGAAGAGACCAAACCAATTAGCCATTGAGTTAGAAAGCAATACTCAAACAACCAAAGGTCGCCTGAAAGTCAAGCCTGCTTCATCAACATCAACTTGGTACCATACATGACCTAGATATTATACAATGTTTTGTATAGAGGGATATTTGACTACACACATTTTAAGGAACACAGAAGCCTATATAATGCCATACATAGCATCAGGAGACTAGTATCACTAAAGGAGCAAAAAAAAGCAATTCTACCTATAAAACAAATTGCAAAAGCGTGAATTCCTTCCAGTACCTAGAGGAGCCTGCTGGAAAGCTGGAGAAGGACTCTTTATGAGGGAGCGTAGCAACAGGACAAGGGGCAATGGCTTTAAACTAAAAGGGCAGATTTAGATTAGATATTGGGAGAAATTTTTTCCTGTCACGGTAGTGAGGCACTGGCTGCCCAGAAAAGCTTTAATTAACACCTAGAATCCAAGCATCGATTAAAACCACGTAAGTTTATGTCCCTTTTTATTGCAAAAATAACCTTCAAACTGTAAATCAATCACTGGGCTTGTAAGTTTGACATTTAATAGGAGAAAAAAAACACCACAACCAAACAAAAAACCCTCAACAAACCACATTTGCAATGAAGTTTCCCCACTAGAAACAAGCAAGCTCCCAAGTTTTGGGCGGCAATGAGTTCCCCTCGTTACTTCCTAGAATAATGCAATTACTTTTGAGAGACGTTGTTAGTTTTTCATAATACTCTGCTCTATTACCCATCTATCCTACAAAAACCTTCATGTCAACAGAGCAGCTTTAGGTTCTGACACCTGCACCACAAAGTTAGTATTGCTTCTTGCGTTTAACTGATACAATATAAATGCCAGAGAGACATGAGGCTTCTGCTTGCACAAAAGCTGCTACTGCTATAACTAAACAGGTATTATCAGCATTCCCAAGACTTTGCTCCTGCCAAACCTTAGGGTGAAATAAACACTGGTCTTCAAAGACACATTCAGGGAGGCACTCCTCAATGACACTAACAGCAGCACTGGAGCTGAAGTCCATCTTTCAAGATCCAAGTTTTCATTATTTTTTCAGGACTCACTAAGTTATAGTTGCCATTCATCATCACCTTTCTTTACTCCTTTCATCTTGCACATTACATGGCCTTAGTTTGATTTAACAGCTCCTGTGCAGCACAGAGGGGAAAAGAGACTCTACCGTGACACCTCCATCTCTGGAGGTTTCCGACAGTCACCTGAAACCTTGACTGACCTGATCTAGCGTTGGGGACACTGGCACTTCAAGTGGGAGCTTGGAGCAGATGACCTTCAGAGGTCCCCTAACATCCAACATTTCTATGTGCCTATGCAAACAGAAACAAAGAGAGAGTCTGAGACATGAAAAGGGAGACATAAGCCCCAGAGAGCCACAGGCTTCTGCCAAGCACAGACTTCAATTCTACTCTTCCACTATTTTTGTCTAACTCTACACACTCTCTTTAGAATCTATTTTTAACTTGTAAAATCAGAGTTTAGTCAAACACCAAGCACTTATTTGTTATTTTCATACTGAATACAGAGAATTCACCTAGTCTGGAAAGCCTTCTCATCAGAGCTGAAATGACATGAAAATTCACAACAATTAACATCAGGTATTTAAACATTAAACTGCTATTTCAGACTAGCAATAGAGTTCAACACCACCATGGAGAACCGCAGGATGGAAAGCCCCTGGAAATCAGAGTAGAGACATATGGATTCATTGCTGATTACCAATTAGCCAATCCCTCTATTTAATGAGTGCTTTAACAATACATTCGCACAGCTTCTTTCATCAACAAATTATCAGGTTTGTTTGAATGGTGATATTTTCCATAAAACCCTGTCAATCGCCGCTTATTATACCTCTAGCTTTTAATTTGTAACGGATAAATATTTTATGAATTACTCCATTACAATAATGGATGTTAGGTTAACTGCCATATAATTTAACAGGGCTTGGCTGTTACAAATGTTGGTACAGAACAAGGCTTTTCTTCTTCCAGGACTATTAAAAGTTAACACTTCCAGGTCAGGGAGACACTCAGTTAACCCCCTAGACTTAGAGAAGAACTAAAGCTCACCAGCCTGAGGAGCCATTATCCTCATGATGTTTTATTTAAGTTCATTGCACTGGAAACACACAGGCAGAGCAAACAGCAGTAGCAGCGAGCCTTGCGCTTCATGGCTTTGCTGCCTTTGTGGAATAGGTTATCTTAGGAGTCACTGAGCAGAAAGGCGAGGTTGATAAGGGACACACAGCAGGGTACAAGAATGATCTGAGAAGCATCAAGCAAAGAGATGAACAGGAACAGGAGGAGGAATCTGAGGAAGTCGCTGACCAGAACAAGGAAGAGAACATTAGGCAGAACTGCGGAGTTCTCCTAGCGACTGGGACACCCCAATTGTTGTTTGCACTCAGCTGGCTGCTCGGGACAGAGGTTTTTGTTAACATCTTTCTACATGAATTTGCAAAGCCATATGGCAAGGCAGAACATGGGTTCACATGCTTTCAGAACAAACGTGGCATTGCCTTCATACTTCTGAGACTTATCAGACACTAGATGTCTGACTCCAGCTTAGCTCATCTGAAAACAAACTACCCTCCAGAAAAGTGCCTTCTACTCAAATCAACACTTCTTCACATACCTCTTCTTTCACCTCACAGGATTGACTGGTTCCCATTTTTAGTCTCTCCTCTCTGCACAGTCATCCATCCCTTTAGTTTTGCTTTTATTATCAATATTTTATACACGCAATTTCTGAAGTCATTTCCCTTCATATTTTTTATGAAATATGACTGATTAAATAACCTAGAAGAATGTGAACATGTACATTTACTTTGCTAGTTGCTGGATTGGGTCTTTCCATATAAGTTCATATAAGTTCATCCTCATTCTAGACCTCCGTATTTCAGGGGTTCTTTTGGCTGAGGTTTTTTTCAGTGGTTTTTGGGGGGTTGGTGGAGTTTTGCTTTGTTTTTAATTATAAAAAGAACTCTCATTTCCACCTTTTTCTGCCTGTTTTCAAGAACTGCTGTTCATCGTCTGTTCTGCTTTCAGGAAGTGAGTTAGTCCTAATGAAATCATTGCAAAACACCATCAAATACATCGATTAACACTTAAGATACTGCTTGCGTACGCTGATGTTAAACCCATCATGATCACGGGGTCAGTCTATTAACAACTTTCAGTCTTATAATTAATGCCCATATCATAAGCATAACCCATGACCCAAAGAAGATCCAAAATTAAAATATCAAAGTAAAAGACAGCTCCCTTCATGTCAGAACCGGATGGATAAAATCTCCCAAATAAAACCCTCAAAATACCTTCAGACGTATGCTTAAGAGGGGACTGAACACATTGACGTTGGCTCAGGTGGTTTCTAATGGCACTGCACTGGACCCTGCACTTCACTGCCTGAATTATGATCCCCACTTAATCAATGTCCTACAGTTCTTAGTTCCTGAAAACTCTGCAACAAGCAAGGAACACAGCCCAGTTCTTTCTCATCTGCTCACCACTCCTAAACACAAATCGCTACCTAGTTTTAGATTGCTTTGGTACCGTTATTCCAAAGGGTTTCATCATGCTGATTTTACCAAATTTGTTTTCCATCCAAGTCTTAGGTAACTATTTTGTGGTCACTGACACATAAACCACTGAATTTGGTATTTAAGTGTGTGTGAGGATACAGACTTCCATTAGCAGCCTTACAATACCTAGAGGGGACCTACAGGAGAGCTGGAGAGGGACTGCCTCTGGCTAGTCAAGCTTCCTGCTTTCCCAAGCCTGGTACCAGACAAGAATAATGTTGAAAAACAGTATCTGGATTTTGTTGCTCCTCATTTCACTTCTAAGATCCTGAGGTCTTCTCTTTCTTACTCTAGTTCTATCTATATTATTACTCACAAACTTGGCAGAGGACTTCAGGATCCCAATGTGTCTTGCAGTTACAGTCTTGCATTTAATCCAATGGCTTGCAGAATTACACTTCAATACACTTCTCAATGTACTGTTCAGATATTTTTACATTCACAATGACGTGTTTCCTTTCAGGACTGCTGTGTTACACAGCAGCAGCAGCTAGTACTGATAACTAACAAAAGTGTATGATTGGTATGACTGGAGAATGGATAGGTACATGTATAGAAGCACAAGAAAGGCAAATGGCAATACAAAGGCTGGTTGAGCAGTGTGCGTCTTGGTGAAAGTCTGATCAGCAGGTCATCAAACCCTTGAACATCTGGATGTGCAGTTTCTTGGGACATGCAGATCTGGAGATGAATGACTGAGATGGTACAAGATGGGGAGGCTACCTGCTGGACACATCTCAGCCATCTCAGTGCATGCGAGTGCGTGGGGAGTGTGGCTGGGTAAAATAATCTTGTTCTTAAATTAAGAAAGCTTCCCTTCCTCTAAACTATTCTGTTACAACGTTACTTTCTACTCCTGCATATATATTACACTTAGCCAGCAAACCTTAAAACCCTGCAAGCAAGTAGGACGGACAGTAAGGATATTAAGTACCTATCTTGTGCTTTTCCCAACAGAGATGAAACTATTTTCAATAAAAAACATGCCAAACAAACCTTATCACTTAACCTCAGTTACAGCAACCCTAGGTCTTACTAAACACTGTGAAAATTAAAGCAAGAGACGGACACAATTATAAATTGAGAAGCCTTGTCAAGTCACACATCACTCCTGTTTTCTGCAACCGAGTATTTGATGTTACGTTTCAGTGATTTCCCTGGCCTTCCTGCGAGTTTGATTGGTAGTAAAGCCTCACCAAGATAAACATTGTCAAAATACACCTCCACTGAACAGCAACTAAAGCCTTCAAATTTTAACAACAAAATTGCTTAAAAAGTATACCTGGGCGTGCCTGTCACGCTGCATAGCTAACCTGAAAGTGAAACACTATTAACTCATTTTCACAGTATAAAATGTTAGCAGTAAATAAACCCCCTAATACCTCAGATATTTAAAGCAAAATGATGACAAAGCGAGTTAACGATGTTACCAGTGGTACACAAAAATCCGCACGCAGAACTCAGTTTTTAAACTGTTCAGCGTCCTTGAGCTGTCCAAGCCTCAGAGCACTTATTCCACACCTGGATGCTCAGTATATACCTCCAGCCAACTCGCTTCACTCCCTATATAGGCCTTACCCTCCCATATGTCTGCTCCCCTGGCGTGAAGAAGGAACCCGCCAGGAGAAGCGCAGTGCCGCTTATGTAACGCCTGCTGGGAGATCTTTGTGTATTGCCTGCCACTCTGCATTCCAGGCACTTGAGAGGGGCTGGGATACTCCTTTCATTTGCCTTTCACTTTTCCACAGACTTTTAGTTCGATCTAAACAGTGAAGTTTAGTTAATTTATATTATATGCTGGAATGAAAAATTTATGGTAGTCATTTTTATCCCCGAGGAGTAGATGTTATCAATAAGTTAAAATACCTTCAGCTTTGCCTCGGGATGTTCAGATGCCTGAAGCATTCTGTCTTCTCATGACAATACAGTATTTGCTCCAGTCACTTTTCTTAAAATTAGACTTTAAAAAAAAATTTTCAACTTTAATACGTTTTTACAAGAGAAAGATGTATTTTCAATTACTTCTTACAATCAGTTCTAGATGAACCTTTTACAGCAGCACACAAATTTACACAGGCTACTTCTTTAAGGCTGTTGTAAGAAGCCACAGATAACATTTTTGAAGGACATTTGCCAAAATAAAACTCGAGCACGAGTAGCATTTCAACATGCCCTGACTTGCAGAAAACATAACCTAAACTGGATAGTTGCAGGAATGAAACTACCAGTTTTTAATTCAACAGTGTCAACTGTAACACCAAATGCTGAGAAAAGTGCAAAAATAAAGAAAACAGAATAAAAAGCAGGCCCTGCATAAGCAAAGTGCTGTTATCTATGAGGATAAGCTATTTTGGTTTTAGCATTTCGCTGGTTTTATACTGCAGCAACTTGTAATTTTTTTGTTATTTACAAACTTTGCCTAGAAAATGATGGGTTTTTTTCTCCTTGAATCGATGAATACAGGTTGGCTTTTTAAAAACAATGTAACGGTCTCTTTTGAACTGTCAGAACTCCTAGGTAGAATTCCTTACACTTCCAAGCATCTGGTCTGACAGCCATTCATGGTCGCTTACGCACCAGCTTATCACAAAAATTTATAAACACAAATTAGCAGAACAAGAAATTTAGGCTGGTTTCAATCTCAAGTTACAAGAAGACTTTTTCACCAGTTAAATCCAGCATAGAAGATTGGTACCCTATAAGCACACCTCACTGCCTTATTTAATCTTTTTCTGGAAAACAAATAGAGAATACCAAGACCAGAGAGGGAGCCAAAGAAAGCAGGATAAAGAGAAACCAACAGACTGATAAAGAAACACTGATACAGTAGGCAGCAAGAAGAGGTTTTTAGATTAATTAATGCTGTGGTACATGTCTTCTACTGTTAGCTATTTCTGTCTCTACATGTAAGTCTCCAATTTCTGCAAAAAGCAATTAAGAGTTTGAAAAATCTGATTAAGCTTTTAGCACCAGTTAACTTCAGCAGATAGCTGATGAAAGCAGCAACGTGCTCTTCCCAGCCAACTGAGGACCTCCTCTGCAATACTTGTATTCTGAAGAGTAAACTAGAAAGAAAACCTAAGTGTGAAAAGATCTCCCAGGAAAGTCAGGGCTTCCCCGTCCTTTAGAAACTGTTTTGCGCAATGCCCCCTAAAAGACCAGCTGGGCGAGGAAGACCCAGAAGTTCAAATGAAAACAGAAATGGGAGTTCCTGACTGGGTGTCCTGGATGCTGAATATCCTATCCCCATGAAGGTGGTTTCTTAATGACAACCAAGGCAATACAGCTAAAACATTACATGACAGATTTCTCCTTTGAGGAACATCTATTTCTTACCAGGAAGCTATTTTTTTGAAGAAAGCTGGGTTAACGCTTTTGAAAAGCAAGCGCTGTTCTAGTAAGTCTCCTGTATTAACAGATAATTCCATAGCAAATACCCAGCAAATTTTCCTTTCCTGGAGACCAGAAAATTCGACAAACACATGGATAAAGAATGTCAACAAGAAAATTTCTGTTTGGAAATTCTACTATAAAAGACTTCTACAGAACAATCAGTTGCAAAAATATTTCTGCATTGGAAAAAAAGAGAACTTTCAAAACTAGACCTTGTTACAGTAGACAAGTTTTGACACAGAAGTGAAAATTCTAAGCAGAAGTTACACCTGAAAATTATTCAGCTTACAACCTTGTTTCAAAAATTTATGACTGAAATGCATTCCCAGACTACATGTGTATCTTCCAAGAAAAACTTTTTCCTAGGAATACAGGTAACTCACAATTATGTCAATGTCCAAGAACACTTTTTGCCCTTGTTACAAATAAATGTCACTCATTATAATGAATACAAATTGACCATGCTTATTCACAGATTGACAGTTAGAACAATTAATACTTCTTATTTTATAAATGCTGACAATGTGTAAGTGCTACTTTTAGTTCAGCAATGAAGTGAAAAAAAGAAAAAAGTCATTAGCAATAAAGCCATTTTCAGCAAACTGGAAGTCAGAAATGCCAGTATTGCAAAGTTTATGAAAGTCCAAATTCAGAGAATTATAAAGATAACAATAAATTTTAGCAGTCCTGCATGCTCAAACAAAAAATCGTGAAAATTAAAAAAAAAAAAAGCCATGAAGATGTAGATACTTTTAAGTTTTCAAAAGACAGATTTAATAGGTAAGTATCAGAAAGCAAGCACTTCATGTTTTCAGAGCTGAATTCTCAATTAAAGCTTGTATCATGTATCTAATATGAAATCCAAGTTTAGGAGAAATGTCTGTACCCCATTCAACAACTACCTGATATGTACCTCCCTTTTCTCCCAACAAGCACAAAAGAGCACAGGGATCTTGCATTATACTGGAAGGTCAGGAAAAAAGGACGCAACATCCTCATCTTGACAAAGTATTTCTTCAAATTACTTTACTTCCCCAGGGACAGCACCCAGACAACAAAAGAAAGAAAATGTCTGAATAGTTGATTTAACCTTTTTTCCTTCAGAAAACAAAAGAAACCTAAGACAATTTCTTTTTTTTAGACAGAGTAAACATTTCTGTTTCATATCAGTCAAGGTCTGCTTTTACCTGCCATTGCTATTACCACTTAGTCGAAGCAGCAATTTTTGCTTAAATGAAATGCATTGATAGATGCTGTTTAACTAATGCAAACAAGCAAAGAAGCAAGAAATTATACATTCAGAGAGCAGAGAACACGGCTGTTACACAGAGAAGAATCCCTATGAATTTGCTATTTTAATGACCTACGCAGCACAGTCATATTTTCAGCCCAGTGGAAGATGCACATGCAAACTCCCTGTTTCCCAACAGGGCTAATGTTTTAAATCATTTTTATGAAAATATTTGCATTTGCATTGCACTCCGGTGATTACTTAGGGCCTGTACCTTGTAAGCATGCACTGTAATCAGCTTATTACTGCCGCCGTGCTCATACGGCCCCACTGATGACTCATCTGAAGGAGAAGACAACCGCAAACGTTTTCTGTGTGAGACGGACTTCTGACAGCCCAGGTCTAGAGGAAGCTTTTAGAAGCCCAGGAAAAAGCAAGACACAGCTACCCCTGGAAGGAGCCTTTCAGTCACAGGCAGTTAGGCACATGCAGACTCTACCTACTGAAATGGGCTTTTACTGCTGTATCTACTATTTCTTACGGGTTTGACAGGGTTTTTTTTCTGCATCATAACAAACACACCTTTTACAGTAAATCAAAGGCATTTCTTGTCTTTTAATAAGGTTTCAAATACTTAAAGTACTGTGCAGCAGCTCTGCAAACAATTTTGAGCTTGTCAAAATACTTCTGAACATTTAGCACTGACCTGCTAAATCCAGAAACAGAGATGGCTCCCCTGTTCCCAGTCCAAGATAAATTCAGCCACTGGATAAGAGTGCAGCGAGACTGTAGGTATTCCAGAGATGTGTCATTAATCCTTGCCCAGTAAGGTTGTAAACTGAGATGAATGTATTGTAGAGGATCACAGCAATGTTGATACAGTAGCTTACAAGTTTGCGCTAGTCTACACAGGTCTGGTACTGTAAGGTGACTCAAAATCAACTGGATGAGCTATATTAAAAACAGAAAAGAAAAAAAAAAGTCACAGATGGTCATATATCACTTGAAGTGTTAAGGGGAAACCACAAAGGAGTAAGAAAAGATTATTTAAGTTCAAAGAAAAGTAAATCCTTTTCCTTAGAAGTAACCCTTCGAATAAATCATTGATTAACTATTAAATAAGTCTGCGCTGCCTTCTCAATCTGATGACACATTAAACAAGGAAGGAAAAAAGCAGATCAGCATCTGAAAGTGGCAGGAAGCTCTCAAAATTAGATGTTTCTTTACCCATGCTAATTTAAACAGTGATATATATGTAAACACTATGTTTACATATTTCCCCTCACAACGTGCGCTGCGGTTGATCAGAACACTGAATTGGCATCCTCCTCCTTCTCTGGATTTGTTCTTTAAGATGGTAGCATATCTGCAGAGAGCACGGAAAAAACGTACCACGTCCCAGTTTCCCCACACCCTGAACTGATTTCAGATTTATTCCTCTGCTCCCTCCTTTAAGAAAAATCAGTGTCTTGTCTTCTCTCTTGTATCCTCTCCCTGCTGTGTGAGACTATGCAACTATATTAAAAAAAAATAGAACATATTTGGATCTTCTTTAATGAAGTAATCTCTTTCTTGCTGCAATACTTTGAGACCATGTTTGCTTTATGCCAGAGTCAAATCTGAAAGGCAAAACCGCTTTTCTACCTTTATCAGATTGAATACTCTCAGCTCCACACCAGTCCTCCCGACTAGCAACGTTATGTGTGTTTTCGTAATGACTTATCTCACACTCAGCAATGAAGAAATATTCCCTGTCTCCTGTCATGCTGTTTTCCTTTCTAATGGAAGATCAACACTCACAGACACATAAATACTCACTTTAGGAAACAACAAAACCGCTCAACGAAAACAACCCCTCCTTTAGCTTAGAAACTGAGAGAAAACGCACTTGAAGAATGAAATCTAAAAGTTAATGTTTACTTTACCAGGGCTGTCTTTAACAGCTACAAGTACCTGCACTCAAGTTATGTAACTAAAATTGACAAAGTGTTTTCAGAGTGGGAAACAGAAACTCACTGAAATGAATCAGTGCAGTTAAAAAAAAACTCCAAACAACAACAAAAAACACTCCCACAAAGCATCTCAAACTGAAGAGCCCCGTGGCCCTTTCAAAATACCATAATGTTTCACTTTAATGTCTTACAAGGATTCATAAGACAAAAGTGCCAAAACTCAGAATAAAATGCTTGACACAAAATGAAAATGAAGCTCCTCATGAGATCCAAACAGATTGTACTTCCAATGTACCAGTTGATTATGCAGCTAGCTTCCGCCTCCCCTCCTCCCCCTTCATTTTTGGAAGAGAAGAAATAAGAAAACAATCCAACTTCCTGCAAAATGAAAAATGTTACTTCCTACTCAGCTCCAGATTTAGTATTTGGATTTCAAACATGATCTACAACTCTTAAAAAAAAATTCAACTTCCAAGTCTAATGCCAAAATACATATACTCCAGTTTTTCTCAAGCCTCATTTCAAGCCTTCCCTCTTCCCTCCACCTTGCTCCTCCTTCCCCCTAAAAAGAGCCCAGTCTTTTTGCCTCTGCAAAGGTGCCTGGAGCTCTCACCTCAACTTCATGCAGAGGATCTGCATCGACATTTCAATCTGACAGCAACATACATGTAAAATTTATAAAATCCATAGTAACTGCAGTTTATGTAATCAGAGTTCACTCCCAAGTGACGTTTAGGTTGCTGGCTTTTTCGTATCAGAGAGAGAGCAGAATAAGTAGGAGCTAACAGACATATAATCCCAAATTAATATCTTGGTTGCTGTTTGGCTCAGACCCATATTTCAGTTTATGGGTTTCTTAGCAGTTTTGTCATTCTCATAGTAGATACCTAAATATACACCTATTTTTCCAAGGCGACCAGTTCCCTTTAATTCTCAACATTCTGAAAGACAGCTTCAAGCTACTTTGAAATCTTTCAGCTACTCCACACTCTGAAAGCCACACAAATACCTATTTTATGAATGTCTTTTCCCTCAGATTTTCCCATTCTTATTTAGGAAGTTTTGCAGAGCAAAGAGCTCAGCAACAAAGGCTGCAGTTAGCTAAATTTATGCCTGTAATAACATCTGACAACACCAAAGTAACACAAATTTTGTTCAATGGAAAAAAAATAGAAGTTACTTTGTAACTTCTGAGCAGTAAAGATAATGGTGAATGAAACTATAAATGCCTCACCAATGTCCCTTTACACTAACTGATGACTTTAAGGAGCATTTCATAACATACAGGAATTTGCAATCTTGCCACATCTGAGATGAAATCTCTTGCTACATGAATGTTTTAATCAGAAAAAAAATAACAATCCTTCTTTATTTTTTACTGAAATTATGCTACTTCATAATATTGAGAATGAAAAAAAAAATATAATGAAATGTCACTACTACAACATTGAGATATAAAGTACTTTTTTTGCCTGGCTTTTGATTAAACAAAGATAACAGGTTCCAAACCTACAGGCTAATAACCATTAATCACTGTTAGCCTGGAGTCTGGTGTCTGTCAGAAATTTGCTTTTTATGTATGTGTATCCTAGCATAAAGTACAATTTGATACCTTAATGAGAGTGTGACATGATGTGCTGTATTGTGCTACATGGCACTCATGGCGATTCCAAGAACGCTGCAGAACTCAGTGTCTGCTCTGGAAACTGATTTCATCGTAACACTGCTTCTTGCAAACCACTGCTTTAACTCTAAGCTTAGGAAACATTGTGGCAATCTTTATTGTTACACACTTCCTTATAAATAAATTGACAATTAAAAACACAGATTATCAGAAAAACAGTCCAAAGGAATGTAAAAAGGAAACCAAAATGTAATTTATACAGCACTGATTGTTTTTTTAGTCTGTGATGGACCAAAAAATATAAAAGTACTTTCTCTTCCATTTCAAGGACCAACCTGACCCACATCAGCTTTAGAGATGTGGTTTCACTACTGTGAAAACCTCCAAAAACTGGAGGTTTCCAAATGATCACTCTCCACAACAATTACTAACTAACACCAGTATACAAATTCACTGTGTGCTGACAGAGGACAAAAAAGATGCTGATTCATAGTTGATCAGTGTGTGTTTTAGCATCATGTCCTGACTGCAGTGCCTAACACATTAGCATATATTTTTAATTATAAATTTAACAAGTAAAACTTCTATAAAAAAACAAGACATCTCGCCCACTGCATCAGTTTGCTTACAAGCTCAGACAGGATCCCCATCACAGTCCAACACACAGGATAAAAATTTACCAATGGTCTTGCTCCTAACAGTACTTCCCTACCCAAAAGTTCCTCCAGCATCTTAAAGCTGAGTAACAGCAAGAAATAGCCATTTGCACCCTGTAACATACTGTCTGGGGCTAAAGCACAATCATCCAGAACTGGATTTGGTCAGAAAGTAATGTTTGGATGATGACCAAACACAGAGTATCTGCCCTTTCCACAAATTTCCTCCTACAGCTCTTCTACGTGAGTCCCTCCAACATGAAAATATATTGGCCTATGCAAACCACTCAATTCAGAAACACACAGATGAATGACTTGCAGGGTTTTTTCATTCTGCAGCTAGAGCTGCCACAGCTTAGACTAATTAGAATTGATATAAAGACTCACTCAGATAAAGGACTAAGGATGTGAGCACAAAAAAGCAAAGAGAGAAAGCAAGGAGAAGATGGCATTCCAGGGCTTCTGACATTCCTTAGCACAGCTTAAGAAAGCAGAGTCCCTGCTTCCACCATCCTGTAGCTTGCACCAGCAAATGCATGCGCATTTAATAGTGCACATGAACACATGAAAAGTGGATCTCAACTGTTACAGAAAACACAACCATTTAAGTCTCTCTCTTCTTTACTCATATCATATGCTTTGGTGGAATAGGCTTTACATCACCAGGCTGTAGGCTTGGGTCCTTCTAGCAGTGAAAGGCTGTAAAGGTTTTAAGTCCCTTCTTGATTCAAAGAAAATAAAAGGATCTTAGTGCCAAGACTGCATAATCAAATAATCGAGACTCCAGGAGGACTCAAGCTGGAGAGACCTTCTCCATGTGCCATCACTCAGAGCTCTGTCTGCTAGAGCAGCTGGCTTTATATTGGCCATTAACTGAGGGGAAACCTGTGCCATATGATTATTAGATTAGCTGTTAAGACAGCTTTTAAGATCCTCATGAGCTTCTCTTCCCAAAGAGAGACAAAGTCTTGCTGATTATCTGAAAGACTACAAATATTTGTTCTGCAAAGATGCAAGAAGATTGTTATTGAGGGAAGAAAGTGTATGACACTTAAAAATTCTCCTCCTTATTGTTCCAACTCTTGTATCATTTGAGGGATGCAGATCTTACACTCAAGACCTGTTCTCCTGGAAACAGAGATGCCAAATCAGCATTTTGCAGTAATATTCACTTCCCCAGTAGACACGGGGAAGTGAATAGACATGCCTAAAAGACCATAAATCTTGTAGGCAGCTATAGTAAATTCAGCTTTACGGAATGATAAAGATGTCATTTACATTTTTTTATATTAAATATATAGTGATATATAAAAAAAAAGTCCTTGGACTGAAGCATACAGGATTTCTCCTGCAGAAGGATTTCTCCTCTCTGGAGATAAGAGTTAAGTTCTTGGTACCTGGGACATCTTGGTTTAGTACAGGACAGGAATGGTTGGACTTGATGATCTTAAAGGTCTTTTCCAACCTTGTGATTCTGTGATAGGTGAGGAATACCTTCCACATCATACCTGTTGTGCAGTTTGAGACTCACCAATCTCAAAGGCTTTTAACTTGCTCAGGCCTTCAGGTCTCAAGCATTCCTGCAAAGCTGACTAAGATCTTACTCCTTCCATTTTACAAGCAGCACTAATTTGTCAGAGATAACTGAGAAGAAAGACCAGGACAGTAAATGTTTCCTAGAAAATCCTTCCTCAATTTTAAGGTAGTTCTGGAGAACAGATGATAGTACAAGCACTTCACAGCTACTGAGGGCTGTTTAACACCATCCATGAGCAGGGAAGGAGAATTCTCTCACCTAGTTCATCCAAGATGTCACCCTTTCTTCTAAGAAAGCCTGTGCTCCAGGAGCCAGGCATTTTTTTCTGTTGTTGTTTAGAGCTCACACTGCAGCAATCCATTCCTAATGCCACTTTGAGGAACACCACAGCCTATGAAAGGCCAGTCTATGGAAGTTTCAGAAGGACAATAAAAGCAAAAAACCCACAAAGGCTGGAGGAACTGCTGCCTACTTGAAGACTAGCACAGAAAACCATTCTGCCTGTGTATTATTACAGAGGGTAGTATGAAAAAAGCCTGAACAGCTCAAATATAGGTGTACCTATGAAGGCTTAGGATAGCTACACACTCACAGTCAACATGAACATTTTAAGAGATACAGTTTTTCACATAATGTATCAATCAAAACTGGAAGGAGTCAGCGGTTGCCTTACTTCATCGTTATAATGTTCCAACAGTTCCCAGAAAAATCTGATGCTTGTCAGTCTTGACGACAGCATGCAGACTACTGTTCCCATCTCTGATGTGATAAAAACTGTCATACTACAAAGTACAACATTTTTGTTGTTCTGATACCCAAGCCTTCCAGCTGGACCAAGAAGGTGGGTGACTGGGATTTCTGCTGTCACAAAACCAGTTCAGAAATAGTCTTTTGTAGTTTTCTGATAAATATTCCACACATATTTTCAGCTTCTCTAAATCAAAGCAGCAGCAAAGAAACCCCGTTCTTGGTATTGACAGACCATATAAATGCATTCATGAAACCAAACATGTTAAAAAATGGATAAAAAAGGAAGCTGGAACACAAACAAGAAAGCAGAAAAGCACAATCAAGTATATGGAGGCAGAACTTTGTAGGACTAACATGACTACACAAATACTTCCTGAATTATAATCTTAATATGTATAATCAGGTTAAACAGTAAAGACATTAATCTATCTCATTGGTAGTCACTATACTACAAATCAATTTATCCAGCCTTTTCAAACAAGACTTCCTAGATTTAAATCAAGATTTCTCTACAATTAATTTATTTGAATGACTAAACCCAACAAATTTTCAAAGGCAGTTATACATTTTAAGATGTTGAGGAATTAACTGCTTCTCTCCATATGCAAAGTACTTTCTTTACTTCAGATATACAAGCACCAACAGTAAAACATAGTAAACTCTTCATGGACTCTCGGGAAAAAAAGCCCATAAGCACTAGAGTTAACTCAGGATGAAGTTAGCATCCTCATTTAATATTCCACTGCAGCAGGAACAAGAACAGAAAACAAACTCAAGAAGACTTAGAAGAAAGATACAAAGGAGAGAGATGGAGAGAGACTTGTTACTTTTTCTTCCTCTGTTCCCCTCTTTAAAGCCTAGCAAACTTCTGCAGGTTACTAAGAGCATATAGGCGCCCACTCATGGCCTTCACACAACATTCTGGGGTGCTTAGAGACAAAAGAGATGACAAAACCAAAATACTATTTGACCAGATCAGTATTTCTGAGAGCACTCTGCAATCACTGACAGCATCTCTCACTGTCCTCCCTCTGCTTTCAAAAGTGAGTTTGAGTCAAGCCACAAGCACCCTGGGCACCAGGTGAGATGCCACAACAAAAGCACGCTGCTTCTGCCAGACATGGCAGTACCCCAAAAAGCAGGAACACTCATGCCTCTTCCCAAGTCCAGAGGTTTGACCAGCAAGCCAAGTCACCTTTCCACCACACACAAAACACAGTTTATTTCATGTGAGATGAAGACAATTACTTGGTCTCTCAGATCTTACTCTAAACGAGGGTACTGGCCTCCATGGAAAGCCACTGGAAACTTCCTGGCCTGCACAATCAGACTTCACAATCTCCTTACACTGGGAATTACAGGAAAGAAAATATTTTTCTACAGTGACTCTGAGCATACTTGCAACTGCCTGGCAGCCAGGGGATCTGAGCAGAGTAGTTTCTTCACAACTGTTTTCAGTGCTGTAGATAGCACAAAAAGTAGCCAACGCATCAAAACGAGACAGCGCACAGGGGTCCAGCTTCTTACTCACACCATGATTCAAAGCTCAGCTGGATGGAAGAGGCTTATTTCATAATAATACGTAAATATTATGGCAGTTTCAAAAACAAAGTTGTGGGGTTTTGTAAGAAAGATAACAGAAGAAGCAACTTTTAGTCCATTACAATTTCCACTTCTAGATCTTGACCTGGGCTTTCTGTATCTCTTTTATATATCATCTTCATCAAGCACGAGGACTAAAACTGTTGGAAAACTGACAGAAGCTTCTAAGTTCAGGAACAAGAAATTCAAGGCTACAATAACTGTCTGTGTGTGAGTAGACAGATTCCTGAGATATAAAAGTGCAGGGCTACGAAGATGATTAAGGGCCTGGAGCATCTCTCCTATGAGGAAAGGCTGAGTGAGCTGGGACTGTTCAGCCTAGAGGAAAAGACAACTAAGGGGGGGACCTTATTAATGTTTATAAATATCTTAAGTATGGGATGCAGGGGGAAATGGCCAGCCCCTTTTCAGTGGTCTGTGGGGACAGGACAAGGGACAATGGCTGCAAGTTGGAGCATAGGAAGTTCTGCAACAATATGGGGAAGAACTTTTCCACAGTGAGGGTGACAGAGCACTAGAACAGGCTGCCCAGGGAGGTTGTGGAGTCTCCATCTCTGGAGATATTCAAGACCCATCTGGATGTCTATCTGTGCAATATGAGCTAGGGAGCTGCTTTGGCAGGGAGGTTGGACCAGATGATCTCTTGAGGTCCCTTCCAAGTCCTACGATTCGGTGATTCTGTAAGTATGCAAATACCAGCAGGGGAGCTTGCTAGCATCCATCCACAGAAACAGACAGATAATTCAGGCAAAGCTACACAGTAACTATGGGAGAGTCACAATGCAAGGAGCTGTAACTGGAAAAAACAATAGTCTTGACCAGCATCCTATAAAGCACCTTTGCAGCCTTAATGATCAAGACAAACACACTGAGTATAAACATGCTCTTCTTACCTCATAAGGCAGTTTATCAAAGTATCCATTAGTTGGCCATTCCCTGAGGGTAACAATGCTCAACTGTTTACTAAGACTGTCCATTCCACAGCCATACTTCTCTTCATCCTCATCTTCATCAATATCGTTCATATCAATCATTGAAGTCTTGAGTGAAAGCACAGGTCTCTCCTTGACGCCGTGTAGTACTACAGCATCCAGTTCGGTGTAGTAGTCCAGGAGAGAGCTGTTCACTTCCAGGCGGATTAAGTTTGTGGGAAAGTTTATCTGCTTGATACAAGGTGTGAACTGCCGAGCCTGGGGACCGTTCACCTTGGCAGGTGCCTCGGACCAAAGGATTTCCCATCTGTGAAAGAAAACATTGCACACACAGACAGCATAGGGATTAAAGTCAAAGTTATTAAAGCCACTTCTGAACACAGGAAGAGTGAGTCTCTATCAGAAGTATTTAACAAATGAGAAGCAGTGTTGAAAAGAAAGTGAAAATGTTGTTTTCCCTAGACTTTGTAAATATCCTAAGGATGAATTTACCAGGGCACACTAACTCATTACTTTAGGATATTTTCTCTGCATTGCTAACTACCAAAACAAGCTCTGTGCTCAGTCACACACGTTAGAGTATTGTTATTCACACACAAGTTGTTCTAACATTTCACAGGTAAGGCAATCATAGCAAACAGATTAGGATGTCTTCACAATGTCTTCACTTCTATTAGTATAAGTAGGCAGGAACAGTCTTGCCACATAACCCAAAGAGAGTCACATGACCTCTCATTTCCCACAAAACACAACAAACCAGATAAAAACACACCCCACAGCTCAGACTTTTTAAGGTCAAATCTGCTCAAAATGCAGCACTGCAAATTACTAAAATAACCCAAACCAATCTAAATTTTACTTTGTTTTCTGTCTTAAAAGAAATGGTTTGCTTGCCTAAAGTAAGTCATTGTAAACAAAGAAAACAGAATCTTCAAGTCATTTTTGAAAGGGTTCTATGCAAAAAACCCTCTGAATTGCCAAGGTGCTAAACGGAAAAGTTTTTCTCTTCTTCGGTGCAGTGACAGAAAGAGTTTCAGGGCATGCACAGAACACACAGACCTCAAATCCCTTCCAGTGAACAACAGAGAAACCTGCTGCCAACTGAGTAAGCTAGAGAATCAGGTCTTACATTCATCAGGTCTGCAGTGCTCCCAAACTTGCCAAAAGGCCTGAAAACAGAAACACATTTTATATCTGTATGGGTCCCCATCTACTGAATGGATTTTAGAGGTCCTTCAGTCACTGATGTCCATCTTTACCTCCCTCAGGTCTAGTTAATTCCTAAAGAAGGAAGCCTCCAGCAGACAGCCACTGCTGCTACTGTCTTTGACAGTACTGTTAGAGATATCTCTGCATCCCAACTGCAAAACCCTGACACATCCACATCTGCACCACTTCTTTCTGATCACCCTAGTTACAGCTTCAAATATTTCTCTAAGGCTACTTGTCCTTTCACACAGGCTTCAGAAACTTTACCAGCTCCCTAACTCCTCAGCATCTTGGCTTTCCAGATTCCACTTACAAGTACGGCTCAACACTGCCATGTATTGCAGAACACACTGGGGAAAACAATTAGTAAAAAAATTTAAATAAATAAAATAAATCGTGCTTTGTTTTCCACAACCAAATGCCTAAATGTTGCCCACCATAACAAAGTAAAACAAATGTAAGGGCTTTCATTAAAACATAGCACACGGTATAAATAAGGCTTGGTGTTTGCTACTGCTTCAAGGATAGGAAAATAAATCCACATTGGCTGAAACTTCCATTTCATGTTGGACATTTTCAGGTATGCACAGATAAATTTTCCTATCCTACATCATGCTGCTCTCCACAAATACCTTACAGCACAATGGGAGGCCTGCAGAAGTCTTCTGTCAAAGGAGAGGGAAAAAAAGAAAAAAGAAAAAAGTAATGAACTAAAAACCAACATGCAGGACTGGTGAATACATAGCAGATCAGAAAGCACCAACACAGGTTAGTGGACAACTCTACCCTAAGGTGAACATTCTTTAAGGAGTGACTTGTTACTAAGGGAAGATTTCATTCATTTAGGAAATGAACATCACGCCTTGGCACAAAAAGCGGGTGTAGTCCCACCGTCACACCCCCTCACATGGGTCGATTCCCTAAGCAAATACGTAATGCTGGCAATGCACCTGACCTTTCTTGAACACATCCCGATCACCATCTGACATTTTGCTTAGATACTTTCATGTACCCACTCCAACGATCCTTAGGGAAACTCAAGGCTATTTTCCCCCTAATTTAGCACATGCTGGACCATCAACTTTTAACAGAATGTGTCTCAGTTATTGACTTCTTTGGTGCCCCAGAGAAAGGATTATCTAGCAGTAGCAGGGCTCTGGAAAAATATAATGCACTTGGAGGTCCAGGTTCATCAAACTGCAGAGTAACAACCTCCTTCAGCGAGCAGGCCCTCTAGTTTCCAGCATTTGTAATAAACTAGAGAAGAATAAATCATAGAATCACAGAATGGTTAGGGCTGCAAGGGACCTTAAAGACCATCGAGTTACAAACCCATACCATGGTCAGGGACACCTCTCACTGGACCAGGCTGCTCAGGGTCCCATCCAACCTGGCCTTGAACGCTGCCAGGGAGTGAGGCCATGGGGGCAGCCACCACTTCCCCGGGAAGCCTTGCCAGTGACTCACCACATTCACAGGGAAGAATTTCACAGAGAAGCATTTCTTCCTAATTGCCCATCTAAACCTATGTCCTTCCAATTTAAAACCATTTCCCTTCATCCCATCACTCCATGCCCTTCTAAAAAGTCACTCCCCTGCTTTCCCGCAAGTCCACTTCAGGTACTGGAAGGCCACTATAAGATCTCCCCAGAGCCTTCTCTTCTCCAGGCCGGACAGGCCCAACTCTCTCAGTCTGATTCCACAGGAGAGGTGCTCCAGCCCTCTGATCATCTTTGTGGCCCTCCTCTGGATCCGTTCCAATAGTTCCATGTCCTTCTTATGCTGGGGTCTCCAGAACTGGATACAGTACTCCAGGTGGGGTCTACTGAGAGCGCAGCAGAGAGGAAGAATCACCTCTCTCAGCCTGCTGGACCTGCTTCTTTTGATGCAGCCCAGGATACAGTTGGCCTTCTGGCCTGACAGTATGCACTGTAGGCTCATGTTGAGCTTCTCATGCAGTACCAGCACCCCTAAGTCCTTTTCTGAAGGGCTGCTCTCTAGCACATTATATCCCAGCCTGTATTGATGATGAGGATTGTCCCAACCCAGTTGCAGGACCTTGTCCTTGTTGAACCTCATGAGGTTCACACAGGCCCACTTCTCCAGCTTACCCAGGTTCCTCTGGACGACAACATCCTGTAATTCTGGCACATCAACTGCACCACTCAGCTTGGTGTCATCACACAGCACGTCTTTTTACAATCGTGTGCAACTCTACACTACATACCACATGCTGATGAACAATTGTCCCTGTCATACTGTTTTCATGAACAGCCTACTAACCTAACTTTAAAGGAGTTCACTGGAAAACCTCAAGTCTATCAGGTTGATTAATGCTTTTCTCTCCCTCAGAGTCACTGCACACAAGTACAGGTTTAAGTCACAGGGTTGGTATATTCCTCCCCAGTCCAGGCATAATCTTCATACACCCACTACTGGAAGTGGTGTCTTCATCTAGGACCAGCACTTTGACACTTAAATGAGCTACATGTAATCTGAATGGGACTAAAGACTCCACAGTTGCAACTGAATCAAAAAGTCTAAATTTCCAGGAGGCTTTAGTAAGAATTCCATTTCTTCTGTTCTGGAGCATGTGTTTTGTTAGTCATCCACTTCAAAATCCTTTGAAGAAAGGCATTTTGACAGCCAGTCCTGGTTTGAGGGCAAGTACCAAAAATCAGCTTCTGTAATAAGGCTGCCTGCATTTGTTCCAAGAGTAAGGTCCTCAGGAAAATATTTAACCCAAAACAACTGAATCCCCAGAAATACCTGTAAAGAAGTCAAAGGATTTTTCCTTTCCCCCTGCCCAGTGAGTTAATTCAGCAGCTCTCAAAAAATCACGGAGAATCAAATGACTGACGGTAGGACACTCTGTCCTCAGCTCCTGCAGATATACAGTAACAGCTGTTCAAAGGTGTTGCAATGAGAGCGCTTTGATAAGGTTTCACCAGTGATGTTCTAGAAAGCAGTGGTCTTCACACTGCCATGCAAAGCTTGAGCAAGAGGCAGTAACATCAGTGTTACTTTCTGTAGTGACAGAAGAAAATGAAGACGTTTAGGCAAAGTTTTTCCATTCACCTTTAAGGGACTCAGTTTTCCCATTAGATTTCTATCTCATGAAGACTCATTCTGCTCACATTTCTGATACTAAAGACTCCATATGCCTCTATGTTAAAAAAAAATAAAAATATTTCCCATTCTCCTTCCCTTACCATAAAGGAAAACACAGTCTAGTGATTTTTAGGCTGAGAAACATGCTTGCAAGTCTTGTGTCAAGTAAGAGCACATCTTTAATATCTGAGGGTTTTTTTTAATTGACCTAATGCTGTTAGAAAGCTTTTTGATGGCTGACGACTGAGTAGACCTGGCTATTTCTGAAGAAAATGTATAGTAAGATCCTTTGGCAAAGTGGTTCCCAGGAAAAGTGATCGACTTTCTTTCTGGAAAGACAAGATTAAACTTTCCTGCAATCTGCTGAGATTTCTTGCACTGTAAAACTGAGACTGCTGTAGAAAGTGAATAAAATATCATGTGCTATTCAAGGACAAAAAATACATTCCCTGTCCCAAGAAACTTAGAGTTGCACTAACAGACAAAAGAAAGGAAAGTTTCAGATAGAGGCCCAAGGGGAACCTAAGGAATCTCAGAGAACAGTATGACCACACGTTTGCTGAAACGGCAACTTCTGCAACAATTGCAATCATGGTATGTGACTATGATACATCCCAGCCATCCTTCTCCAAGCAAGCGCTCTGTAAATAATCTGTAGGCTACTTAACAAGAAACCAGCTCGTGCCTGCTAAGATGCCATGGATGCTTCAGCATACTAGGTTCAACACAACTTGGAAAGTGCACCCCTAGTCACTGCTGTGAGTTCATAAACACAAAAGGCAGGGAAGCCTGATCATCAGAACAACATCTGAACTATTCAGATCAAGGTGACAAGCCAAGTTCACAGCAGCCTAATTACTAGGGGGAAAATACGCAGCAGATTTCCTTTCATTTGAGAATGAAAGGAGAATTTTTGAGAATTCAATTCTAAAATACCAGGGAGAGCAGACAGGACTCCAAGAATGCTCAAGGCATTTAAAGTATCAAAAGCTATTTCAAATAACTGCCCTGGCCACATGAGCTTTTTATGGGATTGTGTCCCGTGACCCCAGAATTCATTCTTCTATGACAGTCATCTGGACAAGGAAAAGCTGCTTCCCTGAAGATGTCAAAACAAGTTACAAGTAAGGATGCAAATGGCTAGAACTTAAGTTGTGTGTTACACATAGGTGAGATACAAGCCCTGAAGGTCCCTTATCACATTCCAATGTGTTGAGGGTGATCTCTCGAGGTCCCTTCCAACCCCTACAATTCTGTGATTCTGTGATCTGAGATTCACAGGGAATAAAAGGTAGACAACCGTGTGAATGTCACTCTCTACAAGCAAGAGACTCAGGATATTTAACTTGCAGTATACTCCCTTTATCATAAGGGGAATTTGGGGTTTGCTTGGTTTTTTTCATTAAACATTTTGATCCCAATCTTGTCTGCCAACAAAAAAAATCTGCAGCATTCCCTCCTAGATCTGATTTCCAGAGAGAGCCTACTGCCTAAATACAATGAAATTCCTAATGGAAGGAGATCGAGCCTTTTACTTTGTCCACCTTCCTTAGCCTGCTCCTCTGGTTGCAGCAGCTTCTGCCTCAACAGGCTTCGAGACCTTCAAGAAGAGGAAGGAACCTGGTGTGCAACAAACACAGCTAAGCTAGGAAAGACTAAGCCAAGCTGTTCATTTACAAATCAGACCCGAATTTTGCTCAAAAGAGCATCTAACAAAATTCTAAATGACATGAAAGAACTTAAATTAAAAAGAAACAAATGGTGGGTATGCACAAGGCAGAATGGAACTGCTCCCAGCCAGTCAAATGATCGTGCTATCTCGTCTGTGAGAAGAAAACCTCATCAATGTTAGACTTTATCTGTGGAAAACAAGAAAAAAAATAATCACAGAACAATCTCCAATCTACTAAAAAAGCAATCATCGTGTAGCAGTAAGGACATATGCTACGAAACACCACCCCTTAGTGCTGCCACACATCCCAGACTAGTTAGGAATCTCTGGGTTTGAGCTTTTATAAAAGCACATGAATATGTGGTGTCACTGTAACGTACATGAGATAAGAGAAACTGTCAAATTAATTTAAAAAAAGACCACGACAGAAGAAGAACAGGGACCATTTTTTTCTTTTATAATCCAAATTTAAAAAGCAAAGTTATTTTTGTAAAAAGAAAAAGTTGAAAAACTTCTGGAAAAATTATTTGTGACTTGAAAGCTCCCTTTAAACACACACAAACTCTTTCCATCTGACAGCAGTTAACTATTAGGAGTATCAAAACGTTTCAAAAGGGCTGACACCAAGGAAGCCATTAGGGAATGGCAAAGAGTAAGCCTTCTGAGTAAATAAGGATGAAAAAGAAATGGGTAAAACCCCCCACTTTTTCCTCATCACAGAAGCTAGCTGTGTCTTACCCATCAATCTAAAACGCTATGAGAAACAAAGAAAATTCTCTTGTTTGAGTTCAGCTGCTGTCTCCCCATCACGGCTGTGTGGAGCTCTGCCTCTTCCACCGGATGAAGAGGGACTTACTGCTGCCACCAAACCCTAATGTACACCATGATACAAAAATCTCTGGGCTGTGCTAGTACAATTATCATAGTGCAACACAACAGGAAGAGAGAGGTATTTCTTCACTGCCTAACAACTATATGCCACAATATTCCTTTCATATCAGATTAGCAATTTTTGCTTGGATTTTCTGCACTCAGAAAATACATGTAACAAATCTGTACAAAGACACTAACATCTGTTAGGATAGTTTAAGAAATTAGCAAACACTTCTCACCAGTCAAGGTGTGAGTGGCACTAATGAAAAGCCGAAAAGGTCTCCATGTGTACAGACAGCAGTTTCTCTGACATTTATGATTCTTAAAAATTGGTTTATTCAGAAGAACAATATAATGTCTTCTGTGTTTAAAGCAGCAAAAGACGTGAGAGGCCTGAGAATCCTCAAATTGTTGGAAGCTGGTTAAACTGTAATGAAAAAGCAACTCTCACGGTTTGACCATTATAATTATTTAGGAACAATTATATTCCACTCTGAAAAATGTATGCTTATTTCCATTCCATGAAGAGCTGATCCTGCCCCTAAAAGGACTCTGAATAAAGCTGACCTGAGACAGTGCCCCACAAACCTGTACCTGATGGCAGCATTCAATGAGTCAGCAAGACAAAGACATGACTAAAAACCTTTCCCTGAGCACTTGCACAAGTCATTCTTTCATACAACTGAAGCACAAAGGGAGAAACCAAGCAACACATTGGGCAACAGCACGGGCTATAGCATTTTTTTCTACAAGAATACATAACGTGCCCTTGAGCAAGTCCCTAGCACAAGGAAGACATGGGCTGTTGAAGTGAGTCCAGAAAAGAGCCACAAAGATGGGGCACCTCATATGAAAAGACAGGCTGGGAGAGTTGGGCTTGTTCAGCCTGGAGAAGGGAAGGCTCTAAGGAGACCTTAAAGCAGCCTTCTGGTACCTAAAGGGCCTATAGGAACATTGGGGAGCACCTGTTTACAAGGGCAGGTAGTGATAGGACAAGGGGTAGTGACTTTAAACTAAAAGAGGGTAAATTTAGATTAGATATAAAAGAAAAAAAATCTTCTGTGATGGTGGCAAGGCCCTGGCACAGGCTGCCCAGAGAAGCTGTGCCTTCCCCCTCCCTGGCAGTGTTCAAGGCCGGGTTGGATGGGGCTTCTGGGGCAACCTGGGCTAGTGGAGAGTGTCCCTGCCCATGGCAGGGAGGGTGGAACCAGATGAGTTTTGGGGTCCCTTCCAGCCCAAACCATTCTGTGACTCTATGAAGGACTGCAGCGCACCAAGTCCTTACAAAGCCTCTTGGAGGTTAGCTGACCTTACACATAGCAAAGTCTAGGATGAGCTGATGGTTTAAATACTAAATAAAGAGGGGAAAAAAAAAAGATAACTCAACTAGCATAATCCACTAAGCATAACATTCCAACAAGTTTCAACAGACTTTTTCCTCTCAACAGTTTTGACTCCACCATTAATTTGGCCTTTTTACAGCAAGGTAAGAACTGGTGAAAAGGAACCTTTCAATGATCTGCCCTTTCTACATTGGTGATCAGAAACACATCCAGACTCAGAAGATAAAACAAAACAGCACTTTAATGATTTAGGCAATAAGTTGATTTAAAATTGAGTATCAAAATAGTCAGAAGAGGAAAACAAGTTTCCAAGTTTTTTAAGAAAAGGAAAACATGTTTTCCTTTGAGTAAGTGGGACATGGCCTTTTTTAATAGAAGAAAATAGTATGACAGTTTTTCAAGTCCAAAACATCACTTAAACACAGAATCACCTGAGATTATCAGCAGCATTCTACCTTCAAAAGAACTAGTTCTTAGTTGACACCTCAGAGAATTTTTGTAGGTGAAAACAAGGGACCAAGAACTGAAGCAGAAAAGAGATCACATTCTTGCAACTCTTCATATGCTCCTCACAAACACGAGCAAATGAACAGAGAAAAAATACTGCACACCCCATGTGGAGAAAGGGATCCTTCATCTTACCTTCAAAACACAATCCATAAGACATGTTTGTCTCTTTCTGGAAGAAAGAAGACAAAATAAATGTGCAGCTCAGAAGACAGGAGACTAACCACATGTGCAGCTCTGAACAGGCAAGTCATGCTGAGGAAAGGAAAGCCAAAAAAAAAAAGTCCCACTGATACTTCCTTAGCATCAAGACTGGCAAGTATTGAAGATGCAGCATAGCCAACTGGTTCTGAGGCTCCCTGAGACAACCTTCTTCTAGAAAAAAAGAATTCTTAACCTAGGTAGACAGAATAGAAGATATTCCTGCCTACAAAGAAAAATCAGGGTCCTGCAGAAGCTCTATCTTTTTTTTAATGAAGGGACAGTCTGAGCTCTCACTGTGACCACACCCCAAGAGGAGTCATAAGCACATCCCCAAAAGTTTTTTATTAGTATTTTCTCTTTCATCTTTAAGCTTTCTGAACAAACTTCTCTATTTTTTTTATTACACCTTACTAAATAGCTCCTTCATAGAACCACAGAACATCCTGAGTTGGAAGGCAACCATAAGGATCATCAGGTCCAACTCCTGGCTCCACACAGGGCCAGCCAAGTCTGAGCATGTGACCGAGCACACCATCCAGACACTTCTTGAACCTGGACAAGCTCAGTGCTGTGACCATTTCCCTGGGGAGCCTGTTCCAGTGCCCAAGCACCCTCTCAGTAAAGAGCCTCTTCCTAATATCCAACCTAAACCTCCCTGGTCTCAGCTTCATAGCATTACCTTGGGTTCTATCGCTGGCCATCAAACAAAGGAGATCTGTGCCTGCCTCTCTGCTCCCCCTCAGGAAGCCACAGACCCTGATGAGGTGTCCCCTCAGCCTCCTCTTCTCCAGGCTGAACAAACCTAGGGACTTCAGCCTCTCCTCGTAACAGTTCCCCTCCAGACCCTTCCCCATCCTCATTACCCTCCTCTAGGCACTTTCCAATGGTTTTGTATCCCTCTTGTACTGTGGTGCCCAAAATTGGACCCAGTACTTGAGGTGAGGTGGCACCAGCAGAGTCTAGAGTTGGACAGTCACCTCCCTGGACGGGCTGGCAGTGCCGTGCTTGACGAACCCCAGGATATGGTTGGTGTATCAGTTCAGTTAACGTCTCTTGAGCTTTTCTTCAGCACTTTTTGGCCTTTACACAAAACTATAAGAATTACATTGTTCGAAGAACCAAAACCTAAATGGACATTTTTTATAAAGCAGCATAAGCTTATTGCCCAGAATTATATCCTTGTGGTGCCCTGCAGCACACTATCCTACTATTACTCTAATGCAATAATATCAACAGTTCCAGAAAAGACCTCTACATAGATCTGTGCTACATCATAAAACTAAGTAAAATCTAGATTGTAAAAAGTAAAATGAAAGTTCACAGAGTAATCGGCCGAAAGTCATTTCACATTGGGTTCTAAGTTCTAAAGTTTTAGAAGCTGCCTGCACTACCTATAAATACATTCTGCATTAT
Source organism: Laterallus jamaicensis coturniculus (assembly GCA_022605575.1). Lineage (NCBI taxonomy): Eukaryota > Metazoa > Chordata > Aves > Gruiformes > Rallidae > Laterallus > Laterallus jamaicensis. Next base: position 2,718,901 of record JAKCOX010000027.1, read on the forward strand.
AATGCAGTTCTGAAGTTGGGCAGGCCATTGTTATTTGTTCAACCTATCCCTGTTCCTTGAATTTGGATGTTTACTTTAGAGCTATACAGTCTATACTTATCAGAGAGCTGTAAAACAAACAACTGCACTAAACAACAGTGGATGACAGAAATCACACAAAATAGATTAACTGGGAATTTTGAATACATAACACGACACATGATTTTCTAGTGGTTTTGAATAAACATCTACGGCTCTGTGTTAGGAAACACAGTATACAGAGTTAGACCTAAAAGCATGCTTTTTAGCTATAAGAGGCAGGTCAGTGAAAAACCACCCACCATCCAAGCTAACACTGCTTATACTGCCAAAGTGTGTTAAGCATGTCCTTTTCTATAGGATACATTTTTTCTTCTATCAGTTCTCCTTTCCTTTATGGGGTCGGTATCATTTCATCTCTTTTTGATGTAAATGGAGTAGTCTGATCGCACACACTGATAGCTCTTCCCACTAGGAGCAAAACCAACAGGGTCCAATCAGCTTCTTTAGTCCATGAAACAAGCGCAAAAATGAAGCACAACTCACACCCTTTGTCTAGGCCAAAAATAAAGATCAGATAAATAGCATCACCTTTTCCCTGACTGTTTTGTGCTTCTGATTTTGGCCTTATGGATAGTTATAATGCCTGACTGAACTAAACATACAAGCTAAAGCACACAGAGAGGAGTTTATAACTACTTGAAGCAGAATAATACCACAACCATGAATCCTCAGCCTCTTCTAGGCAATTTGTTCTCCTTATTGGAGAAAGAGAAGAACTCAGAACTGCCAGTTCAAAAGTTATTTTTTTGTACATACGTATTAATCACTGGTCATGGAAATTCCAACACAAAGCCTACCATTACACAATCAAACCCGATATTAGGATCTGCATTAATTCCTACAAAAAGTTCTACAACGCTGAAGTTGCTACAAAAACACACCACCACTTTTATAAACAATCAGAAATAAAGAAAACGTTGGTGAGTCACATACAGAACAGACATGCTGGGAAGTAAAGATCTCTGAACTGTGTTATTTGTATCATTTAACATCTTACAGGAAAGCACAAAAGAGGAAAAAATAAAATTACCTTACTTCAGCTGGTGGATTTTGCGAGTAAGGATTTGCAGAGCATGCCAAAATCCTGACTACAGCTCCAGGATGGTACGTTTCCAGAATGTGCACTGCGGTGGGATAAACTGGTTCCTCAAAAGCAAGTTCCACGTAGTCCTGGCTGCAGAAGGTGGGCGGCGTCCTCTTGAACGGCAGCCGAGCGCTAGGGCAGTGATCCCACCAGGTCCCGTAAGTTCGAAAGACGGCAGTCTGAGTGAAGTCCCCAGAACTAGGGTACACGTTCGGAATACCTGCTAAATTCCACATGGTGTACGACATGCTGTTTTCGCTGCCATAGTGAGAGCTGAAATCCAACACTTCTTTGGCATACTGAACTATTTCAACGTTGATAGGTAAGGCTCGGGTGTTCGATTCAATAGCCCTCCGGCTGTTCATTTCTCCTCTGGTCGCTGTCCTAGCTCGGCGCCGAAGGCACATATAGTAAAACATGCTCAGAACTGTTAACATGGGAAACACTGGTGACATCTAGAGAGGGCTTGGGAGGATGTGAAAAAGGTCAGGAGTCCTCTATAAGGTGCATTAACTGCTTGTGGTGTTTTGGAAAAGAGCTGATAAAACAGAATGAATAAACGTAGTGAGCAGACGCAACAGGCTCAGAAAGCAAGCTGTACTCTTCCAAATACCCTCTTAAACCAAGTCCTCTACCAACACTAACAAACTATTGTAATTTTAAGACAGTTATTTAGTGGGAGCCTACTAAATGGCTTCCCACTTACTGGGCTTAAAAAGAGAGAAGACTAGGAAGAAACATTAACCAAAACTAGTCCATAGGCAACAAAAAGACTAATGGTTAAATTAAGCATTATTTTCAGGGGTTTATTAAGAGAAAAAAGACTTGTGTTGATTTATGGAAATGAAATCAAATACGAAATGAAATCCAGCCCTTGCAGTAAACAACTGTAGAAGAGTATCTGAAGGTACAGCTGAAATTCATCTGTAGTGTAGTTTTGAAATACTTAAAATTTATTTTTAAACAAAGTACTCGGGTGCCTAGTCAGGCTGCAGCAGGACACAGCTCTACAAAGCCTAAGGTACTTCACTGCTTATATTTTGCAATAGGATGGCACATTAGTCCAAATTAGTTCATTTAAAGCTAGCTCAAGTATATATTATAATCTAGAGAGTAAATACACTCTTCAAACACAGCTCATAGAAAGCTAGACAGCTACTCCAGCAAATTGTATCCTCTAAATTGTTTCCATAATTTGTGAATGGTTTTAAAAGTGAAAACGAGCTTAGGACAGTTAATCTAATCAAAAAACTTAATCCACTGCTTCCTATATCAGAGCACTACCCTGAAACATTCACAAAAATACTGTCTTTACCTTTTGAAGTTGTCCATGACAACATTCACCAATGATAGAAGGGTCATCAGCCTCCTGAAGGATGCTCAGAATTCATTAACATCATCTTCCTTTAAGCCAAGCAACAAAGTAAGTCTTCAAAAGAGTCCTGGCATCAGAAGCAGAAGTCCCCACAGAAAACATTTTACTTCTGATAAGAGAAAATATTTTCATTTATGTAACAATTCAGTTAAACACAAAGCGTACTAGATCCACTACTGTCAGGACACCTAAAAAAATCCACACAAAGCATACTAATAATAATTACGAACAGCAATGTGCTTTGCACAGCCTACACCAAATCTAACTGTTAAACAGACAAGCAGATTTAACAGTTAAAAAAAAGTCAAAGTAAAGGTGTCTGTTTACAATGATGAAGAAATATGTATAGCTGAATGCTGTTTATGGGCCACAGAAGGGCCGTATCATATTCTCTACTAATAAGGAGCCTCTTATGTTTGTCCCATATTTAGCAGCCACTCCATACCTGCGTGATATAAACTGTTAGATTTGCCAACACAACAACAAAATGCAGAAGGCATTCTCCAATTTCTGCTAGGAGTACACAACACACTCGGGCACTAACACAGCACCCCACAATTCCCATCCTCCAGTACTACAAACTGTTTCTCACAAACTGGCCTTCAGGTTAACATGCTCATGAGCTTAATTTACTACAGAAGAATGAGTAATACCCGTAACCTGTTAAGAGGCCAAAACAGGGAGGACTAAGCATGTCTCAGAATAAGTGTTTCTTCAACAGCCCGTACTGGATTTGCCGATTAGTTTATCACAGGACACGTACTGCAGTAATCACCAAACCGACAGAGGTTACTCCTCTATTGCAGATGACACATCAAACAACGACCAACATGATGCCCGACAGAGAAGCCACATAGTTCCTGTTTGCGATGGGTACAAGGGAGACTATACTTAAAGATTACATTTCCAAAAGCTCTATAAAGCATGGTAAATAATTAAACAGATAGAGACAAATCAGAGTAACTTTTGCATGCCTCTATAGAAATCCACTTATTTCTTGTGTGTTTCTTGGGTAAATCGCTTGCTTCCTGTATTCTTGTTGCCACACATAGATGTACAAACAGCTCGTTTTCGTGTGAACGTTGCCAGCAAGAAGGCACTTGTGGTAGCAGATAAGGACAGGCTGCACTATTTGACCCTCTTACTCCTGACAGCAAGAAAGTTTACTAACGAAGTGTTCACTTCTCACTTTCTAGCCTCTTCTATTATTAGCTTTTTGTTTAGTTCCTGTCCTTCACTCAGTTCACATGTTGACATAGCTGTCAACAACATGAATTACTCCTGACAGACGGGAATGCATAAGACGATAATGCCTGATCCAATTCAAGCTCTCCTGGAATGCCAAAACCCAACAATGTCACATTTCCCCCAAACATCCTGTTGAACCATCTTTTAGAAAAGCCACTGGGAAAAAAAACCAGCACAACCCTCTATCTCTCCTCCTTAAAAAACAACACCACCAAAACATAACAAAAAACCCCACAAACCTACAGTTCCAAACTGAAAATTGCTATTTTATCTTTTCAGCATGGAGCTGCTCTAAGATGTTAGCGAAGACTACAAGCACATTCTCCTTCTGGATTTTTTTCCCCTCTTAAAATAATAATTGATTTACAGAATACGTCAATACACATTAAACTTCAACAGACTTGCTGCTGTCAAGCCCTCAAATCACGTGCAGACCAGCAATTACACCAGCTTCTGACTCAAAATTTCACTGATTAACATGGTTGGAAGCCTGCTTCATGGGAATGATGACTTCACAGAGCTCAACTTAAAGAATCATTCAGTTAAGGTACTCCAAAATCAGGTGTGAATCACTGATCTCCTGTAGGCACCATACAGACCTTCACTGCAAACTCCCAGCTTCCTCTGGCTGCAGTCCAGGGTTCTCACAGCACTGCAGTAACATCCATCTGCGCTCCCTGCCAGCCTGTCCAAGTGCAACCTAACCTCCAGCTGGTTCAGAACTCTACATCAACAAGCTGGCCAGTTTAAGTCAGGTCTAACAGAGCAGGTGACTTGAAATCACACTACAGATTCTCCATTAGCAGAAACATGAATTCAGATCATCCTCCCTCCACCAAACACCTGATGATTTTCATAAAACACGTAAAAATTTTACATCCTTGACACTGATGCCCCTTTGTCATCTTTGGCTGACATTGGTCAACAGGCTCCAAAGTGGATAAGTGGGAAGAAAAAGGGAAGAACACACAGCTTTTATAAAATTGTCTTAGTCTGAACAACACAACCGGTGGTATATATTGCTAATTTAACACTTTAGAAGCAATACAGGATTTAGTAGTTTGCAACTAGTAAGAGGAAACAAAACTATTATAAAAGAAGGATAAATAAGCATTAAGACTCCAATACAAATGAGTTCTTCTTTTGGCACTTTAAAAGAAGCAATAGAAGTTCTATTGAGTTAAAAGACCAATGAAAAATTGCAGAGGAGGTTAAAGGATAATAAGCTAGTGAAAGAATTACATTAAATACAGATAAGTAGGGCCAGATGATATAGAGATTTTTTCAGGAACTACCATGGGTCAAGCTGATTTCCAATTAAGGCAATTTAACTTTGGGGGAAAAAAAAAAAAAAAAAGATAAAAATGCAGACTCAGGCCTATGCAAAGCATTGAGATAAACAGTTCTGTAGCGGAGCAGTTCATGTACATGCAAAGTTTATATGGAAAACCCCTCCCTCCCCCCAAACTGCTTGACTATTCTTAAGAGATCCGTTCGGGCCTATGCAACTACACCTTCCAATCTCTGGCAGCATCTCTGGCCTGCTGTATGCTATTAATTTTCTTTTGTACAGGCATAATTATGCCAAACTGAAGCTTAATAAAGGTTTCTTTTAAACAGATTTTATTCTCCTCCTCCCAGGCAGCAGACGTTTTCTTTCGTAACTTTTTTCAGTCAAGAAACCATTAAATGGACTGACACGGCGCTGCTGAACACCAAGGCCTTCAGCAGCCACCGCAGGCGAGTGCAGAGGGCATAAAGGTTTGATTAGAAACAGAACGCAGCATGCTATGACTGCACAGTGACTTGGTGGGGTGCTGCCCTAGGCCTACACACCTCATTTACACTTCCAAACTGGATCCCCCTCCCCAGCCACTCTCCAGGCTGCCGGAGCTCTGCCCACCCATCTCCTGCCCCACAGAGACCCATCCCTCTTGGCTTCACAGCCACCCCTCCAGCCAGCACTGCTGGGGAACCAGAGGGGTTCAGCAGCCATGCACCAGCTACTCCTGCAGACAGGTGTAGCTTTCAGTCTGTTCACCGACCCAAACCAACTTGTTGCCAGTTAACTTGAAGTCAGTGCTGGCTCAAGTTAAGGGGCAGGACCACTGCAAGAGCCCCAAGTCAGACCAGCTCAAAGCGCCACCGAAATATAATGTCTAGTTTTGCAGGAGAGATGAGACTCCAGAGAACCAGGTTGGACTAGACCTGGAATAAAACTTTCCTGAGACAGACGTTGCTCTCTTTCAAGTACATTACTGTGCCTCTGAATATTTACAATCTCTCCTATTTACATCACTACTTAATTGACAACTATTTCAATTATATGGGCAAATTCCCTTTTCTATATGATTAAGCCTTCTCCACTTCATGCCATAGATATAGAAAGCCTTCTACAATAATTCACTATTACCTTCTTTCAAACACAACCAACCTTGATAAATGAAAATATCTTATGGCTTTTCTACAGATTCCATGGGAACAGGCAGTAATTAAACTAAATAATCCAAAACCACTAAATAGCTTTTGGCCTCCAGGTGACAGGAGATAGGACAAGGGGAAATGGCACAAAGCTGTGCCAGGGCAGGATCAGATTAGATGTCAGGAAAAATGTTTCACTGAAAGAGTTGTCAGGGCCGGGAACAGGCTGCCCAGGGAGGGGGTTGAGTCACTATTCCTGGATGTGTTTAAAAAAAGGGTATATCAGGACAGGAACAGTTGGGCTTGATGATCTGAAAGGTCTTTTCCAACCTTGTGATTCTGTGATAGGTGAGGAATACCTTCCACATCATACCTGTTGTGCAGTTTGAGACTCACCAATCTCAAAGGCTTTTAACTTGCTCAGGCCTTCAGGTCTCAAGCATTCCTGCAAAGCTGACTAATATCTTACTCCTTCCATTTTACAAGCAGCACTAATTGGTCAGAGATAACTGAGAAGAAAGACCAGGACAGTAAATGTTTCCTAGAAAATCCTTCCTCAATTTTAAGGTAGTTCTGGAGAACAGATGATTCTATTTTGCCCCTTTGTACGTGGAGTTTATGTACACAAATCCCTTTTCCAGCATCCAAGCAACCCATTCTGATTCTTGTACCTATCATTTGGGTTGTTTTTACAAATTCTTCTCCCCAGTATTCACAATTTCATCCCACAAGAGCAGAAGCAGGGCACACTTACTAGTTATTCACCAACCAGAACACTGAGCAAAGGTGGGAAATACACAGAAAAATACCAGGGATTGAGGGGATGTAAAGTGAAGGATGTGTGTAAAAATGTAACAAGTAACAGGTACGAGACACAGAAAAAAACATTTTAAAAATTACCTATTTGCAATTACATTGCATTCCTGAGTCATCCCTGGCAATGCATGCATAAAACAAGAGTTTGTACTGCTTCAAGAGAAGCAAATGTTGTATATACAAGTCATGTATACACCAGGTTTGATTTTTAAAGCCGGAGAAGTAATAATCCCTCTTTACACCAGCTTTGCTAATCTCACACTTGGGAGTACTGTGCAGAGTTTTCTTTCATTTGACTATAAAGGAAACAGCAATATTGACAAATTACAAAGAACGTATAAATGACAAAACCAATAGATTGTATTATCTCTGAAGAAAGATTGATGTAATTTAATATATGCGTCTTAGATAAAAGATGGTAAATGGGAAATCTCTTAATTATCTTTGCACGTTAATGCACAGAGGGAATAGGGGAACCTTACATTAGAGGCGAAAACAGAGTATTTTTACCACAGGTTAGCATCTCTCGCTGTTAATTACCTAGATTATACCAACATCTACACTCAACTCGTTCAAACTAGAAGCTAATAGTAATTAAAAATTAATAAACTCTTACAGCTTATTTTAAACTCAGGCCCCACTTGTTGTGCTTCTTCCTATGATGCGTTCTGGCACTAGAACCAGCCATCTTACCCATTTTCAACTTCTAAATTTATGGTTTGGGGGGCAAAAAAGAAAAAGGAACACCGTGACAATTCCATCTATTTAATATCATGCTCATGTCGCTGCCATGAGCGTCAAAATATGCAAAATCCAAGCATTTCAGATTACTTCACTGATGGCCCTCCTGCTGGGACCATAACTCATTGCGCACTTTAGCGCTGCAGCATAAAGGCCCCAAACGTTCCTTAGGCACCTGTTGCAAGCTCCAGATGACCACCCTGCCTTCTGGGGGTTGTCTTCCCAGGTAGCAAAAACTGCTTTTTGGTATGTGTAACTCATCAGGTAGCTCCTTTTAAAAGGGCAGCTCCCTCTGCACAAAGCCCGAAGTCACCAAGGTTGCACCACTTCGTTTTGAACAACTGCCCACCCAGCTACGGTGGAGCTCTCCTCCTCACGCCTAGAAGAAAAATAAATACACATCCCCCTTCGATGCCACTTTCAGTGAGAAATTCTAGTGTATTTGTCCTCTCATTTTTCTCTTACAGGTGTTGTACTACCTCTCCGTGCAGCCTCATTCTGCCTAGCATGCCCTTGCAGGCCAGCTGCTTCCCCGCTGCACTGGCCACAGCCGTCAGGCCACACAGCCACCTGCCTCACCCTGCCTGCATCAGCCAGCACCGGCAGTAACTAACAACTCACGTGAGGCCCAACACAGCCAAGCACACACCTACAAAAACAAACTAAAACCAAATAAATACTAAAAGCCACTAGTCAAGCTCCTACCCTGTCCTGTCCTGCTGTGAGAATGCAACTGGGGCACAAGGTGTAAGCACGGCAGTGACAGCACGGCACCCGAGGAGAGCCCGATGCTCCCACAGCTGCTGATGCCCCTCACCTGGGATGAGGCCCTGCCCCTGCCCTGCCCTGCCCTGCCCTGCCGCCTCTGTCCGCTTCGACGGCTGTACCTCCGGTCGTGCTCTATCCCACCCTCCTCCCCCGACGCTTTCGTACCCCTCGGGCGCTCTACCCAGGGGCCCAGGCCCACGGGCACCAGATGCAGGCGGGACTACCCGGCATCACCGCTGCTCTCCGGGTCCCCTCTCTGACTCCCGGGCGGCAGCCCGCCCCGGCCCCGCCTAACACTGCCGGGGTATCGGCCCCGCCTCCCGCGGCCAGGCGGGCACGCACGCACCTGCGGTCGGCCGCACGCACCGCGCAAGACCGGCACTCGGCGCCGGGCTGCTCCCGGGGCCCGGCACCGCGCTAACCGTCTGCAAGGCCGGGCGGGGGCGCCGAGGGGGCGCCCGGCAGCTGCCTCCCCGCCGAGGCGACCACCCCCCCACCCCGCCCCCTCGCCCCGGGCCGTGTCCCGAGGGGAGGAGCCCCGGTAGGCAGAGCGAGCCGACCCTCTCTCCTTCCCTCGTCTCCCCGCGCCCGCCCCTCCCCCGCCCGAGCGGAGCCGCCACCCTACCCCGTCCGGAGGGCGGAGCAGCCCGGGCCGCACGCCGCCGCGCCAAGCGCCGCCGGAAGCCCCTCGCCGCCGCGGAGGCGGGGCACCGGAGGAAGAGGCGCGGCGGCGGCGGGCCGCCGCGGGGGCGGGGTCGCGGGCTGCGCCTGCCCGTTCCAGAGCGCGGGGTGGGCCGGGCCGTGGCGGGCGGCTTGGCGGCGGCGGCGGCTGGGCCGCGGGGGGATTGCCGAGCTGCCCGACGGCCTCTCTGTCTGTAACTGACGGCGAAATCCCGAGAAAGACGGGTTACGGTTTCGTTGTTGTTTTGAGGCTCGGGTGTCGCCGTGCCTCCGGTGTCGCCGGGCCGCCCTTGGGAGCCCACCTGCCCTCGGCGAGCCGCGGCCCGGTTCCTCCAAAGCGGCTTACACGCCTCGCCCCAGCCCTTGAACCTGGGTTACACACCTCGCCCCAGCCCCACCGCGTCATGCCTTTAGCCTGAGCCCCCGGCGTGTCATGAGGGCAGCCCTGATTTTAATTGATCTTAATGAGTACCTGCTCCAGCGAACTGCGGTGCTTCTGGGGTCCCTGGCTGGCCTGTTGGAAGGAATCGTCATACTCTGCTTCCATATCTTTGAGTTTCGTACGCAGGCCGAGCATTGGCACTTGGGCTGCCACGTCCAAGGCCATCGCCGGCGAAGGCTGCCAAAACTGCAGTCAGTCCGTCTAACCTCCTCCCCATGCCCCCAGCCATGCGCCACGCTAGACGATACCCAGGGCTGCTCAGCTACAGTAGCAAACAGCGGTGCTGACTCTGGCTGGGTGTTTAGAAAATAATTCCAAATACCCAGAAAACAGTAACAAGTAATTGCTGTCAAAGGTACTTTTTTGTATAATGCTATAATATCAATTCTGTACATTTCTAATACATTCCAAATACAGAAATACAAATTTAGAGTCTGGGCTTCTCTGTTGCTGTCTGTCACGCCAGACAGGCCGCCCCACCGTCTTGTCTTCCATCAGCAGACGTGCTGGCGGGGCAACCGGTTTGTAGGCAATTCGTATACCCACATGCACAGACAGAAATACATTGATGGATTTGTCATATGCATATAATAGTGCTGCACCATTGAGAAAATACACAATTTAATCCCCGACTTTTAAGGCAGTACTTCTACAGAAGAGGAAGGTAGGCTTTTCGGGTTCCAGTGGCCAGAGGTGTAGCATGTCTCGCTGCATCAACTACTGTCGTACAGTCAGGTACAGAGTGCTGAGAAAGGTGCTTTCAATTACCACCTTCCCAGGCAGTTGCCATCTCAAAATTTCAATTTGTAATACAAGAAAATAAAAAAAAAGGACGTCAGACTGTGAATAAGTTTTGTGAGTCAAAAAATAGGTTAGGCATGAAGCTGATTTTTTGTGGTTTATTTTGTTTGTGTTACTGTTTTCATTTTAGGTTTTGTACATATCATGCTATCCTTCCTAATGAAATGAAGAGAGAGGGAACACTAGGAAGGCACAATTTACCTAGCTCCTTTAAGATCTAGCTCTAGCATTAAATGTATTAGTCTGAGAACAGCAACCTAAAAGTTTCTGTTTGCTATAAAGAAAATGCAGGCAACTAGTTGAGATATTTGTACAGAGATCAGTGTTTGGTTAAATCATTCCTGGCCTGTGTTTATTTTAAGACTGCATTGAGATTAAGTTCTGCACCAGCACAGAAGATAGGAAAAGTTTTGTGAAAAGTTTTCTCTTGGTCTGCTCCTCTGCCAGCTCACGAGGATTGGAATTGACACAGATTCATCTTAAATTTAGCTTTGTAGAAGTTATGTGTTTGATCTACTCTGCGAGGCTTACTCTGTAACCTGTGGGGAGGGATGGATGTGCACCTCCAGGTGATCCAGCCTATCACATTGACCCACCTGGCAGGCACCTGAGGTGCACAGAAGATACCGATGTTTGGAGGTACAGCTCTCTCTGCTTAGCACAGACCATCCCCAGGCTTTCAGACAGCAAATAGCATGTGTTTGGTATGAACATCTGTACCAAACTAGATGAATTACAGAGCCAACTTCAGAGGTTGGCTGAATTCACAGAGGTTGTCCAACGGCAGGATTTTAACTCTGCAGAGAAACTACCATTTATTGAAGGGGGACAGAGGACATTGGGTGACAGTGTCCTTTTTGTCTAGACTGCTGTCTCAAATTCGAGCTATGTGCATCCAAGATGTGCTCCAAATTACTGTCAAATTGTCATTCCATAGCCTTGGTAAAAATGAGTTGATGATCTGTTTCTCTCCAACAGTTATTCACGTCTGGAGCTGACAGATAATTTCCAGTGAGCTATGCCACATAAAGGCTTTATACATATTTCTATATACACATCAGTGGTACAACTAGGCTTAGGATGTGCTCCAGAAATGGACCTCTGTGTTGAAGGGAAATACACTGGTAGAACAGCAGGGGAAAACTTCCATTTGTAAACTAAGAGAGACTTACCTTCTGTATGTTAATCAAACTTTGTAATCACCAAATTCATGTCTTAGCATCCTGCTTCTCCTTCAGCTTCTGCTCATAAGTGGTGCTATGACTTGCTCATTAGGCAGAGATCTTACTGAAGTCAGTAGGATCATTGTTACTTCAAAATTTGGTATAATGAATGGCAAGACCGTGGAACTGGCATGGTTAAATGCAATTAGGTTATATCTGTACCTATACCAAAGGAAGTGATACGGCTAGTGACATTTCAATTATTGTTGTCTCTCAAGACATCTGGCTGGGTCTTGGATCCATGATCAGGATGTTTAACTCACTTGTCACCACAAGGCACTGATGTGATGACTGATAAAAATGTTCCAAGGGAAACTTTCCATAGGAGGAGGTAAAGATCCAACCAGAACAGCTGTTATGTCTGGTGGTTGGAGCTCCAAGGTTCTTTTGTGTTCTGCACTCACAGAGGATGTCCAGATCCACTGTTCCTGGCAAGGTGGTTGTTGAAAAAGCCCATGTAGCAAAGGGATTTTTAGTGAGAACAAAAAATCTGCTGATTAAGCAGTGAAGCTTACTTGAGCTGTAGGTAGAGAGTTAACAGAATCCCTAGATTGGAAATGACCTTTGAGATCATCAAGGCCAACAATACCCATCTTCTATTAAACCATATCCCTGAGCACCTAATCTACCCATCTTTTAAATACATCCAGGGTCGGTGACTCAACCACCTCCCTGGGCAGCCTGTTCCAATGCCCAGCAACCCTTTTGGTGAAGAATATTTTCCTAATGACTAATCTGAACCTGTCCTGGTGCAGCTTTAGTGCATTCCCCTTCATCCTATCACCCATCACTTCAGTGAATAGACCAACACACATCTCTCTACAACCTCCTGTCAGGTAGTTGTAGGCAGTGATAAGGTTTCCCCTCAGCCTCTTCCTCTCCCAGCTAAACATCCCCAGCTGCCTCAGGCATTCCTCGTGTGATTTTCTCTCCCAGCCCCTTCACCAGCCTGGTTGCCCTTCTCTGGATACGGTCCAGGACCTCAGTGTCTGTCTTGTAGTGAGGTGCCCAAAACTGAACACGGTGCTCAAGATATGGCCTCACTAGTGCTGAGTACAGGGCTGCAGTCACTTCCCTGGACCTTCTGGCCACGCTGTTTCTGATACAAGCCAAGATGCCATTAGCACTGCACAGGGTTGTTATGTCCCAGGTGCAGGACTCTGCACTTGGCCTTGTTGAACCTCATCCAGCTGATCTCAGCCCATTGATCCAGCCTCTCCAGATCCCTCTGAAGAGCCTCCCTACCCTCAGGCAGATGGACACTTCCTCCAAGCATGGCATAAGCAGACTTACTGAGGGAACATTCAGTCCCTTCATCCAGGTCATTGATAAAGATTACTCGATGACCTGGAGTTAGGAGACAGCTCCTCCTGAAAACAGGCTAACTCTTTAGTTTAAAGTTTTGTTGTTGGGGTTTTTTTTTTGGAGGGTGGTGTGTGTGTGTCGGGGGGGAGGGGAAGGGAGGGCAGGGGCGTTTTGTTGCTATTTCCAACATCTCGGTTGAGAAAACATTTTGCAAATAAACAAATCATGTGAAAAACTACCTGGCTAGTAAGTCACCAGTTCCTGCTCCCAACAGGAAAGTGATCTGAATTTTCTTACTGCTTTGCAAAGCTTTTTATGTGAAAATGTTACATCAAACCCTAAAAATAACAAAGTCATTTCATCAGTGAGTTACTTTTAATACAACACACTTAGCTGAGTGTTAGCAGCGAAGCAGCGCTGAGTGCGTCTGCATCACACACCGTTGCCATTGGTGTGAGTTGTTCTCTCTGGCTTCCTCTGCATCCCAGGATATTAACCCAGCGCAGGAAACATCTCATTGCCTCTCAGGCAGACATTACTGCTTTTTGATATGTGAAATTACCAATATTCTTTGAAGTGGAAGAGAAAATATACTAAGTCAATGAGACTCCTCACTGAGTAAATCTAAACATACTTGTAGGTGTTTCCATTAGCCAGGCCTAACAAGTCATTGCTTTCTATGTCAGCTTGAACTATGGGGGTGTTTTTTTCCAGAGAAAATTTTTTATTTCCTGTGATTTTGGTTTTCTTTCCCATGTGACAATATTTTGCATAGCATCCTCTCTCTGCTATGCGCTCTGAAAACACCATATTGCATAGTTAATCACATTTGCTGCTTTTTACCTTCTATCTCTTTGTATTTTTATTGAAAGATAAAGAGAAGAAGGTGCCATGGTACAAACGTGTGCTTAAATTTTATACAGAATTAAATTATTGCCGTATTTCATTTGCATCTCTGCTGCTCAGCACTGGTTCAGGGTAGATCACACAGAATTTATAGATTCGCTGGGGCAAGGGTGATATCTTGCTATGTCTCCTGTGAAGTACCTAGTATGCAGTAGCAGTTTTGGCTAAACACTGCCTTTATTGTGGAAGCACTCCTCGTGATAGGTAATTAAGCTTTAAGAAAAAAGCATAAAGAATGAGAAAATCCCAGTTTATCAAAATACCTGGACATACTATGGTAAAAAAAAAAATCTTTCCTCTTTCTGCAGAAATATGAGCAATAATCCCAAAACCTGGAAAGGTTGTGCTGACTGAAGCCTTCCTGAGGTTTATAATGAGGATTAAGGAATCTGAGATAGCAAAATCTACTGTATGCAAGGAGGTTGTTGTGTGCAAGAATCTTCAGACAGGTTTTAAATCAGAATCTTTTGTCAGCAGCAGTAGGATCCAGTAAGGATAATATGCTAATTTTAACCCGCAATAGGCTTCATATAGGGATCTAAAGAGACAGAGATAGATACAATCTTATTAAGCTTTTGTGTTGACACTGCACAGCTTGTTACTGCATTCAACTGAAATTTAAGAGCAGGAATGTAAAACCCGTATAACATTTTAGGAAGATATACAGTAACACTGAAACCTGAATAACAATTGAAAGAATAAGTAGGAAATTCCCTTAGCCCTTGGGCTACCGCCATTTCTCTCTTCCAGCAGACAAGTAAATGCTCTAGGTGTCTACGCCATAAAAACTTTCCCAGAGGCAATTCTGGCAAAGCACCTACTTTCTTCAAACCAGACCCGTTGCTTTAACCTTCTGAATGTCAGATTTCTAAAAGCTGAGCGCTTCTGGTGCACTGCCGGCTGCTTCTAGTCTCTCGGCTTTCCTTGCAGCCTGCCAGGAGTGCAGAAAGGTATCACAGGCTCCCGCGCTCCAGGAGCAGGGACAATTGATTCCTTCTTCGGAACAACCAGAGAGCTGCGAGGTACATTTCAGCAAGGTCTAGCTGTAATATTGTGATGAAAGGAAAGTTCTAATAGTTAGCGGGACTCTGTGTTTTATCAGGCCTATGATATTGATTGGCAGTAATTGTTGATCAGCTCGAGTCTCCTTTATTATGCCAGTACTTCGTCTTTCGAAATGTATCGGTGGTTCCATGGTTTTTTGCATAACACCCGCGTGAACTGACTGGCAGGGAGGAGCAGATGACTGGTAGTTTTGAGATAGATGGGTATCATGTCCACACGGTGGGTTTTTTTTTTAATCACAAAAAGCAAGGGAATAGGCACAGCTGCAGTGCAGCACTTCAGTGTTTGCAGATCTGAGACATATTGATTTCAGTAGAGATATGTCATTTAGCCTCACAAAAAGACATTGTTAGCCTCTCATCAAGCATCACGTAACTATTTCAAGCCTTTTATAACATGTTCATATGACCAGAGATATTTTTATAGGTCAGTTGTATTCCATGGCTACAAAGCTGCCCATGGCTCATCCACTCCTGCGGCACTTCACAGATGGCATGATCAGTCAAATCGGTGCTCAGCAGCGCTGAGGACTTACAGGTGCTAAACAGTAAGATGATCCTACACAGGGGGCAGAAACCTGGAAAACAATGAAAAGTACTGTCGAGTTCATATTGCTGTTCCAATCAGACCAACTTGAGCATTGTTATCAGAGGCAGTGAATGGAGAAGTTGGTGATGATGCTGTGCAACTGATGTCTTGGGCTACCATCATCAGATGTGCAAGTTTTCTTTCAGAAATAGCATGTGCATCCACCGAATGCAGAAAAGCTATTTTCAGCCATGTAGATAACAGTAAAAACATACATAAGCTTATTTAGTGCCTTTCTCTACTGCTAAAGATGTCATGTGAAAACGTACCCCTAAAAGAATAAAGGAGGCTTTAGTGCTTGCCGTGTTATATTAAAAAAAAACAACCACAAAACAAGAAAACAAAAAAAACAAACCTGAGAGGAAATATACAAAGCCCATTGCAAAGCTTATTTTGTGATGGAACTTTCAGAATATGTAGTATGCTGAAGTCAGCATCTTATTTTGTTACCTTCAACTAAACCAAATTATTCCTGAATTTGACTGAAGGGAAGTCTGGGAGCTCTAAACATGTGCAAGTCCTAAAAAGTCATGGGAAATCTACCACAACTTGGGCAGTTAATGAACTGATGACCTTTTGGTTAACCAAATAAGTCTTCTTTACCAAGCAAGGGCACAAAAAAGAAACCTTTCTTCTCAAAGAGATAAGCAGAAGTTCAGTCCTCCCAGAGTTGAGGACAAATGACTTGAGGTCGTCCAGTTGAATGTGTTGTGCAAGCGTTTTTCCGGAATGTAGAGCAGACCAGGAGAATGGATTGAGAAAGAGGGCTCATATTGCTCAGACAGGTGTGTGAAAAACTGGCAAGAAGTCTCTAGTTGTGTTCTTTCTGCTTTTGGTTTCCAGCAGATAATAAGCAAGAAAAGAAGCCGTCACTTCCCTAAATGTGTATACTTTGACCAGCCAATTTCAGGAGAGACTTAATTAGCTTTGGCTTCTAACTAGAAGCTTGTAGCCACCTTCCTTTTCCTGCTATACCAACATCTAAAAGTTACACCGTGTATGTGTGCTTGTAATATGTGTAAGTGTGCACATGCCCCCTACATACTCACCCCTTGTCCCCATTGCTGGAAACACTTTTGATGTCCTTAATTTGCAAAAGTCTCTTAAGCATGGATACGTTGCAAATACAGAACAACACAGCCAGGTGTCTGACCCCAACATTCCCTGTTTAGGAAAGGATTTGTTAGGGCAATGGAACTAGCTGGACAAAGTAACTTCTGAAATGTCCATGGGTACCATGTTGGCATTCGTACATTCAGAATGTAAAAATCAGGAAACTGTTTGGTATTTTTCCTTCTTGCCTACTAATTATACTGTGTTTTTCTGCCTTAGTGAGCTGAATACTCTATTTCCATCTTACAGCTAGTCAGAACCAAGCGAACTGTTAGTTACAAGTAGTTCTCCAGCCCTTGGGACTTAGTTTGCTGAGGTTGTCTAGGTAGCTGTCTTCTATTGTGCATGTTTTAGCTTTTGAAATTATTATATTTTCTTGCAGGAATTTGGCTGGTGTCCCTAGTTGATGAAGTATGTTTGTGATCCAGGTAATATTTACCAAGAGAAGGGGAATAGGCAGCAATTATCAAGCAATGCAGTGTCATACCAGTACACAGAGGAATCACAATGGGCAGGACATCCACATGTAAGTTTTCCGTGCAGCATTGCCAGGAGAAAATACAGGGAAGCTGGAGTAAATGCTAGCTGATCCCAAACAAGAAAAACTAAGCATCATTATGAAATAATTCCTTCCCATATCCACACATCATTATCGCTTTGGAAAGAGGACTCTCAGCATAATGGGAGGTGATGGTTCCTAGATAGAAAATTACCAGTGCTGTGGAACTTTAGAGAGACAGATGTGTTCAGACTGAGTTAAGTATGATAGAGTTGCACAGTGTTAAACCTGCATGGTCTGTGGTTTTATCAGCTGTGGATTGATTCCTGGTATGGTAATGGAGACCTGTGTATAGTTTTCTTGATTAACATAAGGCTTATAACTTGTTACTTTAGCACTAAACAAGATTTAGCTTTTTTTGAGCTGCTGCATCTGATACCTCAATTATTCATCCTGGGAATTAATGTACAATTAGTATGAATTCCTGCTCACATGGAAATAGATGGTTATGCTAATTTGGATGCTGTTGCTTAAAGAATTCTGAATAATGAAAAGACTGGTATTAATATCTTTGTATTGGATACAGATCAGACCATGTAAGGAACATTACGTTTTTTAAATGTAGAAATATCTTCACAGTTTGTTTTATTTGTTCCATTCTTCCTTCAGTTTCAGGCTATTTGGCCCATCTGCCAATGATTTCACATAATTATGACTGTTAAATAGTTTTTGACAGGCAATATATAGAAAATATTTGGCCTGCTTCTGTACTGATTTCTACACTTCTGAATGAGTGTAACTCCTTTGAAGTGACTGGAGTTACCCCATTACAAATTTGCTTAAGGAATATTATAGGTAGGTCAGTTCTTCCTGGAACCCTTTCCTCTAACTTATATCTGAGCTTTGCCAGTGAATTGTCTGTACTGTAAATAATTAGTTCATCTGAAAACAAGGTAAGAGTGTGCATTTGCTAAGAACACCAGCATATGTTTTTCATGGCAGAACGACTGCATTCCCAGCTCTTAAATACAGCGGTTTCACCAGAAGAGCTGTGTTTGGGTTTCATTCCTATCTATTGATTTCTCTACCAAAAGCTTTCCTTACTGTTTGAAGGGCATAGCTGGGGATCATCAGTCCAAGCCTGAAGCTGCAGTGACATCTGCAGCTCCCGCACGAGTTAGGGAGGCTTGGGATGCACAGAAAGCTGCTTATGTGCCTGCAGCCCACTCACATCAATGCAGGGGACAGACACCAAGTTACTTGGAATAACGAAGCTGGTTCCTTTGCTGCCTGCTGTTGGCTTCCAGTATGCATGAATGACAGGCATTCAGCGTAGCTAGTGAGATTTTCCCCTCCTCTAGTATTGCAACTCTTTAGACTGAGTGCTGCCCTGTCCCTGGCGTCCTTCCGATCACTTATTCTGGGCACATAGTTATTCCTGAAGGTGGCATTGTTATTG
Source organism: Laterallus jamaicensis coturniculus (assembly GCA_022605575.1). Classification (NCBI taxonomy): domain Eukaryota; kingdom Metazoa; phylum Chordata; class Aves; order Gruiformes; family Rallidae; genus Laterallus; species Laterallus jamaicensis. The sequence goes on from JAKCOX010000027.1 coordinate 2,737,517, forward strand.
ACTGAACATACTAACTGCTTGAGAAAATGTTGATTACTTCACATTCCTGAAAATTAATCCTGAAACCTTCCTGAACTATATTAATCAACTCCTTTAACTTTTTCTCCAGTGGAGAAGGTGTAGGCCGGCAGTGTCATCAAAGAGCAGATGCTCCTCCCTTCCTCATTAGCACCTTGCCTTCTTCAGTTGCAAACCCCTCGAAACCAGGAACACTATTTATAGCTTTTGCAGAGCTCCGTTGGTCTGTCCTGTCGCTGCAGCTAACCATTTGTCTGCCTCTTCCACTGTGTTAAATCAGCCCCCTGTGACAGCACCCTCAAGACCTGCAGAAGCGATGGCTCTGGAATGACGTGGCAGGTCTGAAGGAGATTGATGCCAAGTAGAATGGTGGCCCGTCGGGAGCATTTAAACGCACCAGCTTCTGAGAGGCTGAGGAAGAAATCAGGAGCATGAAGATGATAAAAGGGGAATATGGGGGTATAGGAGGGAGGAGAAGCAGGGACTCCTATAAATAAGAGCTGGCCAGATCCCAAGACAGGAGGGTAATCTCAGGATGCCTATAAAGAGGATGCTGGTAACAAATGACCTTTCTCTCTTTATTTTTTTATATATGCATGTATTCAGACTGCATTAGGAACAGAATGCAAGGGGGCACTTGGATCTAATAACAGAAGCTACGTTAGAAAAAATGGGAATATTTTCTTCCCTGTATTAGCAATAATTATCTTCTGATAGTCATCTTTGCACGATGTCACAAAATCAGATACTGCTGCTGGATTATTTTGTGGTCAGCAATAATGTTTGTGGTTCTCTGTCTGCAAGGTATATCTCACTAGATGTCCTTGTGGTTCCAGGATATCTATGGAAGGTTTTTTCTTCCAGTCAGCACAGCCTGACTGGCCAAGGATATTACTCTGAAGCACCAGGCCAACCTGCCTCCATGCACTGGATATTGGAATTGTGAATAATTATTTCAGGTTGGAATAGAAAATCCTATATTTCTCATGACAGTAGCGATAGCCACGATGACAAGTGCTTTTTTTTTATGATGCTAAAAGGCAGGGGACTTTTAAATGTCAATAGCCAAGTTACGCAGTGCAAGTTAATGCTGTGCTGGTCTGTTGGCAGCACATAGGAAGCATCTCTGCGTGTAGTCCCAGCATACAGTAGCAGCTACGCACACAAGTGGAAACCAGATGCTCTAGGTAGTAACACCTAGGTGTGCTGCAGCCAGCTGAGTGACCTTAAATATCTATCACCTATCTATGCATGCAGATGCTCTCCCATCACAAAGGAGGATTAATGATGCTACTTCACAGAACTAATGAGAAAATGAATCAGTTAATGTTTGATTCACAAGAGCCGTAAAGCATTATATAGACATTGTTTGTTTTTAATTCCTCCCTCTATCATGCCAGCTAATAAGCAGTATTATTCATATTCCTACTATTATTAAAATCACATTATATTTCCCAGATAACCCAAGGCATCTTTCTGATACGCTTTTTCTTGCTGCTTTCAGACTTGGTATTTCTCTTCCAGGCTACCTGGATCGTGGAATCTCAGTTCACCAGTATGGAGACTGTGGTTAGGAGACTGTGCTCCCCTCACCACCCTGAAAGTCATAATCAAACAGCTTTTTTCTCTTACACTAACAAATGCTCTCTCACTTTTCCTCAGCTTCAGGGTCTCATTCTCGAGACCCAGTTTACCATTCTGGATGGAGAAGGTGTAAAGGGTCTGACTCAGCCTGTCATCCCACTACTGTAAAGCAGAAAGGGATCGTTGCCCAGCAAAGTGTGCATGCACATGTGGATAAAGCACACAAGCTTTTTCCATCTGGCCCTCGCACCAGCTAGCAGAGGCGAAAAGTCGCCATCAGCAAATGATGCGAAGCATCATTTAATCACATGCAATTCATTTCTTGTTTTGTACCAGCAGACATATGATTTTGTAAATACTTATGCAGGGTCTTAGAGCCACCTATATAATAGTAGGTTCATACTCAATAGCGACGGACCACTGACACAGAAGCCTGTGCTTGTTGAAATGAGAAGGAGCAACAAATCCACTCTCCTACTACAGATTAGAATTCTGATTTGCATTCTCATTTGCTTCTTTTTTTGGTTGTTTTTATTCCTTTCAGTAATATTTCTGGTTATCAAACCCATACATTCCTCAAACTGGGCTATTACCTGTCCTAATGCAAGCAAAAACATCCTAGGAGCATAGTCTGAGGACGAGGCAGGTCCTGTTGAGATCTCTCAAACTGCTGTTGTATTTCCTTTAGGAAAAAAGAAAATCCGTGTCTCATTTCCTTCTGCTATATGCTACTTTGCCTTCCCAATGTGAGATGCTTCCTTGATGGGACTGAGACCGCAGTCCATTTGAAGCCTCCGTTGAAAACATCTTTTAACGGTCATGTCAGAGTCTTTCCAGTCTACCCAGTTAGAGTTCCTTTTTACTCATAACTTCCCATCTGGGTTCAGAGCCTGCTGAAAAATCGGTTCTCGCTCTTCCAAGGGGTTAAATTTCTGCTATCAAATATGGACTATTTGATATGAAAACCATTATTGTTTGATATGTCAAATAAAACATTTGTCAATCAAAAGTCTTTAAGCACTGGGCTATGTGACATTTACTCTTTTATAAACCGACAAAGTCCCTGGTGGCATGCCTTTCTTCCTCTCATTTAAATAGTGGTAGGAGAACAAATCACACTTCAGGGCAAGTTGATAACTGCCAGTCACGATTCCTGCCTTGTTTACTATAATGAGGAGGGTAATAAATGCATCTGACCATTTCAGCTGGCATTTGCATAGATGAATGATTTGTCCAGTCAGTCGCTCTCCAGTGATTTGGGCCTTTTTGTCAGCACAAAGAGCATTCAGTCTCCCTGGAATTTACAGCAGCCAAGCTCTCATTAGCAAACATCCTTTACCATGAATGATTCAAATAATTACCACTGAAATAATAAACTGTTTCACAAAAACATTTTATTTGATGGCTCAAAACATCAACTTTTCTGAATTGTTGACATTCAAATAAGCCAGGGAGCTTTATTGTTGAGCAACAATGATCCCCTTGTAAAAGGGTGGGCATTGTTTTACCTCCAGCAGACCTTTAAACTTGGCCAGATATCAAACGTGTCCCTCAAACAGCTAGCCAACGTGCTGGGTAATCAGAGGGCATGTACCAGATGGAGCTATAGTGAAACTGTATGTTTAGGCTCTCAACTAATTTTCACTGGATTTACTTAGGATATCGTGAGCGTAAAATTCCCTAGTAATTAGCAGCAAGTTATCAATTTGCATCTCCAGGAGTTGTATAATTATTAAACGCTTCTGCTTGCACTGAGCTCTCAGTTCTGAGTTCTCTTCCGTAATGATATTCCACATGTATGATTAAGTGTTATTCAATATAGTTTTGAAGTTCAATCAAATGAGCAAGCAACAATTATATCCTAGTATGATCTCCTCTAGCGTCTGGCAATAGGAGTGATGGCACTGCACTTCCAAAGCCGTAGCACGAGGCAAAAGGAATTTCCTGCTATCACTCTCTTTCACCTGTTCTGCCATGCGCAATTAGGAAAGTTTTATTGGTTAATTTAAAGGAGAGCTATTTACCATGGGTGTTCCTAGGCTGCAGGAATGTATTCTGTTCTCATCGCAGCATTGCCTGAATGGGTATTTGCATGAAATTATTACCTTAATATCAACCAAACAGGACTCAGTTGCACATTCTGTGCTTCTCCACTGTGGAGAAACAAAACACAACAGCAGAAGGGGGGAATATGTCACTCATCCCAACACATTCTTCATTGCATGATTCTGCTTCCACGTTAAGGTAGGGTAGGTAACAATAATCTCAAACAGCCTAATACCTGAGACCTTAATGTCCAGAAATATGATAACTAGGCCATTTATATCCTCCTGGCCAGATAGATTTCTTATACTGCCAAGGAGGGTAAGGAGCTCTTAATATATGTGAAAGTCAGGCTGGTAAAATTAAATACATTAAAACAGATGGCCATTATTTGCATGACATACAATGTACTCCTTAAATTATAATGTCTGAAAATTGTTCTGAGCCAGGAAGGCAAATATTTAGAACCCAACTTCCCATATTTGGGTATTTGCAGTAGGAGGCATAAATTCTACTTCCTTTTTAGTCACCCAAGGGTAACTGCCCATTGCGACACCCAAATTTGGGACTATATATCCTGTTTAAGCACCAAGCTTTGCAAGCTGAATCTGAGTGAATAAAGTTACTTAGGTAAGTTGTACACCATCTTTAAGCTTTCCAAGTTTGTGCATGGTCATTTCTTCTTCCCTGCCAGCCAAGATCTTTCAGGTCCAGCCTAGTCTGGTGTTACTTTTTATTTCCTCCTGCTGTTTCTCCAGTCTGTTGTCAGTACCTAGATGAAAGACTATTTCTCATTTTCCTTTTTGGCTTCTCAGGTATAACATCAGAAGGAAATTAAGAAATCCCTTAATAATTCACTTTTGACAGGTATATATTAAATATATATATATATAATCTAAACCAGTTTGGTGTTGACAGAGCTGAGGAAGAAACAGAATTGGCTGGAGTCATCTGCAGATGACCAAGCGCAAGGACCGTTTTCTATACGTCCTCACAGTCCCATGTTCTGATAGGCTGAGTGGAGCTTCCGTCTTGCAATGAAGAGCCAGGAAAGCTCAGCTAAAGGTGATATTTCTTTCCAGTGCAGTCCATTTTACACATCACCAGGAAGAGAGCCAGATGCCAACATTTAAGTCACAGTTTGCTTTTTGCCTTCTTCTGTGGGAAGCAGATCACATCGTTACTGTACCACCAGCATGCCACAGGCAAATGTGCTGCTTCTGCCACCATCAAGCTAGAATTTAAAACTGACTTAATGGATCTGTTATTTAATCTCAATCTGCATACATCTTAGATATCTTCGACATAAAACAGAAAATCCCACATTTTTTGTATTTTCCCTCTTTTAACCCAATGCTCTGTCAAGATTTTACTGGTAGATTTAAAATTCTAAACACAAAAGCTTCCTGTAGATGTGTTTTATTTGCACTTATAGTGAAATTGATTAATTAAAAATGGACTTGCAAAATGCCTGAAAACTATCAGTCTGGAAGTGTTGTTTTAGAGTTTAATTCAGACTACTTCAAGTCATATTTCAGTGAGGCAGAAGTGACTTGCAGCCTGCAATTTTATTAGAAGCAGATATCAAAGCATTCTCTGTCCCATGTGAAAGGGGTTGTTCCGAAGATGCAAAGCGTTACAGATCCAACTACCCGATGAATCTGTTATGTGACTTCTTAAAGGGGAAAAATATCAATATAAGTTAGGCAATTTCCTATCTTTTTACTTCACTGGGAAGATTCTTCTTAAAAATCGCACAGTGTAACCCCTTCTGGTTATTATGGCAGAAGTAAACCTATCATTAGAATTAGAATTACTACATATGATTATATCCCAAATTTCAGGCAAACACACCAGATAGTTTTCAGTGATAGCCAGAGTAAGTTGTGGGTTTATTCTGACATATATACTTTGTGCTGCAGGATCTGCTTGGAGGACTTAAGGTGTAAACTATTGCAGAGAAAGTGGAGAATTTCAAGGTAATGCAACTTCAGCGTTAACGCTCCAGGTAGTCCATTGTGTCACATCTGCTGCTGTGTCTGGCTCTTTGTACTCCACGTTCACAATTTTATCAGTGCAGTCTTTCCCTGAACACTCTGGTCTTTCCCTAGCAATATATTTAGAAGCCATCAGAGTTATGAATACACTAAATACATTCTGAGACCCTCAGTTTTATGAGACCGCTGTCTACTTGACCTCTTTGGCAAAGCCTCAGCTGAAGGACCGAGGGGAGAGAGGAGACAGTTCTCATGAGAAGCAAACCTCTCTTTCAGGATGGATGCTTTCACAAATGATGTGTTTATAACCAGAGGCAAATGCTCAGCTTTCCATCTTCATGTAAACAAGCAGCGGGGTTTTATGATCTGGGTAACAATAAGAAACCTGCTTTTTCTTCCTCTGTGGGGAAGTCACAAGTGACCCTTTGTGAAGTCTGTCCTCAGACCTCATGAGTCTGAAGTCTATGTTCTTTCCGTATGCAGATTTACTATTTAAGAGCTAAAGAAAGCTCAGCAAGCCCCGAAAATAAATAAATCCCAGCTACTGAATTTCCCTGTAAGTCATGTCCTCTGAAGAGCTTTATCTTGACTCCTCCAGAGGTGAGTCATTTGGCCAGAAATCTTTTTGTCAGTGAGCCAAGTACTGGTTCCTGCCTTGCTTTATATGCTTCCTGCAGAGCAGAGATGCCTGTAATCATCTCTGGTGCTTCCTTGGGTGCAAAAAGAGCAAATCAGCCCCGTGGCCATGCCTGTACAGCAGGCCAGGTGCCCTCAGGGGCCCTGCTGGAGAGCATCGCAGGTCCCTTGCACCTGTGAAGTCCAGACCTTAGTTGGATGCTAAGCCAGCTTTGGGACCTGGGAAGCACTCTCTGGTGCTGCAGTCTCAACATTTCCTACATTTATACTGCTCTTACACCTGTGCCATATACCATCAAAAGAACAAATGAAGCCAAGAGAGGGATGTGGTGGTTCATGGGTGGGAGAAAAATGTATTTGATGCACAAAGTAGACCGTAACCAGTGTGCAAGATTGTCAAAGCAGAACAGCTACAGATGGTGTGGAGAGAGCAGCCCCTGTGGTCCACAGAACCACCAGAATTAAGCAGGTGACAAAATCAGAGTATTGTTGATTTTCTATCCAGTCCAGCACCCAGTACTTTCTCATCAGCTTTCTCATCAGCTTCTCAAGCTTTTAACCTGATTCTGAAGTCAGAACAGTACTGGAAAATAAAAGGGGAACTATGTGAAAAAGCTGAACATGTCAATACTCTGCCTGATCCTTATCAGCACAACAACTGATCTAGACCAACTGAAGGTGCAGTGTATTAAGCCTGCAGAGGCCTCAGCCTCAGGAAGGTCCCTTGCAGCCTTGCCCACCCCCCTGAGCACTACACTGCAAGCTCCAGAAGTTTGATTCTGGAACACAGTAAGGAGTTAAACTCCCACTGTACTAAAAGAAACTGTACAACAATGTTGTGACTCCCACATATCCCAAACTTTCAGATGCCGAGCATATTTTCTTGAATGAAAGCCCTTTTGGTGTTTTTCATTGGAGGGAAAAATGCATTTCAGAAGAATCAAAATCAACAAAGAGATTACAGATAGCAAATATAACACTGCACATATTATAAGGGACAAGTACAGTAAACGTGGATGGCTTATTAAGGAAATCACTGAGAATGCCCTGTAACAGGGTCGCTGCGCACATTTCCAATGAGCCGCCCTTTAAAGGCACCACATTCAGCAAGAGTAACAGAAAATCTTGTTCTTCCCTACCAGAAGGCCTTTATCAAGCAGCTAGCTTAATTTTTGTTACTTACTAAGCTTACCGTAGTGCTTCGAGTTTCCAGTTAATCCAACTGCCTAAAAAATATAGTTAAAGACAGCTGCTCACTCAGATTTCTCGGAGAGGAAAGCAGGAGGAGATACTTTTCATCTCTCTCCAGATCATTCAGATGATATCTGGACCGCTTCTGGGCCAAGTGGTGCCTCTGTAGATTTGCGATGTAATCGTGGCTCTGTCCACACATCTCTTCAGTAATAATATGAAACCTGTGCTTCAACCCACCAGAGCACTGCTTGTACAAAACCCAGGGCTTAGGAGGGTGGTGTGAAAAGCAGATGAGATGGTGCTGGAAAACTGGGCCAGGCAGGAGGAAACGGACTTAATGCAATCCCCTCCATACTGCCTTTCAGTAATGGACCCGGAGTGAATTCAGCAGGGAATGTACTTGTGCCTTGGCAGACAATGAGTGATCCAGATGAAAGCCTGGAGAGGGAAAGCAATTATCAGGGTGAGGGCCAGCATGAAAAATTCCTCTTTGGTCCTTGTGCAATTACTGGTATGGGCAAGGTACTGTAGACTTGCAAGAAGTTTCTGGAATAAGGCAGAAACTGAAGCTGCATGTCACAGAATCACAGAATCACAGAATGTTAGGAGTTGGAGGGGACCTTGAAAGACCATCTAGTCCAACCCCCTGCCAGAGCAGGATCACCTAGACTAAATCACACAGGAACGTGTCCAGGCAGGTTTTGAATGTCTCCAGAGAAGGAGACTCCACAACCTCTCTGGGCAGCCTGTGCCAGTGCTCCATCACCCTCACAGTGAAAAAGTTCCTCCTTATATTCACATGGAACTTCCTATGCTCCAGCTTGCACCGGTTGCCCCTTGTCCTATCACTGACCATCACTGAGAAGAGTGACATCCTGAATCTCTGCCCTGTTCCTCAGCCATCAGATAATCTCTTCCTCACTTAATGCACTGTGAAAAAACAGCATTAAAAAAACCCCAAACAACAAAACAAAACAACCAAAAACCTGTCCCAGTTCCTTGTGTAGAATTAAATGCTCTCAAAGGAGTAAAACTCTTTCCCCTTTGCTGCCCTCACCATTTTCAACTCCCCCTATTTCTGTCCTGCAGAAAACCCACCTAGAGAGTGGAGCCCTTTCTCATGTGCCTGTTGTGATTTTGTGTCAATAAGCAAAGCACTCGCCCTTCCCGGCTGTAAGGGGCAAGGGGCGCTGCAAGGGTATTCTGAGTAGGGTATTTTGAATAGGGTTTGTCTGATTACCCATCGTAAATTCTGAGTAAGGAACACAAGCATGTGCCTCTGAGGAAAAGACCCAGGGCCATCTAGAAAAGGGAAAAATGTCATTATCAGAGTCTGATGCACTTTGAATATCAGCAAACATTTCTGCTTGGAGAACAGCTTTAATGGTGAGGGTTTACATCTGCTCCTGGCCTCTGACTCTTACCAATAGAAGGCCCACCTAGCCCAAGACCCTGTTTTCAGCAGTGTCCAAGGGCAGGTGGCTACAGAAAGGTATGAGAATAGAGAAAGCACATAGTGATATTTCCCCAAAATACTCTCCTAGCAACCACAAATTTGCATCTCAGGGGCTTTCTGAGCCAGAGAGACTGTTTTGTTTTTAACAGCCCTTGGTGGATTTCTCTTCCATGCATGGCTTCAAAACAGAAACAAGGAGCAGTCAGGGACACTCCATTTACCTGTCTAAATGTGGGATGGAGTCAATGGAGTGAAAATGTCAAGAAAAAAAGTTAAGCTCCTTTTTCCTTGTGTAGAATATGCTTCTTTTTTCTTTTTTTTTTATTTTTATTTTTAGTGCTGATGGTATCACAGTACATACTCAGCTGAAGTTTTAAGTATGTTTTTTTAATTATCCATCATGCAGATACACCCGAAAAGTCGGACTCTGGTAGTATAAATTGTCAGAGCCTTCATGAGGCCAGCGAGCTTCCCCACATGCCCCACCAGAAAAATTGGATCACCATAGCTTCCTCTACTTCAGATTCTCTTGATAAATGAAGCTGTGAAGAAATACTGCATGCATCCCTGGGTTACAGATATAAATGATGGACATTTCTGAAGAGAACTTGCTCAAAAAAATGTCAAAGAAAAAGAACTGCCTGCTCGATGTTGTATTTAAAGAAGTTAAATAGTATCTTGGAGAGCCCTGCATGATGTTAGACAGTACAATTTCATTCTGTTTAAGAAAGTTTGCTATCCAACTTTATCAGGCTCCATAAAATTTCAGTATGATATTTTAAAATCTATCTGTAACACCAAGAACACAGATATGTGCAACACCATGAATATAAATGCAAACCATTTAAAATATATCTAAGCGAGCAATCCAGGAACAGTCTGATCATGGGGGAGAAAAACAGATAATCTGAATTTGTCTATATCCATGTCTCTCTGTGTAAATATCTATCTGTGCATACTCATAAATATTTCATCTGGATCTAGTTTGAATTTGGATTCAGCACCTAACCCAGATAGGCAGAGTTCACAAATTGCCTGTTCAGTGATCCTGCTTTGTTTTGTAAGTGTATAAGGATGTGACTCTGGCAACCAATCTAGAAGCAAAAAAACCTCAAAGAAAAAAAACAACCCACAACTGAAGGACAATACCTTCAGCTCTGAACAGCCATACACCCTAGTTCCTAGCTGCAAGGTGCATTATGGAAGGTAGTCATTGCTCAATTTCGTATTAGAGGGATTGAAGTGAGGGTCTGGTTTCTAAACAGCTATTTCTATTAACCTTTACAGAAGACCGTCCAGGGCACTTAGTTATAACACCACCGAACACCCTTCCACCGCATATTTGTTCTGTGCTTGGGAAGACTTTTCTTGAATCAGGAGCAGTATCTATACAATATTTTTATCCCCAGAGAGTTGGCTTCGGTTTTTTTAAATACCACAAAATTAAGACCGCCAGTGAGGCTTCTCTATTTGCTTATAAGAAATTAGTTTTCATCAGTATGAAATAAAAGAGAAAAAACTCTGGCTGCATTTCCTTAGCTCATCTTTTCTATAAGCTTTTGTCTTAAAAATTTGTCTGGTACAATGTACATCTTTGAACATCCAGGAAATACAATGGTTTTGCCTATGGAAAGAGTTTTGTGGTGAAAATCACTGGTTATTTTGTATTCCGTTTCTTCCAAACTGATTTAGGCTAAGGAGAGATGTCTGAATTTTAATATTGAAGTAGAAATGAGAATGTGGCTTTCCATTACTTCGGCGGAAATGTGGGCTGCAAGGCTCAACACAGGACCATCACATTGCTTTAGGTCGTTGCTTCTCTTTGCCTCCACTGTTCCTTGACTGTGAAATTGGAATGAGAGGGTCTGAACATTAGCATAAGGCAAATAATGATCATTCTTACATGTTTTTCTGTTTTCCCAGTGATAGGAGCCACCTGAGAAGGTAGAGCCAGTCAGGCTGTGGATTTTGTTTCTATGGCAAGGGAACATGGTGCACAAAGGCTACCTGTAAAAAACAGATTATAAACTCCTTCTTGGTGACTCAAAGGGAAATCCTGCTAATCTTGATCCTTGTTAAACAATTTTTTTCTGAAGACTTCCAGCATATCTATGATTTCCACTTGCACAGCTGTGCAACAGCAAGAAAAACTCTCTATAACTGGGAAAAAAACCCCTTAATTTTGTCCTCACAGAGCTTTCCAGAGAAAAGCACTTCAAAAAAAATATTTGCCCAGCTCTCTTTTTATGGACTGGGGTTGTTTTACAAACTTTTTTTCTCCTCTTACTGCTTCAAAACAGTTGGGAAGAGGCTGCATGAAATGTCCCTCCTGTTTTGTGGTCCTACCAGGCTCTTCTGTGGCTGCAGCCACAGAGGGCCTGGGCAGCCACAGCGCAGAGAAATCCCGGCAAAGGTGTGTGCAGAGCAAATGTCACAGATTTAGGTCCCGATTCAGCCAAGTCCCTAAGGCGTGAGCCTAATATTAAGGATACGGATAGTCCCAGTGAAGCTCATGGAATTATGTCCCTTCTAGTTAAGCGCCGTGTTCTGAGACACATGTGCACAAACAAAGCGACCGAAACCCCCCATCTATCTTTCAAATAGCTCCTGCTGACAGCTGATGAATGTGGACAAGGATGCCCAACGCCATTGTGGCTTCTGACGGTATTATTGCTTGTGTCACCCCGGTGTTAGGCCAAGGGAGCACTGGCAGCTGCTCTGGGGGGGCAAAGGAGGCTGTAATGAACAGGAGGGAAGCAGGCCGGAGGGCCACGTGGAGCCCTAAGGAGCAAGGGAGAGCGATGTGTTGCTTGCAATAAACCCCCTCGCTGGAGCCATAAAACTTGGATTTTCCTCTTAATAGGGCTCCCAGTTCCTCTGTGATGCAATCTGAGGAAAAAATTACAGCATTAGAGGTGTAAGAAAGGAAGCTTCTGGAAGATCTAGGCTGATCAAACTAATTTGATCAGACTGTTTCTTCATTAAGACGACATTCTCTCGAATCCACGAGCAAATATTGCTCCTGGTATTCTGTTCCTTTTAAAAGCATAGGGTCTCTTCTGTACATCCATGTACACTGAGAGAGGAGGGCAGGAACAAAGATCTATCATAGTAATCTGTGAAGGGTTACTTGCTGCAGGGCTGTAATTCACTGTGGCATGGAGCAGTTAGGCAGGTGCCTCTAGCATCCCTGTCCCCTCAGGGAAGAATTAGATAAGGTTTCCAGGCCTCTACACACAGGCTCAGTTTAATCTCATGACTGTAGATTTTTGTCTTGAATGTACAGTTGGGAAGGAACTCCACCCTTGCCATGTTACCCTTGTTTTCAAAGGAGACAAGGTTTGTGCTGTCATGCTCCGTACATGCATCTGCGCCCCTTCACCCCCCCTCCCCTCCCCAGCACCATCTGAACTTAAACCTTTGGGCAATACTGATCCAGATTTGGGAGAGGAGTAACAGATCCAAAGAAACCAGCTCCTGCAGCTCTGTGAAAGCAGGTGACTGCCCAGAGAAGAGAGATCCAGAGCAAGACATGCACATGAGGTCAACCTTCTGTTGATGCTGGGGAAGGCGGGAGGCAGAGAGGGGCTGGGAGTGCCTGGCTGTCACAGAGGCTGGCTCAGAGCAAGCCCCTCAGTAGACACTTGAGAATCCAACCAGGAGAGACCCACCAGTCCATAGGAAACCAGGCTTACTTCCTCCCATCAACCAGCGAGCATCCCCGCTTCAAAAAAAGGGAGTGTGGCGCACTAGTCAGAAGAAAACAGCACTTGTTAATTGTTTTAGCTTATTTTTCCTGGTGAAATCCTACCTCTTGCTACAGCTGTAACTTTCTAAGGTGGGTCCTGGGATCCACCTGGCAGTGCTGTTCAGCCTGCCCACCGTACAGCCGGAGGGGGGTGAAGAGAAGAGCAAGCATATTCTGCACATCAAGCTGGTTCAGTTCCAGCGCCGAGCACGGACCTGCCTGAGTGCAAGTGGAGCTGTCAGCTCGTACAGGCTTCACTGTCAGGGGCTGTGTCATCTGTCAGTGTCGGTTCCAGCTCACTGTACCACATAGAGGCGATGCACTGGTGCCTCCCAATTGATAACACGCTGCCAGAAGCATGTTACTTTCTCATCTGTCTTCTTGTAGCTGTCAAAACCGGAATCCATTAATTAGTTTGTTCTTGTGAATTTTAGTTGTTCTGAAGACATGTAAATTTCAAAGTAAGACACACACAACCACCACCCCCCCAACCCAACCCAACAAACCACCACGAAGGTGCCGATACGGGGCTCAGAAATCCTAAGTGGCAGTTATTATAAACAGTTAGTGCTGGCTACAAGAACTCTGTCTAAGTGAGTATAATGATGCGGCTAGTTTCACCACATTGCTTTTAATGAGACTGAGCTGCTTACAGGGGGCGAGATGCAATGACAGCTAAGGAAAGGCAAGCAAACAAGGCACCAGCTAGTGAAGTCAGCTGGCTCAAGAAGGCTCTGCTTCTTGTTTGGTTGCTTTTATTTTTTCCTCTCTTAAATGTTTCTTACCAAGAGCTGGGGCGAAAGTTCGACTGAGTTTCATTTCTCTGTATGTCGCACCTCATGAAAAAAAATACTGCGATTTCCAAAGGAGATTTTGCTGGCTTTGTGGGTTTAAGATGGGATGCTTCTCACACTAGCACTCGAATGGGCAGAGCTATCTCTAATCAGAACGGTGGTTTCATTGAAATTTCAAATATTAAATGTGTATGTTTTTATTTTACATGGGTACTTGCATCTTCTGCTCCCTCACATTCTCAAGGTGTTGGCAAAGAGCCTGCAGGTAAAAGTTTCAGAAGCTTCTGAAGTGAGTCTTCAGAAGCGAGTAAGGGATTGAGGAGCCTGCATTGAAATGGGAATCTATAGGACCTCAGTGCCGCTAATTATGCTGTAGAAATCTCTGAAAGGGCACCACATGAGCACAGCCTTGAGACCAGCCTCGCCAGCAGGTATCAGAAGAGCCTGCCAGCTCCACCACAGCAATACAGCCACCGCCAAGCAGAGACAGAGTGGGGCAGATGCCATCGCAGCCTGAGCTGGAGCAGCCATCAGGATTCTCCACACCATCACCCACATGTGCTGCCGCACAGTCCCGTGGTTTTAAGCTCAGGCTTGGCCCAAGCTCTTTTCAAAATTAATTTTTAAAAGTGGGAATGAATGTCATACACTGCTTAGCGTTTCTGTGCTGGGTCTGGTGGGGATGGAGCCACTGTCCCCACAGCAGCCTTCATAATGCAGTGCTGTGCATTGGTAGCTAGAAAATTCATAAGGAATTTCACATGGAAGCTTACTTTAACTTGGCTGTCTTGCTTCCCACAAGGCCCTGTAAGGTAGTTTGCTGTCATGGTTCAGCCCCAGCCAGCAGCTGAGCCCCACGCAGACGCTCGCTCCCCTCAGACTGGTGCAGGGGAGAACCAGAAGAGCAAAGGTAAGAAAACTTCTGGGTTGAGATAAAGATGGTTTAATAGGGAAAGCAAAAGCCACACACACAAGCAAGGCAAACCGAAGAATTCATTCAGCACTTCCCATGGGCAGCCCAGTGTTTGGCCATCCCCAGGAAAGCAGGACTCCATCACACCCAAAGCTGACTTGGGAAGACAAACGCCATCACTCCCACCGCTGCCACCACCCCCTTTCCTCTTCCCCAAGCCCTTCATATGCTGAGCATGATGCCATACAGTATGGAATAGTCCTGTAGTCAGTTGGGTCCCCTCACACCCCCTTGTGCACCCCCACCCTCCCTGCTGGTGGGGTGGTGTCAGAAGCAGCAAAGGCCTTGGCTCTGTGTCAGCCCTGCTCTGCAGTGACAAAAACATCTCTATATAAAAAAACATCCCTTCATTATCAACATTGTTCCCAGTAGAAATTCAAAACCCAGCCCTATACTGGCTTCCATGAAGAAAATTAAATCTATCATAGCTAAAAACATCCAGACATGTACCTACAGGAAACTGTGTACTAAAAGTTTCGGTGCTGTAATTCCTTCTGCTAGAAGGACAATTTGTTAATATTCTGATGAGACAGTATTTGTCTCTGCATTTTCTTCAAAGAAATGTCAGAATACTTCCCTAGAATTAGTCCTCAAAGCAGCTGCTTCTTTCTGAAAAAAAATCAAGATATCGCCTCCTTTTTGTCCCAAATTATGCCAACCAAGGACATAAAAATATATTCCCCCAACGTAAAAGGTGGGACCATATATTAACAGATAAGACAAACCTGCTTCCAGGAAATCAGATCCTTTCTTTGCTTTCACACCGGTTACAGAAAAGGAAATGAAGCCAAAATTTGCAATTCAACAAGGTTACTTCTGTGTCAATAAAACACCTTTCATCGACGCTTTATGGCTATTGTACTTGGATATCTTCATTTGCATGCATTTACCTCGTGGGGCGACGCACACGTTCCTGGGTATGTGGACATCTTTTTTAATATCGCTTGAAAATTTGGCTCGGAGTCAGCTGCTCACCGGTGTGAGCTCATTGGCTCACGTGGGTAATCTGTGAAAGGGCAAGCATTTTAAATGCTCATTGGAGAGAAAAAAATAATAAAGTAGCGGCTTATATTTTAGGTTCGGGTGAGGGATGGTTTGGATTGGGCACGTTGTTCTATGTTAGGTACTCACACAAAGAAAAATAAACGCTGTTTGTGATTACTGGTTACATACTTGCAATAACACATTTCTGAAGCCCTGAAATCTGAAGCCCTGGGACCAGGATCTCAATTCTATGCACAGGAATGGAGCTCTGTGGTTTTTAATGGCGCTTGAGCTCTCTTGGAGCCCTTGCTCCAAGTTTTTTGTGGCTTCCAAGCCACCCAAAGCCTGCCAGAGCAGCAGTTTGCACCCACAGTCAGACTTGGGGCTGTAAGGAGGTTGCTAAAATACAAATATTTGCAGCAAACTGTGCCAGGAGGGGAGGGCCAGTCAGCTGCAGCCTCCCCTTGGTCCTGCTGTTTGCTCTTGCACTCAGGCTGTCACTGATCCTCTTCTCACCAGCCAGGCTGAAAGACAAGAGAAGTGTCCATCTGCCTGTCTCCAGCAGCTCAGTTCTGGGCAGGGTATCTGGCAGGCAGGATCCTACCCAAGCTTGAAAGAGGGACTCAGAAGAGGGAGCAAGCAGCATCCCCTAATGGGGGGCTGGGGAGGGGAGGGGTCAGGGGGTTACCCCCTCACAGTGTGAAGGAAGCACCCAGCACAGCTGGTGGGGCTGACCTACAGGGCTGTCTAGGCTTGATCTGCTAGAAACATCTACATTTTTATACACTGCGGTGGTGGTGTGGGGTCTCCACATTGCAGGTGCTCGTAAGAATCAGCAACAGTCATTGTTTTATTGCCTCATTTTGGGACTCTCATCTCTCCAGTAGCAGCAAGCAGCCATTTGAATACAGAGGCTGGCTGCGATGAGCACGAAAACAGAGGTGTTTTGTGGACAGGCTCCCTCTGATGTTAATAGCACAACAGGATTTTTTGAGAGGCATGGGCCAGCCGGTGCTCATGAGGAAGAGCTGGTTGGCCCATGGAGAGCAGCAGCTCTGATGGGCATACTCAGTGCTGGTAGGGGTGAGCCAGAGCCATGAGACTGCCTCCACATCCCTCATACATGGAGTAGGAAGGAAGGCAAGCCATCTTACCTTGCCCCCACACGGAGAGTCAAGTTTGGATATCCTAAGGGCTCTGCAGTCTTGTGGGATCCTGAAGACTGTGACCATCTTCTTTGTCCAGAGTCAGTGTCAACCTTTATGTCTCTGTGCCATGGAAGATTTTAGAGAAAAGCACGTTGGAAAAATCCACCTCAATAGGGTTTGTCCCAAAGACCCTTGGCACGGTGGAAATGTACAGCTAGATTAGAGAAGAAATCTCTTCCTGGTCAAGTGGTATTGCACAGGTCAGCTGTCAATAACATAACTGGTGGGTTTATTGTAGAAGGTGGAAACTAGATTGCCCTACCTCTCCTCATATACCGATGTATATGCTCCCAGCTGTTAGTTTATAATAAAGTTCTTCAGGAGAACGTTTGCCTATGAATACTTAAAGAAGGCTTCTGCTTTCTACGGTGGATGGAAATTCATACTTTTATTCACACTTTTTTCTTAATGACCTTCTGCCATACGAGCAATTTGCTTAGTCCACTCCAGGTGATTTTGCATGATTTGCAAATCTAATTTTTATCTCCACGTCTCACATTTGAAAATCTTTTGCCACCATATTAATTTAACATTTTTATCTTTTACCCACCAAGACAGCTCATTGTGACCTTTAAATTCACTTACAAAGGATAACCCATTGGTTAATCTGGACCAATTGGCCTCAGTTACACACTTGGTGACAAACCATTATTTCTACCCCAGTTCTTTAATTGGCCAGAATGCTCTTTTTTATCAGATATATTAGCTGTCAGAAGTGCCTGCTAGCCTTTACGTACTTCCTGGATAGTGTCCAGGTCATTAAAGCAACATCTTCTGTTCAAGTCTGGAATATTTATCCTGCGCCAAAATCCTAACTTTCTCCCTGCTTTTAATTAATTAAAGCCTGAAGAATGCTGGATGGGTCATTCTACAGGGGAGCCTTTTGAAATGGAAAAACTGGTATGAAATCTTTCATGCTTCTTTTTCTTTTACTCATTCAGCAGTTTTGCTTCACAAATCACAATTTTATACTATTTAAATTTCATCTGGTTGAAGTATTTTACTTTTATTTCTGCTGAATTATTTTGCACTAAAATAAGGCAGGCAGAATTTCTTGGGAGGGAGAAATAGCAGGAGCCAAAGGGGCTGTAGCCCCCAGCAGATGATAAGGGAGCAGGAGTTGCTCTCCTTAGTCACACATCCCCTGACCCCCAGTAATGACACTTCCTTGGGATTGCACCCTCTGAGGATCAGAACCGTCTTTTGAGAAAAAAAATAACACCCCACAACTATGGCCAGAGTTCCCACAAACCCCTAAAGACCTGTCTGCAAGGACAAGCCAGGCTGCTGGATCTCCCAACCTTTGCTGTGATGGAACAATTGATACAGGGACCAGCCAGGCAGCTGGATCTCCCCACGTTTGCTGTGGTAGAACAACTGATACACCTCTTCAGGGTGCTCAGGCACTACCTGGGCAACTCACACACATGACACACAACCCGGTCTGTATTTAATGTCTAACGAAGATGCTTCTAATGAAGATGCATTAACAGACCATCCCTTGCACTTGCAGAGCAGTAACATCAAGATTTGGACTGCCTTGTTGCTGTAAATATTCTGTTCACCAGCCAAGAAGACCTGGTCAAAATAATCTTTCACAATGAAAAATTGCTTATTATTTTATACCACTGAATTTAATGCCATTCCTACCCTGTGTTCTCCAGCAGTGATCCACAACAGAGCCAAAAGGGCTTTCCTGAAAGGAGTTATGATAATTGTGGTGATTTCTTTACATAGTAAAATATTGTTCATTAAAGACCCATCTTAATACTATCAGTTGATGTCTCCTTTATGCCAGTCTTCGACGTAAAATTCCAAAGTCATCCTATGATAAAAATTGATTGACAGTCTTCAAAATGTCCTAAGTTTATTCCAGTTTTGTTGGTGTCATATGAGTGTGAAAGCAGGTCTATCTCAGGGAAAATATGCTTTGTTGCAAACACTTCTTGCAGCTTCATGTTCTTCCAGCTTTAATATTAACACTCTAGGAAGTGTAAGAGTGATGTGTAAAGGTATGCCAAATGGTGATATTATTTGAATGGCAAGCAATAAAAAATAAAGTAGTTCTTCTATCCTTGCTTCATGGTTTTGGCTTACGAAGCAAAATCAACGTATTTTTAACCTAACTTTTTCTCCCCCTCCCCTGGATCTGTGCTTCCCATGTATGTTCCTTTGCATATTTGATTTGCTTCCTATTTAGATTTGGGTGATCATTTAACAGTTGAAGAACATTTCTGGGAGAGCAATGTTCCTGCTTTGCTGAGATCAGGGATCAAACTCTTGTCTGGATTTTACCTACCAACCCCAGGGTTTTCCAGGCAAATCAACAACCTTTAGGTGAAGTCAGGAGAGCCGCCTGACCTGAATGAGGCACAAGGGCTCTACTAGATGCGCTCCCCTTAGAAACCTGCAATGTCACCTATCAGCAAGCCCTTCAGTCTCACTCAGTGTGTTTAAAGGCTGTGTAAATACAGCTTTTTGCACTTCCATTTATCTTTGTCTCGCTTCTGCAGCGGCGGTGCCGCCAAACAACGCTGGGAGCCACGGGGATGAGCACGCAGGCTTGTGTGGGAGCACATCTGCCAGCGCCTTGATTGAAATGTTCAGGAGGTGAACGGCCTCACCGATGGAAAACGAGCCCTGTGGCTCACAGAGTCTGTCTCAGACGGGCTGTGATAGGCTGCTCAGATTTTTAAGCCTGTTGTATTTTTTGCCAGCTGAGGTCTCGCATTTGCAAAGGGTCAGAAGATACGGGAGCATAGATGCCATTCAGGGTAAGGCCCTTTAGGTGTTATCTGTTCTTAAGGAACAATTTTGTAGTGGCTCAGAAGAAACAGTACTCTGGTCATGGGTCTGGTTCTTTTCTCTCTCCCGTGTGTTGTTATAAATACCCACCTCTCAAAGGTCCCTTTCATTTTGGCATCTGAAGCTGGTGCTGAGAATTTGTTTCCTGAGGACACAGACCTTAGATCTGTTATGCTTTCTCCTTTTGTTAATGGATAAATAAGTCCACTTGTTGCATGGCCACCAAATGAGACTATTTCAAAGGTGGGAACACCAAACTCTAAAAAACAGGTTATGCAACAGCTGACATTGTTGGAAAAACCCTGAATCTGAACTCCTCGTAGTTATCTGCAGCAAATGTTCTTTACATGGCTGCATTTTTTTGCCACAAGCTTGATGCTACAATAAGCCAGAAGATTTTGAAACAGGCTTGTGCTAAAGAAAAAGGAAAAAGAAAGAGAAAAAAAAGGCAAGTGTCTGGATTATCTCTGCCTCTTCTGCTGTGGAAGTGGTGGGTAGTGATGAAGCAATGTATCTCAAGAAGAAATGTTTTCCAGGCTGCTGTAGTCCCCTCCTGATGCCAATAGTGTTGCAGAAATTAGGTTTGTGTTTGGAACATGAAGATACAACCATCTTGCAAGCCGTGAGGAAGTCAGAAAATTTGCCTTTGGACCAGAATTGGAACAACATTTAGAAGATACAACCACATACAGAAAATAAAGCATGGCGAACAAGGGAGAGGAAATTGAACTGCAAATAGTTGCTGAGATAGGTGGTCTTCACACAAATTTTTATGTACATTGGGTAGGCAAGGGAAAATTAAGCTTGTCTTGGTATTGTCTGAGCTTTCAATTAATTACTTAATGTACCTTCATATATTCTCTTTGCAAGTAAAATACATAGGACATGAATAGTCTAGTTCAGTGGTATCCAAAATCCAAATAGAAAATGAATAAAAAAGAAAATTAAGAAGTCGCAAAAAAAAATCCCCATGTCAGCATGCTTAATAATTCAGATTAAAAAACCCAAACTCCTATATTAGAGGGCATGTATTAATTGCAGCTTTTAAAAGACCTGTGCATGAGAATATTGAGAATAACTGCAAAAAACAAGATCTAGTGCAGAAAAGTCATGCATCCTGCCAAGTCTGAAGGCATTGCTACAGAACATTTGTGTGAGAGAGTTCCTCAAATAAATGAATTTTTTAACATAGGAAAACAGTCATTCTACTAAACCTGTCCTCAGAATTAGCTGAGTCATTTTTAATTGAATTCTTTCAGCTCAACCAGCCTGAAATAAGCCACTGAATGAAACATTTCCACTCACGCAGTTACAGTTCGTCAACTGCAAACACAACCTGTCGATCGAGAGGATCGACGTACCCTCTGCGTAGCTGAGGCTTACACTGTTATGTGCTAAGTGGAGAGTATTCAGATCAGATCTGCCCAGCTCTTGGGCTACAACCCCATTCAACTGTCATCTCCAGCAGGGGCTTTCTTCCAGAAGCTGAGGAACAGTGCTTTGAAGGGCAGCACCTTTGCTTTCCATGGAGCTGAATGCGGTGCTGCATCTCTGGAACAAGAGAGGTAGAGGACTAGAACTCCAAAATGGCCATTTTTAGCACTAAATATGGAACTCAAACCTAGTTATCTGTTGTTTCCGCTACACAGGCTGCTCAGAAGTTGAGCTGAGGAGACTCTCATAGGCAATTATAAACTATCTTCTAAATTATCTTGCAAAGAAGAGGAATAAATCTCCTTCAGTAAAAGCAAGATAAAAGCGGGGTTAATTTTATGCCAGCTGGGTCCACTATAGTTTACTCTTGTGCTCATCAGCTGAAGTGTTATTTGTGGTGGAGTAGTACTGCAGCCTCTCAGGGTGTGAACGTGCAATGTGCTGGCAACCCAGCACTGCCTTTGATGTAAAACTGACTCTGGATAGAACCAGCACTAAAGGTTTTAGCACATCAGTGTTTCTCAGTGTCTACAATCTCCTCAACATTGTTAGCCATTGAGCTCTTGGCTTGTTTGGCTGCTTTTTAAACATGTTCAGCCCATGAACTCTTTTGGATACCAGATTGCAGCTGATGGTCTGCTGCTCAGAGCTGGGAACATGTGGTGGGATTTTTACGGAGACCCAACATTAGTAAAGTAGCATGGAAATCAGGTGCAAACCACTGACTTTGCCAAGAAAACAGCTTTAAAAACTAGTGTCAGGTTGGGGGTGGTGGCAGTGGGGAATGTAATCTGGGGACAATGTTTGACCATTTCTGTTTGTCATTTCTGATCTGCATTAGTATTAATCCTAACCCGGCCCCAGTGGGAAATTACTATGTGCTTGCTCTAAATCGGTCAAAACTCCTGAACCAGCCATATGGTGTGAATCCCTGTTTGTCTGGTAGTGCAGAGTCTATCTTTCACAGCCCTGATGCACATACAAAACTGTCTGCTTTCACTGCTTCATAGCAGTGTTGTAAATATAACTGAACTTGTGAAAGAAACAAGGTGTTAATTGATGGTGTACATATTCGCCCTCATAAACGTCTGCTCCTAAACTACTTTTCCCGGTTTCTAAGGAAACCCTTATTCCTTAAACGGCCAAGATTCTCACTTACAATACAGTTTAAATTTCTTAATCATCTAAAGCGCTTTTCGCTGCGAGGGGAAAGGTGTAGATATGGCCCATCTGTATATTCAACAGTTTCTTTGAACTTGGAGGAAGGGAGGATTTTTGTCAGCGCTGACTGTAGGAAACCATCGATTCGCACATTATGGGAAATGTGATACCGTATTTTCAACTCCAGCTCCTGACTTTCTTAATTAAGACTGTGCTAGACGTGCCAGAAGAAGGGGTCTGTGTGCCTGATCATGTGCAGTCGGTTAAAAATGGTAGCCTGTGGCGGTTGTCATACCGGTTCGGTTTTTTGAAAGCTAGAGCCAGATGGGTCAGCATCCCATAAAGGAATGGCTGCCCGCTACTGATGACCACTGTGCCTTCCCTTCAGCCAGGGCTCGCGTCACCTTGCTTCCCCACGGTATCCCAGAACCCAGGTTGAAGCAGAGTTTTCAAACCCAAGGGACCAAAGCTGGGGGCCAGCTGCCTGCTGGTGCATCCCTGGACAGTGGATCCTCCTGGGTTTTTTCCTGGCCGAAATCATACTAATTTAAATTAACTTCTTAGGCTAATGCTCTTTTTCTACAAGGGCAGTTACTGTTTTGGTTAAACCAAGATTAAGGTTTATAAACAAGAGCACATGTCTATTATGCTATCCTCAATTCACATTTAAAAAGCATATGGGAACTGCTGTAACTCAGAGAATGAAACCACTCTAGCAAAAGCCACAGCAAAAAGGAGAAACCCAGGTGTGAACAGACCTTGTAAGACACCTCAGCTGATGAGTATGCAAGTCATGTCAGGCCGATCATGCCTGACAGATTTGGTGGCCTTCTACGACAGGGTTACTATGTTGGTAGATAAAGGAAGTGCAGCTGATGTCATCTACCTGGATTTGTGCAAAACATCTGACACTGTCCCACATGACATCCTTGTCTCTAAATTGGAGGGATGTGGATTTGATGCATGAACAACTTGGTGGATGAGGAATTGGCTGGAGGGTCACACTCAGAGATTTGCAGTTAACAGCTCGATGTCCAAGTGGACATCAGTGATGAGTGGTGTTCCTCAGGGGTCAGTACTGGGACTGTCACTGTTTAACATCTTTTTTTGGGGACAGAGGCAGTGGGATCAAGTGCATACTCCACAAATTTGCCGACACCAAACTGTGTGGTGCAATCAGTATGTCGGAGGGAAGGGATGCCCTCCAGGAGAGGGACCTCGACAGGCTGGAGACATGTGCCTGTGCAAAACTTGAGAACTTCAACAGGGCCAAGTGCAAGGCCCAAAGCAATCCCAAGCACAACTGCAGGCTGGGCAGAGAATGGTTTGAGAGCAGCCCGGAGAAGGACTTAGAGGTGTGGGTTGATGAGAACCTCAAAGCCATCAAAGTGTGCTCACAGCTCAGAAAACCTACTGTATCCTGAGATGCATCAAAAGAAGCATCACCAACAGACCAAGGATGGTAATTCTACCCCTCTACTCTGCTCTCAAAAGACCCCACATGAGTATTGCATCCAGCTCTGGTGTCTCCAGTACAAGAAAGACTGTTGGAGAGAGTCCAGAGGAGGGACACCAAGATGATCATAGAGCTGGAGCACCTCTCCTGTGAATACAGGCTGAGAGAGTGGGGTTTGTGCAGCCTGGAGAAGAAAAGGCTCTGGGGAGACCTTGTTAGAGCCTTCCGGTGCCTAAAGGGGCCTACAGGAAACATGGGGAGGGGCTGTTTAGAAGGGAGGGGACTGATAGAACAAGGTGTAGCAGCCTTAAACAGAAAGAAGGTAGATTTAGATCAGATATTAGGTAGATATTTCTCCTTGTGAGGGCAGTGACGCCCTGGCACAGGCTGCCCCAAGAAGCTGTGGCTGCCCCCACCCTGACAGTGTTCAAGGCCAGGTTGGATGGGGCTTTGGGCAGCCTGGGCTAGTGGAGGGTGTCCCTGCCCATGATGGGGGTGGAACTAGATGGGTCCTTTCCAACCCAAACCATTCCATGATGATTCTGTGATTCATGTGCCTGCTGACTTAGACCCAGCCATGCATCATATCTGCCTCTCTCAAAGCACTGCATGTCCTTCAGCTACTTGGGCATGTGCTGATCTCTTCCTTTAACAGAGACAAAGGGAGTCATGCTCAGATAAGCCACTGAGGGCTTTTGCTTCCCAAAAGTGACCATTCCTGTCATATCAATCCTTCTAACAAAACTGCGTGACATAGTCAAAGAATCATCTCTTTATCATTGCAAACAAGGCTTCAGAAAAACAACTATGAAGAGCTGTGATTTCATATTTCCAAATCATTACTGAAAAAGCAGATAGATGAGTGGCTCTGACAAATCCTTGGCTCTGGTAATGCCCTTAAGCTTTCCAGGGCCATACAAGGGTGAACAATGCCCTCTGGCCTTCAGGGTCCTCACAGCTTCAAGGCATAAAATGAGGTGCCCCATGTTTCAGAGGCACAGAATCCAAGTGGCATTGCTTTATTACTCCCATGCACTTCTACTCCTTCCCAATTCATTTTTTAATTAAAAAGGAAATAGGCGGCATGTTGGTTTTGCTGGGATTATGTATTTCCCCAGAGAAGAAAGGATTGTATCATAATGTCCAGACCGTATCATAATGTCTGAGTCACTGCCAGGAAGGTTACAAAACCATGTGGATAAACCTGCCCAATTTCAGGTGGACAACTTGCTGTTGTTGTTGTTATCAAATAACTCTCCATCAGTACTGTCTTTCAGCCTCCCCACTCAACAACTGCCTTGGTAGAAATTACTGAACACATTTTTGCTGCCATAAAAATTGGCCAGAGCTATATTTCTGGATTCCAAGAAAGCTTTTGACAGCCAACCATGATACTTTATGTAATAAGTTGTCAGCATACTGTGTATCACCTAACACTGTCACTTGGCTTAGGTCAAAGCTGTCAAATTGCCAACAAAATATTGTTACTAGAAGCACTAAATCTTCTTTTCAGCCTAGTCCTGTTGGGGTCCATCAGACATAGTCCTTGGTCTGTTATTGTTTATGCTGTGTATAAATGACCTACCACATGAATATGCATGACAAACAAAGCTTACATATATATAAGACAACATTGCCAGCAGATGCTGCAGTCAGATTTCAAAAAGATCTGCGAACCGTAGGGGAGGACCACTTATGGTCTGCTTATGGTTTTTTAAAGCACACATATAAAATGTTTGGATCAGGGTCCAGACTTAGTGCTTCTCTATTTTACTTGCAGGTTAAGTTTATGTTGAACATTAAATTAACATCCAAATTACAGAGTTGATCCTTTGACTGCAAAAGCCCCGGTTGTGAAAAGCTCCTGCGGCCCCAGGATGAGAGGCCAAGAGGCAAGAGGTGAGGGACATACCTGAGAGGGGGATTTGGGAGCTGCCTTGCCTGGGATGCAGCTATGAACAGCCTTAATGCTGCTGATCCCTGAGGACTTCTCCTTTTCTTTCCCTTCCTTGCTTAGCTGACCCTAGAGGAGGGAGGAAGCAGAACCTGTAAACAAGATCTCAGATGAGGAGGTGAGAGTACAAAGTCTGAACTGTGTCTGCGATCCTTGCTCACAGTGCAAAGTTGGCTTTGGGAAACAGAAACAATTTTGTCTCTATTATAACAAAAGAAAACTTAAAGGCACAAAGCCAGTGCATTGTCTTCTCTTTTCTCAAATATCTCTAATCAGCCTTTTAAAACCAGACTTCCTAAAGCACTTCTCATAAAGTGGTCTCAGAAGCATGGAGGTGTTTTAGGGGTGTGCGCAGGTCCGTCATAGCCAATACACCCCTCATAGAGTTCAAACCCACATTGTCCTGTCTTGCTGTCAGCAGCAAGTACATGGAGATAACTACCAGCAACAGCGTGATTTCTTCTCGACCCTTCAAACTCTGGCCACCTGCTTTTAATTTCATGCACATTGTTACTCAAACTCCCTCACTGGAATGAGCAGAGTCAGGAGCTTGGATAAAGTACAGCAGTGAGAAATTCTTACATATCATAATGATGTATCATATAGGAACAGAGAAGAGTGAGAGCTAGCCAGAAATTCAGGCCAGGAGTTTCAAAAGTAACCAATGAGTTGAGACTCCTCAGTTTCCCAGATGCCTGACCTAAGTCTCTATACAAGGTCTCAGTTTCCATAATGCTGAGCATTTAAGAGCGTCTGAAAAATAAGTTCATTTCAGACATTGAAATTAAATTCCAAAAGGCTGATTTAGCTTAAAGGGAAAAAAAAAAAGTTCTGATACCTTTGCAAAAGGGACAAGAGGTCTCATTACATCACCTTGCACCAGTTCATGCACTCTTGTAGGACTATCCTCCATCTAAGATGTCTCACACCTAGTCTCAGCGACTGTATCGGTACTGTTGAATCGAAGAGCTCCCCGGGAGCTTTCTCTGGCTCTGCAGCTCAGGAAGGTGCAGGCTTACCAGCTGCATGGCGCTTTGCCCTGTGTGATGCTCCTATGGGCCTGGGATATAAACATGGCGTTCTGGCTTTGTCCTTGTTGTATTTGGCACTGAACCATTAGGATCTGCAGCCCGTGATGGTGGTGTTTTGCTAAGCAGCAACCCCAGGCTGCTGTGCCGTGAGACTGTGTGGGGAGAGGCATTGAAGAGAGCAACCTGGGCACCCGCGGTTCAGAGGGAGCCAAACCTTGTGCGCCTACCCTCACTGACAGAGCCAGCCAAGCACATGGGCCAGCCACGACCTGGCACTTTGCAAAGGAGAGAAGCCGGCACGCTCCAAGACTGCGCCAAGGTGTGAGCTAACAGCTAATAGCTAAGTAGCCTGGACGGCCAGCAGTCAAGCTTGCTCCCCAGCCCTGCTTTGTTTAGCTGTGGAGGCACAGCCTTTGACAGCTTGATTTTTCTCTCTGAGAGCGAGTGCGAGGCTCCTGAAAATGTTCACGGGGTGCAATGTGTGACTGCGGCCCCCGGATCGCTCTGCCAGTGCAATCCAGGCATGGTGCAGTCGGCAGTCACCCACCCCTTCTGCCCGCAGCTTCCTGGGAGCTCCGCCTGACACTCACAGTAATTTGTGCCTAATCCTGGGGGTCCTTGAGAGGTGAACAAAAGGATGAAATCATCTTATTTGGCAGCTTTATATATGACCAGGAGGAAAAAACCAACTAAGAAACTCAAGTCCCTTTTCTCCTTTAATATAAAGCAACTGCTAGGACCATTTGCAGATCTACACATTTATGTTTTCATTGTTTTGGTCAATGATTTGATTTAAATGGCAGCAAAGGTGCTACCAACTCCACACTATTGATTACGTGGTCAATAACTGGATGCAATTATTATGCCAAAATGCATTCTTATATTAATGCAGATGTAAAGGCATTTCCAAATATAAAGCAGCAGTGGATATGTTGTGACTCAGAGCAGAGAATCAAAGTCACAGCATGGGATGGCAATAAAGAAAAGAACACAGTAATGAGGAGAAAAGTCTAAGAGAGAAAAAACAGCAGCACTTGACAGACTCTTTGCAAGTTAGAAAACAAGCAGTTCTGAGAGCCGCATCATTAACAAAGCCTAGTTTGCTATGAAGCTGTGTCCTATATTCCTATTCCCCTCCTCCTCCCCACCAGCCATCCCAAATCCTCACCATTTTCCCTACGGCCTCAATAACCTCCAACAGCATCCTCCCCTCATCCCCTCACCCTCTACTTTCCCTGGCACTGTCATCTCTCTGATGTCCCCCATGCCACCCAAGCAGTAGCTTGCACCCCAGCCATTCTGGAGGGATGAGGGTGCTGATTGGGTGGCCCTTCTGCTTAGCCTGCTGGCAACCTAAGCTCACAGAAAACTGCTGGTCTCCACCTCCTGCTGCTGAGCTCCTCCCTGAGGAAATCTCCAGCACAGCATTTCCTTGGATCCCTCTTCCCTTTGCAGATGCTGCTTTTCACAGTTTCTAATAAACTCACATATCTGAGAGCTGTAGTCAGTAAAACTTGTTTATGTCAAGCATTAGTGGATGGAAGACATTATGAGAGATGGGGTGGGATGGAATGGGTGGAAACTGAGGTGGTACAGGTTTAAGACTTTTTTTTTTCCTAGCAAAACAGGAACACTGGATCAGAATCCCTGTCCTGTATCATCTTTTCCAAAGAGCTACAACAAACTGCCCGGACCAAAGGTCTTGGCTACAGCCTCTTTCAAATGCCCATTTTCCCTTTAAAGAAATATTCATGCTATCTATGCTCTGGCATAATGCAAAGATCACATAAATAAAGACCGAACAACTAAAACCCAGCCTCAGTTTCCCCCAGCCATTGACATGCTGCAGAAGAAGTAACGCTGCCCTCTGTGAAAGCTGCAGCTGCACATACAGCTCTGTGCAAGCCTTGGCTCGGGGCTGAGTTCCTCATTTCAACTTGACTTGAGGAGTCAGGAGGCTCCCATTCTTTCATCCCACAGTGTTCTGGGAGAACTGAGGCAGATCATCAGGTTTCAGTGTTCACAGCAACCTGGGATTGTGCGCAGGCGTAATTAAAATCTTAATTCAGAGACTGGAATTGAAGTTCGGCTGCCACTTTTACCCTTTTCCCTGCCCTTGAACCTTTAATTTTGTTAATAATCCTCTAAGAGAATTCCTGTGGATCTTTTTTGGGTTTTTTATTTTTTGTTTTTTAAATGACAGGAAAAGACCTCTTCTGCCACATACCCAGATCTCTTAGCATCAGGGCACCCGGGGATGTTCAGGAGGTACAACTTTCTGCTTCATTTAATGTCAGATTTCCTGAGTTATAGGGATACTTTTCCCGAGTTACATGGATAAAACTTGGACATTGGCAGTGACAAGCATCTCTCTGGCAGCTTAGAGGAAAGGTTTCCATACAACTCCAATAACCACTGAGAAGTGTGATTTACATACTCCTACACTAGGCATTCCCACAGAACCCCTAGGCTGTGATCACGGCACATTATTAAATGCAGAGAGCATGCAAAAGAAAAAGGACATTAAAAAAAAAAAAGCCCTTAGCGTTTTTTCAGATCACAGCTAATTTCCACCATCTGACAGGAAGCACATTTTGCTCTCCTACACATCCTCTTTCTCAGAAATGTCCAGTTTCTGTTTATTTTGACAAGTTTGGTCTCATTTTAAAAGACAGTGGGTTGTGGGTTTTTTAAGGTTAGAAAATGCCTAAGCCAACAAATTTTCCAAATAAATGGATAAATAAGTAATTGCAGAATTGAGAAAACACTGACTGTTATGAGTAACAAAATTAAAAGCAGGTGAGAAGGAGGAAATTGCTACGTCACCCTAACTGCAGGCATTGCATGCAGTTTTGTTTATGAAGATGTCCAACGTAGATGTATTCTGCACCTTTGGGGTAATGACAGACATATGGCAGAGCATGGAACTGCCAGGCAAGTCCTGGAGCAACGGCAATATGACTAAGTCACGTGTGTATTTGACCTCCTCATTGACTCCCTGACCATCCATCCATCTCTGATGAAGCTCTTGAAATGTTCCAAACCTCTAAACAGTTTAAGGCTTTTCTTCTAAATTAATCTAATAGAGCATTTCTTTTGCATTTCCTTCTCTAGATCAGGACAGATGCTTTACATCATTGGGAAGGAAATCAGTGCTTCCCAAAAATGTAGAGGTTACCAGAGTCACAGAGGAGTTTGAGGCTCCCTCTGAGCCTAGGAGAAATGCAAGAGAATGGACTTTCAAAGCATGACAATTTTATGTGCTGAAAATCTATCGTAGGACATTTTAAAGCAGCTTTTATCACTTCCTCTGAGTTGTGCATCCATATTATTTGCTTCCTGGCTAAAATATGGTTCAAGGCTATGGATTCCCATTGAAGTTTAATAGTTACTTCAACATCAGAAATATTTGTTTGACTTGTATCTCCCAATGTCATAGAAGTTCAAATACTGCTGGAGCAATATTTTAAGGCAGAAAACTGAGTTAAAAATTTGAGGCCAACAGGTCAAACATTCTATCATTTAAAAAAGAAAGAAAGAAAGAAAGTTAGGCATCTATTTCTTAAAAGATATTCAGAAGACCACCAGATCTCATGCAGGAACTTGCTTTTTAGAAGACGTGTGGTTTAAAAATGCAAAAGAAGAATCTTAATCAAAGAAAGCTCAGTTCATTCCCTTTCACCTCCCCCCCCCCCCACTTTTTTAAAGAAAATAAAATATGGAAATTCGAATTGAAGAGTGTGTCTGTGAGACACTGGAAGATGCTACCCAAGGGTGTTCACTGTAGAGAGGAGGATAGCTGTATTAAAATGAATAATTTTGTGGGGAAAGGAGAGAGTTGTTGCTGTAAGAAAAAATCTTTTTGATTGACATGAGAAATTGCTGCCACATGAAACAGTTCATCTTCTTTGAAGGGCTCTTTTGTCAGTGGGGTCAGGTCAAAGAGGTTTGAAAGGTCCTCATCAAAGGAAGTTGCCTTTCTAGGCCCAGTGCATTCCCTTGCTGGAGTAGTCTTGGCTTCAGGAACTGTATGGAGATGTGGGAAGCCAGGGGATGGCAGCTGCATAGCTAAGCAACTGCAGCTGGCTGAGCCATGAATCAACACTGTCACCTGCTGTGGGCAAGATAATCTCCTCGTCACCCATGCTGGTGGAAAACTGCTGCACATGGACGAGTGCTCAGTAGCAGCTGTCTGGCCATAGCACAGTGCTGATCAGTTTGTGCACGTTAAATGCAAAGCAGAAGGGAGTCCCTGTGCTCACCAACCCACACCCCAGGGTCCGAATTTGGGTTTTCAGCTGAAATAGCAATGTGTGCCATTCAACATGTCCAAAAATCCAGAAACTGCTCTTTCCCCCCTTTCCTGTCTCAGTGCTATTGCTTGTTCCTTGGGTATCTCCACTCATCCAGGAGTGGAAGAGTCCAGGTTTTCCCCTCGTTGAAGGAGCACGGCACCTCTTCACAATGTGAAGGTGCAACACATGCTGAATTCTAGCTCTAACCTGCCAGTCGAACATGTGTGTGCCACCCCTCTGCCTTGTTGGCACTAGCTTTGTAGGTGCCCCCCACTGCCGCACTCAGTGATGGAGATGCCGAACCAACCAACCAAGGACCTGGTCATGGCGTCTGGGTGCCACATCCAACCAGTTGGCCAGGCCCCGTGCTGCAGTGGGCTCAGCCAAGCCCAGTCAGTGCTGCCACAGCCCCTGCTGATGCAGCTCAGGCCACAGCAGCAGGGCTCTGGCTCTAGAGCTGCTGATGGTGACCTCTGACCCAAACACGGCTCCGGTTCAATGTGGGCTGAACTTACATACAGCTGTACTTGCCTTTCTCCTCACCAGCACCACTTTCTGTATTCTCAGTTTTCTTCTGAAATCGTGTTCCAAACATCTGCTCTTGCTTAGTTTTCAAGAAACCACAGACCAGGACGGCAGTCACAATCCGATGAGACCTGAGCTCTTTCCCTTTTGCCCTCCAATTTATCAAAATTCAGAGGAAAATTTGCCTCCTCCTATTTCCCAGACACTTGGGGATGCCCCATGTGCCAAAAGAGGGTCCTGGCTCCCCTCTTCCACCCCGCTTCTGCAGCCTCCTGTTCCAGCGGGACCTGGTGTCTCCCCACGGAAAGGGAGTCCAGGAATTAGCATCTCATTGAGATGAGAGAAGCAGCTCACACCTCTCCCAGCAATGTGCAGAGCCCTGCACTGCTAAAGGTCAGTTCTTCCTTTTTTCTTCTTTTTTTTTTTTTTCTTCCAAGGTAATTTTCTAGGATGGCTCGAAAATTTGGGAGCTTCTGTTTATTCTCTAAGAGAGAGCTGACCTTCTGAGATAGTCAGATAGTCATGTTGTTACATTGGGCAGGAATTTTGGGATGCTCAGTGCCTCAAAGCCTCGCTAGGCTGATTGCAGGCAGGTTGCACCAGCGCTCACTCAGCCGCATCTCCAGCTACGTGTAAAATCACCTCTGCTGATTAGGGCAGGGCTTTCCTTCCTGATTGCCTTGCCCTGTTTACTGTCATTGAATTTTTGAATCAGGAGGACGTTCTGTTTGTTTCTCGGATTTTAATTGCTCTATGACTTTCCCCTTCTTCCCTAACCTGCTTTTACGTTTTAGCAAACAGCTCCAGAGGTAATTGCCAAATTTATATATTCATGGAAGCCCAGCAGATATGTACGATAATAGCACAATTTGATATTTATGAAGTGCCACTTTTCTATAAAGGTAGAATTTCAGTTAATTATCACCGGGCTGTTTATTAACACTTGGAAATGGAAAAATAATGAATGGGCACATCGTTTATTCATTAAAATGCTGCTGATGAGTTGCCCCATTCATAAATTAGCCTTGCATTTCACTTCGGCAGAGCACTGCCTGTGCTGGTGGGTTTTGAAGGTCAATTGTACTTTAACCCACGGCTTCCTGTGAATGCCGAACATGTCGCCTTGGACTGTGATCACAGTGACTCTTGTCAACCAAGCAGAGTTATTCTGTGAGGAGTTTGGCTGGCAGGCTGTGCAGGCAAAGAGAGAGAGAGTTGCAGCAAGGGCCGCTGTTCAGGAGATAATTCTCTCTCACTTGGAAGCAGTGCATCCGTCTCTATCAGACGGTGAGGATTGATGCACCGGGCTGGGAAGGTGCTCCTGTGGGTGTCCCTATACATCTTCGGCAATCAATGCCCTTCTCTCCCACAGCCAAAAGCCAAGCTGTTCTTGGGGAAAAGGCTGCCTTGCCGCCGGCTCTCCAATGAGAAATCACACCCCCCTGACTGGCAGAGCTAGCCAGACATGACATTTTAATATAGATGCAGGTGGCAGAGAGAAATTTGGTGCGAGTATCTGAATATTTGGGCTACTACCTTTTTTCCCATGGGTGACTCCTTTCCCATCCCTGCAAGCTCTGTGCCAAGTCCTCTGTGGGAGGAGAAGGGAAGCAAAGGCAGAGCTAGGATGGAGACATTGGGCAGAGGACGCCTCCCCACAGCCGTTTGCTATTCAATGCAGCATTGAGGAGATGCTATGCTAGAATGAGAACTAATAAAGAGGTTTTTCCCTGAATTTCTGTGGTCATTAAAATTATCAAGGACTTCCTCCCAGGATAATGTTATCCCTGGGGTTAATTTAAAATTGCATATTTCATTCTGCCCATTCGCAGCCTTCCTGCAGTGCAGGCTGGACGCTGGCTGGTGGTGTTGAGGCTTCACTGATAACTGCTGCCCAAGGGGCAGAGGGATGCTGTCTGCAGAGTTTGCTGGATGTCTTGGATGTCTTGGCACAGAGGTGCCATTGAAATGTCACCTGTTATGAGGACAATGACTCTGCCAGATGTGCTAAACATTACAAAAATTGGGAAGTGGGTGCCAAAATATTCTATGGTGGGAAAACAGAGAGAAAGTCTTTGAAGCCGTCTTGAACCGATGCCTGTTTCCAATGAGTTTGGAATAACCCACAACCACAGCTGGAGCTTGAGAGACACACACACCCCAGCCCGCCCCAGCCCAGGATGTGAAACGGTGCAATGAAGAGTTAATAGCGGCCATTTCTGGGACAAAACACTCACCAATACCAGTAGCTAAGGATGTACTCCTGGTTGTGGCTCAGCTCCTGGCTGCAAGCAGCTGTAGCCTCTCGTGAGAAAAAGCCTGTATTGCTAAGAGAAGGAAAGATAATGTAGTTTATCATGTCATCATATCATTTTATCTCCAGGTCTGGACATGAGCCACCCTCTCACAAGTCTGGCAATGTCATCTAGGTTCTCCTGCGAGTATCTCAGACGCTAAACCTTTTTCAGAGGGTGCTCTTCCTCTCCAAGAACATAATTACTGCTTGCTCAGGTAAGGAGGAGTACGAACCCTGTTTTAGGAATGACTGCAAAGCAGCAAAATAATCCCAAAGGACAGCTGTGGCTAGCTAAACCTGAAGCCACCTGTAAGTCAGGTGGGTTTTCTGAAAACAAATCTACAGTGACCTTGGATGGGACTAATAGGTCTCAAGTGTTAGTGCTCCACAGGAGTTGTTCAGAGATAAGCCCGGGCTGCTAACACTAGTTACTAAGACTATATATATATATAGGTTTATTTTTCCAGTGGCATGTCTGAAAACAAGAACATAAGAATCAAATTCAGGGATTTTATTTTTTTTTTAGTCTTTAAAAATGCATAAAGTTTTGCTTCAAGTGTCACTGTTGGAGTTTTACTATTATGCTAACAATCCAGGCTACCCGCTGAATGCAACGGGCTACAGGCTCCATTTGGGGATTTTGCCTACTGTGAGCATTTTTTCGTTTCTTTTAAAATGAAATACCATTCTGAAGTGCCCACCTTGCAGAGTTCCTTTCATTTTTATTTTTTTTTTAAATAAAAAGCATGTTTAGAGAAATTATCTCTGATTTCATACATGTTGCTGATCAGGACAAAGTATTTCTGCATTCTTTTTTCCTTATCAGCTACAACTAAAATGCAAAACCCACCAAACTTTTGCCCAGTTTAAGGCACACTACATTCTTCCAAGCACTGCGATCCTTCACGAGGTAACCAATTGAATTAGAAGATGCATGTCAGATAAAACGGCTAGCAAGGACAAATTAAGGTTAGGATTCGTCTCTTTCTCTTGAAGTACAACTTATTTTCTTGTGAAAGTACAGCACCAGTTCCTGCAAAGCACTTCTTTTGTTATTGATTGGAGAGATATAATATATAAAGCTGCTGCCTGTACCACTCTACAATAATTAAAAGTACTTCATCATGCAGCTGTGAGATTTATTTTAAATGCACAAAATATGTTCCTTATTGTGATTCACAGGAATTTACTGGTCTAATTTCTTTAGAGACCAGCAGGAATATATATTGACTCTGGTTTATTTATAAACCAGCTATTTAAATTACCAAGTTATTTACATTGTTATTGTCTCCATCATTTAGTCACCATTTGCAAAGATTTCGCATTGCTCTTAATTTGGCACTCCCTAGCATTAATAGTACTTATGGGAGAAGGTTATTTAGAAGGGAGTCAAGCAAGCTGTCTTGGTAGGGGTGATGCCTTTCTCACCCCAGCCAGGTTTGTTCTCCGGGTGACCTCCTTTGCAAGGGGACAATGTGCAGGACTGAACTCCAGAGAATGTTGCAGCTTCTCGTTATCATGTTGCAAGAAAGAAATCAGTTGTGTTGCAGGGAACTGTAGATCCAGGGGGTTCAGCTGCCCTCAAGATTTGGATTAAAAAAACCTCTGGGGCAGACACTGTCTAGCTGTAAATTAGTCTGTTGGGGAGCCAACAAGAGGATGGACATGATGGCCCAGAAAGTCCTCTGAGATCCTGACTTGGTTCTGGGGTTTCATGAAGGAAGGAACAGGCTTTGGGTGGACTCAACTGGTCCCATGCCATTAGTCCACCAGCAGTGTATGAAAAACAGCAAGGCCACAAGGCTGCTGTAAGGGAAGCTGGGGAAAATAGTTAGTTATTAGGGGAATATTTCATTCCTGATGGTGAGGACATTACCTGCTCCTTATTTTCATTCCTAGCGGTGTTTATTTTTTAAAGTCTTAAGCATGCAGAGCACTACTTATTTTCACAGCACTCAGTCTCCCTTTCTTCTTTTCTTTTCTCCCTCCAAGCCTGTGTGTAGAGGACCGAGAATAACAGCTATTATTTACCATGTGGCTTTTATCTCGCGGCCGGGTCCAGCGCTGAAGGGCCTCCCTGAGTATCTCCAGTCGAGAGACAACTGTCGAGCAGACTGTGATGAAGAGCAACCCCGGCGGCCCCTGCGGGGAGGTGTGCGGCAGGTGCCCCGCACGCGGGGACACCGTGCTTTCGGAGAATGGTGGGGAGAGGGGTGAAGTGCCCCGGCGAGCTGGCCAGCCTCGTCAATGACTGCAGACCCACCTGGCGCTGGAGAGAACGGGAGGCGCGGGCTGACCCGGTGCCGAAAGTCTTTCAGCGCCAATGAAAGGGATTGCAGCTCGAGTGTTTGCGCAGGTTTCCATCAGCAGTTGGCTTCGAGGTGATTGTTGACGGGGTGAGCCTGAAGAGGTGAGTTGTGTTTTAGCTCAGGTTAACCTCAAGCACCACAGCAACCGGGAGTTCTATACAATTAGACAAC
This sequence comes from Laterallus jamaicensis coturniculus, assembly GCA_022605575.1. Lineage (NCBI taxonomy): Eukaryota > Metazoa > Chordata > Aves > Gruiformes > Rallidae > Laterallus > Laterallus jamaicensis. The sequence goes on from JAKCOX010000027.1 coordinate 2,773,589, forward strand.
ATGGTTTTCATTTCCAGCAGCCGAAACAGATTCAAACCACCCAAAGAGGGATGGGGGGAGGAGAGGGGGATAAAACCCCCAAACAAACCGGAGTTCACTGGCTCCGAGGGTTATTTCCTTCTAGATGCTTCGAGAAGGAATCTCAGACAGAGGTTGCAAATGCCACGTGAGTCACATGTGAGGGCAGCACAGGACCCACCCATGGGTTCAGGAGGAGACCAAGGCAGCAGCTGCAGATGCCTCACCTTAAAAACGGTGCTTGGCATGATGCTGAACCACAGGTGCTTGCCACCCTATCTTTTGTTGCAACTGCTGCTGTGATGAAAAACCCAACAACAACAACAACAAAAAAGACTCCGAAAGAGTGTGGTCCCTTCTTCGAGGAGGTGATTGCTTCTTTCTGAGGAGGAAATTGCTGAAATGGATGCTGCTTTGTTGCCTTAGATTTCTAAATAGCCACTTCCACATAAAAAATGAGTCCCTTCCCTTAGACAGCTTGGGCCGACTCAGAGCACATTTTGGGAGAAGGGGGATTATTTATTTATTTATTTAAATTCCAGTGGGCTTTGGATTGCAGTACTGGAGATTTTACATCCAGAACAGTTTTAAGGGAACTGAAAAAAGTTTCAGAGGTATGGGCCCATTCCCAAGCCAAGAGATGCCGATCCAGAAATTTTATAACACTGTGCTTTCTCTCAAGATATCCAAAAAGCCATGAATTATGTATCCAACCTTGAAATGTTGTTAAAAATATAATAGAAAGTCACATATTGTGCATACTTATGTTTTTTTTCCATGCTCATACTTCATAGTTTTGAGCCAGCTTTCTTCTCCTCCGTGACATTTGTCCACACTGAGAACCGAGTCCAAAATATGCTTAAAGGCAATTGAAAGTTGTTTGGATTTTCTTCTGATTTAAAGCATTGACTCACTGTGCAAGTTGCCAAAAATCTGAGTAGTTTAAAAACACCGGGCACCTCATTTTCAGTTCTTCTCAGCAGTCATTCAATTTATTTCTTTGGAGCGTTAATATCTTTACAGGTTTTATTTAATTTTCACATCATGCATTTCCAGATCATTTTCATGGAGTGCCTTTAATAGATATTGTTTTAATTCCCAGCACACAGATCTTTGTAGTTATTTATTGTTAATGTTTCCTCTTGGCCGAAACCCAAGAAACTGAAGAACTTGGCTCCAGAACATGGCAGACACAGAGAGGGAATGCTCTGACAAGTGAATTTGGGATTTAATTGGCTTGTACCGCTAGATGCTGGGTTTGAAATGTATTGACAGCAAAGGACTGACAGAGAAGCCTTAAACAGCGCAAGCATTATTATGCTGATAAAATGGAGAGCAAAATGAGTAACAACCATTTATTTTTCTGGTTGTTATCAACCATCCAGCATCCCCAAAAGCAGTTGCCAGTAAGTTTTCAGCTAGTCCAAAGCAACTTCTTATTAAGTCAGGGCAGGTATGCCATTTTACCCCATCTATGCATATGCACTGCCACCTTCGCAGAGGAAAAACAACTGGTCAAATCGATGCTAGGACTGCGCTTGGCAATGAAAGGACATCTCAAACCACCACGACTGGTCTGCAAAAGAACTGTGAAGCAGCTTCACTTCAACCCACATGACCGGCAGATACAAGCATTCACTTAACAGGCAGGACAAAGGATAGTCTCTCCTGATTCCCCAAACTCCATCATTCTCCAAAAGGTAAAAGTAAAAAAAAAAAAGAAAAGCAAAGCAGCTCTGACATTTTTTGGGGAAATTCCAGAAAATCTCTTCTTAGCAGCGGTCGATGTTCTCCACATTCTTCCAACTTCCCTTTGAATAGCTTTTGTTATCAATAATCAGGATAGCTCAAACATGGTTAGATCACATTTTAGACTGAGGAGAGATAACTATAGTGAAGGAGGAGACATGAAAAAAATCTATTCTGATTTTTCAAATCATGAAAAGAGGAGATCTTGAATCACGCTATAATAGACCCCATTCACACAGGTATTGAAATCCTAACCTTTCCTGCCGTGAGCCATATTTCTCAAGTGAAAGGATGGGGTCATCGGCAGAGGGGCAGAAGGCTAGGGGAGCAGATCGCCTTATGCAATCAATTTATGCGTTGCAGATGAAATTAAAATACATATTTTTATGATACTAAGTGCTAATTCTTCAGGTCTTAATGGTGCAGAAATGGATTTGCTTGATTAAAGACAATAAAACCCAAACCAGTGGAGACTTCTGCTTAAAAGGTGCAAACATGTTTTGGTCTGGAAAGGAACCTCAGAATTGGGAAATTAAATATACTACTATATTTCTTATGGGAGATAACATGGAATGTATTTAATTATCATCAAATACATTTTCTCTCAAACTCTTAAGTTTCAGTAACCTTTCAGAAGGAAATAATGCCTCCTTGAAAGAGTCCCAACGCACTGCATGCTCTGGAGCAATCGAAGGAAGTGCTACAGCCCTCTCTCAGATTTAGCAAATGAGCTATTTGTTATCTCCCTTCTGTGCAACATCTCTGAGGAAGACATTTCATGTCACTTGCATTAGTATAGGTGCAGGCAGCAGATTTTCTTTGTCAGAATTGAGGTAGCTTAAAAAGCAGCTTTTATTTCTGCTACAGGGAGCATTTACCACTCTGCTGTGAAAATGCATGTTAATTCACTTACAAATATTGCTGGAAGCACCCGGACTACCTGCTAGTGCTGTTTATTATTGGTTTATTGTTTTCTTAGCCTTTCCTCTGGACATCGGTATAAGCCATATGCTATGTAGCTGTTTGGAAGCATCCTGAATATACCTGCAATTCAACTGTGATCACACTACAAAACAGGTCAGAGCTTAGTAGATTTGGAGAATTTCTGTTTTGTGGCTAGCAAGGAGGGTACGAGCTTGTGGTGCTGCTTTGTCATGCTGGTGTTGGCCAGAGCAGCAGATGCGTCGGTCCTTAAGCAGAGACACTTCTGATAAATCTTAGTGCTGGTCTGGGTGTCAGTGGCAAATGCAAAAATCCTGCTATGCTTTGGCTTTAGGATTGTATTAGAGAGGAGCATAAGACATTTTTTTATCTGTCTGAAATTTCATATCCATAACTCTATATGCCAGTGCAATAAATGGAAACCTGTTTTGGCAAAACCTTTCCCATTGCCATTAACACGTGCACAATTTTTGCAGGAATCCTGGTCCACAATCCAGTCATGTTCTGTTTCACTAATTATCTGCCCAGTGTATTACCAATAGGATCCTGACACTCCCAGGGGATGAAGTTCTTTGCAGCCAGTAAAGGTACAAGTGCACGGAGATGGTGCAAGGCTCCCTCCACTTCCGCACACCGACAAACCCCACTTCCACAGAGTTGAAATGGAGGCCACAAGCAGCAGTGCTGGTCCAGGCTTCAGCCTTTGCAATGAGGATGCTTGCTCCTGAGACAGGAGTAAATTTATTTCAAGAAGAATCCTAAATAGTCTTTAGACTATAGAGTCATGTCATGCCAGGGACGGATTTGAACCAGTAGCCTACCTAGAAGAAGGCTTTATATCATGGGATTTTTCCCTTAGCAAGTAAGTCACCTACAGCCCAAATATTGGTCCTTGGGTTTAAAAATACTTCACTGAATATTCATAATCTGCTTTTTGTATATTTATGCCTCTAATATTTGTAAATTCTTATTATGCATCCCTCTCCCACTCTTAATCATCACCTACCAAAGATAACTAGTTATCTTTTCCCTTGTAAATGAATTCACTCCATGCCCCTAATTATTTTTGTAGGTCTTGTTTCTCCTGTAAGACAGAATCTTATGATTAAAGAAGTGTCTGGAATGAATTCATTCTTTTCTGAATTATGTCTGTACCAAAATCCTTCTGAGAGAGGGTCTAAGGTTTGCTTTTTACTTCATAAGGTGCTGCTCTCCTGTATATTCAGTTTCAGATTCTATAGACATTTTTATCTTCAATTTCGTAGCTAATTTGCCTTCTGCCATTCCTAGTGGTTCTGTTTAGTTACCACTCCTTCCTACTTTTTCTGCTCTTCAGAATAACTGTGTTATAGATAATTTTTCGTTAGCAACAGGTGGGTTTTTTCCAAGTTAAACATGTGTCAGAATTGGGGAAATCTATCTGTGCAATTTGCAGAATTTTCTTTGGGATTCTTTGTATATTTGTGCCAGGCAGAGAAAACCATCCATGTAGAAGGAGGGTTTGCCTTCTCTGCTGTCTTGCATCTCAATGAGTTAAAACTTACATGGGTGACAAGAATCACTCTGGTACCTGACTCACCTTCAGGCCCCTCTTAGGGATGAAGTTTTGGGTTTACACATGTTTTCAGGGATTCAGGAAGAGTTCCAGGTGTCCCATAAGAGAGCATACTCCCTCAAAATATAACGTTTGACTCACCAGGAACATAACATTCCCATGGTGGAGCAGACTGCCTAACTTAGGAATTTTCATGTATCTGCTTGTCACTTTCTGCCCTTTCTGATGGTCTTTAAGCAACTACATATACTATATATATAAAACTATATGTGCTACCTATACTATACATATAGGAAATGAGCAGTCGTAGAAGCCTATCACTAACCAAAACACTTTAGCACTTCCTCTATTTCCAAAGCAGTTTTTCTGGGCATCCTCCAAATCACTGGAGGATTCTGATTGTTTGAAGGACTTAAGTAAAAAAGAAAAATCCTGTGTTTCTTTGTGGAAATGAGAAAGGAGTGTGTTGTGGTTAGTTCTGCTAGCCTGCCAAGCAAATGCTTCAAAGGCATGGGATACTTCCCTAAGGAAGGAAGTCTAAAAATGAAAAGGTCTACTGGGGAAGTGACACAAATTTTTGCCTAAATTTACTGTCCTCTGAAGGTTCTCTCCATTCTGCTATTCACCCCAGACTTCTTCCAAGAAGCAACCTGATGTGTTTTGCAATTAGTTTATAGATCCAGGAGCTGCAGTCCCATTTCTATGCGTTGCACTCCATTTATCGTTTAAATGAAAGGCCCTACAGAGACCACAGTCCTGAGGAGCGACTGGCATTTAAAAACAAAAGTGTTTTGATAAAGATTGAAGGAAAAGTGATGAAGGAAATATACACAGTGGTAGGAAAGAATAAAAGATTAAGATGATCGAGGAACATAGGGAATCCTAGAATCCTAGAATCCTAGAATCCTAGAATCACAGAATCATAGGGGTTGGAAGGGAAGGTAGGGAAGGCACCTAACTTCCTGATTTAAATTATTTTAAAACCATTCATCTGTGGTTTACACAGATAATTACTGGCAACTACATGAGAAATATTTACAGGAATTTTGATGCTCAACTGTTACAGTAATATGAAAGAGCATTGATCCAAGCCTGCTATCCTGCTTCAATAGATTCGATCCAAACCTTCCACATAACATCAGCCAGGAAATTCAAATTGCGATAGGGTCAATTATATTCATCAGCGCTCGCTTTGGCTTCTGTGAAGGACTTGGGGTTTATGAGACATTGGGAGCCTACGTGAAAGGCAACAGCCTATGGTACCTCCTCCCTTATTTAATTGTTCAAAATCATCGTTATTCCACTGTGCACTGTGCCCTCACATTCAAGTCTGTAATGCTTTTTTCTTGTAAGAATGTAAGGAAAAGTCATGACTGTCAAAATATTTGCCTTTCCAAACCTTTTTGTTGTTGATTTCTTCCTTGGTAGGGCATTTTCTAGAAAAGGCAACAAAACCCATCAACATTTTTAAATAATTAAAAAGAAATACATTTTAAGCTTTTGGAAAGTTTATGACGACATTGCCTATTCTTTGGTAACACGGTAAGGAGTATGTTCTTTCATACACTTAAAAATATACTGCTCAGTTAATTTAAGCTATTTGAATACTGGACATGCTGGTTCTTCTAAAAGCAGAGTGTTATCCGTTTATGTGTATCTGAAACTCATCGTAAAGTTAACTGAACACTAAACTTTACATGGGAAGTTGTTCATGGCTGTTGACCAAAAAGGAAAGCAACACATGAACCACATACACCTGTGTGATCTTCAAATAAAATAAGACATTAATTAATTAGTCACAAGTGCTTACAAATTACCAATGTTTTCACCCTGCATTTGAGCAGGGTCCATGTGTGGCTATGGGGTGCGTACAGTGTAAGTAGGATAAGGAATAATTTGTAAGAAGTCCATAGCAAGGGGTATGCTTATATACAGAAGAGGTTTTAATTAGCCAGAGATGAAGAAGAGAAGGAATTAGTCAGGAGGGGGAAGAGAAACCAAAATGGATAATGAAGGCGGTATTAACCCATATTAGTGACAAACCCTTGATCCCAAGGGTGAAGAAACACAAGAAGAAGAGAGAGATCAGACTGAGCATTGAACAGTAAGAAACAATGAGGAAAACGAGGTGATGATGATTATTGAATTTGCTCAGAAAACTTGCAAACACTTGCTATAGTTACATGAGCTGAGATATATCTTTTATCCTAGATAGCTACCTGCCACACACCGGAGCTAAAACAAACATTTTTCCAGAAAGCCCGATATTCCCCACACTCAATTTATGTGGATTAGATGAAATTTCCTCTTTCTTTTCAGCAATTTTGGCAGACCGCTGTACATTACCAAGGGTTGCCATTATCTTCCTCTGAACACCGCCGAAATGGTTTGTAATTTCATCCCAGCATTACCAAAGAAACCTGTAATCTCCAACTACATTATTTTAAATAATACAGGCCAGCAATCACATCAACAAGCAGAATCCTCACAAATGAGGAAGTTTTTATCTGGGAGAAAACAACAATATTTATTTGCTATCACTTGCCTTCAAAATAAAATCACCTGGGCATCTTAAGAGTGTAAACAACAAGCGTAATCACAAGTCTCTGCCTGTCTACAGAGGAAATGCATTGGATAGGTGCAGAAAAACCCATATTAACAGTAATGCTTTTTTGGTAGAACTGGTGTAACTGGGAGAGCGTTCAGCACAGGCAATATGCTGTAATCTGTCATTACATGCTGGACTGCTGTCAAAATGCCTCCTGATAGCTGAGCATCTAGATAGGTATTTACTAGATTTAATCTCCTTCACTAGCAGAGGTTGGGAATGCAACCAATTTGATCGACATTTCAAAACAAGGCTATGGGCTGATACTATTTTCAGCAGAAAACCACACAACCTAGTTATTTTTCTTTTTTTTTCCATAAATGCAGATTTTTTTTTTAAACAAAAATATTTCTGTTTTCCACTGCAAAACAATATGGGAATTTGAATTAACCTGTTCATTAGCAAAGTCTGATCACCTCTTGAGCAATTTTTCCGGGGATTCTAAACTGGCAAAGGATAAAATTCCAAGTAGAGTAGGAATTCATGGAAGGATTAGTGTTTCAGACAGCAAGCCATTTGTATTACCTAGTAAAATTAATACTCTTTATAAAACAGGTTAAAAGAATACTGTAGAAGGTGTTTATCAGATGAGGACATTTTAACATCAACTGACAAGACAGCGCTTTAGTAGGTTATGGTGGTAAAACAATAAATAGAGCGCAACTCTTATCACATAACATGACATGATGAGCTCTGTGAACTAATGAATCCTACATCAATTTGGGGGCAGTCTTATTTGCACTGACACAGAGAATTCCTACCTTTGCATGGGTGTGCATACATGTGCCTATCTCATTATAAATCGCGCTCATTATTTTTGCATGTCGCCTTAATGAGGGAGTCACGTCAGCATTTCAATACAGTCACTGAGAGCACTCATTCAGGAAACTGAAGGGAGGTGGTTTTTATTAGACATTCATATTCCTCCTTCTAGAATTACAAATAATAGGCTGTACAAATAATATAGTCTGCCTTTCCTTTCCCTTTCTTAACATGAGTGTGGTGTTTTGGTTTCACAGGTGACCTGCAGGAGCTGAGGATATTTTTCCTCAACGTACAGTTTGGCTTCTGGCAAGGATTTTTTCCTACTTTACTCTGAATCATCTTGGACTGACTATAACTATGGATGAAATGTTGTGCCGGGTACATCCATAGCCTTTACACATCCAAGGCTATGGCCTTGGTGCACCGCATTAGACCAGCAGGGACTCCAGAAAAACCAGGCAGACCCCTTCTCCCAGTCACACTAAACTACAACAGGAGTGTAAGAGTAATCCATATCTTAAGAGTTGCTGAGATGCTCTCCTGTGATTCTCTCACTGTTGCGGGACTTGGCATACAGGCTCTCTTCTTGTTGCACTCCACAACTTTATTCAGTTCAGTATGAAGTTGCCTGAAAGAGCCTGAGGCCAGCAGCTCTTGGGGCATATGAATTAGGTGCTCTCTTCACCCATCCTCATGGGAGCAAATCCATCACACGGCTACTTCTCACTAGGCACAAGACTTACCAACCTGTGCAGCCTTCTCAGGCCTGCGTTTGTAAGCACCAAGTGGGGAGCACAAGAGGATTGCTTGCAAATCCAAGACGCGGTGATTGAAAGAAACCCAAGTCTAGGCATTTGCAGAGTCTTGAGAGATTTTTTCTTCATAAGGTGCTTTGGGATTTGCAGGGATGGAAAAGCCTATAAAACGATGAGGGGTTGTTAGTAGACTTTCCTTAACATCCTTCTCCGAGTATGATAACGCGGGTCGGCTAATGATTTCCAAGGAATGTGGTTGTACTAATAAGAAGATATACACACTTGGGCTGGGATCCTTCTCGGTCGCTGTGATTGCTCCCCTCTACCCGAGGCATTTTATAAAATATGGTAATTAACGCAGCGCCTTCAGACAGTCTAAATTTATTGCGATTTATATGTTGGGGAGTGCTGGTAAAAGGCCAGTGTTGGCATTTCTTTAACTAATAATTATTGTGTTTTATTGTTGTGGTTCTCTAACACATTAACGAGCGAGGACCCAGCTTTATTAGAATTCACTTGGCCCCACTGTTCCATGCATATTTATTATGTGAGAGAATAGGATTCTCTTCCTCTAGCCTTCACTAATTTAAAAGAAGATATCCTCAATGAAATGTATTCAAATATTTTGACATTTTGCTTCACCTCACTTACAGAGCAGAAATTGTTTCTGACAGTTATTATACAGTACGGGAATCCTGCTGTTTCACTCTGCTGAAGCGCAGGTTGAAAAGACACAGCGATTGCATTTTGTTCAAAGAGTGATTCTCTGGCCTAGAAATAGCAACACTGTCAGCTGTGATTCACTGGAAGTTTAGATAATATCCACTCTGTACCTCTCCACCAGGAACATGGAATTTTTTTTTTTTTTCCTTCTCCTTCTTAAAGCAGAAGAAAATTAATCGAAGTATGGAAAATTTAGCACTTCCAACTTCGTAGAGGGAGGTTTTGATTTTGAAATGTAAGCGGAAATTGGGAAAAGTGGAAGTGAGGGAAGTTGAGTGGGAATTATTTCCTTCAGACTTTTTCAGTCCTGTATTTTACTGTGTTTTAAACAGATGAAATAGCAGAGGTAAAAGTTGTAAATACCTGGGAATTGCAAAATATTTTTAAATTACTGAAGCAGTTAGAGACAGCACCTGCCTGGCTTTTCTTTTGTGTCATGCTTCCAGGCTACATGTGTGGCAACATCTTTTTAAATACAATAATATCTATATGTGGAGCACAACAGTAAATTTCCTCAGTTAATGCCTCCTAAAATTGCTTGTAACACAAAAACCTCAGCTTTTTTTCCCCCCTTTAAGATGCATTTTGACGATGTCTCAAATATATATAGGTTGAAAAAGGAATTTTATCTTTATACAATGAACTCTGAATGAAGTTAAGGACAGTGGTAGCATATTTAACTCTTTAATTTAGTTAAAAAGCCCTTGCTTTTAGAGTGAATTTTAAATTTCACAATGTTTCTTTATTCGATGGCAAGTGGAAGCGCACCTGGCAAATCTCAAGCAGGAGGAGGAGGATGGACGAATATGAGGGGAAAACCTGTAAAAAGGCTCTCCCAGATGCTTTGCTGCTCCCTTTGCTGTTCGTGTTATGCAGATCCTATATCAAAATTGAGACTTCTCTTTTCAGAATAAGAAAGAGGAAGCCGAATGCTCAGTGAAAAGAAATCACAACAGTGGCGTTTAATACAGTTCCTTAAGATTTCAGCAACGGAGTTTCTGTCAAAACCACAGAATATCGCAGAAGGGGGTAGGAGACAGTGAAAAAGGGCTTGTTCTCGTAAAAGGGGATTGTTCAGCTGTAATCTCTGTTAACGCTCCTGTCGTATCACAGGAGAATCTGCCTATTACATTGATGAGAAAATAATGAATATAGTATCTGGGAAAATCATGCTGCTCAAATTGTTTCCTAAATTTTCCACACAAAGAGGGAAAAAAGGCCTGCCAGACAGAGACATTATTAACTGGAGTGAAATAATGAGAGTGGCTGTAGGACGTGGGCCTTCTTGTCCTGGAGATGCAAGTCCAGACTGTCAAATGTGATGATCATTGTGGCGTGCAAGCTCGGATCAAACCCCAGTCTATTAAGGCAAAAGAACAGAAGCTTTAAATCAGATTTTGTTTTGTGCCATTTCATCAGGGGGCTGGAGGAAATAGGACACATGTGAAGGGTTTCCTTTGGACAGCGTGGCGTGCTCCAACTATCTCTGCTTGTCGCTTGGGCAGAAGGCCCATTCACCCTTACAGTTGCCGAATTGCATGGGGATGGGATCTCCTTAGCTGGAGCCCTGATGGATAAATCACCCATTAATGAACCACTGTGATTTCAAGCACTGGGGTTGCTGTCTGTCCAGAGCATCTGTCGTCTCCTCGTCAGAGCTGCATCTAGCCTTCCTCTGGGCACAGAAGGCACAATTCCACCAGCAGCTGCCTCTGCAATACATATTAAAGCTCTCCCCCAAAAACCAGGGCTCATCTGCACTCCTGACCTGCTCAAGCTCCTGGACCTTGCTGTTCCTTGAGGAGCAATCTCCTTGAACATCTCCCACAGAAACAATCATCACACACATAGAAAAAACAGGATGTCAAAGCTGGGGATGAACAGGTTGATCTTAATAGCACATCCCCCTCTTGGGACCTCTGCTTCCACATAATTTTCCTGGAGAATCATACTTTATCTCTCAGGAATCGATTGCTGGCAGAACAGGTTGTCTTCTGGAAATATGATTTGCCAAATTTCAGAGTCTGAGAAAACTTGTCTTGCCTTTGATGGCCCTATTTATGTGAAATGTCAGCTGGTATTTGTGTAAGTATGTGTTCCAGCTCGTGCAGAGGATGACACCACTGAAATGGGTGACTAAGTCCTCATATCTGTTCTGCTTTTAAATCCAAGGGGTTCTTGGGAAGTTCCCACTTGCTAATAGAATGAATTATGGACCCTACCCAATGGGAAAGGAGATTTCAAAAGTAAACCTATAAAATGCACTCCGACACCATTCTCAACAATGGGAGCACAGAAATTACTTGAACTGTTTATTTAGTTAGTTAGTTAGTTAAAGGACAGGCTGGCTTCTCAAAGACTGCTTAAATTAGCACTGGCTATTAAAGTTAACAAAAAGACATTTCAAAGGAGAACATGATTATTAAAAAGTGTAACTGTAATCTCAATTTTAAAGACATTAATTTCAAGGACTAATAATGCCAGTCTGTGAGCTGTTAGTCTTGATTCTTGAACTTGGGGCTCACATGATCCTTATTGACAATAATTTGGACGATATTAAATTGAAAGGAATGTATCAACTCTGAAAAAAAAAAAGAAATAAATGGGCCTTGGAATAGGGGAGAAAAATCCTGCCATTTAGTTTGCTTCCAAAAGCCACCTCATCTGATTTCTATATCCAAAACCTTCTCTGACCTTCCCACACAACCTCACTACCCCAGATGCCATTTTGATGCAGGAGAAACATGGAAGAGTCCAAAATTTGCCTGATCATCACCAGGCTGACACTGTAGGGAAGACAGAGGATGTAGTCAGGGTGCTTCTGGCTCACCTTCAGGCACTACGTCTTGTTTTCTGGGTGTAAGATGGTCTCTTTGGGGAACCAGAGAGCAGGCACATTATCCATGTACTTATCTTAGGATAAAGTAAGCTTCAGACACCTGTATTAGATTAAATAAATCCTACCTGTCAATACATCTGAAGTCATTAATAATTCTCTGGGGGTAAAGGTAGGTAAAGGCACCCTAAATCATTTACTTCTTCTGTAAAACTGCCCACCATTTAGAATAAAGGCCACCAGACAACATGCATACACTAAATAACAAATTGTACAATGCATCAGGCTGCCTTATAGTACCAGCCATCACCCAGGCTCCAGTGTAGTGAGCTTGCTACTGCTGTGGACCAGATCAAAAGCTGTCTAAGTAGGACAGAAAGAGGCAGCAAGTTGTTTTAGTAAGAAAGAAGGGACAGTGGATTCATACATATAGACGAGAAGATGCCAACACCGTGCTGGCCAGCATGGCTGGCTGCAGTATCAGCCTTAGGAGCACGTTCACCACTTGCCAGATCTGTGTAGGGATCCTGTTGGCTTGGAGAGGAGTTAATGCTTAGTTTTGCAGTGTGTTCAGAGATCCTGGCAGGATTGGAAACTGCTCAAGAAAACTGAGGAGGCCCTTGTTAGAAACACAGCAACAAAGCAACGGAGGCTGCTAGTCTAGGGAACTCACCTTCCAGGAGGAACGAGTACGTACACCTAATGCATAGGAGGGAAGAAAAACCTTAAATACCAAAATAAATGTGTTATGTTTGATGCAATGGAGAAGATGAAACCAGTGGAGGCATGAAAAGAGAAGTAATATGATCAGGGACAGACCATTAAAATAATTTCTAGCAAGAAGATGAGTGCCAAACAGTATTTGTCAAGACGTGTGGAGTTGGGGTGAAAAGAACTGTGGTTATGTAGAGTACCTGTAACTGGAGTTGGAAGTACCTGTAATTGAAATATCCTGAAAGGCTTGACAAGGTTTAAGGGCTGTGAGGGCTTGCAGAAAGGCACAGTACATCCATACACATCTGCATCATGCAGATGTGCAATTAGTCAACCCTTTTGTACTATCTGGACTCTGCCCCCATAGTGGGATATGGCACTTTTGTTTTTCACAGTGCCTGAAAATGGTCCTTCCTGCTCCTTTGTGCTCTCCAGACTCTGTCCTCTGCCCTCTCACTAAGCCTAGGACTGACACAAGAAGCAAGCTAAACTGCTTGCAGATAGGGCTTAATGAGCGCTAGCCACACACTGGATTTCTCCATAGGTCAAGAAAATAAGCAGTGATGGGATTAAGATTCGTTCGATACCAGCACAGTAGTGGTATTGTAGCAAAGACTGATTATGCAAAAGAAAAATTCAATTCTAATAAGTGCATGTGAATAGGCTTTGGAATGGAAGTGTGTGGAAGCAGAAGAATCAAAAATGGGGCTACGTTAAGCAAATACTCTTCTCGAAGCCCAAATAAACAGAATGCATGGAGAGCCCCAGCAGCTCGTGTTAGCTGTGCCCCACGGCACTGGTTGCCACAGAGGCAGCATGCTCCAGAACCTGGCACAAGTCACAGGGATCGATGAGACCTTGCTACCAAGAGAACATGAATGCAATGACTAGACTGAGGTCCCGGGTGCTTGAACTTCCCCTCCATGGGAGGAGAACAGGTGTCATGAGATTTCAGTGTCTTAGCACCCAAAGCACCTCTGGACACGTGACTCAGGCTCATGGTGTCATATAGGAGAGCTTGGGAGAGCGGAAATGGGGTAAGGCAGGCTGTGATCAGAAGTGATAATATTTGTACCTTCTGTTCTGCTGATTTAAAAACTATCCTCACTTCTAACATCCTCTGCCAGTCTTCTAGCCAGTTTCTCCCGACCGTCTGTTTCCACAGTTGACCTTCAGAGACAGGAACACTAGTGGGTTGTGTAATTCCTCCTTAAATCTTGAGCAAGTTCTGCTGCAGATATTTCAGCACCAATTTCTCCATAAATAACAGCGCTAACAGTCTCACTGTTCCAGGCTTGTGATTGTTCAGATACAACCTTTTCCATTCATATTAATTGGCACCGGGTTTATTTAAACCCATTACGATAGGTCTCAGAGATGACTCCTATTTTGTAAACCATTGGGTAGTAAAAGCAGCTGAATGTATCAGAGAATTCTACTACCTAATTACAAAATCTGCAGATTTTCTCATTTAAGCAGAGTAAAATCCAATACAGTTGAGTTTTATTCTCTCTTACTTACTTTGTAAGTTAGAACTATGGCTTTTTCTCATTTTAATTGCTCAGAGGGGAGTTAAATTCCTCACAATATCTTTTCCAGCTGTTTCCCTAAGAGATCTATCTGGGCATTTATACAGCCCCAATCATCACAGTCTTTCTGCTAATCCCAAGGACTATATTCATAGATTTCTGTTTGCAAAATCCCTGTGGGATGGGGTAGCGCTGTTATCGCCACTATACAAATAAGGAACTCACAGAGAGATGAAGGGTTCCCAGTTGGGAAAGACAGGCCAGATCCCCTTGGGATCTGGGCTAGGAAGTGCTTGGCACCCCAGTGATCTTTCCAACCACAGAAGCCTGCAATGTGGATGCTCTACCCATGTGCGGAGGAGGACTAGACAAACCTAATAGCATAAAAACAGGGACCTGAGGGCTGAAAATGTCCTTCACCCAATGGTAGCTGAGCAAAACTGATTAGCAGTTGCAAAAGATGGATTATTTTTCCTTGCCTGGAAGAGCATTCCAGAGATGAGACAGAGATGCCTTGCATAGATCAGAAGCCATTGCTTATGTGGGCCACGGCAAAGTGAGAGGAACTTCAACTGGGGTTGAGACACCCGTTTCCAGGTTTGACCCTGTGATTACTCAGGGTCATACATGAAATTTGGAAAGATGGGAAGGCACCAAGTTCAGATCCCCCAATCGATATGGGTTTTCCTAAAGGCTGAACAGTCTGTGCTTTCAATTTGCAGGCTCCAGATTAGCATAAAGTCAGAGCATCGGTTGCAGTTCTTCTCAATGGAATAGCACTTAAAGCAAAATTGATGCCTCTTTAAGAGCAAGCTGATCCCAAAACAACAGGTTTCTGCCAGATCTTGGGCACGTTCTTGGAAAGCAGAGCAGTCGCTTGCCATCATAACCAGAGAGCCAGCAAAGTACTTACAACAAATGCTGTCTCAGTCATTATTTCTTCTCAGAAGTACTCCAGATTGGGGTTTTGCCTGTATAAAGGGTTCAGGATTTGGCCCAAAAATAATAAGAACAAAACCAAACTTCCCTGTTTACCTCACTTTCAAATGCTGCAAAGCATTTTCCTTGGATTTATACAACAGGCCTCAAAAGTTTGCCAAAATACACTTTAGCTAACAGAGAAACAGCAGTAGAGGAGGTGAACTTTCTTCCTGGCTCTGTCAGCCTGCTGGGCTCCAGACAACTGCTGAACAACAACTGTGTGAACAGAAGCACAGTGTGAAGACAGGACTGCAGTAAGACAGTCAGTGTGTACATTAAAACCCATGATACACAAGAGGTTCACTGGGCTTCCTCACTGAAAGTTTCAAATGTTTTTTGGTCGTGCCTACATTATGCAGCAGTGCAGACCAGGGTGAAAGCCTACAGACAGCAGAGAGGAACAGGTCATTCAGAGAAACTTATGTTAATCACACAGAATTCTGGGATTTGGTGATAATTCTACCATGGTTGCTTTGTCTTAAAAGTTGGGGACCCTGCCCTCCTACTGATTAGTGAGCCCAGAAGTCTTTCAGCACCACATTTCTCAGACATTTAAAGCATCTTCTTTTCGATCTTGTAGAGTATTAATTCCATAGGGCACATAGCCCTGCATCAATTTTGACTGATCTTGAGGAACCATTCAATGCAGCGATTGGTATTTAAATCTAATGTCCTTAATAGTTCACTCTGGTTCATCTTCCAAATGGAATATGTTATAGTCTTTCATAACAAATGTTGGGATGCCAGTGGTGTGGATACACACTGATGTATACTATGATCCACAGATAAGAGAAAGCACAATGACCTTGATTTGAACACGGGCACCTTAGGTGACAGACCAATGCTAAAGGGCAGTCACATCTCACGTTGTCATTTCAAAGTGTGTATTCAGTGTAACTTTTTAGAAAACAAGATGAAATATAATTCTTTAGCTTCAAAGGAGTCTTTTTGAAAGTTGTGATATTTCAACAAAAGATGACAACGTGCCACCACAGAATAACTTGTGAATGCAAATACCGCTCACCTCATTGTTCCTGGTTTTCTTCAGAAGCTGTACATCTTACTTTTCTAAAAAATGTAGGCTGGAGAACTAATAGAATTTAAAAGAACTTCCTTTCAATGTGAAGAGTTGTAAGACTGTTAGTTCTCAAAGTCTTTAAGGAAATCCAATTATAAGTCTCTTTATATTCATGCACCTTACCAAAAGAGGAACTTTTTTCCTCTATTGGTGTCATTTTCTCAGCAGGGACTCCTCCCTGACATTGGTGCTGAGTTTCAGTGCCTTTCTCATTAGGAGACAACTGCCGTCTATTCCCAATAGACTGGAGTGGGACCCAGCAACACTGCCCTCACCAGCAGCACATTATAAAAGGGGTTCAATGTTCACAGGCGATGCTTAAAGGTTCTCCAAGGCCACCAACTTCAATTTTTTAAATGTGTATTCTGCTGAGAAAGGCAAATTCTAAAGGTAGTTGTTCCCATATTGTACTGTGAACCTCTGAGCAAAAGGCTTTTGCTTCCCCTCCATTTAAAGCAGTACATAACCACCGATTATTATCATCATTTCCTAAATAGTTTAGGACAACTGTCTGCCAGACTTTTAATCAAATAATGTAATCACACAAATAGCTCCCGATGTAATGCTTACAGTTTTACAAGCAACAATGAATTTGGGGAAATTTAAAGTTGCAAAAGATGAAGACATTGATAGAAGGAGTATTAATTCAATCTACTGAATGTCAATGTTATGAAAGACTCTTTTAAGACTGACAAGTAATCACAACATTTTCAAATTAATAACCACCTATCTCCTTTTCCAATCACGTTTACTGCAATATTCCTGATAACAATCCTTTGCTGATAGGCCCCTGCCATGTGATGCTGAATTCCACTTGTCTGTATTAATAAGGGTTTAGTCATTTACATTTCCGAAGAGATGGCAGAGTTACACCAATCCACAGATAGCCTTTGTGCCACTGAATGGTCATTCGCCCCTGAGCAGCACCAGTGCCAAGGCTCCTCCTGACCCTGGGGGAACTGAGCCAGGGGGACATACACACAAACATCACAAGCAGCTGGCCATTTGTATCATTGATTTGGCACAAGAAGGATGGATGAGCCTGTATCAGCCTCTCCACTCAGATCTGGAGGGCGAATTCTGCATGAGTATCTCGGCTGTGCTCATGCACAGAGCTATGGCTCCCACCACAGCAAGTGGCCTCAGTGGATTTTTTCCATAGGAGGTGCATGTGATGACCACGCTTTATGTTCTCCAGCACCGTGGGCATTCATTCCATGCCACTGGACATGAAAAAGTCCTCCAAATGTGAACAGGTCAAACGGAAGGATTTGGCACCAGCTGTGTCACTTTACATACCTACCCACTCCTACCAAGCCACATTGCCTGCTGATTCAAACAAAGCCAAGGAGGATGAGCTGGGGTGAAGTCTGTGACTGCTGTCATCAGCCGTCATCTCCACATGCGAAACTCCATGGCTGTTTCATAAAAAGTGTCTGGACAACCCACATTTGTATCAGCAGGAGACTTCTATGGTCCTTATAGATCCACCAAGTCAATATTCTGCTTCAATGCATTTAAAAAAGAAATACCCTCCCTGCTGCAGCTGCTCACTTCAGCTGTAGATAACACATTATTATTATTACTAGACATTTCCTTTTAAATAATTCAAGACATTTGCTGAGAGTTCTCTAAATTCTACAGTCAATAGTGCTGAAGTTCAAGGCTTTTATATCAATATACCAGAAAGACACTGCATGTGACTGAGGCAGAAGGGAGAACATCATGCTTTAAAGATGGGCAGAAAACAGAAGACTCGAGAGCGCTTTTATGGATCAGCTGGAGCCATTAGATGGCTTCGGTCATCTCCCACTGCCAACACCTGGAAGCAGCTGTGGTGCTGGATGAGAGCAGGCAGAAAGGCCTGTAGGCAGAGGATCTGTCTCCTTGGGAGTGGGGCTCCCCAGGTCCCACTAGAAAAATGAAGGCTTTATAAACATGTTTTGTGTGTTACATTTCCAAAGCACCAGGCAAACAATAGCTAATTATAATCCATACGAAAGGATTGTATGTTTGGTGGCTCATGGTAAAGCCTTGTAGGAAATTGCTTATGGGGTTTAGAAATCTAATAGCTAGTTGCTAAATCACCTCCTAAAAATCTCTGTGCTTTGATGGTGGAGCTTTAAAAGAAAGACCAGGCCCTGTTTATCACCTACCTATGGCCACAGTTTTAATACAATTGCAAAAACGTAGTCTATTGGAAATAGCCATCTTGGCCTCTGTAGAAAATAGGAACACTCTTCAGGGAACCTCTGCACATCTGCACAGCACCCAATTCATAACCACAAACACTTAACTGATGCATGGGGCTGGGGTCTCTGCTGGGAGCGGATAGAGGCCACCAATGGCAGATTTGGATCTGGCCCGTAGCTTACAAGATTGCAGAGAAAAGCACTGTTCTTAAAAACGAAGTAAATGCTGCAAAGTTTAGGAAAAGAAATGCAGAGTTACTCACTAAAGACCTGCTATTATCTTTTAAATCTCATTGTTATATATACAGTAATTAGGATGGGGAGACAGTACAGAGAAAGCATCTTTGAACGGGAACAACAGGATGTTTTCAAGGAATGAGCAAAGTTAAGTGCTTAGCAAGGATACTCTAACATTTCTGATAATCCCCCTCAAAAGCACAAGAGGCCTAAACTGGGATGGCAGGAAGGTTAGGGAAAGTAATGTAAAACTCTGTTTCACGCTTGGAGCCAGCTGAAGTGTAAAGCCAAGGAGTTTAATGGACAATTTCACTTCTGAAGACGAGCTGCTTTACTGAAGCACTTTGTGGGTAGATGCATTTTTGCAGTCAATGTTCAGCACTAGCAGGAGCTGTGCTGGCAATACTGACAGGCTTCCTGTGCAATCTACCTTTACTCAAAGGAATAAGACATCCTTGCTTTCAAACTATTTTATCTGCCTATTTCTAACTCTTCTGGATTTCTGTTTTAGTGGAAACCATTGGCCTTACACCTCAGGAATGTAAAAGAGACCTGAGCCTGTGAGCAAGCCCATGAGCAATCCTTCTAAGGTGTAATGTGTGGCAAGCTGTGGGAAGAAAGGCTGGTTGTTTTGGGGCAAAAACTGGGAGCTCCACCTGCCAAGTGTTGCAGCAACAACTTCACCAAGCTGGTGTGCACCATCTGAGCGTGGAAGCCTGTGCATTCATCAGCTGTGCAAATTATAGTCTTTAAATGCCACGGTAGCCAAGACAAACACATTTCATACACATAGGAGCTGCTCTTCTGCTGCAAATCTAGGGATCCTTGAGCTCTCTGTACTGTCCCTTGGCAATGACCAGAATGGATGCCTACGAGAAGATTAAGAGAAGAACAACAATGATGTCCTGCCCTAGTGATCTTCCATTCTTCCAGCTCCATTTTCCACACATCACACTTGTCTCCATTCAGGAGATAACCACAACGTCACACTCTCTGAAAATGTCCATTATTATGGCTGTTGAAATATCCTTGGTAGCAAAGGGATATACTGACAGCTGTTTCAGGAGAAAAACAGCAAAGCCTAGTTCCTAGTACACAGCAGTGTAATCTTTTCCTCTGCCTTGGTCATGCTGGTTACCAACAATGTCTCTGATGAGTGTCCATTGCTGTATTACACTGAATTCAGAAACGCATTAAAAAAAGCATTGGCATCTTAAAAATCTGGTCCATCCATCCATCCATCCATCCCCTTTCGCCCTTCCTCCCTCCCTTTCTTCCTGCAGATAGCCTCAAACACTTTGAATACTCACAGAGAGTATAGAGACAGAGTATAGAGACAGACTTTGATTCTTTTAAGTAGTACATGTGGCTTTTTGTTGCCATGAAGATATTCTGTGGGGGAGAGGTCCCAGACACATGTGCCCTCCCTCTGCTTGGAATTACTTCAGTGGCTTACTTCCATTGTTTTATACCTGTATAATGAGTAAAAAAGCTTAACAGCTGAAGACTTAGCATTGCAGATGCACAGTACCCATGTTTCTGCTTTGTTTAATGCTTGGGACAGTTTCAAATGATGTGCTTTTCCCTATGAATGCTGTGGCCAAATTTGGCTCACTGGTGCAAGCCTAGAGCATTCCCACTACCTGGGAACAGAGCCCTGCTTATAGTATTTTCAGCAAGTAGCAGCTTTGCTGTGCTGTTTTATGTGGTGGGTTTTGTGGAGTAATCATAACAGGTCAACATTAGGCTTAACAAGGTACAGGAAAACATGTCTACATCTAGCCTTTGAAACTAGCATCAGGTTACAATTATAAGGAGGATAATTCCCATTGTAAATTGAATTGTATTCCCCCACCAGCCCTGCTAATGTGAGCCAGACAGCCAAGCTTCCCAGTTCATCTCTGTCTCCTACAGTTTCAGGTAAGACCTTCACTGGTGCCATGTGGGAGCCGGTCAGACCCAAGGTCTCTTGTGCATATGCTTTATGCTCTATTACAAACCAGTTGGGTTGGGTTTTCTTATGTTTCTATGCCATTTTCCATATGTTTAAAGACAATTTCCATTTGGCAGCTGTCCTGGGTTCAGCCAAGGTAATCTTAATTCTGGTTATTGGCGTTCATTTCATGTGTTCATTGGCTACGAGAATGTCAGGTTAATACAAGCAGTGTGGTGGATTACAGTTTTCCCTTATACATCAACCTGTGAAATGGCATGAGGAAACAGAGTTTAGTAACATCAAGATTTGGCTCTGCCCCAACTGCCACTTGTGAGCAGCCTTTCTTTTTATTTTCACCAAAAAGGTTTAAATGCCCAGCAGCCAAGCATTCTTAATACCTGCCAGTGAGATTTTATTTACCTTAGGTTATTTTGGAAGACCTAGGTTTCTCTGCAACTGATTATTAAAACAGAGACACTCGGTGCATTTTCCATGATATTATGGAAATTATTTGCTCAGCTTTTCTCCAAGACTGTCCCTTTAAAGTCTACAAACCGCTGTGATGTCTGGTATGAAGAAGTTCAAAAATCAGATCTGAATCTTGTACTACAGGAGTCTCTATGGATAGTTCTGGTACCATGGATGATCATCCTCAAGTGCCCAGTCCCATGCATGAAGCACCTCATTGCTGCAGTGTGACTACAGGAGCTGAACTCATTTTCCTTTCAACATCTACAAAATTTCAGCCCCTAAACTTGGTATCTGAATCCAAGGGCAGGAGGGTGGAGAAGTCAGAGTGAGGTGTGTGACCTATGCTGCCATAAGTGTCACCTCCCCACCACTGGCTCAGAGCTCACTAGGAATGCCTTCTTTATCTTTTAGGTTTTTGTCTGCTTAATATAGACAATAAAAAGTCCTTATTGCAGGAAGACTAGTTCTGATATAAACCACCACAAAGTGCAGCTGTGCCAGTCTACACTGGCAGTACTGGGAAAAGCTCCCATGTAGATACGCCCATCAAGAAATTTTATTTTTTAAAAATACCCTTAATGAAAAAATCTAGCGATTTTTATTGCCAAAGGTAGGACAAATACTATGAAAAATATTTTGGAAATTAATATAATGCAACTGTAAGGGTCAACTGTAAGCAACCTTCCAATACCCAAAAGGTACCTGTAGGAAAGCTGGGGAAAAATTGTTCACGAGGGCATGTAGCAATAGGACGAGGGGTAAAGTTTTTAAACTAGAAAAGAGGAGATTTAGGTTAGTTATTAGGGAAAAAATTCTTCAATATAAGGGTGGTAGATCACTGGAACAGGTTGTCCCAGAGAGGTAGTGGAGGCCCCATCCCTGGAGATATTCAAGGCCAGGCTTGATGGGACTCTGAGCCACCTGATATAATGACGATTTCCCTGCTGACTGCGGGGGGGTTGGACTAGATGACCTCTAAATGTCCCTTCCAACCTAACACATTCTATGTGATCTTCCCACTTACTATTTCACAGAGTTATTATCCTAAATGGCATTTCATACTTGTGACTTCCTAATTCTCTTCCTCTTGTACGCTCCTCCCTAGCACTTGTTCATGGTTTTAGTTCTCTTTGGGTTAGTGCTAAAGCTCTCAGTTCAAGGCACAGTTTCTTCCTCCATCTGTAACATGCACTTTGGAAAAGGATGGGGAAGGATATTACCTACAAAAAAATGCATTGCACCTCTGAAAAGTCCTTTGTGTTTGTAAAACAAACAACTATGGACAAGCGGTGGTAAAATCAAAAAATGGGGAAAAACAAAGTGATGTAAAGCATTTATGAAGAAAAGAGTATGAGGAACAATTGCCACCCAAGAAACCAAAACCAGTAAAAATACATGTGACGAAATGTCGTCCATCTAATGGTCAGGATTGTCTTTTTCCTGAAATCAGGACAGCATTGTCAAGTGCGTTGTGAATCCTATTTCAGGAAAAATAGAGGATTTCCCCCCCAAAAAATCCCTTAAAAGCCCTCATACAGAAACAAATCAAAAGAGCTTTCTGAAATGCCTTCTGCAAAGAGGCATTGCATTAATTCTTAAATCACAGCTCTTCATTGAGACTCTTCCCTCAGAGAGAAAGGAAACTGGAACCAAAAAGCTCCACAAAAGACAAACCTCAAGTGAACGTCTGAGTTTTTAATAGCTGAGGAGAAAAAGGAACAGAGACTCTGAATTAAATCATGAGGAAAATTTTGAAGTCTAAAGCATGAAACCAAGAATGGATTTAAAAGACAGCAGTCATGAGGCCTGCCCAGAAGAACACAAAAGATTTTAAAATATGAACTTGAATTGAGTTGAATTAAGTCTAAATTTGTCAGACAGGCTCAGAACCTGTTATGAACTGCTAATAAAGGGGGAGAGATTATGCACTGTATTCTTTTAGCACAAACCCATGAATTCTTAGGGAAAAAAAGCAAGGTACAAAAAAATCATAGAATCCTAGAATGGTTTGAGTTGGAAGGGACCTCAAAGCCCATCTAGTTCCAACCCCCTGCCATGGGCGGGGACACCTTCCACTAGCCCATGTTGCCCAAAGCCCAATCCAGCCTGGCCTTGAACACTGCCAGGGAGGAGACAGCCACAGCTTCTCTGGGCAGCCTGTGTCAGGGCCTCACCGCCCTCACAAAGAATTTCTTCCTAACCTAAATGTACCCTCCTGCAGTTTAAACCCATTACCTCTTGTCCTATTACTACACTTCCTGATAACCAGTCCCTCTCCATCTTTTCTGTAGGCCCCTTTAGGAACTGGAAGGCTGGCGGTCTCCCCAGAGCCTTCTCTTGTCCAGGCTGAACTAGCCCAAATCTCTCAGCCTGTTTTCATAGGAGCCGTGCTCCAGCCCTCTGTTCATGTTCATGGCTTTTCTCTGTACTCACTCCAAGTCCATGTCTTTCTTGTACTTAGGACCCCAGGGCTGGACACAGTACTCACGAGACAGGGGTCTTGTGAGAGCGGAGTAAAGGGGGAGAATCAGCTCCTTTGATCTGCTGGTCACACTTCTTTTGATGCAGACCAGGATACAATTTATCTTTCTGGGTGTGAATGCACATTGCCAGGTCATGTTGAGGTTCTCATCAAGGAACACCACCAAGCCCTTCTCCTCAGGGCTGCCCTCAGATCACTATCTGCCCAGCCTGTAGTTGTGCTTGGGATTTCCCCAAGCCATGCGCAGGACCTCGAACATGGCTTTGCTGAACTTCTTAAGGTTCACACAGGCTGACATCTCCAGACTGTCAAGGTCTGGAGACAGCGTAGTGTCACTGGCAAACTTACTGAGGAGGGTGCACTCGATCCCACAGTCTGTGTCCGCAGCAAAGATGTTAAAGAGTGCCAGTCCCAATACCAAACCCTGAGGAACACCTTGCACTGTGTTTCTACAGCTGTGCCCAAGTTGAGACTTTACCCATGGTCCTGAAACTAAAAGTTCCTCTCACTCTTCTTACCCTGGATCCTAGGGTTTTTTGTTCTAAGACCAAAGGCTTTGAGCTGCAACTGGAAAGGTCTCTATTTCCATTCCTTTGGAATAATTTCACTTCTTCAGAGAGGATTCAGTAACTACAGGAGCTGGTCTCCTGTCCCCTTGCATAAGCCTCATCAACCTGATTGTTAGCACAGAGCTCTGGCAGC
Organism: Laterallus jamaicensis coturniculus; assembly: GCA_022605575.1. Classification (NCBI taxonomy): domain Eukaryota; kingdom Metazoa; phylum Chordata; class Aves; order Gruiformes; family Rallidae; genus Laterallus; species Laterallus jamaicensis. The sequence continues at coordinate 2,797,862 of JAKCOX010000027.1, forward strand.
TCCCCAGCCTTTGGTGCTCATGACTTGCACGTCATCCTGTCAAGGGAGGGCTGGGCAAGCCCAGAAGTTTGGTTCACACAGCTCAGGACAACGTTTTCCTTCTTTCTTCACTGCAAGTACAGCCAGGAAATTATTGAACAAAAAATCAGATTTTTGGGAGTTTTGGGAGACAACCTATGAATGTCACTGTTTTCTTGATCCTTTTATTTGACAAATACCCCTCCTTTATGCGTGTGCATTTATCTTTCCTTCTTGTACTCAAATTCACTGCATCAAAGCAATGGAGTCTCTAAAGGCAGGCTCAGCATCCTCACCAGAAGCTCGTGCAGATGCTTTATTGCCCAGGGACACCAGTCAGAAAAGGAGTAAGAAGAGATTACCTGAATATTGGGCAGTGAGGTGCAGACTGGGGACCGTCCCTCAAAGATAAAGGTGCTATATTGACTTATCTAAAGGTGCAGGGAACAAAGAGTGGTCAGTATGAAAGTGGCCAGACATCCTCTAAGAAAGAGGCTGGAACCTGCCTATTTTTTCTTTTTTCCCCTTTTTTAAAATGTTTTTTTGGAGGTTTTGTTGTTGGTTTGTTTTTATTTTTTAAATGAGGGAGAACCATAGCAGAGCAAGCTTTGCTGTTGTAGAACTGGAGGAGGGAGAATGAGGATGAAGGGGAGAAATGAGGGTGTAGGATGTATAGGATGTGGGGTGGGAACAGGTTGTTCCCTCCCAGGAAGGCCAGGAAGAGGCAGCTTTGTCCACATGCAGAGACCGCTGTGCCTTTGACATTGCTGGCTATTAGACAGGGAATGTCTCCATTTTAAATTTAAAAGCCATTGCTCCAGCTCGATTGTTTCATCTTGTGGGGCTTCACAAGTATTTGTTTTCTTTCATTTTAGAGCGACTTGCAATCTCCTAATAAAGGCAAAAGGAAAATGTAACAAATGTTCAATGTCACCCAGGTTCAAGAGGCACAGTTATCCCTCTCCAGGAGGGATGCGACACACCGTTGCCCTCCCACTCACTCACCCTGCCACCAGATCCCCACTCCCACTCGGCAGGGCCCGGGCGCAACGACGAGAAGTGAATGGATAGGCAAAGGGTTAAATATTATCTATCAGATCTTCAGTTGTTTACCAACTTCTCTTGAATCTCAAGGATCTTCTTGGTGGCTGAGGCACAGGCAGAACAAAAATCCTTGCTTTAGGGGCAGCCTCGAGAGGAGAGGCATGAGCAGTACATTACGAACCCACCCAGGGACAGCTCTCCTGCCTCCTCCACCGCCTCCCGTGCTGCATGAGCGTGAGGAAGGAGCTCACGATATTTCCCTGACCCTCACCTTCTCTGCCCAAGGGAGGGAGCAGTGCTTGCATTGCCCTTTCCCACCTACCTGGCAGGAAGGTGTCTGGGAGCACTGATGTAATTTACATCACCCCCAGAAAGGTCTCTCCAAAGCATTGCATTGTGTCTGAGAGTGAAGGGGAGGGGAAATGTTTGCATCGAGCTCTCCACTTCAGTTTACAGAGGACTGTCAGCAGCACCATCTTGTGCTGCTCCGTGCCGCCATCCTTCCTTAGCTGACAGCAGCACGCTCACCACCGAATGAGACACAAAATGAAGACCCAAGTTTCTAGCCCACAGTGCAAAGGAGGACACACTGTAAAAGAGGGAGAACATCCTTTGGAAGACAGCTGCTGCCTTCCTTGTGTTCAGTTTAAGTGATGTCAGCAAATAAATCCACATGCAGTCACTTTAGCTGCTGTTCGCCCTCTGCACAACACATAACAAGGAGATGAAGGAGGTGATGGGGGATGTATTGTGTTCACCTACCAAGTCCGTGCCTTTGAGATCACACTGGGTGAAATTCCCATGCCCAGGGTGGACACAGGACCGGACCGGCACACAATGATTTACCTCTGGTCCTGGATAGAAACAGGAATGGTTGCCCAGGTGTTGGGCTACACCCAGCCCCCAAAATGCTGCCAAATTAAGACAACTACAAACACGTGGTCTCTAGCCTCACCTTCTCTGCGGTGGCTTTGTAAGCACATTCCTGTTACAGAGACGTGCTCTTTTCATGCTGCTGCACTTTTGTATGAAAGGGGTGCTCACCCCGCAGGATCTGCTTCTGTCTCACTGATCCCAGTGACACCAGCCCAAGAGTACCTGAGTGGTCTAGGGTAAGCCAGGCCCTGCTACACCACTGTGCAGGCAGGAGCACTGTGCAGGGTCATGGGGAAGCGGGGCAACACATTTCTGGCACCTGCTCACATTGAGCGGTTCCTGCGCTGCTGATGGAAACACCTCAACTCCCCCCCCTGCTTCCCCCAGAACGGTTTCCTGCAGCAGCAATCCTTTCTCCTGAGACATGTTGTGCCAGTGAGTAATGGTGTGTGGATGCAGCAAGAAAAACCCGCTCAGCCAGGCAGAGCAGTGGTTCTATTGCACTGCTCAGCAGCAATGACAGTGACAAAATCCAGTACTAAATTATTTACATCAAGCACCAAATCCATACAGTGGTACCAGTCAAAGCCTGGCAGAAATTATAGCTGCAGCATCTCCACCTCTTGACTTTACTTTTCTCGTTGAGACCTGAATCCTAGAAGAAGTGTTTACTCCAGGATCTGAGCAGGTTTGCCTTTGGTGTGAGCATTGGTTCATGAGGTGGTGTTTACACACCCATTGTCTCCTCATAACTTCCGATCCCATTGGCCATAGAAGAGAGATTTCACAGAGATACAGTATTCCTACAAGCTTTGTGAAAATCAGTAGCTGGGGCACAAATTGCTGCCACGCGCAGCGTGGTCAATTGTTGGGTGGTCTCGGGTGCCTGGTGGGTGCACACATACCCACAGCCAGCCCCAAACCCCAACAGCTGTTGGCTGACCTGGCTTCAAGCAGCCTGGGGCACAGCAGGGGGTTGTGTGTGGGACATTAGGAGGAGCTGTGGTAACATAACTAGGTGACACCATGAAAGAGATGTGAGGGAGCTGTAACCGCAGCAGAGGTGGCAAAGCTGAGACACCTGTAGCAAACCCACCCTTGCTAATGCTGTGTCTCGCCAGGGCTGATGGCCATGGGAAGAAGCTGGAAACATCATCTTCAATGTACAAAGTAATTCCATGTAAAAAGCCCCTTAAATATGCTCATTTTTAAAATGTTCTAGAGCCAAACATTATTTTTGCCACACAAGTAATAATTAGTGAGTGCTTTACACTAAGCCAGGCTTTGACTGCCATGTCAGAGCATGTGACACCTTTCAGGCACCTCCCTCAGATAGTTACCAAACATTGTGCCCTGGAAATACCTCTTCCTCAGCCCAGCCTGGGGTGGCTGGCTTGGACACAGACATCTAAGGGTATCTAAAGCTGGCTGATGTTCCCCTACTCTGAGCTTTCCAAAGCCCTTCAGGTATTTGCATCTGTTTGGACACGGCCAAATTTCCAACCTTCTGGCCATGTTGCAGCAGTGGCCCCTCGGTTTATCTGAGCCCTGTGCTGGAAGAAGTTCCCAAAGAGATGGTTACCCTGAAAGTTCAGGGGATTGGATGGCAACTTGCTCGACTGTCATTTCTGGACTCTGGCCCCATTGGAGGCATTGGACCCAGGTGGTGAAACCTGTCGGGGGCCAGAACCATTCATAGCTTCATCACTGGATGCCAAGACAGCTTCCTTCACTTTCTGAAAGCTTTGGTAAAACAAGGATGCAAAGCTAGAGCCATCGCCTCTCCCTATTGACTCTGATCATTTGCTTTCTATTCCCCCAAACTCTTACACAGCAGCAAAAAACAGCAGAGCTCATATTACATTTTCCCATTTGCTTCTACCTGAGAACTGTTTAGAATAAAAGCAGTCACAGCTGACGGAAAATACAAACAAATGGATACTTTTTTTCCGCCCCTGGCAAATTTGTAGGCATCCTAGCCTAAGGAAAATAATATCCTGCTCCAGCTTTTTTTTTTCCTGAGCATATCCCTAAACCCTTGCTGTTTACAAAGAACATCGTACATCTGTCCTTTGTCTGGCTTTATTATTTGAGTCTTTGAGCACTCCATTGAGCACAACCAAGAGGGGGAAGTGCCAGCATGGGACTCTTGCTTACACCAAGACCTCTGCCTTACTCTTTGTATAGCTCATAAGGCAAGAAAGCCTTGCCTCTGATCAAACTGGAATACATTTCATACACCACATACGTTGATCTGCTGTTCCCACCAGGCACAATTTTCATAGCACTGCCATGAGCTATTGAGGGTCTTTTTACCTCCTTGTAATCATTCCTGACGCTTTTTTCAACAACATAAAGACTATGAAGATAGCTAGGAGTGGGTGGTATTCCTGTTTTTAAGCTGAACAGAGGAAGGAGAGAGATTGTTTATTCTAGATTTCTAGTCTCAGGTGGCACCAATTGTTTTATCGTATTGTGTTGTTTTGTTGGGGTTTTTTTCCTGACAAGTTATTTTGAATAAACAGAGCTCCTGTTACTGCTGTTTAGGATGACACTTGCTACATCCTCAACTTACAGCCTCCTTAGGCTCCTGTGATGTCCCTTGTGGTTGTTCCTCAGTTCCCTCTTCCTTTTGAGATACCTCTGGGTCCTTGTTTCATTATGTTGAGTCACGAATAAGACAGACCGATGTGCTTGTGGTGCAATGATGAGGCTGGTACTGAGCCTGCACTGTCTGTAGTAGTTTATTATTGCTGCCAGTGAAAAAGAAATCTAAACCTGGCAGCTCAGCCTGCTGTGAATCAATATTTTACAGGTAGTGTACTTTGAAGAGATGACACAAAGACAGACTTGAAGGAGGAGAGGTGCGGGGGGGAGGGGAGGAAAGCGAGGAAGAGAAGAATCTACCTTGACATCCGTTGACATACTTTTCCACCAAAAAGTGAGGGAAAACAAGCACCAGGCACTGACGCTGAGTATCTCTCACATAACAGGACTCTGCAGCCTTTACAGAAGCTGTTATTCCCTGTTTGCCTTCCTTACCTGCTATCGCTGTGCCTCAGTCGAGATTAAACCCAGCAGAAGCACAATTTAGCACAGGTATAAACTGTACTTTGGGATGAGTGTGGAGCCACAGAACAGAGTGGTGCCCCCCCCTCAGTGGGATCGTCAGAACCAGGGCCCTTGCACTGCAAAGGATCGGGGTGGGGAGAGGGGACCACCCCTGATGCCTGTGTCTTTTCTTCCCAGTATTTTACAGCTCTTGGCAAAGTTTGTTTTTTGATTATTTTTTCTCCTTTCAAGGCTGTTCTGCTTAAGCAATTTTTAGTTCATTGACGCTGTGCAGTGAAGGAGCTTTCTAAGGTACCATATGGTAATAAAGCCTTGCATTACTTTGTGCGGGCCGCCATTTACTTCCCAGTGAAAATCAAGATATCGGTTACGATCTGCTAGGGCCTGAATGGCACGACTCCAGATTATCTGAGAATGATCTCTCCCTGCCCACCTCATGTTTTACACCTGCTTTTAAATAGGATACTTTGCCTGTTTAACTCAAAGGTAAAGCTGGCAGGAACCAGACTGGGGCAGCCCCTCAAACTCTGCAGTTTCCTGACCCTGGAAACAAGTTTGAATCCTTTTTTTAAAGAATGACATAATGGCTTCTCTTGTTTGCCCGACATTGTTTTAGCATGCAGAAGGCTTAAATGTCCTGGTGGCTGGCACTGGGCACCTAGAGTTTGGGGCTTCAGACTGCAAGAGTTTGCTATGGGAGGGCTGCAAAATCCCTGGGGAACCCCAGAATAGGGGTCTTATTGGAAGCATAGAGATGCAATATCATGGTGAAAGATGCATCTCATAAACACATATAAGGTGTGTCAGCCTTGCACTGAAATTAATGTAATGCTTAAAACTACAAAATAGTACGTATTTTATAGGATTTGGATCAACCTGTGAATGGAAGAAGTGAAGAATCTTCATCTCGCTATTCATTAGCACAGGGTCAATAAATTATGAATTTTTGACTAGCACACCAACACTTACTATGTTTTATGTTGAAATCTGAATAAAGTAAAGCTTTCTAGAGGAAACTGGAATCATATTTCTCCACCTGTGCAGAATGATGCTCCAAATGAGATACATACCTGCAGGATTTACTGCAGCAAGAAATCCCTAAGGACAGAGACATAACTTCATAAAGATTAAGAAGTTCGCCCAAAGGTTTACCAAAAAAAAAAAAAAAAGGCTAAATGCTAAATTACACTTTCCCACATTAGTTTAGATACTGTGTGTTCTTACTGTGAGACAACCTACATCAAAATGAAAGTGATAACGTTAACTTAAATACCAGCTAATTTGATTTTTAAATTTTTATTTTATCCTTACTGAGATAAGTCAGTAGAGGACTAACTCAGACCAAGTGGTCCTCCACAGCAAAAAGAGGAGACCGGGGTGGTGGAGATACCATAACATCTTTCTGGACATGAAGATCAACTTTTAGTTTCAAGAGATTTCAATACTGTCTGGCTGCTTGCGCCCATCTTGCCTGTGAGCAGGCTGAAAAGTACTTGCATGTCAGGGAATCCATCAGAAACATACATCAGACCTCTAGTTCTAACACCCTCGTCATAAGAATGTGTATAACATAGTGCCTACCAGTTCAAAGACACACTGTGATGATAATTATTAGCAATAGCACATGAACTCTACAAAGTAATTTTGGTCAGGTATAAAAGGATTATTTGATTTGATCATAGAGAGTTACAAACCAAATTACTTCTGATATGAGAGATGTTATTAGTGATCTCCATGGCCTTCCTGACTCATTTAAAAATTATTTTGCAAATTTGAATAATGGAAAGTGAAACAATATAGATTTCCACCCCCCCTTTCCCAAACTGTATAGATGAAAAGACCCTTAATCCGCATGTGTGTACCTAGAATAATGATTGATCCAGGCTTACTTTTAAGTCTGCACTCGCTGATGAGGTTGATAATGAGCTGACATGAATTAAAGTAAATAAAACTCATGAGACCTATAACCTGGAACCTCTGTGTCTCGGAATTGAGGTCTTGATAATTGCTTAACTTACAACACCGTATCATTTTAAATGCTGAATTACAAACAATTTGAGAGAATGCTATAGTTTACCCATGACATAACGGGTGTGAGGGCTCACATGTAAAAAACGAACACCCCTGCTGTAGGGTAGTTTGACCCTGTTCTTTAAATGAAGCAAATGTGCTTTCCACGTGAAATGTGCAACCAGCATTGCAAGGCCTTGGGGTCTGCTCTAACCTCTAACCCCTGTGCCTACAGACAAGTATGTCACCTCACGTACACCCACTGAGGGAGGCATCTGTGTCCCAGGCATGGAGAGTCCCTGTTTCCACCTTGGTCCCATCAGCCCCCTCCACCCTGCGACGCAGCCAGGGAGAGGACACTGAGCAGGGCTTTGGCTGAAGACATCTGATAATGGAAAACAGACTGAGTTCACCAGTGTGTCAGTGACCCACAAGAGAAGCAGAGGCAGCTTCCTTTCAGTCCTCCAGGGTCATCATTAATAACAGATGGAATAAATCCAGGGCTGATGCAGTGCCACACACCAGCATCATGTCCCAGGACACCACGCAGAATTGCTGGCCCCAGGCTGCAGACAGGGAGGCTGGGTTGCTGCCTGATGCATCCAGGTTTCCTCAGAGAGATGGTGATAGGGCAACTCGGAGAAGTTTTTGGGGTCCTGAACATGTTCCCGGATTAGGCGCATCTCCCCTGCCTCATCCCCCAGCCAATGGAGCAAAAGTTTGAATGGAGAAAGAAATATCTAAAGGGCTGGGGGGAAACAGAGGAAGGAAAACCAGACACTGAATTAAATTTTATTTCTTTAAGCCTAGTTCCTATGCCACACAAAGTCTTTCCACAGGCAGGCTTTCTACCAAGTGCATGAACACAGCATGTTGCACGCTGCCACCCCTGTCCACAGTGCAGACCTAATCAGGGCATCTTCCTTCACGCTCAACCTTTTCAGAGATGAGTCTCTGAAATCTGGCTGCCCACCCTGTTTAACAAACCAACCATCGCCCACCTACATTTTAATCCTTTAATAGTGAGAGAACATCTCATGCATCAGCATCTTCTGCCTTTTCCTCTGCCTTCCTATGCTGCCCTTTTTTAGAGGCTTCTGGTTCACACCTCAGCCAACTTTGTGGCCACTTGTTAAGACACTTCAGCTCTTCTCTGCTGATAAAAGACCTGGGTTTTGGAACTGAAGCTCACTGGTGCTCTTAGCTAACCATTAATCAGTTGGGTGTCCATTATAGTTATTTGTTTACCTAGTGTGAAAACCTAGTATCTCAGTACAATTACCTGGCGTACATCGGACACTTAATATGTGCTGTTCATAAATTATTGAGGAGAAAGTCTTTCCCTTCTGACTGTCCTACTGAAACAATGGCTACTTCTAGAGGTTGCCTTTGAAACTTTGGCAGCTTTATAATTAAATCTCAATTGTGGGAGTCAAATGCTATATAGCAAACCATGAGATTTCATTTACAAGGTAATAAGAATCTATTCCTTGGCTGAAATTTCTAGTTTTTCTTGATATTCTGCTATTTTTTTCCTTATGCATCTATTGCTGTAATCAAATTTCAGTTTGCCAGTATTTTGGGTGCAATATTTAGGGCTGGAAGAGTTGAAATCCTACTATGTTGGGGTTTTTTTATATCAGCATGGAAAAAAAATCTAGAAATCCTTTTGTTTCTGTGCTTATCTGTATTCTACAAACTCACTGCACTGGTTATCTTTACTGATGCTTTCCCATGCAAACAGAGGTGGGCACCACAGCCTGCACAAAGCCCTCCCATCCCACCAGCCTGGCCAGCACCAGCAGGACAAGTGCCAGCCACCCATGAGCAGCTCTTCACCAGGCTGCGGCTTCAGACAGGACAGGGCAAAAGTTCTTGTCTTTTTAGGTACTTAAAGCAAAGAGCCATGATCATTAAGAGTAACCTCTCAGAAACGCCTTGAGTTAGGCATAATGGTCAGGATGAGGCCCTCGGCCTATAATCACAGCCTAATTTGAATGCCATACACATAGTATTTCCTCACTAAAACCAGTGACACCTTCAATGCAAAGAGAAATCTGCTGCTGCTGCCTTGAGGGGTACACCAGAAAGCTCTAAAACCCTGTTCCCCTTCACCTCACGTGTCTATGTGAAACAAGAGGAAAAGATGTACTTTTCCTTTCGCTCCCCTGGGGTGGTTTGTTGGAGGGGACTCTTGGCTCTAGCTCTGTGCTCTCCTTATAGATTTTAAGAAAAGGTTTGGCTATGTATTATTTCTCCTTTAAAATCAAAGGAAATTTGCTGGGAACAGAAAACTTGCATCTTTATGAATAACATCGTTAGGTTATGTGATTTAGCTTTCACACTGAGAAAAACAACTATTTAAAAACAAGAGACGGAATAATTGCATTTCACAAGGGTGATGTTATATTACACTGAGCTCTGAAGCTCACATCACGGTGATACTTACCTCCACTCCACGGTAGTTGTAAACACATCAACATATCTGTTCAGCTGTAAGATGCTAAGCAGAGAGAGCACTTTGGATTTTGAAAGGAAACAGCTTTCTAAACGGCTGGGACGGTTTTATCACTCTTTCCCTGTCTCCAAGGTGAGGTACTTAAACCATTCTCATTCCTCTGCCTGTATCCTCCAGATGCGAACGGTCTGTTCCTTTCTGACAGGCCGATGACTGCTCGCCCCAACTGCAGCTTTTGTGCAGCAGAGCAGGAGCCACGCCGGCAACGCCGCTGCCGAATACAGGAGAGGCAGCTGTTAGAACGACACTTTTCCTGCTTTAAAGCCAGCAACTGGTTGCAAGACTAACAAATATTGCAAAAGAGTAATCTTACCCAATTCCAGCTTCCAAGCCCAACAAACCCAGTGGAAAGTCATCTCCAGGCACTCTGCCAGTGCATCTGAATGAGACTCCCGGCTCCAGCAAGGCGCTGTGACACAACGCTGGCACAGCTATTGCGGTCCAAGCACCAGCTATTTTCCAACCCCTCTGAAATCAGGTTTTCATTAGACAAAAATTGAAAGTCTGATATGTACAGACCTGGAGGAAAATCCTGCCCTTCCCACGCATGAGAGGTATGCCATGGGTTTTACTTCAGGTGCGGGACTGGGACTACGGATGGGTGCTACTCATTCCTTTTACTGTAGTTCTAGTGATTATAGTAGCCAGGATAGTAGACCTCCAATGAATTAACATAACATCTTGCAAAGCTGGTGTGAAATATGATTTTATATACAAAAATCTATGCGAGATCAAAGATACAGCATCAAGCTCTTCGAGGCTGCCGGTTGGAAACCCAGTTGATAAAGGGCATAAGAAACAGCTACCAATACAGCATTTAAAGAGAAACTCAGCCTCCAAGTGAGCCAAGCAGGTTTAAACTCCCTCGCTGAGAGCTGCAGATCTAATCTAATCTGTCTACCCATTTATAGGATGCTCCACTTGCAGCATTTAAGCACCTTACAAAGATAATCACAGCCATAAAATAGGCACATGCATGTGGTCTGCTAATCCACACAGTCCCCATTTCCTTTCATTCTGGCACCAGAATACCTGCAATAATATACACACGCCATCAGGACACGAGGCTGTATGCAGGCATTTTGGAGGAGAGGTTGTTTTCCCTCTATGATGAAAGTGGGGAAATGTCTACATTAACTTTATATTTATGTGTGCTTCTACGCTGCTGTTTGCTACCTGGTTTCAAAGTGTCAGCCACTGTCGGAGTTCACCACATGCTGCAGAAAAGCACGTCATGACTTTGGAGACCTCAGTGGCCAGTGCTCACCTGAAAACCCCAGTATCAAGGCTTCAGAATTTGGTCCTGATTGAACTGGGCACAACTTTCCCCCTACCTTAAGGCAGGGTTGTGTCCCTTCGCTTAGGCAACCTCGGAATAATGATCAGGCAGGGAGAGACATGGTGTTAGGAAAAGTAATCCTAGCTCCTAGAAATAGACCTACCAGCAATAAATCAGGCTAGCTCACATCTCCAGGGGGCTGGCAAACTGCAAGCAAGGCATGGGCAATGCAGGTCGTTTCTCTGTACACTGACTGCTGGCTATGGCTGCTACACATAAAACAAGTAATGCTGTGGTGTGGCAATGCCGATTTGAGTCTCTGCGGCTCCTTCTGGGCACTGTGCTGTGGGGATGCAAACACAGCAGACCTCACAAAGCAGCACGTTGGCAAATAGGACTGGGAGCCAGCCAGTGAGAGGGAGCCTTGCTGGGTCTGCCAGGGAGAGCAGGGCCAGAGCACTCACAAGAGGTGGATGGATGCTCAGGGCACAGCTCCCTCTCCAGTCCTGATCCACCTTCACATCACCCATCCGTTTCCCACATCTCATCACTTTAGCTTCAGCACACGACAGTGCATTTTCTTCTCCACCGCCTTGTGATTTATCTGCACTAGGAGGTTGTAGAGCTGTAACTTAGGGCCATGCAAAGGCAAAGAAAACACACACTGTGTCTCCAATATAGAGTGTTCTGAGCTGGAAGTCACATATCCCTAGATCTACCTCATCTAGTTGAAGAGTTCCCTGCCCATGGCAGAGGGGTTGGACTATAGATGACCATTAAAGGTCCTGTCTAACGCAAACCATTCTGTGATTTTATGAAGAAACCAATTCCTGAAAAGAAATATCAGCGAAAAACAACTGTCTGGCTATCCTGCTTCACCTGCCACCGGATGATACGTAGGCTGTCAGGAGTCAAATTATTTTTCTATTAATGACAAAAACTGCACAGACTGCATTACTCTCATCCTGACTGCACATGCCTGCCTATGGGGAGCCAAAAATCAGATTCCCTCACTATTCAGAAGCCAGAACTTAATGCTTAAGAAAGTCCTGGCTGAAATGAATCTCCTGGCATCACTGTGGGATGCCAGTCCTGGGGCACCTTGCTCCCTTCTCTGTGCCCAGACCCCTTGGATTTATTTTGCCTGTGGCTCCCCTGCAGCATTACCTGCTCCTCAGCATGTCCTTTTCTCCCTAGGATGCCTCATTCTTCACAAGGGATCTTGGTGAAACCAGCAACACCAGTCTGTAGTAAAGCGGTTTAAAAAGAATATTTAAATCACTTGTACAAAAGCAAGTACACAAGATACAGGTAAGATACATGGCTATGGTACCCCAGATATCAGTTTTCCGTAGCACTGTTTGTTCCTCATTAGTAAACATTTTCTTTAAATTATCTTGGATACTCATTAAATATTATCAGCTACTTAGAACCAAAGGATAATTATGAGTTTAATGAAGCGTGTACCAGCTTGCTGAAGTCTAACGTTTGTTTCTCTGCTGGGACTCCATTTTACTTTGCACTTATCCTTCAGCAAAGCTACTCTACAAAGTCACTTTGGCAATAAGAAGTATTTAATTAGATTAATGAATTTTTATCACCTCTCCTAGGGATTAGGCTTGTTAAATCCTGGCGACTAAAGAACAACAGATTTTTTATTACTAAATGTTTAGGGATGCATTGGTTGTGTTGCTGTGGCAGTCCTCATAAGTCAGGCTGCTTTGGGCAGTTCTACCTTGTATATCCCTCGGTAGGCGAGGGATATTTGGCAGGGACAACCTGTGCCTTCAGTTAAATCACAGAAATCAAAATGCAAATGAGGGTGTGCAGGCTCCAGACAGGGTTTCCAGCAGCTGACTTTATTTTGAAGTTTTCTAACTAGTTTTGTGGGAAGATTAATGAAACCACTCATCATGGGGTCCTCTCTAAAAATAAAATTTAAAAAAAGGAGGGCCAGCGGTCTGTACTAAGCTTTGCTCATGAGCTGAAGAGCACAGCTAATGTCTGAGCTAATGAAACTCTTATGCATTTGCTCTTTTGTTGGCTTTTTGTCACAGTTCTTGTCACAGCCCTGGAAACTGTTTTTTGATGCTGCACTGAAATGCATGGCCACTCTGCCTCAAGGAACTTCCCTCTCAAGAATCCACTATGTCACCCTGTCCTGTCACACAGAATGACAAGAAGCACATTTCTTAGGAGACCTCACTCAGCAACAAGCCAGTGGGATCCTGAGACACAACCTGGAAAACTGTTTTGGGATCCCCTCACCAATGCAACCGATGCACTTAATATCCCAACTGTATGTGCAGCAATTGCACTCTCAAAGTCCAGTTGTGCCTTTACAGAGGTGAACTGCAGCGACCTCGCAGTATAGGTAACCAAGCTGTCAGGCTTAGATAGCTGTGTCCCCCTAAGAATATTTGAAGTTATGAGGCTCTGAAGCAGGTGTCTCTAGTCACAGACACAGCTTCTTGGGGATGATTTGTCTGACTCACGACAGTCGAGCCTGGTTACAGTAGCACACAAGTGATGTTTATTGCTACACTGTGAGTGAGGCATCCAAGGAGGTGATCTGTAAAATTTCACAAATTTTAAAGAGTAGCAAAGGGACCAAGAAACATAAACCATAGAGCTAATGTAATTTTGGTTCCTAAATCATCTGGGTGCTTTGAAATCTTCACCTTGATGACCTGCTGAACTCGAAGGAGGACAGATGTCGTATTAGTGTTGGGACCAGATTGGCAGAGGTCGTCCTGTCGTGGCAGGGAGTAGTCCTTAGCTAGCATCACACTGGATTCCCTACTAAACACGAAACATTAATGTCCTGTTTCTCCACTCAGCACAGCCCCAAACCGACCTGCAAAGCCCAAATGTGGCATCGGGTTTCCCCACAGAGCCTGGGCTCTGCAGAGACTGACAGTACCCTTGCCGACAAGTGGCTTCAGAGGGTTTGCAGGAGGGAGGGAAACCAGTGGCAACAAAAGAGATGACAGAAACCTCGAATTTAAAAGGCTGAAGTAAGGCAATAGGGAAGGGAGAACACAGCGGTGATGAAAGCAGATGACTTCTTAAAAAGTCGTGCCCGTGTGATTGCACATCTGCACAGGTCTGAGGCATGCAGCCAACCCTAGGCAGTCCTACACAGGATTCCGTGTGCATGTGACATCATAGAAACCCAGCTGAAGACATCAGAATGATGCAGGGTCACCAGCGCCCTGTGCACATTCAGTAAGCACAGGCAATTTCCCAAGCCTCTGGATGCGACCAGGCAGCTGTCGACCCTTCCGTCTGCAGAGCAACTACATCCAGCCTCACACTAATGTATGCACGCTTCTGCGCCCATCTGTCTTCAATAATCTGTCCCCCAGGACAGGGAGAAAGAAGGAATAATTAAGCTGTTCTGTTAAGGGAAGAGGATGGTTTTGACCAGCAAAAGTAACTTGTCCATTTAGCGCATCTCACGGAGCAAGCGAATCATGCACTTGTTGACCACTGATGCTGTGAGTATGTAGTGATTTGAACTTGTTAAGGAAGATAACTCTCTGTGCTGGGAGTGCTAGAAGAGGAAGAGAGGGTTAGAGAGGACCACTGAAGTTTATCTGTATTCTGCAGAGTGAGTAATAAAGTCACCTTCCTTGGAAACCTTTGCCCAAGAATGAACTCAATTCCTTGCAGCATGTTTAAAAGAGTCCTGTAAGACACCTGCATGAATAATACCAAGTAGGACATGCTCACTGAACTTCCCAGGATGTCAGGGATTCAAAGGGGGAAGCAAAGATGGTGAGAAGGGGAAGAGGTATGAGAGAAGAGAAAGGGAGTGGAAGAAAAGCAAAAAATTAAACCTGTAATCAAAACTTACTGATGACATGCCAAGGGGGCAATGCAAAAGTCAAAGCTAGGATACATGGAATTCATGGCATTCTCTCATATATTTATTACTGAAGAGAAAGTGCAACTTTCTCTGAAAAAATCTGATGAAGTATATTGAGAGCAGCATCTGCCAATTACCAACACATTAAACTCCAAATTCTGTGGTGTCACAGCAAACAGGGCGGGGGGGGAGGGAGGGAGGGGGAGGCAGGGAGGGGCAGCTACACTAAGGAGAAATGAGTGATTAGGCCTCCATCCACCTCCCAGCTGCGACGGGATGTGTTTTCACAACACATCAACTGTTTAAATCATTTGATCTTCTTATTGTCTGATGGAGAAAATTAAATATGTAATCTGCTTTCATGAGGCCTCCTTGTTCAAACCCTGCAAGATCCCTTTTTTTTTCTCTTTCTTTTTGCATTCTCTTTTTAAGTTAATTAGAGCTCAGCTTACAAATCCCGCAGAAGGGATCCATGGGTGATCCTGGGTGAAAACCTATCAATCCATGGAGAAAAAGGCTCTTTATAGCCTTCCCGCTCAGGAGGCTGAGGTTGCAGAGCAGGCCATGGTTGCAGGCAGGCTCTGGGGCTTTGCTGTGACCCAAATGTTCAGTTCTGCTCACAGGGAAGGGAAAACGTGTGCTTGCTGCCCACAGGGCTGCCTTCACTGCCCTACTTGTTTCAGGGGGTGAAAACTGGGTGGCCATGCCCTGTGCCAGTGGGTCGGTGGGGCTGTGGGAAGCACACATACTTGGCTTTCCTGCTGTGCACTTGGACTTGGAACTCAAATTTTGCAAAATTCAAGCATGTCAGGCTCCAGTGTGCTTTGCTAAGGAGGATCTGACGTGTTGAAGCGGCAGCGAGTGACACAGCTCTCCTCAGAGGTAGTGGATGGGACCTGCATGGACCTAAAAGCATCCGATGGACACAAGTTGCACTTTACAGAAGAAGTAATTCTGACCTGGAGGTAGTCTTCATTTCCCAGCACAATGCTGCTGGGATGCATCGGTTTGCACTGGAAACAGTTCAGCAAGGCCAGGAAGTCACGCCTAGGGCACAAGGCACACTGCTTGCTGACCGGACTTCTGACCCACATGGTCTCCACCTCCTGACAGGCAGCCCCAGAACATTCTGCTGTAGATGCCAGAAGATCAACAGTTTAGAGAAAGCACACGGTGCTACTGTACGTAGGTAATATATGTGTGCCTGAGAGAGACTGTTGGATGTATATGTTTATATCTTAATCGAAAAATTCATGGCAGCTTAAAAATACTTACATTTATTTGTGAAACGAGACACATCCCATCATTTTATTCAGTCTTTGTAAATTGATGACCACTAAGGGCTCTGCAGGTCTTTGCTGTGGATTCATACTGCAGCTTGGATATTGCAGTTTAAATAATTGATTAATGCACAAAAACCTAACATCCCTATTAGTGAGGGTGCTTCAGTCAGGTGACTTCTGTTTACATTTGATTCAAGACCAGTCTGGCAGAGAATATTCAGCAATATTCTGTGTAATATGAGCTAGAGAGCCTGCTTTGGCAAGGGGGTTGGACCCGATGATCTCTTGAGGTCCCTTCCAACCCCTACGATTCTGTGTGTGTGTGTGTGTGTGAGAGAGTGTGATTCTCCGTTCCTATCCATGTAAATGCGGTAATTTCCAGGCCAAAGGACGTCTCCTAGCCTTCCTGTAAAGGACACCTAATAATGGTAACTAATTGCAACTTTAACTACGCTGCCACGATTATGTAAGGATATTTAGTACTTCCTAGCAGCCTACAGTTCGCAGCATAATTACTTTACAGTAATTAAACAGAATTTACTAAGTGATGCTCGGGAAGACTTCATGGCAGTACTGGCGAGCATATACGCTAGCTAAGACTGCAACCAGGGGTTGAGGCTGCTGAGAAGAGCACTCAACGATTTTGCCTTGCACCTTAAGGCAGGATCCTCTGTGCTATGTACTGTATGACGTGTTTCGCTCCAGAGCGTGGTGGGGGGCAGAAGAGGCTGCACTGTGCTGAGACCTTACAACTTTGGGAAAAGCCTTTGACAAACATGTGCGGCTTAATTCAATATTGCCAGCCTCTGGTTTACCACTGAAACAGTTCCTGCCTTATAAATCTCTCTGTTTATCTGCAAGTGTAGAGATAGAGAGGCATGATGGATACGCCTTAATACTATCTTTGTTGTTGCATATAGGGTTTTAATTTCATTTTATGTTATATGGCATTTATTTTATCTGTTCTGATTAAACTAATTTTTCAAGGGACAAGAGGAAGGTGACTGAAGGTGATCCATGCAGTCTCCTGGGGTCTGGATCCACACAGGCAGCCCCTTCTAGTCAGGCACGAGCAGAGCCACTGGAGAATGCGATTAGAGGGAGAGCGGCATCTTCGATGCTCGACATTGGGAGGGATTTAAAAATAAGAGAAAGTGAAGGTAAAAAGATAATCTAATTTTTAAAAATGAGGATTAAAGGTTCTATTGCTCTTGCTGTTTCCACTGTACATATGGAGGTAACAATATGTGATTTTGCTGGATAAAAATATAGGCCCCATGCAAAGCTAGCGTGGTGCAAGTAAATCCCTACTGTGTTTGTAATGAGGGAAGGTTAGGATCATGCAGATGTGTGACTGTAAGCTGGTTTAGTATTCGAACTGGCATAATAGGAAGAGATTGTTCCTTGACTTACTGGCAAGTCTGGATATTCTCCACTGTGTTGCAACAACAACAACAACAAAACCACCAGGAGACCAGCCTGGCTCCACACCACATCTCCCCGCTTATCGCCTTCTAATGCACAAATTGGGCATCAGCAGGGAAGCTCCCCACCTGGGGTGCTCCAGGCTTTCTTTCCTGTGAGGCTGCTTTAATTTCATATATTTGGTAAGTATTTATTTTTACAGGACTAGGACAATGTCTAGGAGTGGGAGGAAAAATGTTGCCATTGATAATTTTATAAGTAGCTGGAGAAGTCTGCCATAGCACTCCAGGGACATTCCAGGGGAAAGGCTGCCTGCCCTGATGGGCTTCCAATTTAAACTGGAGAATAACGCAGTCAGCAATGCTGGTTTGGGAAGGTGAAGGAAAAGAAGGATTTCCCTGAGGCTGAAGTGAAGAGGTCACTTCATGCATGGACATCTAGTTCATCCAATGTCCATGTAGGTTAGTGCAAAAGGATTAGATGAGAGCTATCCCAAGGAGAAATGCTTCAGAGAAGTGGAAGGAAAAGCTGCTCAAGGTTTCCTGATGCACAGGAGCACTGCTTCCTCTGCACCACTGAAGAGGGGCTGCACCTTCAGCAAACGTGAGCAAAGCCATGGAGACATGAGACAGAGATGAGATATGGTGCACTGGCTGCAAGAGGGGCAGGAAAGGAAGCTGGCAAGAAAAGGAAGTGTAGGGAGTGGTCACGCAGGGGATGTGGAAAGCAAGAACCACAGACGGAGTGATGCGGAAAACACGCAGCTTTGCTGTGAGCCTGCATGTACTGGGGAGAGCCCATCAGGGCCTGGCTGAGCTCCAGGGAAGCTGAGGAGCTGTGTAGTGATGCATGCAGCTGGTGGCACACCCAAAGGCAACACAAAAGAAAGGGAAAGAAAATACCATTCTAATCTGTAACATATTCTTTGCTGTCTTGTCACCTGGGGACATACCAGTGGAGGTTACTGGAATTATTGTATTTTTGCATTTCACCCTCTCTTCCCCCTCACACTACATGCACACACTCCAGATGCACATACTTACATTTTATAGGTATTAAGGTAACACCAACTTTTCCTTGTGATTAGCAGCATCACTTGTCTCAAACCATCACACTGCCATACAAACATTCTTCCATTCCATACCTGCTTCCCTGGGCAGATAAAGAAGATGTAATTTCCCAGGGGAGAACTCTGGGTTCTCTGGGAGGCTTTCTAAGCTTGTCTGTGTTTTGGATCACCAAGAATTCCCCAAGACATTTTCTGTGGCAGAGTGGATCTGACTGACTGAGGTTTGGAATTTACTGCTGCAGAGATTTTTCTCCTCTCTGCATCCCATAGTATTCTTAAATGCCAGTATTTTTAAATGCCCACAGTATTTTTAAATGCCCTCTTGGAAATGAAGCTGGCAAGGGACATAAAGGATAATAAAAAGGGGTTTTTTTAGATATGTGAATAGTAAGAGGATGACCATGGATAATGTAGGTCCCTTACTGAATGAGGAGGGTGTCCTGGTAACAGGGGATGCTGAGAAGGTGGAGTTACTGAATGCTACCTTTGCTTCGGTCTTCACTTCAAAGGCCCCCCAGGACCCACAGATCCTGTATGAAAGTTGGAGTGTTTGGGAAACGAAGAATTTCCCACTGGTTGAGGTAGGGGAGGTTCAGGAGCGGCTCAAAGGCATTAATGCACACAGATCTATGGGCCCTGATGGGTTACATCCACGTGTGCTGAGGGAGCTGGCAGAGGTGATTGCTGAGCCGCTCTCTATCATCTTCAATAGGTCTTGGAGGACAGGTGAAGTGCCTGAAGACTGGAGGATAGCCAATGTCACTCCGGTCTTTAAAAAGGGCAAGAAAGAGGAACCTAGTAACTATAGGCCAGTCAGCCTCACCTCTGTCCCAGGAAAGGTAATGGAACAGCTTGTTCTGGATGCCATCTCCAAGCAATTGGAAGAGAAGAAGGTCATGAGGAGTAGTCAGCATGGATTCACCAAGGGGAAATCGTGCTTGACCAATCTCATAGCCTTCTACGATCTCTACCCAGATGGAGGGAGAGCAGTGGATGTCATCTACCTTGACTTCAGCAAGGCTTTTGATACTGTCTCCCATGACATCCTGATAGCAAAGCTGAGAAAGCATGGGATAGATGAGTGGACAGTGAGGTGGGTTGAGAATTGGCTGTCGGACCGAGCCCAGAGGGTTGTGATTCGAGGAGCAGAATCTGACTGGAGGCCTGTGACTAGCGGTGTTCCCCAGGGCTCGGTGTTGGGTCCAGTCCTGTTTAATATCTTCATTGACGACCTTGATGAGGGAATAGCATCCACGCTCAGCAAGTACGCCGAAGATACAAAGCTGAGTGGGGTGGCTGACATACAGGAACACTGCACTGCCACCCAGTGAGACCTGGACAGGCTGGAGAGCTGGGCAGGGAGAAACCAGATGAAATTCAACAAAAGCAAGTGTAAAGTCTTGCATCTGGGGAGGAACAACCGCTTGTATCAGTACAGGCTGGGGGACGACCTGCTGGAGAAGAGCTCTGTGGAGAAGGACCTGGGGGTCCTGGTAGATGACAGGTTGGCCATGAGCCAGCAGTGTGCCCTGGTGGCTAAGAGAGCCAATGGGATCCTGGGGTGCATCCGGAGGAGTGTAGCCAGCAGGTCAAAGGAGGTGGTCCTCCCCCTCTACTCTGCGCTGGTCAGGCCCCACCTGGAGTATTGTGCCCAGTTCTGGGCTCCTTGGTTTAAAAAGGACAGGGATCTCCTTGAGAGAGTCCAGAGAAGGGCTACGAAGATGATTAGGGGCCTGGAGCATCTCCCCTATGAGGATAGGCTGAGTAAGTTAGGACTCTTCAGCCTTGAGAAGAGAAGACTAAGGGGGGACCTAATTAATGTCTATAATTATCTGAAGCAGGGGATGCAGGAGGAATCAGCCAGCCCCTTTTCAGTGGTCTGTGGGGATAGGACAAGGGGCAATGGCTGCAAGTTGGAGCACAGGAAGTTCCGCACCAACATGCGGAAGAACTTTTTCACAGTGAGGGTGACAGAGCCCTGGAATAGGCTGCCCAGGGAGGTGGTGGTGGAGTCTCCTTCTCTGGAGATATTCAAGACCCGTCTGGATGCCTATCTGAGTGATATGTCCTAGGGAGCCTGCTTTGGCAGGGGGGTTGGACCCGATGATCTCTCGAGGTCCCTTCCAACCCCTACAATTCTATGATTCTATGATTCTATTATTCATCGTGCATGGGAGATAATGAAGCAGGGACATGATCACTGATTCTGACCAGGTAGATGATAGACAGAAAATGGCTGATGGACAGGGACTCATGAAGATGAATCAGAAGGATGGATGTCCAACAAAAATGTGGGTTCCAGGTGCTGAGGTGAAATGGGTCCACTTTGCCTGAGGTGAAGTAGTGCTTTTAGTGCTCTATAGCGACCAATTCTTTGTGAAGTGAAAAAAAAATCATGCTGAAAATGTATCCTTCAGCTGAGGACAAGGAGGCATTTATTTCTGTGGATGTGTCTGGTCTTTATTGAACACGTCAACATATCGAATGCTGTATGAAAAGACGCAGCACTTGTTCCCTAGAGTTTATAATTTAAATTATAAATAGATTATGGTATTGGATGGGCTATTGAAATCAGCTCATGCTATGATTCACAGAGGCAGCACATCACATCACACTGCTGCCACTCTGGCTTTTCCCACAGGCAAAGGGAAAGCGCCAAGGGAAATCCAAATCCCAGTGCCCTTACTGAGAGTTTTGCACCATCTTCAGTGGAGGTGGGGTTTCACTCAGCGGCTGTTGCAAGGTTCCTACCTGGTCCACTCATGTCCTGCGCATCTGCTTCACCCTCTACTTAGAAAGGTGTTTTTCTAATCTTCCTGTGGCAGCAGACATCACAGATAAGGTTTTGTCCAAAACAAAAATGGAATTGGAATGACTGACTGCACCCTGCTGGGCTGAAACATTACATCATTGTGACTGTCACCATCACTGGTTGTGGGAACACTTTACTTTGCAAGATGGCCACCTGAGGGGCTGGGATGTGCCCTTGTTCTCCATCCCTGTCCCAACCCTCAGTGCATTGGCTGGTGGGGGAACAGGCTGCACCCCAAGGCACCCAAGTTTGCCACAGCATCTACCTTGAGGCATGGTCCAAGGGGCTTGAACGATGGCATCCACTGCTGCAGTGCCACCCTCCACATACCAAGGCATTCTGTGGGGCTTCCTCCTTCAAACTGGAGTCGAAAATGTCACCAGTGAAAACTGTTTTGCGAATATAATGGATGTTAAAGCGTGCAAATTTTACTGATATTATAGATAGTTTTAAATGCCAATTTTACAGTATGATGGCTCTTTAAAAATGAGGAATATTTCCGTAAGCAAGGGTTTTTGAATTCCCTTAGTTTAACATCCTTTGGGTCTCTACAATTCTCATTTTCCTTTTTTCCTGAAAGGCATGGCATCTGAAAACCCTTTCTCTTGGCCTTTTTCCTTTTATCTTGTTTTTTTCTTTTAAATTAATAAAAGCTGAGATGTCTGGATTGGTATTGGGTCTCAGGAAGAAATCTATATTTTAACATTTGATGGACAACACTAAGTGACCAACACCAATTTAAAGTTGTTAGTAATAATAAATACACAGTTTGTATTTCAAGAAATTCGCTTGAGAAGTCCAAACTGACAGCTACCTCCCATTTACTGACAGGTAAATGCTGCCTTTAAAGCAGTCATGTTCTTTCTCAGCATCAGCGTAATCTATTTTCACCAAGATCTCACAAATGGTTAAGATTGTGTTTTCCTCTGCTTTCCGGCTGCCAGATGAACCACCATGGATTATTTACATAATTTAAGGGGTGCTTAGGGCATGCACACAAAGCCTTAAGTCATCCATGTTGCTTTTGCCCACCAATGATCGCTGTATTTTCCCACCAACTGACAGATTTTGTTCCCACTCCCCTAAGAGAGAAAGATTATGACGTCATCTCAGGGCTTATTACCCAACGGAAAGTGTCACAGAGGGGCACCGTTATGAATGGCCCTGGCAGATTTAAACGTGAGAAATCAGTGCTAAAGGGTACAGAGTCATGTGAAACATTTCCACAGTTTTTTCCATAACGTAGGGTTTTCGTTTCTTCTAACTGACCAATTGTTTAAGGAGATTGTTTTTTTGTGGTCTCTGGAAGTGATGAGAGGTTGTTACCTCTGGATTGCAGATTCAAAGATGGTCTAGGTGGCCTTTCAATAATCACTGTGAAATTAGTCAGCAGCTTCAGCACCCTCTTCATTTTCACAAAGTAATTAACTGAAAGTCCGAAGATCTCCCCAGATAAGGAGACTGATGGAGTGAACAAATCAATCCAGTGCTGCAGGTCCTCTCACCTGGGAGAAGACCAAGCAGGTAGTGACTGATCCTTCTGACAAATCAAAGCAAGCAGTGCATTTCAGTGACCACAAGAAGAGATGAGTATTGTGTCTACCCAACGCAGCCCACTCCTGTTGTTCTTCCTGGGTCTGCCAATTTGGGACGGGGCTGCAATTGCTGACGGCCCTCATGGTGTGGGCCTTCATCCTCATCTGGTTCCACCCTAGTGGAGGCTATATTACTGTGGACAAATTCCAAATTTCATTGCTGGTTTAGTGCCTGTTCTGGCGAGATACAAAAGATATCCATCTCCAAGCCTATTAGTGTGGCACGCAGTGTGAGCAATAAATTCAGAAAATGTTGTATTTTGAACAACCAGTTTTGGTACTTTCATCTAGTTCCCAAATGAAAAGGTCTAATGTTTTCTAAACACTGATTTTTTAATAAGGAATAATCTGCAGTGCCAGGACAATGCAATTTTAGAGACATGCATGTTTACCGTGTACACTGTGAAGCCTGTGAAGATTTATACAGTGATCAACAGCTTCAGCATCCTGAATCATTCCAGAGACAGATTGTCTGTAAATAGGAGACCTTGAGGCAGCAGAAAATGCAAGTAAGGAAGTGTATTTTCTCTCTAACAAGTAAAAACCCTTAAAATAAGGACTGATCTTCAGTACTCAGAAGCATTTAAAAGAAAAGCTGACAGTTTTCCATGCAAAAGACATACCGATGGTGCAAGACAAGTCGGAGGAAAGGTGGCTGCCATATAAAACAAGCCAGGACAAACCTCTGCAGCACAAGAGTCAGGAGAGGACCCTTCACACCCCCTGCCCCATGCTCCTTCCTAACAACACATGGGCAGCACAACCCCTAAGAGGGCAAGGCAACAATCCTGCCTTTGGGGTTTGCTGCAGGGGTTTGCCTCCTCCTTCCAACACAACCTTCTCCAAGGTTAGCCCTCTCTGAAGACACAGGGACTAGTGGTGGCTTTGACAGAAGCCCCACTGCATCCAAAGACCCCCAGATGGAGGGTGCTAGGCAGTGACACAACCAAAATGACAAGTTTAGTCTCCATTCTGAAGAGTGGCAGCAGTACCCTGTACTCATGTTAGAACAAGGCTTGAAGGCAGCGACTTGGATTATCAGTAGCAGTGCTCTCCCCCAGGCCTGCATGGGCTGAGTAGGCACATACACTGAGGACAGAGAGTGCACATTACTCGTGAGACGCTGCAGCCTTGGTGTTTCAAAGATACCTATTTCTGAGTGGATTTTAATAACTTGAAGATAATGGCTCCAAGCAGCTGGAGAAGAGTCTGAAATATTCTTTCATTGTGAAAAAGCTTTTTAAGAAGGAAAAGATGAGCTTTCAAGAGTCACTTTTGGTCAAATTCACAGGTGAATTAAGAAAGGAAAAATGCAGACAACACAAGCCACCAGTCTCCTCACAGGTACTCCCACAACAGGTAGCCTGAAGCATCTTCTTCTGTGAGACCTTGGACCCATGTAATGCCATTTACCTGTGGGAAGAGGTGCCCTCCTCAGTCTGGTGATCTGGAACTATGAGAGTCTCTAAGTCACACATCCAAGAGATGGGAAAGAATGATCCACCAAAAATGCACCTCGCAGAATCCTCTGAGGAAATGTTGTCTAAAGTAGATCAACTGCAACTTTAACCTCTGCTTTCCCCAGGCAGCAGAGATACACCTACTACCTTTTGTGTACAGTGAATGTAAGCAGTGGGTCTGGTTTGTACTGGCTTCTCTGTCTCCAAAAGCTGACCCACTGCTTTACTTTCAAAGGCAGAATTTATAAATCCTGAGCTGCAGTTCAGCCTTGAGTTTGGGCTGACATTTCTCTCCTTCCCCAAATGAGTTGCCTGGTTACATTTCAAGCAGACTTCTAAAAGTATACAAATGTACTTCTTCTAAAACTGATAATCATCTTCAAGGGGGGAGAAGGCTTATATCCTGTTTTTGCTGATGAGAAGGGCCCCAGGCACCCTAATTTAAAAAATGATCTGACAAGAAGCAAAGATTCAAATGCTCCTTGACACATATACATCTGACACCTCAGATAATCAGCATAGTTTCATGGAATTAGCTGAAACTCCATCCTCACCCCCACCCCACACTTGTCATCTCACAACAGAAAACATGCTGAATAACAGTGCACTGCACCAGGGTTAGGCTTTTATTATATTTTCAGTCCAGAAAGGGAAAAAAAAAAAGGAAAATATTCTTTTTTCTTACTCTTTCTTTTCCATCAACAGAGCTATTCTTCCCTTGATGCCATATCAAATGTTTTAGAACTTTCCATAGCTTAATGTTAAAAGCAGTATATGATCCCAAGGAAGGAAAAATGGAAAGAGACAACAAAATGGAACTGCTTGAGCTCAGCTTTCAGACAAAAAATCCTGACTTGGAACTCTGTACTCTGGAGATGGAAGCCCCAGTCTGCCCTTGTACAGTTGACCAGTTGTCACTGATTGCAGTGTTGTGTGCATAGCGTGGGCATGGGAGAAACTGAGCTCCATATTGCTTAACAAACAACCTATCTGTGCAAGATACTTCCCATGAAATACAGGATTTGCAATTCATGTGAAAGCACATGGATCTGGAAAAAGAGCATTACACTGTAGAGGAGTACAACAAAGCCTTCCTCCCCTCCTCATCTGAAGTATTTTTCCAAAAGATATGTTTACAAGATCTCTTATTTATTCTCATCCTCTCTGATCTACCCAGTTCCTCTGATGGGAGTGACCAATCCTCATGCCTTTTCTTGCAAGACTTTCCAAGAGTCCATGCCCTAATCTCGTGACTACAAGTCAGTACCTCCTGCGTGTAGTGGCTCATCTTCCTCTTCCATCCTCCTATTGCTCTACACACTCACCAAATTTCCCAAAGTCTTTGCTTATAGCTATCTCCTTGTTCCTTGGAAGATTATCTTTAGGCATTCTCACAAGTGATATGGATAGACAAATGACCTGTAATCCTCTCACTTCCACCCAGATCTGCTTGGTTTCTAAGGATACCTGTGCAGGGGGTTGAAAGAGGTATGATCTGGCACAGAGGGCTTTGTTTTCATTCTTTCATCTCCACTTCAAATGTAGCACAGCAGCCCTGATTTCCCACAGCTTTCTTAGTACCACAGTTCTTCTTGATGACCAGTATTGCAGGACCTGCCATCCTATATCTATCTGTTCCCACATGTCTCCTGTTCCTGTTGCTACATGTCACAGTCCAGGGCAGGAACTCTCTTCTTCCATGCTTTTGTAACCCCTGGAGCAGCCATGTCCCAGCCCACATCTGGACCTCTCAGCCACTCGGGTCAGGGACATACTGTAGATTAAGAGTTTGGATTTCTAGACATATTTCCCTTTCCATGTTTTTTCTTTCAGCATTGGGCTGTCAGTAATCTTTGAAGAGTGAAATCTTTACCCAGGCTCTGATTTTCTCCCGTCTTACTGGAGGTAGCTTTTCTACCAGCCTTCCAAGTTCTCACCTAAACTGGATCAAACACGGTTTTCTTCTGAGGCTTCACTTCAGCTCAGAGATTTGAATTCAGGAATAAGTTAACATTCCCATAATAAGACTAGGAGAATTTCAGCCCACGTTATGTTTCGGCTGCTTATCTGAGGCAACCATAGTTTCCATCAGCTTCAAATGCAGATGCTCAGCAAATTTGGGCAAAAGTAGGTCACTAAATTCAATAAATTTCATTTGAAAAATTGATATAAAAATGTTCTCTTTAAAAACTCCCAGCAGTTTTTGCTGATTAAAGACTACGTATTCTTAAAGGGACAGACTCTTCCCCCATATTTTAGAGTTGTATGTGCAAACAAACACCAAAAAGTGCAGGTAGCTGCACTTTTTTTTTGTCCAAAAGACTGGAGGGGAATGCTGCTTTTACAGGTTTGACAGGGAAGGTGAAAAAACCACTGCAACAAAAGGGCAGAAAATACACAGTGAGTAGATATCTCACCAGCCTCACAGCATTCCTAGATAAAGGGTTTGCAACCTAGCCTTGTTGTATTCATGTGGGGAGCATCCTGTAAAGGCACTGGCACCCAGCTCTGCACGTTACTGCACAAGCGCTACTACTAACACTCTTAAGCGTTTCTCATGCTGGGCTGAAGTCACAACTTGCTGGTTGAGACTGCAAACTGTGCCCATTGTAAACCCTTTTGTTAAACGACTTTCTACCATTATTTTCCAGACATCATTTTCTATAGTCATTTCAATACTCGGCTCTATGTCCAAGCTGGACAAAAACAACTCAGTGTCAGCCCACTACAGTAATCATAAGAGGAACGATTTCAATAATGAGATATAAAATATATCTGTAAATGATGCAGCTGTTTACAATGCTTTTAATCTACATCCTCAAATACCTAATTCTACATGTAATGCAGACTGTTTACACATAATTGTTTCATCTGTTGTAAGGACTATCCCAGGTTCTCTGCTGTTACAAAATGTCTTTACTTTGTAGTATTTGGAGTCACTCAGCAGTTTGCAGTAAAGAAAAGGGCATATAAACTTTAACAAATAATAAATGCAGAAAATAATCACGGCCATTGCCCCCTCATTAATGTTGGCTGCCTGCTCTTATAGGTAAGAGAGACCATCCGTGGACAAAGCTTGCTTCTCTGCCCAAGGCAAACTCCATGCCCCAGCAGCGCCTGCCGCACAGGGCCAGAGAGTGCTCACACTTGTGCGGTTAGCACAGTCATCCATGACTTCAGCATCCTGAATTACTCAGGAGATGGTTCGTTAGGAAGGGGCATTAAGGGAGCAGATAACAGAAGCAGGGTTAAAGGAAAAAAAAATGTTATGAGGCAACTTACAGGTGAAAAGTCAGAACCTGTCGAATTTCTTATAACCTTGAGGAGTTTGAGCCCAGGCCTCTGCTCCGGGCCTGTTTCTAGACCTGATGTGCGAGTAAATCAGGCCACTGTATGAAATCTCTCTAAATGTACAAGGTACCATCAATCAAAAGGTGTAATCAGCTTTCCCCCACTCAGTCCCTGCAGAGCTATTCTTGGCATGCTGCTGGAAGAAAGCAAAGGCAGCACAGAGATGCTTTATTTTATATTTCCACACACCCCCCTCCGAACGTGATCCCGGTGAGATGGCTGCTCCACATAAAGTATGCAGCCCGTATCCCCTGTCTGTAAGCCGAGTTTCACAGTGTGTCATTGCCACCTGTGCCAAGGTGATCAATTCCCAGTGTCTGGGACTGTCAGGTCAGTGTCTGGTCCATGCTCGTTCAGAGATATTTCTACCTCATCTGACTGTCAGAGGTTCCCTTCTCGCTTCTGGAATAGCATTACCAGACATGCCCTAACATTTCATGAGGGAACTACAGACCAGCTCCCACTCCCTCTTTCTATGTCCATGCAGCTTCTCAGTGTGCCAGCAGCACCACGAAAGCAAGGCAAGAGGACTTGTGTCCCCTTACACATGTGGCTGTGAAGCAGGACTTGGAGGCCCCTGCACAGGAGTTTTGGATGCCCTCACCATTAGCAGTTACAAAAAAGCTGGGTGCACTGCTGGCAGCCCCTGAGCCAGGCCACAGCCACCAACTTTCTGCTGCAGCTCTTCTCTGGAACAGGAGCTTTGTGCCGGGCATCAGGGAACCTTGCCTCTATGGATGCATGCACGCACGAGCAGGCACTTTTTGGTTACAGGACTGGGTTTTAAAGCAATGTGAAGGATGTTTGCAGAACAGGAGTAGATAAAAAGGCAGCAGAGCCTCACAGGAAAGAACTGGGGTGGAGGTGGGGAGAAGAATGGCTAAGAATTACCATACCTGGGGCTGCAGCACTAAATCCATCCCCTTGGTCCTCCCCGGCACATCGCAGGATTTTATGTCAAGGTTTCCCACACTGACATTAACCCTCAATCCACACATCAATGGCTGTCTCCCTGCTGGGACGGTTCAGAAGATATACTGCCAAACAAAGCCTTCCAGCAAAGAGCAAGGCGGTGAAATCAGTTTGACCTCAGAAATTTTCTTTCTTTCCCCCCACCCCCTCCACTATACAAAAAACTTGCACAAGGGCTACCACGTATTCTGCGATGCCAAGATGCCTATCATTCACATATAGAGGTTACACAGGTGTCACTGGGAGAATGTATCCCTGCAAGAATTGTTCTAATTAGTGACTTGAGCTTTCATTTAATTACACTCTTTAATACACATCTTGGAATTACAGAGGTGGGTGTAATTTAATTAGCCAAAAAAAAAAAAGAAAAGAAAAAAAAAGAAGACACGTTTATATTCCCTTAAAATATAGGTTACACTTAAGACATGATGGGGATGACACAGATTTCTTTCCCAGGAACCAGGTCCGTATGCCTTCACCTTGAGGCATATTCAGACGCAGCCCTGGGCATGAGAGCATGAGCGTGGCTGGGGGCTGACAGCTGCTCATTAGGGTCTGCTGGGGCTCTCAGCCCGGCTCCTGGAGGACAGGTGGCCACATGACAAACGAAACCCCTCACAATTAGCACTAATTGACACTCTCGTGGCCGGTCTCCAACGAGAGGTCAGGGAGCGGGTGAGCTCGGAGGCCGAGCATCCCATCCTGGCAGCCAGGGTCTGGGGCAGGGTGCCCTGCCACGGCCACATTGCTGCGTGCAAGCAGGAGACTCGGCGCCAATATTTTGACAGCCCTGGCGTTCACAGAGCCTCCCGCGGCTGCTGACTTAAACTATCCCGGTTTTAGCTCTGCTCTGAGTGCCTCAGCCTGGCCTCTTTCCTACACTGGCCCTGGGAATTTGCCCCATCTTCCCCCCCACCCCTGCCCTTCACCTCCTCCCTTTGGATGCACTGGCTTTCCGGGGAGCAGATGCAAGGTTCTGAGTTTGCTTCCATCTCCCACCTTCTTTTTTTTTTTTTCATTTAGAAACATTTCCACATTAAAAATGTGTGGTAAACTGACCAGCTGCCACCCTGTGATTCTTAATCCTCTCTAATCTGGTCTGGGAACACTGAAATGTACAACTTTTGCTTATTATGCAGCTTCCAAAATAATAGAAAGTAGCAAGCAGAGAGGGTAGCAAGTGAAGAGAAAAGGAAAGTAACCCCTCAGCTATTTATTTATCATTTGCTAAGGGCTTGCACAGCACGCTCACACCACTGAGAGCGATGTTCACCTCCTTAGAGGGCACGTATGCTGCTCAAGCCGTGGACTGAAAAATGCACCCCTTCCAAAACAGACCCTCTTCACCCAGGAAAGAGATAGCCCATGCCCCACAGACCTTGAGGTCTAACAGCAAACAACACGGTCCACAGGGATGGAATTAATTGGGAGTTTGGCTTTTATACTAGTTGGCTTGATTGACTTCATCCGAGGCCTCACAAAAGCAGTAAGTCTTTCAGAGGGGCTCCCTATAAATTTATGGCTCACAAGGCAGGAAAAAAATCTCATGTAAATTATACCCTTTGAAAATGATCATGAGGTATCTAGATCGCCCAGGGGACTGGGGAGGAAGCCTGAAGTTTCATCTCTGGCTCATTTAGCATAGGTAAGTAGCAATAACTCATTGTTATTCTCTTAAAGCAGTGTAAAAGCTTAGAAAAAACAAGTTGGTTTATGGGTCTGCTTATACCATGCCCAGTACCAAAATACCCAAATGCATTGCTGCCTACAGCCAGGTGCCTCTGAGCATTTTGCCACATCAAAACCAGCAGGTCTCAGTACTGACTGATGGGTAACCGCAGAGACAGACCAATGCTCTCCTTTCTTCTTGGATGACTTCTGCTCTTTTGGCCATCACACCTAGATATTTTTTTCTTGTGGAATGACAATAAGGAAACTCTGCCATATAGGGAGTGATTTAAAGTACATCTCACAATGTGACTGACACCTTGCTCCATGTTGTTCCACATTGAGTCTAGGTACATCTGGAGACCCACCACCTATGTCTTGCCTTTAACAGGCTCCATGGCTTCGATCACTATTTCTAATCCAGAGGTGTAACATGTCCTTTTTTTACAGTGCCAACAGCTTTCTTACCAATGTACCACTCTTCTTCTTGACAAAAATACAAAGCTTCAGAGAATACAATCCTTCAGAGAAAGGATTTATTTCAGGATCTCACTAACTTGTATAAGAGAGAGTTCTTGGCATCTGTGGAACATGAAGCATTCAGTAAAATTCAGCTTTTAAAAAAATATTTCCCATCCAGCTGTATCACCCTTATTCCCCAGCTCTGTAAAACATCAGGCCTTTGGTTCCACTTGGCCTGGGCAAGAGCTTTAAAAAAGTGATATAGAAAGCCCCAGAGGTCAGGGTACTCTCACAGTCATCTGCAAATCACCTGCAAAGTCATCGGCTCTTAACAAGGCACAATATTAAGAGTATATTGTTTCACACATGGTGTTTATCATTTTCCTCTTTGAAACATGCAGCTACAAGCTCTTCTAGAGGGGCATTTTATTTTGAGCAGAGGCAATCAACTTGGAAAAAGTGACTGATCACTACAGCGCTAGTTTGCATTTCATGTCACCTTGCTTTCAAGTTCTCATTAATTACATTACATTAATTAATTAATCCTGATAGCGCACCTGTTGTTAAGAATTATCCATACTTTATAGTTAGAGACACCATAAGAGAGCTATTAAGAGACTTGCTTAGTGTCTATATTAAAACTGGAAACTCTAGTCTAGTTTTATAAGGCTCCAGACTGTGTCTGGGTAAATATACACCTTCCCTCTACCCTTTCCAGTTGTATCCAAGACTTCCCAATTCCTAAAAATAGAGGCAGCATGCCAGGAATCGTGCTCTCCCTTTCCAGTATGCTGGAGAAGGCTTGGTTCGTTTATGGAATGGTGCCAACCTGAGAAAGTGGTTGTAAAAATCCAGTAGTTACCAAAACTCTTTCATCTGCACACCTTTTGTGTTCAGCCCAGTCAGGGCAGACCAAAGTGGCTGGCCCTTGCCTTCTACCTGGGGTTAGAGCCAGCAAAGGTGGCTGAGCACCTGCTGAAGGGTACACCGGGTGATGGGGACAGCCGGCCCAGCCATAGGCTCTGAAGGAAAGGGCAACCTATGCAAAGAGCTAATGGCCACATCCTCACTCATCCCTTCCCTTATGCACTCAGAGGGTGGCAGCAGCGCCAGCAGGTGTGAGGAGCTGGGTCAGGCTACCCTATCTTGGCTCCCATTGTTCCATGGGTGGGGAATGGTGTAAGACACCCTGGACTGGCCAGAGCACTGTCCTCTCCTCCTCCACCTATCCGCTCAATACAGCTCAGCTTTGTCTGTGGCCAGGGAAGCTCTGCCATGGGCTACAGCACTTAGTGCCAGCCATGTTTTTAAAGGACTGCCATTTCGTTCCTAAATAGGACATGATGCCACAGCAAAGTATCAAGCTGATGGGGACACAGACCCAGCTGCATTAGAGATTTCCTGGGGACAACAGTGTGTTGAGCAGCCAGCAATATCCAAAACCCGCTAGGGCTGTGGCCCACCTTAATCTGAGTCTGTTTCCTCAGAGAGGAGCCACAGAGGCCTTCCTCACAAACCAACCAACCAACCAACCCAGGAAAACCAAGACCTCTTGCTGCTAGGCTGGGCATTGAAAGGTGTCCCCACATCTCATGAACCTCAAACATCCCCTTTTCCTCCTTTTCCTTATTTCTCTCTCCCTCTCCTTTTGTTGCACAGGGGTTGGGATTGGGTCACCCCAGGTATTCCTGTTGTCCAGGTGGCTCCTCAGAGACAGGACACAGGTAAGGAGAAGCTAGTGCCAGCAGGCATGAGCTGGACACCACACCCCTGCATCCCCCTTCCTCTCCAGCAGCATTTTAACATTGCTCTGATCCCGGCAACTGAGTACTTCCCAGAGAGTTAATTTGTGAACAGGAACAGTATTGATTCAAGGGGTGTGCAGCAGTAATTCCATCGTTCGGCTTCAGCTCTGTGCAATCACACTTCATTTTTAGTGTCCAAACAATAAATAAAGATAAAATGGGTGCTGGCTTAAACAGCATTTTAACAGGCGTGTGTTCCCCAAGAGTGGCATGAAAGCAGGATCCAGTGCTGCTTTTCCTTCTGAGAATCAATATGAAATGCTGAACGAGTTAAGAAAAGCAGAGAATTAAAAAAAAAAAAATTTTAAAAAAATTACTGTTAGAACAGGAGTCTCTCTGCGTCTCTTGTGCTGTGTATCCATGATCCTTTTGTGTCTCTTTTTATCCTACCCTGGAATGGAATTAGCTTTCAGCCTTTCCTTTTTTTTTTATTAAGGGGGGGGGGGGAGCAGAAAAGAAAAAAATTTGATCTTATTTAAATCAGCCCCTTAGCAGGTTGGCTGAATTCTTGAAAGCCTAACACAGCCTGCAGATGTCTGCCTGTGCAGCCACATGGCAGAACCAGGCTTTGGGGGTCCCCAGAGCATCACGCGGGACCGGGAACTTCTTGGTGCTGATTCCAAAAATCCATATCCCTTTCCAGTTCATTACAAACGCCTATTGTTTGCCATATTTATCTGCCATCACTGCTGTTTGTTAGCAAATGGAAAAAGAAATGCCAGGACTAAATTTCAGCCTGCCCTTAGAATAGTGGAAAGGGGCTACAGGAATTGAATGACAGATGGTCTTTGAATGATATACAGAACCTCTGCCCCTGGGCCTGCTTTGGAGGAGCTGTTTTGGATTGTTGCTCAGAAGAGTGGGAGGTTGTTGTGTGATATGTGATTATTCCATAATAATTTTAATTATTTTGCCTGTTTTCAAACAATAGTCTCAGCCTTTTTTAATTTTTACACTCACTGAGTTGTGACACGAGCATTCTTTCCTCTGTGTTAGCAGGGATTAAAATCAAACCCTGTATCCCTTCCCTTTTTTTTTTCTTTTCTTTTTTTTTTTTCAAATAATCCATGTTTAAATAAATTACCTCAGCCTGGAAAAGTGAGTTACAGGGCATTCTCCTGACGTGCACGGCAGAGAAAAAAGCGAAGGGCTGGGGAGTGAGGCTGGGGGGGGATGGGGAAAGCTTTATTGTGTTTTGCAGGATGAGATTGTCACCGTAACAAGTTTCAAGAAGAGGCTGCTCTTTAACTCCTCTTCCTCGCTGCGGAGAGCGCAGCTCTGGGAGCCTCATTTACATGCATATGGGTATCTGATTGGATCTGTTCAAAGGTACAGTAGGAGTCAGTCAGATTGCATATGATGTGCATATAAATGAAGTTCCCAAAGTGGGGTGTGATGCTTCGGGAGAGACAGGGAAAATATGCTGTCTCTGCTTCATCCAAAGTCCAATAGAAACTTGGGGATTTTTTTGATTTTTTTTTTTTACTGGCTTGAGATAAGCAAGAGTGCAAGCCAAAAAAACCCCCAAACCCATATATATATATATGTATGTATGTGTATATTTTCCCCTCCCCATTTTCTGAATTTACATTTTAGACCAAACGCAGCTCGTTGCTGAAACCCCATAAATCGCGTTAGCCCAGCATTATCAGAGCACATGTTTTAGTTTAGGGGCCAACTGCACACATCTGTCTGCATGGGGCAGAGGTGCAGGGTTCAGCCCCTTCGCAGTGCATGTGCCTCCCATTCGGCACACCAGCACCACATGTGTCTCCATGCCTTCCCTGGGATGGCAGGGACCCCAGGGAACACTATTGCTGGGGTTCGGTCTTTCCCTCAGTACAGCAGAACCTGCTAAGCCAAAGGCACGGATCCAACATCTTTTGGGTGACCAGAGGGGCAAAGCATCATGTGGCTTCAGCTGAGCTTTGCTCTTGGATGAGCAAATGAGGGGAGCGCAGAGGGCAGCTGGAAGCATCAGGCAAAAGTGTTACTTATAAAGAGGCTCAGCGTACCCTCGGGAGCTGGTGTGCTCTGAAAGGGACAGGGATGCTCAGAAAAATAACACAAGATGCTGCACCCATGGGACTGGGGAGGGGGCTGTAGAGGCAATGCAACCTATAGGCAGGGGGATCCTGCGTCTCATCCAGGTGAACACGCTCTGTAACATCTGTAGTTTTATTTTAGCAAATCTCAGGCTGTCTCCCTGCAGAGAGGTGCCTCACTCTTTCCGCAGTTAATGCCCAATTGGAATTCAGATTGCTCCCATTCCACCAGTGGGGAGAGCCTGGGAAGTCTGTTCTGCCTGCTCAGGGGTACACACCGGCGGTGAAATCTGTCCAGTCCCTTCCAGGCACTCGCATGCCACTGACACCAACCTGAGTAAGCATATATCTGCCTGTGGAAACAAAAGTACTCTGTATTCCTGTCTCCTCGGTGTTACAGGGAGACCAGAAGAAATCACTTAGACAGTGATGAGGATGCTTTGGCAAACATCAAGAGTCCCTTGAAGCTAGATGTTGTGGTTTCAAAACCTTAAAGCCACAACGCGCATCTCTAAGAGAAATGCTTCCAAAGCAATCTGAAAAACTGAACTTAAAAGCCCTGTCTTTTTCTTTTTCTCTAACCTGCCTAGACTTGGATTCTGGTCTGGGTGTTTCTCATAAAACATTAGATGATATCAAACACTTCAAGCAATCATTAAAGGGAATTTACTGTACAGCTTTAGGGATACTACCAGACATAAAAGGAGCCAAGCAGAACACTGAGCACAGGTGAATACAACAGAGACATTTCCACTTCTGCAGCTTAAAAATATTTGTTTCCGTAACTTTGGGCTACCTCCTATTTGCAGGTCAGAATCTAAACAGCTTTGCTTTGCCTTTCCTTTAAAGCTGTGCCTTGAACACTTTTAGAAAGATCCCACAACGAGTAGAGCAGGTATCAGGCCTTAATAACGGGGTTTAAATGCCGGTGCTTGCAGGGAAACACAAAGGAGGGTCACTGCCACACGAGAGGGCTCGCAAGCAGGAGCCCGTTTCAGTTTTTATCAGCAATCCAGATGGCAAAACAAAATCTTGTACAACTCACCGATGACATGGTGATTGGTGGAGTGGTAAACAAGGAGTGAAGGAGAGCACCTTGTTATTACAGGCTGACGGGTATTGGTAACGGAATGATGCTGAGCTCCCTCTGTACCCAAGTAATGCACTGAAGATCAGAGAGCAGGTTCTACGTGGAACAATGGGGCCTCAGAAGAGGGTTTAGAGTCACTGCCTCTATAGAAGCTCTCGCAGCAGTGGTTTTGTAGGAGTGTGATCAGTCCTAGGTACCAATGTCCATCTTTGGAGAAGACCATTAAGGGCTCCACACACATACAAATGGAACATGAAGCAGGGCCAGGAAAGGCTTTTTAGCTTCTATGACACAGGCACAACACAGATGGTGACCAAGAAGGAAGGCAAAGTTCCAGAACCCCAAGCCTGCACATTTGCTCTCAGAAAGACAAGGAAGTGTAAGGGTGCCCTGTGCACGGAGGATTTGCGTAGTTCAAAGGAGTCTTTCACCACCTGAAAAGCAGCCCTCGATCTGAATTGTGGCACTAGCAATTAAAAAGTTACAGTGGCTGCTCAGCACCCTGTTAGTATTTACAATGAGCCTGGAGATCTCAACAGTGCATCACCAACTTGCCAAAACCCTCCATCAGGTTGCTGATACTAATTCAGTGTTGTAGGCAACAACATTCAAGGTAGAGGGCCTCATTCTTGAGTTTGCTTTAGGATGTGTCGCTGCCTCATATCTTTTCACGCTTTAATCAAGGGTGGTGGTGGTGTGTGTGTGTTAAATAACCTCCTGAGGTCCCTTTCCAACTGAATTATTCCATGATTCCACCATGATACCTCATAAAAAGTGAAGATCAGATCACAGGTCTTGCCTCCAGATCTCGCAGGGCTTTGCCGTGCATCACCCTTGCAAGATGCTGAAGTTCCTAGCTGGACACCAACTCTTGCTGTTGCAACACTGCAGTTGCCTCTGTGAAGCATGGACTAACATGTAAAGAAAATGTGCAGTTTTGGCCAACAGGGTTTATTATATAAACAATTTTAGAAGAAATAAAGAAAAAAAAGTACCTCAGGGAAATAATTGTCATTCTTCATTCATTATTTCAACCTTCAGACAAAGCTTTGCAAACAGTTATGTAGAACGTTCTTTATAAAAAAAGCTAAACCATAAGATACATATATGGTATGCATTGCATCACTTCTTTGAATCGGCCAAAAACGAGACAGACTGTAAGGTGGGAATATGAGTGGCTGCTCGAGTAAAAATTCATATTAAACTTTGGGATAGTTAAATGCAGATCTAGCTCCCAGCATTAATAATAACAACAATGATTATGTTTACTTAGGAGGTTTTTCCCAGTCCGTCATATCTACGGCTTAGATTTTAGTGATTTGTAATGCTAATCCACATTGTTTAAATGCCTGCTGCCCTTCAAAGTATAATCCATCTGGAACTACAAGAAAAACAAGAATTAGTATCCAGTGGTGCTATTAATTATCCTTCATGGATTAAACGCTTCAATTTCACTGAGTTATCACCCTATAACACCACTGCTCAGTAACTTTTCAGTATCTTTCCTCACCCAAACAAGCTGAATCACATAATTTTTGCTAACATAGTTCAGGGCATCATCTACATAATGTTGTTCTGGGGAACCGGTGATTGAGAGAGCACAAAATGTGTGTCCTGAGGGTTTCCACTGAAGGACTTAAATGGAATAGAAAGTTAGAGGTCCTGAGAGGTCTCCTGGTAAGGATTGTTTGCCATGCCTTTGAGCAGAGCCCTAAACTGCAAAAGGAACAGAGTATCACTTTTCCTCTTTTTTTTCTTTTCTTTTTTTTTCTGTTTGAGAAGTCCAATCCTCTTGAAGTTACTTGGCTCTGATTTTTGAAGCAATTTATTCTGGCTACCATCTCTGCAGATTTAACTTCTTACTTGCTATAATTTTGTTAAACTTCGCTGTCGTGTCACTGGGACAGCAGAGGAAAACTGGTGTTAAGTCAGACCACAGCCCGGATTTGATCCTGCACACCGCACCTCCCTCAAGTCAGCAGGCAGGTGGCTTGTGTGAGGACTGCTCATAAAGGTCTTCACTTCATTAATTGGTATTAAATGCACTACCATTTCTTGCAAGAAGTCAACACATCTCTTCGTAAACCAATTCAGAAACCAGCCATGAAGAAATGGTGCTCCCTGCTCCATTTTACTCTTTCCTCATCCAGGGTGGGTGAGGTGGTGACACACAGATCGTACTATGGTCTTTTCCTAAGGCTTTCCCAGGCACCCAGGGATGCTGCCTTCTCTGCCTCGATCACCATCCTTCTCTCACCATCTCAGCTGTTAATTTCCTTGGCAAGCCCAAGCAGTGAGAGCTGGTACTGCAAGAAAAGACATCCTAACTGGACGCTCAACAGCTGTATCTTTTTTTTCAGGAAGCCATAGACAAGGTATCGAGGTACTATTCAGTGAGTGAGATTTAACTGCAGGATTTAGGGCCCATCTTCTGCTCTTGGCAGAGCTTTGTTTTCCTTCAGTTTTTGTTATTTCAGCTAGAACTGCTAACAGGACCTATCTTTTCCCGAGTATTTGTAAAACACATAGAGATGTATGTACACATTGAGATGGGAAAAAATATACAAACCAGCCTAATTTAATACAGTCGATGTGCTTTTCCTTTATGAAACTGTGCTTGGTCTGTATTTTTTTAAAAAATCATTTTGTTATCAGTACGAAGATTAAAATAATTTTTTTTTAATTTTAAAAGGCAGCATGTACAAATGGGTTCTTCAGCAATTCCAGGAAGCTACAAAAGAAATGGAAGCAGTCATTTAATGTCTGCTAAGTACAGTATATACCCAGCTAATCAATGCAAGAACACAGAGGAAATTATTAAAATGCCGTTTTCGTTATTAAAAGGCACAAAAGGCTAACTCTGGATACATATGACTCACCTCCACTAGAAGCAGAAATGGTCACGAAATTTTTGGCTTAGGAAAAGGTTGTTTTGCCTGTAAACAACTGCAGGTGAAAATATAGCCAGTTCAGTGAAATTTCCTTTATTTATTTTTTTTTTAAATCAGCATTTTGATGTAAGACTGTCATTTGGAATATAAAAGTTTTGCTTTGTGTTTATTTGAATTTCATTTAAATGCAAATGTTTACTTACTGTATTACATATTTGCATGGTCAGAGCATGAGTGCATATTTTAATTATTATATTATCTTAATGGCAAATTGACATTTCAAAATGTCATATAAAAGCACAAATCGAAGAGGCCAGATTAATAAAATAAGCATGTTGTGTGACTGAGGACAAATACTTTCAGTGTTCTTCTGTTAGCCCAGAAATACTTAATTAAGCTATTTTGGAGAGTAATAAAACAGTTTGAAATCTGTTTGAAATACATACACAGAAGATATTTTGATCTGGCAAAAGAAGTTCCGATCTCAGCTAAGTAGCAAGACCTAATTATTTCTATTACAGCTTTACAACTTCACTCTTGCTATGCTACTCATTTAAACAAGGAGCATTAAAAAAAATACTAATACAAAATAAAAATAAAATTGAGGCATTTATTTTTCAGAGTGGAAGTGCACAAAATTTGCAAAAGACACTTGTTTCATGGAGAAATTGAAGATAATTGACACAATTACAAGGAAGGTTTATAACAACTGATGATTTATTACCTTCAGCATATTAATGTAGCATATTGTGAATGGAAGGAAATCACTCTGGACGTCTCAGAGGCCACCCCTGAATCCTTGCCATGGACCTTGCCCCAGTCCTCAGCCGCTCTTGCAGACAGGCAACTCTTCTTCCCAGTATCTAACTTGCATCTCTGCAACTCCTCATCTGATCTCAAAAGGGGGCCCAGATGACACAAATCCTTCCATTTATGCTTATCAGGCATTAAAACTGACTAATGCACTTGTCTTTTGTCCTTCTTCAGATGAGACAAAGCTAACACTGAACTGTTTCCTCTGAAGATCCTGTTTGTTGGTGATTGGTCCTCCTTCCTTTTCCTGGCCCTGCTCTGTCTTGAATATATGGTACCTAAGGCTATTCTACAGTGCCAGGCACCATGCTATTTGAGTATCTACGTACAAACACCTAATAGGCAGCTATAATTATTCTTATCTAATGCTGTGGAGGTACTTCATTACAACCTCCAATTCAACTGCTCCATAGGCAGTTACCCCTTTTCTTGCATATCTGCAGCCAGTTATGCTGCCCAGGTGTAGGGTCTTGCATTTATCAACAACTACCCCCTTTTTGTACATAAATTCCCCAAATTTTTGGCTTCATTCTGAAATGTCCTGAACGTTCTGCCCACCAATGCCCACCTGAAGCATTTCCCAGTTTGCTGTTTATTTAAATGTGTCTGAGAGTGTCCAAATCACAGAGGAGGGGCACTCTGGGCAGCCTTGCAGTCTGACAGTGAAGGGCTGCCTGTTATTCCTTGGCCAGTTTTCCAGCTAGCCATCCACCCATCTGACTGTAGGTCGTGTTTTCCAAATTTGCTCATGAGGCTGTCATGTGTGACATGACATACAGGAAATCAAGATCTATCCTACATACTGTTCTTCCTTCATCTGTAAGGTTTGTTGCCCATAAGTCAGTTACCTTGGCTTGACATACTTCTTTATTCTTGATGAGGCCATTATCGGCTGTTGAGGTGGGGTTTTTTGGCTTTATCCAGGTAGTTGCAAATTGCTGATCCATTGGCATGTGCACCCAACAATGAAGTTATAACAAGTCCAATTCCTGGGATCCCCCCTCAAGCTGCCCAAGACCCCACAAGCTGCCATCACCCTCCATTCCGAAGCTGCACAACCCCTTCCCAAAGCTCCTCTAATTCTCCAACTCTTTCGGGCAGCTCCCAAGCTATCCACATTCAGCCCTGACATGTCCAGCTGATTCAAAATGTCTCAATTTTCATACACATTTCTTTTATATTCTAGCCAGAGTCCTTAGGAATTAACTACTAATAGCTTTTACCATCTTACTTAATTCTTTATGAAATGCATGTACATGCCAAAAATTTTACCCTTCTTAGCTTTTCCTTGTTAGATTTTCCTCACCACTGGACACTGGACCAGTACTTTTTCTGGTGTTCCTCTTACCAGTAGTATATTTTCAGAACCTTGTATCTTTTATAATTATCTTCTCTCACTACGCTTCCACTTACCTCAGTTAACACCTTGTAAAAGTCATCTTTATTTTAAGAGGTGGGCAGGAAAGAAAAATGCTCTCTGTAACTCAACCAAATAGAGGTTTTTCAAAGTTACCACATCATTTAAATACCCCGGCTCAGTAGTGACACGGTGAATGCCAATGAAATACCAGTTTCATATTATAACCAGCATCATTCTGCCAGTAAATTTCCCCATGTAGACAAGTCCTTAGCAGTATTCCCCAGTGTTCTCCCACTGTGAGTGGCATTTCATAGAGCTGAGAAGAATAACATTGAACTGACCCTAAACGGCAATGGAGTGTGGCATAATTGTGAAAATGCAGAGGCTTTGAATACAAAGGATTTTAGGTTTTAAATGCACCTTTCTTTTATTAATCTAGTGGAATTAGTGAGCTATTAAACATTGTAGGGCAAACTAAAAGAAACCAGGAGCTGTTGCACAAAAAAAATTGTTCCAAAGTAGCTATGTTAACAAATCTTACTGCAAAATACTTACAAAGTTACAGGTATTTGTGCATGTAGACTCCAGCCTTACTATTTCATGTGGTGATAATTGCTAACTCTGTGTATTTTTTCTGGGAATTGGCCTTCAACAATTATAATAACCATATCTGGCTCTGAATACCAGGTGGTTTCTCCACTCTTGCCAGCCTGTTGTACTTCTAGCTGACTTCTGTGTTTCCTGCAAAAAGTAGTGGCACTGTGGATGTCAAACTGTGCTTGGCAGCTTCAGCAGAGAAGCTGGGAAGTGCTCTGAGAACATCCCACATCTTTTCCTCCTCCTCTGAAATTAATTACAGAAAGCCAGTGAACTTCACTGAGGTGGCAGCAAGTCAAGGTGAGGGTGTCTTTGCATCGGGTGTCCTATAGTGGTTCCCCCCTCAGCTATGGTGAGGTAAGAGTGTGATAGCTCCCACGTGTAGGTCATATTAAGGATCACAGCAAAACCTCCCTCTCAGAACTTTCAGGCACAAAATGGCCATACCATCACACACTGTTCAATAAGTTCTCAGCAAATGATGCATATATAGAGAGAGGAAGATCTCCATCATAAATTAATCATGCATCAAAGGAGAGCATATCTTGGAGATCTGCTCACTGGCAAAACTTTACAGAGTAGGTTTTTCTCCCCAAAAGCTGCAAGCCAAAATTGGAGTAGTTAATAAACAAACAGTAATAAATCAGTAATAAATAACCATACTTGTTACACATGCATTTTTCTGGCTGAGAGAGAGCTTACAAGGATGGCCTACCTATAGTAGGAAAACAGCTCATAGAAGTTGCAGAAGGGTATAGCAGTCTATTTCAGAACAATACAGCTCAAAGGGGTTTTTGAAGAATATCTCAGCCAGACTTACAGCCTAGGAAGTATGAGGTGGGGGTAGTTCAATAGTCCAAGCACAGGACTTGAGTAAGTAGGATTTGGGTTTAATGAGCAGTCTCCTGCACTTCTATCTTTCAGTAGGTCAGGGTTACTGATTCTTTTTTTCCCAGAAATATTAATTTCCATTGCCTAACTTTCATGGCTGGTAGTGTGTAATCACCAGAAATGCTCGTAATCTTCACTGAAATAAAGAGATAGCCTGAATGAGTGACTACTCAAAGACTTGCTGAGGTTGGAAGGGACCCCTGGAGGTCGCCTAGTCCAATCTCTTTGCTCAAACAGGGCAACGCCCGGTTGGCTTTTTAATACTTCCAAGGACTGAGATTCCACAACTCCTCTGGGCAGCCTACACCAGTGCTCTGTCACCCTCATGGGGAAAAAAGTGGTGTTCAGAAGGAACCTTCAGTTTGTATCCATTACCTCTGATCCTGCCGCTGGGAACCTCTGCGAAGAGCCTGGATTCTTTACAACCCCCTTTCGTTACACGCTGCCTCTTATTCAGGCTTGTTACTCCCAGCTCTAATTCCCATATATAGAAAACTTATTGACTTAAAATTACAGTCTTAAAAACAGTCTTACCTAGACACTCACCTGGGATGGGTCCTCTCCAGGATGTCTTTGAACCACATCAGCAGACCACTACAGAGAAGACTCAGCTGCACTGGGCTCTTGAGTAGCTGTTGGGGGTTTAAATGGGAGGCTTGTCAGTGCAACGCCTTCCATCCAGCATGGTTTAGAAGCAGTAAAATTCCATTTGTTTGGAAGGTTTGTCCCTGTGTTTAATCACGTTCCTTGTTTGCTCTTTGATAATGCTTGTTTTGTTTTCACATCTGTTTTTGCATGAATTTAAAATGGGGGGGGGGGGGAGGTATTTCTCAGGGAAAATACATATATATATATATATTTATATATATTAGCAAAAGAGAGTTTCATGCAACTATAATTCCATTTAGATCACTGTCAGTGACAGGCGGAATTTACTTAAAGATATTTTCTGTGCTTTACGGTTACTCATTCATGCAAATAAAGATAGCCCTTGAAGCCAAGTCACCTTGCCCTCTCAATCATCCACCTTGCCCTCCAGAGCTCTGGGGGGAATGCTAAATTAAAATCTGTCTGCTCTGGCAGAGGTGGGTTTTTTGATATAAAGCCAGAATAATTATTCAGACATATGTTTACAGCTGCAAGGTTATATTTTGCTGAAGATTTTTTAAAGTGAAAATGTAACTTGGTTGCTAAAGGGTTTTCTGTTTAATCGCTGCAGAGGTATGAAGACAGGGAAATTTGTGAATTTACCCTCTTTCATCTCATTCCTTCCAACTTTTGTTTGTTTAGTTCACTTTTTTCCTTTTTTTTTAAAATAACCTAACATTTTAGAGGGTTGAGAACATTTCCAAACCATATTATTTAAGGAGCTTCATTGTGTTTTGGTGCATAGAAACAAAGTTACTGTTTTACCCCTTTTTTGGACTTCTGTGGTGATAACAAACACTGGTCAGGCTCAAGTAAAAGGCTACAGGAAGGTTATGTTAGTCATGCTAAGAAGGGTTCAACAGAGGTCTTCAAACAATATTTGAAGTTGTTTTGGAGCACTGAAAATTAGCTTAAAGGATGACAAATGCAAATTGAGAAATGCCTAGCTGGAATTTACAAACTCTCCTGTAATGAAAAGAGATCCAGACTTTAATTTTTTAACTGTAGCAATCCTTGAAGCAACAAGAGGAACAGAAGAAACAGAAGGGGGAAATTCTCAAAAGGAAAATGACTGTGTCTTTGGTGTTTTAATGGCACTCACGTTGCATAACCCTTGCAGGAACAGGTAACATGATACAAAATAAAACTTCCTCGAATGGGGCAGGGTTCCACTTTGGGTATTAAACTCTCAAAATACTGATGCATTTAAAGAAACTTTCATAATCAGAGACTTGAAATACCTCTAGATGCTTCTCCCTGCTTTTTATTTAACCCAGCTTGAGCTTTCAAAACAATGCCTGTTGTGACTCAGGTCTGTCCAGTTTGGTAGGCTCTGTCTTCCCACCTCCACAACTGGAACACACATGCAGTGAATGAGATACATAGCAAATCCTGATTTCCATTAGTGTGTTGTCCAGCTGCTCTCAGAAAAAAAAATAAATCAATTATAGTTACATCAGGGGTTTTCAGCTGTCCACCTGGCTTGAGCTAGGAAGCCCCTGGCAGCACGGC
Source organism: Laterallus jamaicensis coturniculus (assembly GCA_022605575.1). Taxonomy (NCBI): domain Eukaryota; kingdom Metazoa; phylum Chordata; class Aves; order Gruiformes; family Rallidae; genus Laterallus; species Laterallus jamaicensis. Next base: position 2,842,299 of record JAKCOX010000027.1, read on the forward strand.
CTGATGAAGATGCAAAGCCAGGAACGTGAATGTCCAAACTCTGAGCAAGTGGAAGTTAGAAACACTGGGAAAAAACCTCAGGTTGTAACAAACATTCAGGAAATTTGACACAGAGTAAACTTCCAGAACATTAGTTATATTATTAAAAAAAAAAAAAAAGTTACAGACTATTGTGGTTTTTAATCCAACAGAAGAAGACATGCAGGAGTTAAAACCAAAGCTAGAGAAAAAAAAAGGTGAAAACAGAGTTTTTAATAGAGGCACCTAAAAGTGGGATGAAGTTTTTTGGATCCTTTAAAACTTTGTCGTCGGGACTGGATAGGTTTCTGAAGATGTAAGAGCTGCCTGGGCATAGACACTTGAGGAGAACCTGGCTGTGTCCTGAGGGATGTCGCACAAGATGGCCACCGGGCTTCCTCTGGCTCTGTGGGCCGATGGAAACAGTCATGGGACACCAAGTTTCAAGTTATGAAGCCTGCAGATAGAGAGAAGTTACCTGGACCCTACAAATCCTTACTTGCAGCCCAGAATAACTTCTGTAAAATCTTTGAAATTAGCTCTCATTTTGTGGGGTGAGAATGGGCTAAAGGAGGAAATAAAAAAACAGTGATTGATTCAGAGAAGGTTTGCTTGTGTGTTTCGTTCATCTGTCTGTCTCATACTACATTATACATAGCAGTGCTGAAGTTTTTTAATGTTATCTAATAATCAAGAGAGTTTAGGAACAGATTTATGTACACAGCGAAACTTTTTCTCAGTTATAATCTCTAATCCTGGATAATGACATTACGTTTTTGAGACACTGAGATCAACATTGTAACTGAGCCCATTCCAAGACCTATCAGCTTTCATTAGCACAGTCATTCATCCCTGCTTTAATCTTTCTTCTTAAACTAATCAAACTATGAATCAAAGAAAATGCCTGTGTCCGTGTGGCTTAAGCTTTATCGAAGTTTGGTATTTAACTCAGGGTCTGATTCACAAAAAACATCCACTTGCCAGTCTAGATTTGTACATTAATTTCCAAGTAAGATGCCTTCTTTTGAAAAGACCATACTTCATACAGAAATTTAACACTGACTATAGAAAAAAAAGCATCCTGACATTCAGTTCAGGGGCTTAATGAATCAAACCAGAATGATTCAGGCCTTATTAGCCCCAGTTATGTGTCATTTCATTTATACCACCATTTTCCCCACCCATTTAATTTAAGAATAATCTTTTTTTTCACAGTTATTTTTTTTAGCACTTAGGAATCAGATGGGCTGCCATCAAGACCACTTTCTGATACAATTTATTCTTCTTTAATGAATTGTCAAGACACTTTCTAGCCTTCCTGTAGGCAGCTCATAAAAGGCACTCCTTGTGATTGTTAACAGAGTGGGTTTCTGCTCTTTGTGGATCTTCCAGAGGATTTGGACTCCTGTTTAATTGAACAGCAGACATGTTAGATGGAGAAATTCCAGTCTATGGTTTGACTGTTGATCTGGGAAGCAGCAGTGTCCTCTCATTAGCCTTCTGCCTTTAAGGTTTCCAAACTTGACGTTGGGTTGACCGACATTTGCCGGTAACAGGATTTTTCATTGCCAGCAAAAGCTCATCTGCTCTCTGACACATTTGAGGTATCTAAAATATCAAGTGTTCTATTTCAGTTGCATTATATTGTGAAAAGACAAGAAGTTAAGCTATTTGTAGCAACGCAGAGAGCTAGACAGCAGAGAGCTAGACAGCAGCCCTTGGGCATTTCAGGTCTGTGCTGCAGTCCTATAAAAAAGCACCACTGCTGTTAAACAAAGGAAATTTAATAAAGTTTAAAGAAAGTAAAATAACTTTTTAGAAAAGTTATTTTCAGCACATGCAAATCCTCAAAGTTTCCTTCCATCGCATACAACGGAGTGACACGCATTTACAGTGTCCACTGAGCCCATAAGTACTACTCCTTGTGAGCACATGTTGCTGAAAATAAAGGTAAAGGCTGAGGAATAGGACAGTATGATTACACCAAGTTGCATAGAGAATGCCAAATCTTTGCCTCCCTTCATGATCAGTTTTTGAAGTGGTGCTCGCTGTCAACATGAACAACTAAGAGCTAGATCCAAACCCTTTCCTCACTAACTCCTTACTCCCTGAGTAGTCTTGCTGATAGAGAGGTAAGGAAGTGTGGGAAGCCTTTGGCTATATAGCAACCTGAGGAGTTTGTGACCAGCCATGGTGCAAACATCTAGGCAAGGTGGCAAGTCCATTGCAACCATTGCATGCATAAATTAACTGATATACATATCAAATCTATCTATGTAGATGCTATGTGCATCTACATATGTGACACTCTCATCAAATCCCACTGATTGGATGTAATGATAAACCTCAAACAAGAATTTTTGCAAATGCTGGCAAAAAATATCCAGCACCAGCAGAAAGAACAAGAAAGAGACAGAACAAGCCATGACCTGCTACAAAACATCTCTCTTCCTCAGTCCAAAGTCCTCTTAAAATGTATTGTGACAGCTCCATGAAGAGTTACAGTTGTGTCTACACCCAGTGAGCCAACCCTCATGTCCTCTACAAGTCACTAGCTACAAGACAAAACTCTCCACCAGATCCTGACAGCCACCTGGCTCCATCCCAAGGCTGAGTCCATCTTGTGCAATGGGATTCAGCTCCCTCCTGAAGGCCTCAGGTCCAGGATCTCTATTGCTGTCCCTCCACTCCTTCCCACAGCGTCCTGATGCTGATGCCTGGAGAAGACCAGACAAGCTGGAGAGCTAAGTAGTGCCACAGAGATAGTTGAGGTATGACAGTGAGGAGACACAAGCCTATGCAGGTGGCACTCATTTCACAACTGTGTGTGGGGATGGCAGATTTGAAGCAGTCTAATGTGTGAGGATGGTATTCTGTCTCCTGGAACACTGCTGTACGCAAGCAGGAGAGTTTTTATAGATACCTGGAGAGAAAGACTCATAACGTTTTGCTGTCTCCTTTTGCACCACTGGAAACTTGATGCTCTCTGTGAGTAGGTAATACCTCCACCTCCCTCCTTTGCAACTGGCACCGAAGTGCTTGGTAGACTTGTAAAACCATAGCTGACTCAAGTTAGTATCGACCCTAGGGAATACGGGACTTGCTTGTAGCAGGTGTTATTTAGCCTCTGAAGTTCCTAGCAGAGGTAACACGCTTTAAAAGTGGACTTAGTGCAATTAACCCTTTTCTCTGGGAGGAAAAAAACATGTAGTTATCAGACAACTCCTGAAATCAGGAGAGCGTGTGTACCCAGTACTTAAAAACTGTAGTAGGCTCCTGTTAGTTGTTAAGAGAGACAGAGTACCTCCTGCTTAATCACTCATGTCTTAAATCATTTTGCAAAGATGCCTCAGGTGAAAACCCTGTGGTCCTCAGAAGAAAATAAGCCAGACCCAGGTCTGAATCTTAAAGATATATACACAGCCTGGTGCTGCAAATGAAGTTAACAGAAAACAGGTATTAAACACAAAATTATCTCTTATCAAGTCATACAGAGGTGGTTCACCTAAATGAGAGCTGTAGCGGCCCTTGCAAAGGAAATATGTTTCCTCTAGCAGACCGGAGAGAGAATTTATGTTCTTCTGTGATGAAGCCTAGGTAAAGAAAACCATAACCTGTAGATGACAAATATATGGATGAATGAGGCAAGATCTATTTTAAAGAGGAAATTGTCATAACTACATAAGGGGATACAGATGGGCCTTATAGTTGCCTCCAGTAACTGGGAGCAAATGGAAATTGCAAAATCTGTCTTCAGTGTTTGATGAAGAGCCTTCTTAGCAGAGACTGGGTATGTGCTCTCCATACCAAAGGACTGCCCAGCCCACATGTCACCGAAGGCCCACCTATGAGGATGACCCCTCAGTCAGCTTGTATTGACCAGTGTCCCAGTATGCAGCTGATGCTGGGAACATGCCTTGTCTGGGTGGGACAGAATCACACAGAATCATTAAGGTTGGAAAAGACCTCCAAGATCATCTAGTTCAACCATCCCCCTGCTACCTATATTACTAACTAAACTAACTAAATTAAACTTTGTCCTTATCTTTCCTTGAACACTCCAAGGGATGGTGACTCCACCACCTCCCCTGGCAACCCGTTCTAATGCCCAGCCACTCTTTCTGAGAAAAAATTTCTCCTAATTTCTATCCTAAACCTTCCCTGGTGCAACATGCAGCTATTACCTCTTGTCCTACCGCTTCTTATCTGCAAGAAGAGGCTGACCCCCAGCTCACCACAACCTCCTTTCAGGTAGTTGTAGAGAGCAATAAGGTCTCCCCTCAGCCTCCTCTTCTCCAGGCTAAACAGTTCCTGTTCCCTCAGCCACTCCCCATAGGACTTGTGCTTCAGACCCTACACCAGTTTTGTTACCCTTCAATGGACACACTCCAGGGCCTTGATGTCTTTCTTGTAGTGAGGAGCCCAAAACTGAACACAGTATTCAAAGTGAGGGGTCACCAGTGCTGAGTACAGGGAGATGATCACCTCCCTGGTCCTGCTGGCTACACTGTTCCTGATACAAGTCAGGATGCTGTTGGCCTTCTTGGCCACCTGGGCACACTACTGGCTCACGTACAGGCGAGTGTCAAACAACACCCCCAGATCCTTTTCCTCTGTGCAGCTTTCCAGCCACCCTGTCCCAAGCCTGTAGCATTGCCTGGGGTTGTTATGAACAAAGTGCAGGACCTGACACTTTACCATGTTGAACTTCATCCCATTGGTCTCTGCCCATAAATTCAACCTGTCCAGGTCCCTCTGTAAGGCCTTCCTACCCTCCATCAGATTTTCACTTCCCTCCAACTTGGTGTCATTTGCAGACTTAGTGAGGATGCATTAAATTCCCTCATCCAAATCATCAATAAAGATAATAAAGAGGATGGGCCCAGGCCCCTGCAACTACATAATGGCATCAAACATCTCACCGTTCCCCCCACCCTGAGACAGAGAAGAATTTTGTTATGATCCCAAGGAAATAGACACCGTTTGGTCAAGGTACAGAACTGTTTACCTGTCCTCCACTTATTGTTGGGTAGGCCAACCAGTGAAACCCATCAAGCTTATGGGCTATGCTTATCTGCAAGGTGAGAAGGGTGACAAGAAAAATAAAGGAAGCCTAACCAAGATTTTTAACAACTGACACTATTAGCACAAAACCCTGCCATCTGAAAACTTTCAATTGAAGGTCTGCACTAAGCTTCTGGATCACTTTTGGTTTTCCTGATGAAACTTCTCATTCTTGTCTTCACAACTGTGCAGGAACGTTAAGTGCCTGGAGTATGTTGGCATGCACTGACTCCCTCATAACTTCTCCCCCTCCTAGGCTCCCTTACTTACAAAGTCTCGGGCAGAAGAAAAAGTTTCTTCAGCTTTTCCAGCGTTCCTGTTATAGCACCCAGCCAAGCCAGCCTGACCACAGAGAAAGAAAGTGACAGTGTTCACTGCCTCATCTCCTTTCCTCTCTCTGCATGGTATAACCAGCCTGGATAATACTGGAAGCTACCAGTCTGGTGCGCATTGGTCTGATATGAACCTTTACTGATCATGTTTATCCAGCACCTACTTGGTTTGATCTGCATACCAAGCCACATGAAAGCTGTGAGGCAGAAAGTGCATTTCCAAAATGTGATTTTCCTTTCAGATAAATGCATTTTACTCAGAGCAAGCTGAATTCTAACTTCTCTCCCAGATTTTGCATTTTAAAATTGCTCTTGAAAGTTGAGCAGCTAAGCGTCCAAACCTATGGGGAAAGTTCCAGTGTCAGTCTGTAAGGCAGGAACCATCCTCTATCCATGCCCTGGGCTTTCAGCTTCAGCTTTTGGCTCATCTTGAATTTATTTTATTTTTTTGTAGTTACAGTCAGGACAGTTTTGGGTGGCTCTGAATGCCCAGAGAAATACTGATCAATTAACATATTTGCTAGATCCATTCCTAAATCTACCAGAAATGGGAAAATTTTTCATTTTCACTGGAATTACTTAGCTGGACCTCCTTAATTGACATTAGCTGTCTCAAAAGTGAAACTGATGGCTGGGAAGCACCTGCCCAGCTGTCACTGCCCAAAGCTGCTGTCGAGGCTCACTCATGGCTGCCTTCAGATGAATTTTCTTTATGTAGGACACTGTGTTGCGTGGGAGTAGCTGGTGGCTCCCTTCAATATTGTAGCTGTGGTCAATACCAAGGTTTATTTCTCCTGTGATGCCCCTTGTCCCTTCAAGGACAAGGGAGAAAAAGCTGCCCCTCTCAAAAACCACAGAAGGAGTGAACAGTGTCAGGGAATAGAAGAGGGACCAAGAGCTGGGGAGGAACATAAGGCTAGAGCAAGAGTGTGCGAAGATCAAGATGGGAAAATGAGCTGAAACAAAAGAACAAAAGCTGGGACAAACAGAGCAAGGAGATGGGTCACGGTGATTGTGCATTATGTTATAGGTATATGCTTAAATATCAGTACAAGCAGTTAGGAAAAATAAAGCCCAGGCCCCAGGCATTTCAAGCTGACCACCAGAAAGAAATCTACCTGTCACCCCTCCTTGCCTCTGCTCTTCATCTGTAAGACTGAAACAGCCCCGTGACCGTCCCTACCCTCACCGGAGAGCCATGAAAACAAAACAAGGCTTCTGAAGCACCACAAAACCCCAGTGGTAGACAATACATCAAAACCTCAAGAAAATTAACAACTTCTGCCTGTGGAGCCGAGTTTGAATAATACACGGGGACCACACACAGAATAAGTTAAAAACTAAATGCTGAATGGTTGCCTGTTAAGTAAGTATTGCCCCTTCCACGTACAGAGTGAGGCCACAGCCCCGTGGGAAAAATATTGTGCAACGCTATGACTAAAGCTTGTTATGCAGGGGGTAAATTAAGGGCTGCTTAGAAAGCTTGGACACTATTGATGTATCTCTTCTGAGCGCTTGTCCACATGATAATTTCCTTTGAAAGCATCTTTCAGTGTAATGGATATAAGAGAGGGGAAACTGAATTATTCGGAGCCACGTGAAGGACAGGGGAGAAATTAAACGCAATTAAAAAGATTGTTCTATGCTTTTGGGTGGACTTTCAGATGAGTACCCCTTGGATGGATTTCAGACTCTGTCTGCAAACTTTCCTAAAGAAAAAAATAAATAAATCTAGAAGCCAAAATAAATGAATTGCTAGATTCGAGTTTTTTCCAATGATTATTTTTCCTTACACTTCTACACAACCAACAGCAAGTAAATGCATAAAAAGCAACTACAGCTGTTTGGGGGGCTTTTTTTAATTTATTTATTCACTAGGTTGGTTTCTGAAGAGTTTCTCTCAGAATTTCTACTCAACTTGAGATTTATAGTTGTCTGACCTCAGATTTTGTGGCATCCCAGCAAAATCTCCTAGGAAAGCATGCCCAAAATGTTTAGGACCTGTGTCTATAGCTCTGTATCCATGAATCTCTTTCTCTATCTCGATATAAAAATATCTATGTATGTACTAAATAGGTATATTTACATTTATATTTCTATTTAAATGAATTCATACACACATATACACATAGAAATAAAAATGTGGATATAACAAGTGAATTGGAGGGCAACATTTTTACTCCCCCATGCAATGCAGACCCAGTCTCAGCATACAGGGGAAGCCGCAGGGAAAGGGAAAGCCCTCACACGCTGCTGCAGCCGCAGCCCCCTCATCCTAACCCACCGCTGGCGGAAGGTGCCTTGGCCAGCGATAGCACCCCCGGGGGACCCCTCAGGGCTGGAGCTGGTGGGAGCAGTGGAATGGGAGCAGGACTGGGACAGGGATGGGAGAGGCTATGCCTTGTGCCTTGCCAGCAGGGTCCCCAGTGATGCTGCAGGTATCCCCTGCTGCAACTCGACCTTCCCAGGGAAGGAGGGGCTGGGGGAGAGGAGGGGAGGTTTGGTTCCTCGATTAAATTTTATACATCCCTCCACTGTTTCTCAGGTTGCTTTCAGAATCAGAAAATCCAAGAAATATATTCACAGATGTTCCCTTGTTTATTTGTTGACTCTATGTAATTTGTTTGCCCTAATTTGTTTTTGTCTATCATGGGACTTCCCTTTTTAATTTCCCTTTCTCTGTTTACCACTCTTTGTGGAGCAGCGGTCTGTTAAGCTGTGAGAGGCACATGCCAAATTAAAAAAAAAAAAAAAAAAGCCCAAAAAAAAAAAAGGCACTGCAGATTGTTTTAAGCATTGGCTGCCCCTTTGGGCCTGAAGGCCTTGCTTGCAGCCTGCACCTGCTCCTCCTCTTGAGACACGGGGCTCCTGATCTTTATCCCCTGCCTTTAAGCTGCCTGATTCCTATTATCCAAAGTCAAACAGCGTTCTCTACATTCACGCCTCCAGCACTTGGCATGAAATTAATAAGCCTGGCTGATATATTTCCCTGGAAGCCTGCCACTCTTTAACAGTGGTGTTAGATTAAAAATTTTGGCATGGTTAATGAACAGGGAAAAGCTGAAGCCAAAAGTTTCATGCAGCAATGCAAAGATTTGGGGGTTATGAAAAGAATACCAACTTTGTTCGCATTTTCTGAATGCCGTCCTAATTACAGGGTTAGATAACAGACACAACAAAATAGTCATGGCTAGAAGAAAGGATGTGTTCTCATCCTTCCCTCGCATTTGATTTTATCTGTAGCCTTTTCAATCGCATCCCATTCTGCTGTATTGTTGTCGTGATTTAACCCCAGCCAGTAGCTAAGCCCCACGCAGCCGCCCGCTCACTCCCCCCACGGTGGGATGTGGGATGTGAGAGAGAATTGGAAGGGTAAAAGTGAGAAAACTCATGGGTTGAGATAAAGGCAGCTTAATAGGGAAAGCAAAAGCAAGACAAGGAATTCGTTCCCCACTTCCCATGGGCAAGCAAGTGTTCAGCCATCCCCAGGAAAGCAGGGCTCCGTCATGCGTAACAGTGACTTGGGAAGGCAAACGCCATTACTCTGAAAATCACACACACACACTTCTTTCTTCTTCCCCCAGCTTTATGTGCTGATCATGACATCCTATGATATGGAATATCCCTCTGGTCATTTGGGGTCAGCTGTCCTGGCTGTGTCCCCTCTCAACTTTTTGTGCATCCCCCAGCCTCCCTGCTGGCAGGGTGGGGTTAGGAGCAGAAAGGGCCTTGGCTCTGTGGAAGCACTGCTCAGCAATAATGAAAACATCCCTGCACTGCTTCGGACACAAGTACAAAACACAGTCCCACTGTAGTTACTATGAAGAAAATTGTCCCCGCCAAAAGCCACACAGCTCTGTAATCTGAAACATGGCAGTGCTCAGTTGGGTTCCCCTGCCCATTTTTTCCTCCATTACAAACACAGATTTGTCACCATGCCTTGACCAAAGCCATTTAACATCTCCTGTCTCTTCTGCTACTCCCAACTTCTCTCATTACCTCCTACCTCCTGGGGTTCATTTGTTTTCTTGTATGTCAAGGCACTCTTTGGAGCTGTGTTTTCCTGGTCTTTCTATGTCAATTCTCTCTATCAAAATTTCTTCTTCTGTAGTCTGTAAGGACTTCTGTCTGAGTCAAAGGGACATTTCTTCCACCTTAAAAGGCTCTGGCCATTCTGCAGCCATTGAGGTAGCCATACTCCTTTCCCTTTGAAGAAATGGCCCATCCTCAGTCCTATATCTCTAACGTGAAATGTATCTCTCCCTTGGAATATCAACGTGAGGTGCACTGGTTGGGCTGGCTGTGAGCTCTTCACCCATGATGCTGTCTGATTTTGCTCAGAAAGTGACGGTATCACACAGCAGCTAATGCATTAATAGCTAGCTTATACTACCACGTCAACTGTGGCCTCAGCTGATAGTGTAGAAAAGTGTGAAACGATAAGGAAATTGCGAATCTGAGTGATAGGGCATGGCTCTGTGTGCAACTCCTACCTTTCACAGCTGGTCTTTCCACATGCATGGCCTTGGACAGCTTCCCAGGCTGTCTCACTCCAAGGGTCTTCTGTAACACTCCTCCTTTCCACCTAGGGTCAAGTCATCTTCTCCTACGCTAGCACCAACAGCTGGAGGCCAATGACATATGAAGTGCATGCCGAATGGAATAAGAGTTTACAATGCTAATAACTTAAGCAGGCAGCATTTGACCGAGGCATAAGTGTGAAATGGCAAAAAAAAAAGTGATATGGAAGTTTAGACAGCACAACTTGTCAGGCTTTGCATCTTACATCCAGATGAAAGAGGGCATCTGCAAAACATGACCTTTCCTAAGCTGTCCTGCTTGACCTACTGTGGAGCTGTTCCAGGAGTCAGGAGGGACAGGCGCATGGGGAGCTGATTAGACAGTGGGAGCTTTTGTTCAAGAATTTTGAAATTTTGCTGAGAATCTAGAAACCTTTTTTTTTTCCAATTCTCTGCCAGGGAAGAAAAAGAAGGGGGAAAAAAAAAAGAAAAAAAAAAGAAAAAAAAAAAGAGCTGTTTTTAATTTACAAGCAACAATTTAAAGGAAAACGGCACTTTTTTCCTCATCAAATTACCAATTTCCCTTTTGAAGAAAAATAGGTTGGAAAGAAAGCTTTTGGGCAGTCTTTCCACCAACCAGCAGTTTCTTCATTCTGCAATCCTACTTTATCAGTTCTTTGAGCTCAACTCTTCCAGCCTGTCGTACATCAGGCATGAAGAGTTTCTTTGTACAGTCAGAAATGGTTGGCACCTCCATTAGATCGTAGGGCAATGTAGTCCCAACCATGTGCCCCAAATATTGGCAGTTATGTTTTGAATGTCCCCCACACCTCTACTTTTTTTTTTACACTTGACTTTTTATCGTCAGTCAAACAGAATCAAAATCAATTGATGATGAGTTCACTGTGTATTAATCGACATCGTCTGCTACTACCATGATTAGCAATTACTCTTTATCACTGTGGGAAAAACAGAGGACTGGTTTAAATAACTGGTAAATCATCATTTATGCAGCTCCTGCCTTTCTGGTGTCTCTATCCCAGATAAGAATGGCAAAACCAACAAAAAACTTGTAGCACATGATGATATTGCATTAACTACTGCTGGTAGAAACAATAATAATACAGAAATTATTTGTTTATGTGACATTTTGAAAAGAATGTGACAAAAATGCTAAATATCTCTCTACATAATCTCACTACATAAGCTGTTTCTAGCATCTGAGGCAGCCATACTACGTGATACTGCACACTCTTCAGATTACATGAAGTTTGAGAAGTGCGGATAAACACAAATGTTATAATTGCCAAAATAGAACAGTGTTAAGACAGGGAGCATCCAGCTTAAAGCCTAGCTTAAGAGACTGGATCTGTCCTCTTTCTGACGCAGCCTCAAGTGAACACGTTTAGAAATCTCCCTATAAATCTTCCTTTGTAGCAGCATTTATTTTCTTCCATTCCCCATAGGCAGCCCGATACCTCCATGGCTTGGAACCTTTTCTTTACATTAATTCCCACCTCCCCTTATATTTCAGCTGAGTTGTAACTTTCTTTCCCCCTTAATCTTTATTATTATTTATGTTGACTTATGGAAATTAATGATCATAAGGGGGAAAGACATCCATACTTATCTTGGGCTGCTGGAATCCGTTCAACAAATGGTGGCTGGAACCTGGTTTGCAGTCTTTTCCCAGTAGATGCTCCGCAGACAGGTATGGACTAGAGATAGCTACAGCTTAACTCTCTGCAAAGACCTCTGCATGATATTAGTCCCTGTTTTAGACCTGTTCTGCCACACCTGTTTGTCTGTTCTCACTATCCCCAAAGCCTGTGAAAGCAATTCCCTGGCTAATGCTGGCACAAGATGAGACACCAGCAGAACAAGCAGCACACATCAACATTTAGGGCTGAATGAGTCAGGGAGATAAACTTCAGTATAATATGGCAGGCTGTGCTGAGATATGGGGCAGTGAGGATTACCTAGTGTAGGAGAAGTGGATACTATGTGCGAGAGGTGTACATGTGTTTTGGAGACCCACACAAAAGAAAAGTTACAGGGACAGTAAGCTAGAGAAGGTACACCAGAACTAGACATGAAGACAGCTGTCTGCCATCAAGACAGTTGGCCTCTTCCAAGTGGCATCAGGTAGTCAAAGGTACCCCCTCCCCATGTGTCCCCAAATTATGATTGAATTGTACTAATTTCAATATTTTCTCACCATGATTTTCCTAGTGGAGCGGGTGCCAGTTATTTTTCCTGAGACCTATTTAGCTGGTGCCACTTTCCAGGGAGCGGTGCAGGTGCTGCAACAGCACCTCTCCCAGGCCCCTCTCTGCATGACGCTCCTCACCACCAGTCACATACAGGTGCTGGGAGAAGCAGCACCAGTGTGGGGCATGAGGTGTATGTCTCCCACAGGGCCCCACTCCCCCAGCCTGCAACCCAACATATTCAGGGACATCGCTTTTGCTTGATCCAATACTTGTGGCTGCAACCACTGTATGACTCAATGCACCAGATTTTCCACCCCAACACGTGACCTGTCTAATTCATACCCATCTAATTCCAAGTCACACCTCAGCAGTTCATATTTCCTGTCTTTCTATAGGTTTTTCCTTTCCTCTCTTTCTTCTTTTTTTTCACCCCCTTGTTTTTTTAAGGCAGCGGGTGGTTGTCAAACATGTTATCTGCACAGATCAGTCCCAGTTGAAGCTGGAACGTATCGCTGGAGCTTTTCCCTGGGGTTGTCTGGGAACCGTGTGCGCTGCTCTGTGGCAAGCTCTCCCTTGCTCTGCAACCAGCAAAAAGATCTTAAACTACCCCAGGTGCCAGCTGCATCCTGCCAGATGGTCAGGGATTTTTCTCTTTCGGTTTCAGACTGACCCAGCAAAGATGGCACGCTCCCACCAACTCTACGTGACCCTCTGCAAAACTATGTCCTTACACTCCAGCAGCTTTAAATGGCTGCTCTCCCACAAACATGCTACCGTCTCTTTTTTTTGAAGAGATCTGGGAGGGGAGCATCAATCTTCATTAATTTGTGGAACAGGGACCTTGCCGTTACCGAATGATTCGTTTCCTCAGCACCTGGGAGTGCGCTGCTACCTCCAGCCCTGGAAAACCCCAGTTCCAGGCACCAGCAGGCACCTGGTACAAAACTCCATGCCACAGACTCGCGTCTCGCCGCGCATTTGCTGGAACGCCAAAGGCCAGATACGCTGAAGATGCCATGCGTTATCCTGGGGGCTCTGCTGACACCCTGCCAGAGTCAGGCTGGCAGGAGCTGCCAAGGCAGATGCTTGCCCACATCTCCCAGCAGAAGTGCAGCCGAGTGGTGACTATCCAGGAGAGGGGAAGAGGTACGAGTAAAATCCTCAAAGTAAGAGCATGGTGTGCTCATGAAATCTGATTCTTTCCTAATTATTTCGCTTAGCACTCTTAATGTTGCCAATTATACAAGAGGGTGCAATTATTCATGCTGTAGGAATTGCGACATGAGAGCAGGTCAGCGGACTTTTTACTATTAGATAAAGTTCATCTCTCCAGAAATATTCTCATGGGCCAGTCTGTGGCAGCAGTATGAACTCTCAAAAGAGTGATGAACCATCGCTAATTCTCCACTCCTCCATATGCAGAGCACGTTTCACCATCCTTATCGTCTTTAACACTATCAGCAAGGTACCTTTCAAAAAATCTGAAAGACCCTACAACAATTACCTCCACAGTTCTCTGCACTGGGAAGAATATAAAATTTAGTATTTAAAAAAAAATTAATTTAAAATACACACTGCTTAACATAGGACAGGAGAAGCTTAGCACAGATACACTGGAGTTAGTGTTACTGTAATAGAATAGAGCAGAACAGGATGGAGAGGAAAAGAGCAGAAGTCACTTCTTTCTCCAGATCAATTAGCCTATATTCTGGCAATTAGCAGTAGTTAACATTGATGATGCAGTCAGCTATCTCTTAGAATCGTTTTTATCAACAGGCATGTATACAATGCCCAGTTCCCTGAGCAGAGCAGGAATCATGAGGAGAGTTTCCTCAGTCCCAGCTGGGGCAGACTTTTCCATTTACAGCCCTTGCTTTGCCCAGAAAGGTAATTCTCTTCTTCTGTTTTGCAGCATTATGTTTCCTGTCTTTTTCTTTCTGTCCCTTGGATTTTCTTGGCTACATAGTTGGTCCAACTTTTCCTCCACTTCTCATAGACAATTTAGTTTCTGACCAGGCTTACAAAAATATCTACACTTTATACAACTGCTGTATCTATTTTGGTCCTGAATGGTGTACCATGGTCACGTTCACCAGTTTTAATCAGGTTTCTCTTAATCTCCATCATAAAAATAGAATGGGAAAACCAAAGTTTGGTAATGTCCAGTCACAAGTACCTTGAAGAAAGCTGTAAGATGTCTTCATACAGGTAATTAATGAGAAACCTGCTCTTAGAGGAAGTGCCTGCTTAACCCCTATCACTTGAATGGCTTCTCTATTCACTGAGGCAAGAGGGTTTACATCCCTTCTGCGTTTTTCATCCTATCTAACGTGGCTGCAGACTTCTTAGCTAACTGTGATTGCCCTAATAGTAAATGTCTAATCTGCTCTTAATCCTGCTAACCACTTGGACCTCTATGATAGGTAGCCACCACAAGTTTCACAAGTTTATTTTTGCTTTGTGTTTTAAAAAGTGCTTCTTCGGCTTTTAAGTAGCAATAGCACTCTTTAGCTTAGAAATGCAGTCTGTTTACTTTTTCCATTTTCAGTATTTTATGTTCTGCCAGTATGTTCCCACTTCCTCACCTTCTTCCCAAGCTAAGCACTTAGTCATTCCAACCATAACTCCGATGGATGCACCTTCTATTTTTACAACCACCTCTGCTACTGAGATGGCAGCTTCAGCTTCACCCTTCTTTTTGAGACAAAGGAAGGAGAATGTAGACCAGAATTCTGGATGATGTCATATTTTATGATCCGTGTCTTCACTCCATGTCAGGTGTGACTGCAACCTGAACGGTATTCAGCCCCGTTCTTAGCACAGCCAAACTTTCAATCCTCTCATCTATAGCTGCATATTGATCAGCCACTTTCACCAAGCTCTGGGCCTACCCCAATTATTTTCTTAGTTATGCTGAACCAAGATCCCAACAATAATTATGAGTAGCTTAAATGATTCCTTACAATGAGCTGTATTAGAAGGAATAATTTAAGCTACCTTGTATTCCCTAAAAATTCACTTTCCGTGTCACCATCTGTAAAGTAGTTTGTTTTAATTTCTAAATTGTCTTTTCAAAGCCTGACTGTCAGCACCCTGGTTTTTGGCATAAGCTCTGTTCTTGGGTCACTGAACCCTTTTTACCCACTGGTCTTCATTTCTCAGCCACTTCCCTGTACTTCCTACCTGCTCTACGCAAGGGCTTACACATCCATCCTCCTCCAGCAATCTTAGCATAAAATAGAGCAGCTGATTTCTCTCCCTGTATACCATGAAAATTTACATTCAAACAAGGCAAAGTTTACACACTGTGTCAGGAACATCTGAATGTGCATACACTTCTTGGTACTTGGGCCTTGGGCTGCCAAGGAGCTGGTTTTGCCATCCTTCTCCTAGTACAATGTAATTAAAAACTAGGGGTTCGTTATGTCACTCATTTTGTTTTCTGTAAACACAATATCTAAAAGCACATTTTAGGTCTGGTTTCTTTTGCTTTAAGTGATACAGAATAACTTCAAACATTCCCACCAAAGGATAAAGTGGGGGAGAGAGAGAAAGACAGAAGCATGACCTGTGGGACTGTTCATGGCAAACCCTCTGCAGCAAGTGGAAGAATTTCTCCCTTTCGTTTTATACCCACAGACACCACAATCAATGTATTAAGCTATTCATAATGTCATGTCTTCAGCCTGGCTCTTCCAGAGTGTAAATTGATTATAACTACCAACATACAGGAGAAAAATGCGTAATTAGGCTTGGCCTCAAAGATCCTAGCAATAAAATAATATTGCTGACCCATCTCCATGACAGAAGAAGTGCAGCCTGGACACTGTCAGATGATGGGGTATAATTATGTAACAAGGAAAGAGTGAGACCGTGAAAGAGGGAATGATATATGGGAACCTAGCACTCTGACAAAAGGATCTGTTTGCCCTAAAGTTCAGGGAGGAAAAGATGTCAGAGCCTGACCTTGTCGATTTATGTTTTTTTAATTATCAATTGGAGGAAACAGAAGTCTCCAGAAGGGATTCATTGTCACCTGTTGTGGGTGTCTGTCTGAGGATGTTACTAAATGCTCTCTGGAGATACATGTTCTATACATCAGACTCCAAGGAAGCCTTCATGATCTAATTCGAGTGTAGACACCAAGACCTATAACGGAATTAGCTTTGATGTGGACATCTAACTTTAGGACAGCTGAATTAGGCTGAGTGCACTTCACCCAGTCTTCCTTTTGTTTAATGCCATCTTCCCTTTCCAGAAGGCAGAGAAGGGAAAGATTGTGACCCCAGAACATAGTGGCCATGGATACACACTGTACAAGGGATCCAGAGAGATGCTGAGCTCAGCAAGAGCCTGCAGCATCTGTCATTGCAGTGGCCCAAACCTCAGCAGCAGCTTCACCAGAGGTGAGCTTGGCCACCTGCCTTTTTAGTTCTATACCTCTTCCCAGCATATACATAGTCCTGCCTTTTGCTGTAAGCCACAGAAGACTCAGGCTAACAGCTCATACACCTGTGTTCATGGCAAAGAATCTAAGTTGCATGCAGACTGCAAAATTAAATTAAAAAAAGAACCCAACACTCAAGATTTTCCCCATTACCCCTTTAAATCCACACAGAGGACAAGGAATGGAAATGTGAGCGGCCATGGGAGGCACACTGACATGACTGGGTGCAGACGGATCTAATCTCACTTCAGAATGATAAAACAGAGGGGCACATTAGTGCATGGATGTGCTCCGACCTAAAAACTCACCCCTATCTCTCCTCAGACCTCAGTTTCCTTGCAGGAACATTGGTGGGGATGGCGGTTGTGAACACCTGCTTGACAGAAATAAGTGTGAAATGCAATACTGCTTGATCAGCTCTTTGATTACATTAAGTGCCACTAAAACACTGCAAGTGCTAAATATATTATTCAACTTTTAAAGGTATAACGGGAACTGGCAACCATTACTGGCCTGGCCAGAGTCTGTGTCAGATTTGTTCTGGCTGGAAATAAAAAGCACAGCTATTACAATTTGAGTAGGAAAACTTGATCATTAGCCCATATAATTGCCTCATAATATATAAGGACTGGTTTTCCCCTCTATGATCAGGCCAAGGAGATAAGCTCATAATTCTCACACAGCCAGTTCCACTAGCTTTACTACTGGCCACACATAAGCCAAAACATACATCGCAAATGCTGCTCTGGTAGAGACTCCATAGAGACCCAGCATAGGGGAAAGAGTGGGTGGGATGTGAATTCTTGTGATAACAGCAGGAAACATGAGGGAAATAAAAAACACAGCACAAAAAACCCACACCAGAAAACAAAATAAAGAAAGAAATCCACTCCTACCTTAAAAACAGGACAACAAAACCCCATCAGTTCATTGCCATTGGGCTTCTATTGCAGTCAGACTTTGCCAGCCAGATCAAGACTGCGCACCAGCCGCTGCCTTGCCCCTGCACAGGACCAGTAGGCCCACAGTCACAACTCACCAGGCAAGAGTTATTTAGTCCAGAATGTCCTACAAAACATCTGCTCCAGTGTTACCACGCTGCGTAGGCCAGAAAACACTTTCTAAACACATCATGACCCTTAGCAAATGCCAAAAGTCGTTTCCTCAGTGGCATAGAAAGACAGCAGAAGGTATCTGTCAGCATCTAAGGAGCTAAGACCATGCTGTTTATATAATTATTATATTAATAAATGAGAAAGTAACATAAGCATTCAGGAGTTAGGAAATGACAAAGTGGATGTTACCCTAAAGCTGTCTTGTGTGCATGTTTTACAATGCAGTCCTTAATTACATTACCGCTGGGTTTGATCTTCCTTTCCGTACCCAGGATATTTGGTACAGGAACTGCTTTTTTCTGCTTAGGATTCACTATTAAAGCACCCAGCCTTTTCTGCCAGCCACCCACGTCAATGTATCTACACACCCCCCAGCAGCAGTCCCACATCCACATGCTAGGTCTGACGCTTCCCAGAGGACGAGGTTAAAGGTGGGGATGTGGGGTACCCCATCAGCGGGTTTTACAGTCGGGTTTAATGCACTCACTCACAGTCACAGACTACACACAATACTTTTTCTGAGTACGCTCCATAAACCTGTTATTTCTGGGAGCACCTGCATGTACAACACCAACCCTTCAGTGGGATATTGCACTCTGGAGCAACCTTTTCCCCCTCTGATTGTATCTTAGCCACCTTGTTCCTGACTTCAGCATCAGCTGTTAACAGTTCAGCAAGAGGAATAAGCACCAGCGCTGCCTGTTTTGTTGGATAGCCAGCATTTTTGTAGTAGCTGCTCTGTTTGGATCAATCTCCATGTATTCCATTTACTGCTGCATGTTTCAGTGCTCTGAGAACCAGGGGCTGAGTGACTCAAGCTGGACAACCTTCAGAAGGGACCGCACGAGTGTGGCTACTTGCGAATACACCACCACTTAAATTACTTGCTCAGTATCATCAAAAAACTCTGTCTGGGCCAAAGTCTGACTCTTCAGGATGGTATTAGGCAACTAAACCATGGTGCTGTCCTTTTCCTTTCTGCAGTTTTCTGGTTTGTTCACTACTCACTTCTCACTTCCCATCTTCTACAGAAGACACTCTGTAGATGCTCTGGAGGCAACGTCTCTTCCTCTGCCCAGTCCTGCTACCCTTCCAGCACACCCTCCCAGCTGTGCTCCCAGCTCCCAGCAGCTCTCCCCGCTCCCATACCCCCAAGGCTTGAGGAAAAGCTAATTGAGCAAGTAAGTTGACAGACTTTCTGGAGAACTCAGCTCCTCTGCACTGGAAAAAGTGGGAAAAAAGTTCACTGAATGTCATTTGAGTGAAAACAATGGCCAATGAGCTCATAAAGATCACTAGACAAAAATTTTAAGTGCTCTTAAACTACACTTTGTCCCCTTTCCTGGAACTATATACACCATGTGCCCATCATCTTGAGGAGTAGGAGAGCATTTCAGGAAGGGTGCAGTTTGACAAGCAAAGAAAAAAAGGATGAGACAGCTTTTTTCAGGCCAAGAGATACAAACATGGAGCTCACCAAGGTTTAAAAGAATAAAAATTAAGGGATGCAGTGAAGAAGCCCCGGGACTGACTACACAGTCAGAAGTAAATCTGACAGAGCAGGATCAGAGGGTCTAGAGGATGAGAATGTTTTTCGATTAAGAATCAAAGGAATGTTACAAAAGGGAGAAAAAATACAGGTAATGAGGTTAGCTTTAAGATACCACATCTCATCTAACAGCCCAGAGGAACCCAAGACTGTCCAAACATCTAAATGAAAATTAAAGAGAGACCTCAGCACCAGAAATTAAGAACTTTGCCTGAAGCTCTGACCTGGCTCCAGAAAATAGCAGTGCTTAAGTACTGGGGAGCATAAACAAAACTCTTTAAAAAAGAAGGGGGGGTGAAAGGGGGGTTAAAGGCAATCTTCACTTGTTATGGGCTTGGTGATGAGTATCTATTCAAAATAGCAGAAAACTTTATCTTTCCTACTCTGCAGCTTTCACCTGCAAGCTTATCATTAGGGTCTTGAGATGCATCTGTGACTGTTCAGGAAGTCAAAATAGTCAGCAGGGCCTATTTCTGCATGAGGGTCATCTGCAGAACCAAAGACAAAGCACAGAGCTTTCATCAGCCTTCCGAATTTCCTCCATTAAAATCGGGTTTATGTAAAGCAGTTTGGTTTGGAAACACCCCAAAAAACTCTCGAAGGCCTGTTGGAAGCCAGCTAGCACTGCCCTTGCTGGAAGTTCAACCGGGACTGACATAGCAGGCAAAAATGCAGAAATAAATTTGGTCAGAGGTATCAGAATTTCACTGGCATGCAGCAGGGGTGGGCTTGATCCACTGTTTTAATGCTGTAATTACCTGCTACCTGATTTATCCTCTACCCTATAAGATGCAACAATGTTTACTGATCAAACACAGCTTTTTATTTCTAAAAAAACAAAAGGGGTCAGAATCTTCTGGTTTATGAGCCAGTGCCTGGCCAACCAGATCTCTTTGTAGTAGTATTCTGGGGGTGGCCTGGCAGCAGGGTAGCATAGAGGGGAGATGTTGTTTTGGTTTGAGTCCACTTTGTGTTTTTTAGCCCCAAGCACTGCCTCCAGCCACTTGCACTTCTTAAGAGGATTATTTGCTAGTGATATTTCCTTGAAAAAAACATCAACACAATGTGATGCCATTGCCTTTGCTTAGGAAAATAAAAGAAGTTAATGACCAGGCGTATGTCCGGGGGGATTACTGATGTCATTTATATTTCTTGTTTATTTCGTGGCTTAAAAATAACAGCAGCAACAAAAGCAGATTTCTCTCAGAACTTTGTTTAGTGGAGATTACCTGATCTTGGTAACACCGTGTCCCACTGTCCCCTTCCAGTACCCACTTCCACTGTGTAGCCTGGGAGAAGCATTTGGCTTTCAGCTCTACAGGCAACACAAACAGCTCCCAGAACTAAAATGTTCTTTTGGGTTGACCCAAATCAATATTTTTTGCACCATTTCTGGTGAATTTAAGCTGACGTTGGGATCATTTTTGGTAAAGACTGGGTCACTGAGAAGAAGTCAGTGTTCAAAAAAAATATCTCTTTTGGGGGGAGGTCATGATGGGGAGAACTTTGTACCCTGGTGCTGAAAAAAATCACTGGTGGAGCTTGGGGTGCGTTGAAGTGGGGACAGCTGTCCTTCCATGAGAGCAAAGAGCTGAACAGAAACCCTCCACCGTTCAGAGCAGTGCCCTAAACCCCCAGAAGTCCCTCACTGTCTCTCACTGAATGGATACAGGGGATGCTTTTTGGGAGGGCAAAGGAGTCTGAATGTGGACCTGCAATCCATCCTCTTTGTTCATCTCCTGAACCTACAACTGCTGTGTTGGGGACTGTGAAGAGCACATCCCTGCCTCATATGTGTTTGTGAGCCTACAGAGCACTTGTACAAAGCAGAACAGTTTCAGCAGGAGAAACTGGGAACACATTGCTACAGACCACACAGCACTCTGGTGGAAAACCCAAGTTTGGAGCCGGTTTGAGTTAAAGGAAGAATCTGAAGTATCACCTCCCACAGTCCAAGTGACTGTCCTAACTCAGCTGAGAAGATCTGCTGTGTAATAGAATGAATCACGGGTAATACTTGAATAGAAAAGGTTAAAAGTCATGATGGATTGGGACTGCAAGTCAAAATTAACATCCTGTTCTGGAAACAGCTTGTTATTTCCATGTCCTACTTCCCTGTACCTTCACGCAGGCCCACCAGCCACAGGCAAGAATTCCCTTTCCCTGCAGCAAAAGCTTTTTCTCATGGGAGAGATATAGGTACTCTTTAAATGGGAACTCTGTAGGTATGTTCCAGGTGGGACCTTTATGTGCCACAGGAGGTTTCCAGCAGCACCATTTATCAATGTCCTTACACGGTGTTCCCAGCAAAGCAGCACTCAATACGTAAAAGTAAAAGATCCACAGTATAAGCAACTGTATGTCTCCATCTCAGGACATGAGAAATCCACAGTTTCCAGTGAACTTTTCCTCAGAAGAGGAAATAATGAAAGAGTATTGTTCCTGCTTTATCAGTAGAGAACCTGGAAGCCAAGGGGGCTGCCAAGACCTCATGACAGGGAGCTGAGATTTTAGAACTGATTGTTGATATATTGGGAAAATCTCCAGATATTAAAAGAGGGGGGTTTGTTTTGTTTTTTTTAAGGAAATATCTATTTATTGGTAGGTGGGTCACAAGGAGCCAGTTGACAGTGTCCAATATTCAGTATTCAAAACAGCTGAAATGGTAACCACCCCCATGGTGCATTCACTGCTTGGAGAAGGTACCATGAATGAGCATCTCTGCAGATACAGCTTCCCAGTTCCTTTCTGTGGTGTTACTCAAGTAATTTAAAATTCACTTTACTGGGAGATGCTTCTGCCAACAAATCTACTGGTCCCAAATATTGAGGAAACCAAGCAGAAAAGAGAACAAAACTCAAATAACATCAACGCTTTCCCTGCATCCTCCCCCCCACCCAAAACGGTGACTGGTGGGCTGGGGGGGGGGGGGTTGTGCACACACACCCCACTGTCAAGACTGAGCCCAGAGGCTCAGTTTGAGCAGTGAAAGCACAGAGAAATCCTGCTTCTCAGAGATTATACACAGTGTTGGAAGCACTGTGATCAGTTCAGGTTCAGATCAGATGTTAGGAAAAAATTTTCACTGAAAGAGTTGTCAGGGCCTGGAACAGGCTGCCCAGGGAGGGGGTTGAGTCACCATCCCTGGATGTGTTTAAAAAAACAGTAGATGAGGTACTTAGGGATATGGCTTAGCACAGGACAGGAACAGTTGGACTCAATGATCTTAAAGGTCTTTTCCAACCTTGTGCTTCTGTGATTCTGTGATTCTGTGATCCAAGCTGAAAGACATGTTGCAAGCCAAGGCCAGTGGCAGACCTGGGAGGCCTCAGTCCCATGCAAAATAAGCCAGATTTGTAAATTCACATAAAACCACGGAGAGATAAATCACATATGTGCCCACACAGCGAGTCCAATCCTCTCACAGTGGGCATGCGGAGTCTGACCCAGCAAGCATCGGGCTGGCCAAAAAAGAGCTTTTCCTCAGTCACCCCATGGTTTCTGGTCTGCCCCTCACAGTTAAAGGTCAGGCTCCTTCTGCTTTTCCGGTGCCAACTGAGCGTCCTCTCCTGTCAGCGTGGGCATGCTGAGCCTTGCATCGGGAACTGGTGACCAGCCAACCTGGCAGATGAAGTGACGGGTCGCTAACCTACCGGTATCTGTATCTGGCTGGTATAACTGTTACATGGAGTCATAACGACTTCAGTACAAGTCGCAGAGCTCCTGCTTGGTCAGCTCCTAGGGGATGCTCTTCTATAGTTAGCTGATGGATCTTGCACTTGGGCAAATGCAAGCTTTGCCTCTGCTGAGACATTTTTCCACAATAGCTCAATGCAAAGACGGGCTACTCTACTGCAAAAATCAAAAGGTTCCAAAATGATGCGGAGATGATACTACTAATGGTAATAATTAAAATTACTAATGGTAATAATACAAATAGAGAGGGAAAAAAGTTAGTAAATCAGCTCCTTGACAGCCGTTTGGAGGTACTTTTGTCCCAAATTTGTGATAGGGAAACTGAGGCACAGCAAGCGTGGGTGATTAGCCCAAGGTCATACACGCCAGTGGGAGTTCTGGGAATAAAGCCCAGAAGCTTCTGGCATATTGAGACACAGGAATATATTTCATACCGCCTTGGCAGGCTGCGGATGCTCTCCTCTCTCCTCCGCGCACTCAGTGTGCCACAGAAACAGCCTTTGTTCTCCCTAACTTGCTTCCAAATATTTCCAACATCACTTCATCTGTGAACTGCAAAACTCCGATTCAGTCCCTATTCTGCACTTGTCCAGCTGGTACGTGGCTGTATCTGCTTGCTGCTGGGCCAGATCGCCTCCAATCCCCAGTATTTACCAACTTCTCTACCTTTGAATGGGGAACAGGGTCAGTCTATAGAGCTTCTCCTGACATTTTTATCTGTCTTTTCTCCGTCACAGAGATGCTCTAACACTTACCACAGGGAGACCTACTTTCACTTGTTTTTACCAAACACATTGACAGAATCAAAAGGTTGGAAAAGACCTTTAAGATCATCAAGACATACCATTCCTGTCCTATGCTAAACCATATCCCTAAGTACCTCATCTACCCTTTTTTTAAACACATCCAGGAATGGTGACTCAACCCCCTCCCTGGCAGCCTGTTTCAGGCTCTGACAACTCTTTCAGTGAAAATGTTTCCCTAACATCTAATCTGACCCTGCCCTGGTGCAGCTTTGTGCCATTTCCCCTTGTCCTATCTCCTGTCCCCTGGCTGAAGAGACCATCGCCCACCTCTCTCCAGCCTCCTGTCAGGTAGTTGTAGGTGGTGATAAGGTCTCCCCTCAGCCTCCTCTTCTCCAAGACAAACATCCCCAGCTCCCTCAGCCATTCCTCATATGACTTGCTCTCTGATGATAATGACAACAGAGAATCTGATTTGATGACAACACAACTTTTACCCTTTGCTCACTTAGGCTGGATTTGCCTGAGTAGCATAGCATTGCAAAGGCAGACCAGCCCATTAGCAGATCTTTAGGCCGCAGGAGGGTCTAGAGCTGTGGTTTTGCCATTAAACTCCTTGTTGGCTGAAACCTGGGCTGAACGTGGGGCAGGTCTTCCAATGAAGGAAGAACTCGGAGAGCATGGAGGAGGGTTTGTGAGCAGCATAGGTAACCATTGAACTGCTTGTGGGCTCCCTGTTACGTTGTGCTGAGAGGGAAGTGCTGACCTTGAAAGCTGTGTGAAGGCGGGAGCTGTACAACCACTTTTCCTCTGGCACCCCGTGTGCAGCACCGGGGATGGTACCACGCGCTCTCCGCACGCTGAGGGTAACCTGAACTAACAAGAATATGAAGAGAATGTGCCAAACCCGCAGAGGGAAATGAAAATCAAATCCCCTTACTCGCATCAGCGTCAAATTCTTATTTCGTGACAAGATAGGAGCTCGGCAGAAGGGAAACTAAACGATTAAAAACCCAGATAAAAAAACTAGGAGGAAAAACCGCATATCCAAGTCATCCACTGCCCTCCCGTGGCTGTGTGTGGAGCACCTCCGGAGCCCCTGGGAAGAGAGAGGGGGCCTCGTCTCCACCGCCCTTCAAACACATTCCCCAAATTACTAGATCGTCTTTATGTTGTCTTTCCGCAGCGCTTAATGCCTGGCTGTGGGCTGAAAGGTTGTTTCTAACTTAAATAGTGGGAGGACATTAATTAAAACCCCCAAAATCCCAGAGGTATGTTACGTGCGCGGTTTGAAGTGCACAGGAAAGTGTAATGTAGTAATAACTCCCTGCAATTTTTAGCAAAACACAGTGGTGTGCTCTCATGTCAAATTCAATTAAAACTCCTGCTATAATAGCATTAATCTCTGAGATTAACCCAGGTTTTTCTTCCTTAATACAAGGCTAAAGTCCCTGAAAAATTCCTGGATCGGGTGCAGGCAGGATTAGGAAGTCTTACTCGCTTTCCTGTGCCGCTGCCAAAGGAGCAGGACCGGGATTGTGGTGTGTGGTGGGAGCGTTTGATCTAGCACCGCTTTTGGCTTGTGGTGTTATTTGTTGTCAGCGCACGTACGACTCAGGTGTAGGAGATGCTCGGGAAGCCTAAATCACAAACCAATGGCATTTTTCGGAATTCCCGCTGGCGGCAGGAGCTCTGCAGTCAGTACAGATCACTAAATATCACCGCCACACCGCAAAGATTCATCTCGCTTCCATGAAGATAACAGGAAGAGGTGCCGTCACCACAGCGGCGAAGGCCGAAGGTCGGGTGAAGGACAGGTTGCTGACGGAGGCAGTGTCAGCGCAAACGTGATAATTAAGGGACAGCTTCTCTGCCACAGGTGTCCCCACAATGGGACGCAGCTGTCCTGTGCAGTGGCAAGGGAACCCGGTGGAGGGATGTCCCAGGCTGCCCAGGTCCACCACGGCCACCCTGTCGTGGGCAGGGTAGTCACACAGACTGGTCAGCTTGGGGACGCTTCTACTGAGAAAGCTGTCGTGAGATGAAGGGGGAGTTTTGAAGGGTGTAGAATTCTTCCTGTATAAATATGTCTCTGCGGGAAGCAGACGACGTGGAGGGAGGAGGAAGGGCCCTCGCTTCCTCTCCACCAGCACGCAGAAGTGATGGCTGAGTTGGTGACACGCGGCGAAGCCTAAAGGCATTTGTTTCAGCACGACATAGGAGGTACACACGGACTGCTGCATCCCAGCCACTGCAAAAGGAAAGTGTTGGTGCTCAGGAACTGGAAACAAGAGAAACTAAGGAGGCAGATTTGTCTCCACGGGGGGATCCAGGAGTCATCCGAGCACGCTAGCAGTACTCCACTCCTTACACGTACCCGTCAAAATAAGCACAGAAGAGGTGCCTGCAGAGGAATGATTCAGGACGCAACAGGGACCTTCCCTGCAGCTGACAGCCATCCATCATCAGCGAGGATCCTGCAAAAGGAGGCAGAAGGGGCACAAACAACAGAATTATGTTGGTTTCCCTGGTGTGTAAATACGGCAAGATTGGATGGGACATCTCACATCTTCCTTCCAGTAATAACAACACATAACTAAAACCAACAACAGTGCCATGTGGGCAACCTCTCGAAGGAAGATGTCAGGGTCTTTTTTGCAGCTTCTTCCAGAAGATCTCTTCAGAGTCTCTTTCAACGTTTTTACCTCAGGAAAGAAAGAAAACTGGAATATTTATGGTCAAAACGTTCACTGCTGGATCCTCTCCTGGTGAGATGGCAGGCTGCACGAACAGGAGGGAGCACATCATCGCGTGCGGGAGCAGCCGTCCCTGCTGGAGACTCGTCAGAACAACCGGGAGGAGGTTGAATTGCAGGAGCGAACTGAAGGTAAATAAACCAGAAGCACCAACTTCAGTTCTCTGCAAGGACGGTTTGCAGAAGGAAAAGTTGATGATTGTTTCTCCTTCCTCACGTACGGCTGCTAAGAGCTGAAGTACCAAGCAGGGAGCGATAGCTGTTTTTAGAAACATGGTATATCTACGTTAGGTGATGTAACTGTGCCACTGAGAGCTCGTGGCATGAATGTTAAATGGACTGACTGCACCCTGCTTAGGATGGGGAGACTGAAGGAGGGGAAGGACCAGCACCTTAAATTACAGACGTCATTCTCT